>BJKM01000317.1:157500-865677 GCA_015082035.1 Chaenogobius annularis
GCTTCTTCTTCCTCTTCTTCTCTTCTCTACTCCTGCTCTTTCTCCTCTCCTTCACCCTTCTGCTCCTCCCTTCTTTTCTCTACTCTTCTCAATGTTTCCTCCCCTCTTCCTCCTGCTCTCTCACCGCTTCTTCTCTTCGAATCATCCCTTTCTTCTTCCTCTCCTCTCTACTCTTCCCAATTTTCCCAACTTCTCCCTCATTCTTTTCCCTTATACCTTTTCCTTCCCACATTCCCATCTCCATCCTTCTCCTTTAGCATCCCCTTCATTCTCTCCTCTGCTCCTTCCTTTTCCACTTCCTCTTTCTTCCCTATCATTCCCTAAAGTTCATTTTACTCCTCCCCTCATCCTCTCTCCTCGCTCCTCATCTCTTCCCCAACCCTCCACATTTAGTTTCCCTCTTTCCTTCCGGTCCACTTTCCCCTCTCCATCCTTATCCCCTGTAGCATCCCCTTTCCTTCTCCCTCTCCTCTCTACTCCGCCCATTTCCCTTAACTCCCCTCACCCCTTTTACCAACGTCTTCCCCTATACCTTTTCCGTCCCACTTTCCCCTCCCCAACCCCTGTAGCAATCCTCCTTTCCCTCTTTCCTGTCCAGCCCCTCTCTTCCCTCTTTCCTCTTCTTCTCTCCCCCTTCCCTCCTCACTGCCTCAGAAGTGATTGATTAAAACAGTTCAGCACCAATGTAATTAAATCCCCGTTGCGCGTACATCAGGACTCCTCCCCCGGCCCGGCTGCAGGCTCCTCTCTCTCCCCTCTCTCTCCCCTCTCTCTCCCCTCTCTCCCACCTCCGTCTCCCCCACACATCAGACAGATAGCGGCGTCGCAGGACACAAATAAAATACTTTAAAATGGCCACTTTCTCTTCTCCCGCAGTGTTCGGGAGAAAAGAGGGGCGGGGCGCCGAGATTTAATTACATTTCATTGTCGGGGCATCACTCCCACAAAGGCGCGGCCCGAGCGTCGATGTTCAACGCCACCCTTTCATCATCCGCCCCAAACGTATTAAAAGTCCCGACAGCTTCGGAATTAACGTCGCTCTTCGGCCGTTCTTTATCAAACGACTGTAGCAGCAACAAATAATGATTTTCTAATGTCGACTCGCGCTCGTTTAGCAATGTCGTTTGTCCACGTAATGTGTGCACTGCAAAACAGACGGGTGAAAAAGCTCAAATTCTGTATGTTTCAGTTCAGGTGTTTCAGTTCTAGAGTTTATGTATTTTTGGCTTGATTTCAATATTGTATTTTCTACTTTCTGAGGAAAATAACAAAGCATCCTTATCTGTGGACAGATAAATTAGCTTCAAACAAGTATGCACCTTTACGCAAAATCCACATAGCAAAAAAGGGAATTTTATAGCTATTAAATTCTTAATTTTGACAGAGATCTATTTTTATCAGATTTGAAAATTAAATACTTTAGTCATGATTTGTTTCTTAAATTTAGCCTTGTTTTAATATTATTAATTAAAGCTTTTGTGTTTATTGTAATTTTGGTAATTTATCTAATAATAATAAATAATAGCAATAATGATAATAACATTAATAATGATAATAAAATTAATAACAACAATAATAATAATAATAATAATAATAATAATAATAATAATAATAATAATAATAATAATAATAATAAAATAAAGCTAAGAATAAAGCAAATAAAGGTATTCAGTGATGAAAAAAAATGAAATGAATCTATATAAATAATAGCCCTGAAATGAAATAAATAAAAACTAGTCAAAATGACCCAAATCAGCAATCTGAATTCTGTAGTAGTTGTTGCAGTGTAATATTGTGAATTCTGAAACTGCACAATAACATCACAAAATGAAACCAACTTATAAGATACTGCATTGTTTTCATAATGTTCAAATCACAAATTCTGAATTCAAATGATTTCAACTCATAAAATGGTCCTTTTTTGCAGTGTAATAGTGTGAGTCGTGAGAGCGGCTGAGTAATCCAGGCTGAGTCAGCCACTTTGATCTGACTCATCCCACTCATCCCGAAAATAGAGCAGTGGATGAGAGTGAGGGTCCACGTCTCCCCCGTTTCCCCCCTCCGCTGTGGGGCAGCCTTTCAGAGGAATCCTGCCTGGGAGTTTGGGGTCTTACGGAGGAGGAGTGTCCGGATGCTGCTGCCTGATAAATGAGGTGTTGGCGGAGCTGTAATGATAAAATATGGGCCTATTAAACACACTTACTGTACCAAGGAAGTGGGACGGGCGTTGGCCAGTGTCCTACGGGTAATATAGGGAGCCCGAGTTATACTTTCTGACCCATTTTGACCAATACTCAAGGCATAAACCAGTGCCAAGACTAAACTAGAGGTAAATGCAGAGGTGATGTGTTCTTTTGCCCCAGGCCAATTCTGTATGTTCATCAATATGCGCTGTCCCTTTTAAAGAAATAGATCTGAAATCTAAAGGTGTCGCACAGGGTCACGACTGGTTGAAACGTCATGGAGGGCAGAGAAAGTGTTGTTGTTTGAGAGGCAAAGGTAACAGGCAAGTTGGAAACAAAGGTCCAACATGTGGATGATGCTAATTTGTATTGTAAAAAAAACATACAGTATGTTGTAAACTTCCAAGTGAGGGTGTTAATGAGGTGGACTTTAACGATAATTGAATCAACAACCATTGCACTGTTCACTTTCTGCACTACCTCTGTAAATGTAACTGTACATTTTGTTTACATATTAAGTCTATTTTAATCTTATTAGTCATTTTAAATTGTTTTTCCTTTAATGCATGCCTTATTTGATATATCTTGCTTTTATTATTGTTCATTGTTGTATGTTGCACCAAATCACCAAAGCAAGTTCCTTTTTCTGATTCTGATACTTAAATACATCTGCACTGTGGGTCATTTTACTGCGGTTTCATTTGTACGATACTTAAACCTGACTGATATATTTAATTTAACAATGTATCTACTCTTAATGCCACCGTCATGTGTGTTGGTCATGGATAAAAACGTTACAAATGATAAGAAATGTAATTATTATTAACATCAGGTCACTTTGGCTCGGTGGACATGATTTAGGGAGGTTTTTGGTACCAGTAAAATGCAAGTAAAAAATGAAAATACAGGTTAAGAATCAGGTTAGGTTTAGCAACAGGGGTCATGGGCTACTAAAGGTCGGGGTACAATAGCAAAGAAAGTTGGTAGACGTCAGACAGTTCAATAGACCAGGGTTTCCCAAACCCTTCTGGCCGGGACCCCCAAAATAATCAAGAAACCGAGTTGGGACCCCCACAGAAAAATTATAGTTATACGTTGTAAACCATTTAAAATTAGGTTTAATTGTATTTAGTTTAGTAGTTTTATTCATGTATTATTAGTATTAGTATTAGTATTTTTTTTTTTTTTTTTTTGTTTATTATTTTATTATTATTTTTATATATATATTTATTTTTTTATTATTCTTTTTTTTTTTTTTTTTTTTTTTTTATTGACACATTTCTGTTGCATTGCCAAAATCTTCTATCATTCGTTCCTCCAAAACAATCTCAAGATGTACATTTTTGTCATATAGTTCTTCTGTGTCACTTCACCTCGTTTCGCCTCCGTCCTCTCCGCAGGGTGATTACGAGCGCCAGTCGCGGGACGCCAGTCACCAGGTGCTGAGTGGAGACACTTACCCGCGCGGGCCTCTCAACTACCTCAGACCCCCAAACCGCCCGGTACCCGCCGGCGCACCTGCGTACCCGCCTGTGTTTCACACTACAACCCTCGCCCCTACCACCACCCGCCGTCCCAGCCCCAGCCCACCCTACACGCCACAGGTAACACACAACAACTACACAACACCAGCCCGTCCTACACGCCACAGGTAACACAACAACTACACAACACCAGCCTCGTCCTACACGCCACAAGTAACACACAACAACTACACAATACCAGCCCGCCCTACACGCGCACAGTGAACACAACAACTAACACACCAGCCACACAGACGCCACAGATGACACACAACAACTACACACCAGCCCTACACGCACAGATGACACACAACAACTACACACCAGCCCTACACGACAGATGACACAGCCACAGATGCACACACAAGGCAGGCAAGCAGGGCAAGGCTAGTTTATTTGTAGAGCACAATTCGTACACAAGGCAATTCAAAGTGCTTCACACACAGGAAAAAATGCATTAAAATCACAAAGACATGGCAGAAATCACAATCTTAGTTCAAGACATAAAAGAGAAGAGTGCAAAGAAAAGCATTTCAGTCATATGCACAGCCAAACAAACAGTTTTTTAGTTTAGATTTGAACATTGCCAGAGTAGCGGCCTGTCTCACATCCTCAGGAAGACTGTTCCAGATTTTAGCTGCAGAAAAACTGAAACGCACATTCCCCATGTTTTAGTCCTGACTCTGGCACCAGCAGGAGGGCCCTGGTCCTGAGGTCCTCAGAGAGATGGTTCATATGGCACTAACATGTCCGAGATGTACTTTGGTGTAGGCCATGGAGAGACTTGTATACAAGCAGAGCTGCTTTGAAGTCTATTCTCTGAGCCACAGGGAGCCAGTGCAGAGACCTGAGCACAGGACTAATGTGATCATACTTCCTGGTTCTAGTCAGGACCCGAGCAGCAGCGTTCTGGATGTACTGCAGCTGTTTTACAGCTCGTTTGGAGAGGCCAGTGAGCAGGCCGTTACAGTAGTCTAATCTACTTGAGACAAACGCATGGATAAGTCTCTCCAGGTCTGGTTTAGACACTATACTTTTGATTTTGGCAATGTTTTTTAGATGGTAAAAAGCTGCTGATGTGATTGATCTGACGTGGCTGTTAAAATTCAAATCTGAGTCCATTATTACCCCCAGATTCTAACTTGATGTGTAGGTTTTAGAGCGAGACTCTGGAGGTGACTGCTTAACACTTTCTCTTTGTTTCTGTGGGCCAAAGACGATGATTTCAGTCTTGTCTGAGTTCAGCTGGAGAAAGTTGTTTTGCATCCACACACTGATCTGTTGGATGCAGTGACAGAGTGAATCCACTGGTCCATATTCACCTGCCGTCAGTGAAACATAGATCGTGTCTCGCGTAATTGTGATAGGACACATTCTCGCTGCGTATCAACTGACCTAACGGCAGCATGTAGAGGTTGAACAGAAGGGGTCCCAGGATTGACCCTTGGGGCACCCCACAGGTCAGGGGCATCTGGTCTGAGACACAGTTACCAATTTCGATAAAAATTTCCTGTCTTCCAGATAGGACTTTAACCAGTTTAGAGCAGTGCCAGTGATGCCCACCCAGTCCTCTAGTCTCTGTAAGAGGATCCCATGATCGACAGTGTCAAAAGCAGCGCTCAGATCTAACAGAATTAAGATGACTGGCTTTGCCCCGCGTCGTGTTTCAGGTGGATGTTCATTTGTCACCTTGACAAGAGCAGGTCTCAGTGCTGTGATGAGGTCTAAAACCTGACTGAAAACATCAAATGAGTTGGTTTAATTAAGAGGAAATCAGTGAGCTGTTTTCAAGGACTTTGCCCAAAATGGCAGATTAGAGATGGGCCGGTAATGACTCAGTACTGCGGCATCAAGACTGCTCTTCTTTAGGAGAGGCTTTATGACCGCAGTTTTCAAAGACATTGGGAATGTTCCAGATTGAAGCGACATGTTAACTATTTGAGTGAGTGGTGCTAACAAACTGTTCAGCACAGACTTTAGAAATCTGGTGGGTAACACATCGAGGCAGCATGTAGATGAACTCAGGCTGGTGATGATCTCCTGGACAGTTTTGTCAGTTACAGGTGCAAAGTGAGTCAGCTCTAAGTGTGTAGGTGGTTTGAGGGTTATATTTTTGCATTGTAGAATTGATAGCATTTTTAATGCCCTGAACTTTTGTCATTAAAGAATAATGCAAACTCATTACACTTGGATGTGGAAAATGAGTTCTAACGGCAGCTGAGCTGGAGGGGTTTGTTCATCTGTTTACTGTGGCAAACAGGACACGCGAGTTACTGCAGCTTCCAATTATTTTCAGAAAAAATATCCTTCCCTAGTTCTACATAAAATGAGGTTGTACATGTACAACTTCTCTCTGTAAATCTACAGAGAGAAGTTGTACATGTACAACATGTACAACAAGAACTACACACCAGCCTACACGCCACAGATGACACACAACAACTACACACCAGCCCTACACGCCACAGATGACACACAACAACTACACACCAGCCCTACACGCCACAGGTAACACTTTTTATGTCCAAAAAAAAAACAATCGTTATTAGTCTCACGAGGCGGTGCAGGAAATGAGCAGGAAACGCCCGTCGTCCCTCAGCGCTCACTAATGCACTCGTTAATATGCTCATCACTATGTAATGCCACAGGTAACACACAACAACTACACAACCCTAGCCCGTCTTACACATCACAGGTAACACACAACAACTACACAACCCTAGCCCGTCTTACACACCACAGGTAACACACACAACTACACAACCCTAGCACACACACAGGTAACAACTACCAGGTAACACACAAACAAACCACACAGACCAACACACTAACACACAACTACACACCCTACACACAACCCACACACACCCACACAGCCACAGTAACACACAACTAAACACCCACCACTACACGCCACAGGTAACACACAAACAACTACACACCCACCCTACACGCCACTGGTAACACACAACAACTACACACCCACCCACACGCCACAGGTAACACACAACAACTACACACCCACCCTACACGCACTAACACACAACAACTACACACACCACAGGTAACACACACAACTACACCACCCACCCTACACGCCACAGGTAACACACAACAACTACACACCCCACCCTACACGCCACAGGTAACACACAACAACTACACACCCACCCTACACGCCACAGGTAACACACAACACTACAACACACCCTACCCCACAGGTAAACACACAACAACTACACACCACCCTACACGCCACAGGTAACACACAACAACTACACACCCACCCTACACGCCACAGGTAACACACAAACAACTACACACCCACCCTACACGCCACAGGTAACACACAACAACTACACACCCACCTACACGCACAGGTAAACACAAACAACTACACACCCACCCTACACCCACAGTAACACACAACAACTACCACCACCCCACCCTACACGCACAGGTAACACACAACAACTACCACACCCACCCTACACGCCACAGGTAACACACAACAACTACACACCCACTACCACGCCACAGGGTAACACACAACAAACTACACACCCACCCTACACGCCACAGGTAAACACACAAAACAACTAACACCCACTCTACACACAGCACACAACAACTACACACGCCACAGGTAACACACAAACAACTACACACCCACCCTACACGCCACAGTAACAACACAACAACTACACACCCACCCTACACGCCACAGGTAACACACAACAACTACACACACCCACCCTACACGCCACAGTAACACACAACAAACTACACACCCACCCTACACGCCACAGGTAACACACAACAACTACACACCCCTACCCTACCACGCCACACAGGTAACAACACAACAACTACCACACCCACCTACACCCACCGCCACAGGTAACACACAACAACTACACACCCACCCTACACACCACAGGTAACACACAACAACTACACCCACCCTACACGCCACAGGTAACACACAACAACTACACACCCACCCTACACGCCACAGGTAACACACAACAACTACACACCCACCCTACACGCCACAGGTAACACACACACAACAACTACACACCCACCCTACACGCCACAGGTAACACACAACACTACACACCCACCCTACACGCCACAGGTAACACACAACAACTACACACCCACCCTACACGCCACAGAACACACAACAACTACACACCCACCCTACACGCCACAGGTAACACACAACAACTACACACCCACCCTACACGCCACAGGTACACACACAACAACTACACACCCCACCCTACACACCACAGTAATCAACTTTGTTTTGGTAAATAGCCAATTACTTTGAAGGTGAAAAGTCCCTTAGGCACAGACAGGGACCTTCAGGACGTGTGTAAATGTACAGGTTATGACGTCTTCTGAAGTGGAACAGGATTTAAGTCCCTTAAATGTCACTATGCTTTAAATCTGCTGCACTCTTGTGTTTCCCTCTTCCTGCTCAGGGTGCGTACTCCCAGCCCTCGTCGCCCTACATCCCCCGGGGGCGTACCCTCCTCCTCGTGGGGCTCCAGCTCGGACACGCAGCCCTCCAGAGTGTCCCACGAACAGTTCAGAGCCGCGCTTCAGCTGGTCGTCAACCCAGGTGAGGAGAACGTCACGCCGTTTACAGAGTTTAAAAACAGAATTGTGGTCATGTGATGTCGTTACTCTCTAAAGTGGGTTTGAGGGTGATGAAAAAAATGAGCACCTACAAAAACAGGTTTGACATTGAAGTGAATGACAGGTCAGAATGATGTGGTAATGTCTCTGTAATGACTGGGTCCCTACATGAAACTGTCTTCTATTTGTCAACTCAAATGAACTAAGGCTAAATATACTCTCTTTATTTTGTTAAAAATGATGCAGCAAACAATCTTTTAAGTTGAAATTGAAGAATTGTATGTATATTTAGAGTATATTTTTTGCAGATTTGCAGTTTTTGACCAGCCACTTTCCAATCTAATGTTTCTTTTTCCTTATGTAAGCAATGTATTTCTTCCTCGTTTCAAGTAAAAAAAAAAAAAAAACAAAAAACATTGCTCATTAGGGCTGTGCAATAAATCAAATCTTATTTTAAATTGATTCTGTAATTTATAATTGTCAGTGATAGGCTTGGTTCTTTTTAATCTAATTTAATTCAGACTTTCGGCGAAAGAAATGTTACTGTTTGTTAAATTTCAATGATTAAAAGTCAGATTTTTTGTTTTTTTGTTTTGTTTTTTTTGCTCAGCCCCATTCTAGTCTACTTTTTTTCATAAGAATGTGTTCAAACGTTCCTTAATGATTATGAGTTGTTAATATATACATAGTACAATGCCATGAATACAGTTTGTAATAAAAGAAACTTAACAGCAGCAAAACTTTGTAAAATGAAATTGGTAAAAATATGTTTGTGTTCTCAAAATGGCTAAGATTGGAAGAAGATCCATATTGGAAGATAATCAGAACCCGATCCATTCAATTTTCCAGTACCGGCACTAATATTAAAGTGCCTCTGACAGTTTGGACCACTTATTGAACTAACATGCAGTTAAGATAGATATATTAAGAATTCGGCTAAAAATTATACAAATGTTATACACTTATACAATGTTAAACACTTATTATGCATGAACTTTGCCAGGAATGAGTGTCCCTGGTATGATGTCACTTCCTGTCATTTCTCACAGATTTCCCAACGTTTGCTCCACAAATACCTACTCGATTGGTGTAAAACTATTATTTATATGTACAACAGGTATAAATACACCAAATAAAGTCAAAACTAGAAAATCGTAAAAACCTGTCATACGTCACTTTAATGGTATCAGACCCTAATGGGGACAACATAATGGGAACAATCACTTACTGCTCCGTGTTGACCCCCCAGGCGACCCCCGGGAGTACCTGGACAGCTTCATAAAGATCGGGGAGGGCTCCACAGGCATCGTGTGCATCGCCAGCGAGAAGCACAGCGGGAAACAGGTGGCCGTGAAGAAGATGGACCTGAGGAAGCAGCAGAGACGAGAGCTGCTCTTCAACGAGGTGTGGATCTCTGCACTCGCTAAAGACACGAGCAAAGACACGGCCCGTGGAGCGATTCGTGATTCCTGAAAGCGGTGTTGATAAGTTAGAAACGGTCTATAAAATGACTAGAATTGGGCGATAAAACAATAAAAATGTGTCTTCTGTTTTGGTGAAATTACCATATCCGGATTCACCACCTGACGCAGTGGTTGAATGTAACAGTACACAAGTAAAAGTACTGTACCTGACTTAAAATGTTAATGATTATTAACATCAAATATATACGTACAAGTGAAATATATGCATATCAAATTCACTCAAACAAATTATTCAAACTGACCGTTGTTGACCAAAGATCGGTTCAATTCTTTATCAAAATCACAGATTTTCAATTTTCGATTTTTACTTTTACTTGAGTATTTTTCTGCACATGTATCTCTTACTTTAGTAACAAAGTACTTCTGGAGTACTTCTTACACCACTTCCCTCAGGATTATATATGATCCACAATACATGACTCACGATACATGTGATAATCTATATATTGCACATAATATTCTGTGATATTTCATATATTTTTTTAAAGAAACATTTTAATAGTAGTATGATTTCATTGTCAAACCACTCCCTGCACAAACTTAATATGAAATACACCCAGTTTAATGAAAATGGTCTAAACAAGAAACAAACTCAAATTTATATCAGGATTTGAGCACAGCTATAATCATTCACTCATGTTTCTCACAAACCAGATCTCTTAATCTACCTCTTCACTGTAGCTCAACCATCTGCGATTCCGGAAGTGAATTACCCGTTTATTTTTCCCATAGACGTTTAGAAAATGTCAAATGTCGAAATTTTAAAGGCACGACGGAGTAACTAATGCCCCTAACTGCTAACAAAGGTTTTGAACCAGTTGTTTTTGGTCAAAAATACACACATTAAAAAACAATAAAAAAATTGGCAAACTATTTTAATAACTTAGCAGCAGACTTGGCAGATAGAACAACATTTTAGGTCTAGCTGTCTTATGTTACCACACAGTCGATCAGCCGCAAGCAAACTTTTAATGTATTTAATGTATTTAATGTATTTTTATTCATTTTATTCATTTTTTTAAATTTACTTTTGTGGACTTTATAAAGTGATAAGAACCCATTTGCTTTTTTTTGGTTTTGTTTTTTACTTCATACAATACTAATACTGAACGGATGCATTAAAACAAAACCCACCACATAAGAATAAAAACTTCTGATTTCCTTTCACTAATCGGCGAAACATAAACGCACACGCGCTCACAACAACAGCAGCGTTTCCTCTCGCTTTAAACGTGCGGCGCGAGCTCAAAAACTGCACGATCAAAAAACCGCAGTGTGTTCTTTGTGGGATTTTAGGAAAGTGACGTACCTTTAAACTAACTGTACCAGAAACCAGTTCCTCTGTATTTCTGCTCTTTAGACTGCCACACTCCTGAGCCCAGAGATGACACTGTGGGTGTTGTGTGTCATCTCATTAGCCTCGTGTAATCCTCTTAGAACCCTCTGTTTAATCCCTTTACTCTTTAAGCTGCTCTTCTGTTCGTGTTTTTACTGTTCGTGTTTTTACTCCCGATTTGCATTCATAATCATAAATACTGTTTGTGTGTTTTTTTTGCGCGTAGGTGGTGATCATGCGCGACTACCACCATGAGAACGTGGTGGACATGTACAATAGTTACCTGGTCGGGGACGAGCTCTGGGTCGTCATGGAGTTCCTGGAGGGCGGGGCGCTCACCGACATCGTCACTCACACCAGGTAAAGACGAGCCTCTTCGCACTCTTGTCACGTCGGCATTAGTACACACGACTTCATCATGCTTTTAGTTTCGGTGGTTTTGTTTAGTTTCTTTGTCGTTTTAAAACCACTTTGTGCCCAATCCAATACAACTTTATTTGTATAGCACGTTTTTTGCTGACTAAAAGGCTCCAAAGTGCAGTACAGAGTGAACACAGCGTCACATAAAATCACATAAATTAGAAGTGGAGTTAAAAAAATAAACAAATGTGCGACAGAAAGCTCGGAGTGCACAAAAAGCAACCACACAAATTTCACAAGTTTTTATGGTAACGTTCTAGATCAGAGTGAGATGTCTGATATTTAATGGAGCGATGTCTAGAGGTCGTGAATGATCGAAGGTTTAAAGTCGACATTCGTAAACCACACTGTCATAAAGCAACGAGAAGACTTTCAAATGTTCAAGATCTTCGAATTCCAGCAGAAAGAAAAGACTGACTTCTGACTGTAGCCACAGCTGCCCTGGGGTAGACTTATGGGGTTGAGGCTGCATATCTGTGCCATCAACCACCACCAATCACTCACTCACACGTTGTGAGAGCAGAGATCAAACCACCAACCCTCTGGTTTGTGGGACATAGTAACACAGTATAATTAGTCTTTGTTTTGGCTTCTAAGTGTTTTTGTTCATTAAAAACATGACATAATTCTAACTCTAAAGAACAGATGAATGCTGCCCCTTTTCATTTTTATTTTATTTGACCTTTATTTAACTGAACTAATCTCTTTTTCAAGGCAGCAGCACACAGGAATCAAACATTCAAAAGTATGTATGATAATAATAAATAATAATAGTAATAATAAATAATGATAATAATCATGCCAACTCAACAGAGATTTAGAGGCGTTAGAGGACCAGCTCCGGAACACGCAGCTCATTTTTGGGCAGTTGTTTGGGACATTAGAGAAGTAGAAGTTTTCCTTTGTGCTCGAGTCTGGGACTAAACCAATGAGTGTTTTATTGTTTGATTTTCTAACTTCCTCTTCGTAAAATCAAATAGTTTCTGTTCAGACATGTGAGGAACCGGCTGTGTGCTAGTGAGCTTTACAAAAATAAGTTGAATTAAATTGAAATTAAGCCAAAACTAAACCTGGACTAAACCAGGACACGGACTAAAGGTCTAAACTACAGGGTCAGTAGTTTTTTACACAATACTGTACATTATACTGACCGTAGCAAAAACGCTAAATTCCATCCGCTACATAAATAGTTGCAGTCTTTGCCATTCAGAAATTGCTACTATTGTGATTAAATTGTATTGATATATTTGATTGATATACATTGATATGTTTGTTTGTTTATTTGTGCTTGATAATGAACATACATGAATTACATGCTGTAAACACGCCGGATTGCAGCCCTTTTTCAGACAGACTCCAAACTTTTACCCCTGAGTAATATATGTTACATTGGAACAATACTTTTACTTGAGTAACAGTATTAGTTCCTCTTCCTACTATGAATAAACCTTCAAATAACAAAAGCTTTACAAAATTAAATGTATGTTTCTTTGAGATATAATTTTGTGATCTTTGTCCAGACGTTACTCTTACTTGAGTATTACTTTGACCAATACTTTGATCTTCCATTACTCTTATTTTGAAACGACAGTACTCTTATGCTACTTTTCCCACCTGTTTACAACATAACTGTCTCAAAAGAAACAGCAGCATTATAAAACTCGCCCACAGCCTCACTGAAGGCTAAAGGTGCCGGTCAGGCTCACACGTGATGCAGTGGGACGTCGCATCATTGGGGTCTCTGCTCCTCAAACTTTTCTCTTATCGCTCGTGGGCTGTTCTTGTTCATTGTTTTGGGCTTACTTTGTGTGGCGTTTGATTACAGTCATTTGCGTGCAGTGTCTGCGCCGTGTCAGATGTTAATAATACGCTTTGCTGAGGTTGTACTTGAACGCGTCTCCCACACAGATGTTCGCCTGTTTGTGGTTGCCGTGTGCGCGTCACACTTGATCAGAATCAGAATGCCCAGGAGCGCTTGCTAAAGCCGCTAATGGAAATCTGGGAATGGATATTATTAGACGCACTAAGCATTCTGTCTATATTGACTGTTTTGAAGCCAACGTGCGTCTTCATGTGCAGGTGGACAGAGGCATTAGAACCACAGTTTTTTAGAGTGATGCTCGAATTGCAGGGAGATACTACAGATGGGCACCAGTTGTTTGTTTTTTTTGTTTTTTTTGTTTGTTTTTTTCTTAATGTAATATATTAGAAATCTTTGATTTTTTTTTTTTTATTATTATCCATCCATCCATTGTCTTCCGCTTTATCCGGGGCTGGGTCGCGGGGGCAGCAGTCTAAGCAGGGACTCTCAGACTTTCCTATCCCCAGACACTTCCTCCAACTCCTCTGGGGGGATCCCGAGGTGTTCCCAGGTCAGTCGAGAGACATAGTCCCTCCAGCGTGTCCTGGGCCTCTTCCCGGTGGAACATGCCCGAAACACCTCCCTAGGGAGGCGCCCAGGAGGCATCCGGAAAAGATGCAAGAGGAGCCACCTCAGCTGGCTGCTCTCAACGTGGAGGAGCAGCAGCTCTACTCCGAGCTCCTCCCGTGTGACTGAGCTCCTCACCCTATCTCTATGGGAGCACCCTGCGAAGGAAACTCATTTCGACCACTTGTATCCGCGATCTTGTCCTTTCGGTCATTACCCAAAGCTCATGACCATAGGTGAGGGTAGGAACGTAGATTGACCGGTAAATCGAGAGCTCGAGAGCTTTGTCTTTCAACTCAGCTCCTTCTTTACCACAAAAGTCCAATGCAGCGACCGCGCATCACTGTGGACGCTGCACTGGTCCGCCCTGGTCAATCTCACGCTCCATCCTTCCCTCCCTCACACTCGTGAACCAAGACCCCGAGATACTTGAACTCCTCCACTTGGGGCAAGGACTCCCCACCACCTGGAGAGGGCAAGCCACCTTTTTCCGGTTGAGATCCATGGCCTCAGATTTGGAGGTGCTGATTTCTCATGCCGGCTGCTTCACACTCGGCTGCAAACCGTCCCAGTGCATGTTTCAGGTCCAGGTTTGATGGAGCCTATCAGGACAACATCATCTGCAAACAGTAGCAATGAGATCCTGTGGTCCCCAAACTGGACGCCCTACGACCCCTGACTGGCGCCTAGACTGCGCCTAGAAATTCTGTCCATAAAAACAATGAACTGAACCTGTGATATAGGACAGCCCTGGCGGAGTCTAACACGCACTGGGAACAGGTCTGACTTACTGCAGGCAATGGGAACACAGCTCCTGCTGTGGGCCCCAAAGGGCCCCGAACCCCGTACTCCCGCAGCACCCCCAAAGGACAACCCGTGGGACACGTCGTCGAAAGCCTTCTCCAGAGCCACAAAGCACATGTGGACTGGTTGGGCAAACTCCCATGAACCTTCGAGCACCTGATGGAGAGTATAGAGCTGGTCCAGTGTTCCACGACCAGGACGAAACTTTTAAACTGAATGTCAGAAATGTTTTATTAAAATGTGTAATTGAATAAAAGCTCAAATAGAAAGTCCTACTGTGGAACATTTCAGGCTTGGCAATGCCCAGAGTTTACAGGTTCAAACATAAAAAACACTCTGAAATAAGCAGCAGCTGAATGATATCTTTCCTCATTGATTCAGTCTGTCACATCAACAATTTCAATTATACTTTGGAGTTTGTTAATGGGCTTTACTCTGAGTGTGAGCGAGCGAGCGTGGGTGCGTGTGTGTGTGTGTGTGTGTGTGTGTGTGTGCGTGTGCGTGTGTGTGTGTGTGTGTGTGTGAGTGCCTGTGCGTGGGTGTGTGTGTGCGTGTGATGTGCGTGTGTGTTGTCTGTGAGCAGGGGTGCGTGGGTAATTCTCCTCCTCCTGACATCCTTTCCCCTTGTTATTAAAACTGTTCTTTTCCCTTTCACTGATCCTGTTTTTCCGTGAGATTGGATGTGTTTGTGTGTCACGGGTTTTAGTTACATTCTGGGGACTTGTGTCAGAGCACAATTTCATAAAAGGTTCAAATTATAGTTTAGTTTGTACTAAATTATCTCCAAGCGATTTGTGCAGTTTATGGATAAAACACTGAATACAGCTTTTATGCAACTAACTTACAAACATATAAATGTAAACCTTTTACTTTAATGGCTTTTAAAATTCACTCACAAAATAGAATAGTTATTTATTTAAAGGTGTACTGTGTAACTTTTCTGATGTAGGGTTCCACAGCTTACGTTTGTTCAGTTACAGATATTTGTATTGCTCAAAAAGGAGCAATAATTGAATTCTTAATGTGTGTGGGCTCGCCTCTCCACAGATCTGATCTGTAACTACCTGTAACTAATGCCATTCAGTTGAACATTTCATGAATTACTTCAGTTTGAGGTGTTTTAATATTTATTATGCCTCAAGATTAGCATTAGCGTTAGCATTAGCGTGAGAGAGAAAAAAAACCTACATTTATAAACACAGAAGTGTTGACGTGTCCTCTGGTGAAGTATTTACCTCATTTGTAAAGTCTTCACTTGATGGTGACATCCAGAACTGTCTGTCCGGAGTAATCTGTCTGTGTTTTTACTGTATTTCAGCCCGATACAGATTTAATAGGACAGGAAGTATTGTAATGATGCTAACAGTGTGCTTTCCGGGCACAGAACCAAGTAAATAAATACAAAATAGATTTGTTTAATGGATACACTTTCAAATAAGAAACAAACAAGGCATTAATAAGCATTTGTAATTGGTTTATGCATTTATGAGACATTTACAAGCATTTAAACAGTTTATGAATGCACTTACGAACATTTTGTACATGATTTATTATTAACAGTAACACCACTTATTAACATTTATAAGCCATTTACAAACGCTAGTAAATGCTTATAAATGCATAAACAAATATCTAGTGCATATTAATGTTTTATACATGTAAAATTATAAAAGGAAACTTATTTTAAAACGTTACTGTTTAATTCCTTACTGTTGAGTATTTCAGGTAAAGTAGTCACATGGCCACAGAGACGAGCAGGTGATAGTCCCCCCAGAAAAGCCCCACAGTGCACCTTTATCACTCATTGTTTTATTCCACACTTGAGTTTAAAACGAGCCTTGGCTCCAGTGCGTTTGTTGGAGATGCAGTTTGTGATTCCTTCTGGTTGGATCTACGACGTGAGTGAGTCGTGAGCGCTGGAGGCAGAAGGCTGCAGTGAGGAGGAGGCTTATCTGGCACATCCTCCTCTCATTCACTTTGCATTAGTTTGTCGTTTCTCCATTATCCCAAAGCTCATTTACCCACCGTGCCTGAGAACGCAAACACGTGTGACCATCAAATCTGCTTCAATCTGCGCCGTCAAACGTGTCTCCTCATGTCAAATTGTGGCCGCGGGCGAGTTCTTCACCGTTTTTTGCAAATAGAGAATAGAAAAAGGTTGTACTGTGGAGGTGAGTGGTAGAAAAATCGTAGTTATGTCTGACCTAAGAGCGAGAGTGAGCACATGTTTTGAATAAGCGCAGCGTGTTCAGGTCCAGCTGGGGCTAAGTGTTAATGTTCAGTGGAGCTAGCAGTAGCATGTTAGCGCAGTGAGGGCGTCCATATGGGGCCCTCCTGCTCTGTGCCGTACCGCCGCCGGGAACTGGGCTGCAGAGAGACATTTTTACATGGAGAGGGTTTCACATAATCTCAGTTAAAGTGGGTAAAGGTGTGTTTAACCGTGTTGGGAAGTAACTAAATAAGTTTACCCAAAATGTATATTCTGAATATTTTTGAGTAATGGCATTCCGATCCATGTGCTTGTTGGCGTTTTCAAAATTATCGTCCTAAAGTCAAAGGAATGCACTTGATCAAACTGCCCAATATTAGTGAGAAAAAAGAAGAAAAACGCTCTTATGATGAGTGCATGTGTGATTTTTCTCTAATTAGCGTTAGAATGCAACAAACATAAAGCTGTTTTTCCTCCTAAATTATGCTTTTTACACTTATATAATGCAACTCAACGTGAAAGTATTTCAATCGGACCAAGTACTCGAGTTTGGACTATGTAACAGAATTACAAAATACATTTTCTACCAAACTGATGTTTAAAAACAGCACAATCACAACTGAACCTATGTTGTCAGAGTCTTAACCTGCAGAAAGTGTTTGTCCTTCTCACTCATGTTCAGCTCCTTCTCCTCCAGAGTCTTACTGAGCTGATGTGACCGCTCACATCAGGGAGAGGACACAGATGTGAAACTGGCAACGCAAATGAGAGACTCAGAATAAAAACTCCAAATGACAACATAAACAGCTTGTCCAACATGTCCTTCTACATTGGATTTGAACATGTTCATCTCATATATGCAGACACAGAGAGGTCATGCTTATGAAATTTGAAATACAAATTCACATACCCTCCCTTATCAGATAATGTATATATTGTATTGTGTGTATTTAAGTCAGTAAGTGAAGGTATAATAAATATAAGAAGATTCATTTGATTTTTGTCAGATCAGATGAAGTCAGATCAATGCATTTAACATCAAGAAGCCATTTGCCCAATCACACAATCAAACCTTCATTCGAGCTGCTCGGTGGTGCTCAAAATAAGAACATCCTGGGTTCAGTTTCTAGACAAGGTGAGGCCTTTTTGTTTTGTGCGGGGTTTTCATGTTCTTCCTGTCCCGTCTGGGCCAGGACTCCTCTGGAAAACGTTCCTGGGTAAATGAAGGTCAATGAATAAATGTACTCACAGGCACTCAACAAAAGCCATCGCTTTGCCTTCTCCTTCTTTAGTCACTGTCATGAAAAACCACAGAGAATCGTGGATAAAATATGCTCATTTATGTTGCAATCCTAATATAATACTTTGGCCAGTCTTGACAATTACTATATCAATTAATTGTTCTAAATATGAACGCTGAAACAACATCTTCGGGCCTTAGTATTTATCGTGTGTACTCATTTCTTTTGTGGTTAACTATTTTAATGACAGACTCTGAATAACAATTTGTGTGTTTTATTTCTTTATTGCAGCTAATGTGGATTAATTTATTGCCGTTTGTTGTGATATTTCCTGTATATTTCACGCTTCAAAACGTGTTATCGTGACGGGCCTGGTAGTACTCTCGTTCGCTCTTTGTCACGCTTGGTAGCCAGATATTAAAATGTCGATAATACTGAAGTCTATAAAGTAAAGCGTTGTCTGTTTTCAGGATGAACGAGGAGCAGATTGCGACGGTGTGCTTGTCGGTGCTGAGGGCTCTGTCGTACCTTCACACTCAGGGAGTCATCCACCGCGACATCAAGAGCGACTCCATCCTCCTCACCAGCGACGGCAGGGTACGCACCATCTCTATCTCTAACTCTAAAACTTTATGTGCCATGTCCCAAAATCGAAATATAAAGTGCTGACATACAGTAACAAAATAAAATAAAGTAAATGTTTAGGTTTAGTATTTGCAGATTTTCCTTTAGGATCAAATAACAACTGATAGTGAACCCATTTCACAGAGGGCCAGTGGTGGAAACAGTCATTTTTGTCAAATAAAATTACAGTAACTTGGACTTATTGACTTAACAAACTTAACTCACAAAACTTACTTAACTTACCTTACTTACCTTACTTAACTTTCTTAACTTAATTTACATACTTACTTACTTACTTAATTACTTACTTACTTTACTTTACTTTACTTTACTTACTTTACTTACTTAATTACTTAATTACCTTACTTACTTTACTTACTTTACTTTACTTACTTTACTTACTTTACTTACCTTACTTACCTTACTTACTTTACTTACTTTACTTTACTTACCTTACTTACTTTACTTTACTTACTTTACTTACTTACCTTCCTTACTTACTTTACTTTACTTACTTTACTTACTTTACTTACCTTACTTACCTTACTTTACTTACTTTACTTTCCTTACTTTGCTTACTTTACTTACTTACTTACTTACTTACTTACTTACTAAAACAAACCAAAACAAAATGTGTTATGTCTTTGCTGTAAACACAAAAGAACTTGACTCCAGGACTCAAGGAGGAGGACTGTAGTTCCCTTTCTTGTCTTGTCTCCAACCAATCACAACTTTCCCTCACAGCCAATCATCTCTCAACATTTAAATACGCTCAAAACAAAAGAAAAACCTCATAATGTTAAATGTTTTTGCTCTCAACACAAAATGACTACTAACTGATTGTGAAATAAACCTCAAATTCACTTTTGTGAGTAACACTTATCCTGGTTTGGTCCTGGTTTGCGCCCAGTTTAGTCCTGATCTAGAAGAGGCCGTATCCAATTTTTGTCAAAAAAGTTGAGTTTGCTCCACTGCAGATATATTGTAAAAGAGTTAAAATGAGCCAGATTAGTGTGCTCTGTATCTAATTATATGAGTCTTTTATTGTTTCTGGAAAAACCAGGAAGTGCTCCATTAGCATGCTAGCTGTTGTTAGCTTTACCGCTATGGCAAACTCCAGTCTGGCCTCCGAAAGTTTTGAAAAGCGCTTATTAACTCATTAAATAATTAGAGATGGTCCTAATAGAAAGTGAGGAATACATTTGGACCGCTGCAAATAGTTTAAATTCTGCTAGTTCTGTTTGCTAGTTCGTACAGTGCCTTTCAGTAGTACGGATCGGGTTCAACACTCGTGCATTTTCAGTTCAGACATTACCTTCAGAAACACGTCCCTCGCCGATATAGTAAAACTGACCCCTGCCCTACGCCTGAAATGTTGACATAATCTAGTTCTCCAACACAGTCGCTTTAATCTACATTTATGACCCTTGTAATTCAGACGACACCTTGGTCTGCACCGCGCCGTGTTCCTGTCACTGTACCAAACGCTGACCTTCTCCGTGGGTTCTGCTGAGGCTGCCACTCGTCAAACAAATTCTGCCAGAAACTCATCACCATAAATTAGCACTTGTACCACTGTAATTAAATCCTCTAATGTCTCGAACGGCCTGATAAGACATGATTAATTGAGGAATAATTAGGCGCCTAATATAGAAGATTAGTGGCGTTCCTGAAAGCACTTGATCGAAGAAGGTCACCGCACTTGTTGGCGTGAGAGTTTAGAGCCGGTGGCCAGACGACGTAGGCTTTGTGAAGACGAAAACCGGGAAGAAGACTTTGGCGAATCGCGGCCTACTAGGTTTGCCGCTCAGCCAATCACCGCTGCGAAACCATCAGCCTCTTCAGACCTCGTCTAGGGTTCTTCTGAGTTCTTATTTATTTATATGTAAAGGGACAACACATATTAATGAACAATAGGCCTGTAAATTTTTGGCTGATTTTAATCTTTTTGAGCTTTTCACACTGTGCAACATTGTTCCTTCTTCAAAAACACACCTAGAGTTTTAGCTTTTTTCGCAATTGTTTAATTAATCCTGTTTACGAGATTGTATGTTCTCTGACCCTCACAAAACACTCTGCGTTTTTTTTGTCCATAAATCATCCCCCAGGCTCCTCCTAAACGTTTCTGTCATCAAATCGTGTTCATTACATCTGTGGTCTTAAATTAGCATGTCGGGGCAAGATAGCTTTTGTTTTTTTCCACATGGTAATTCCCTCTGCTGCCAGGAGATGGAGGTCTAACACCAAATCTTGAGGACTGAACGCCTGACTGTTAGAAAGTGCTGTGTGGTTTTCATTACATTTGTACATTAATTTAACTTATAAAACATGAGATGCCAAAGTAAACGTACTCCAGAGGAAGTAATGTGCCTGGGTTTCCACTTAGGCGGAAAATGAACCACATGAAATACGTAAATAGCTCTGTCTAATGAGCAATTTAATCTAAAAAGAAAAACCACACACGCAAAAACACCCAGGCTTGATGTTCATTCACCGTTTTAAGCTCCTGCAGCATCTTAACGATGAGTTTCTCTCCAGATCAAACTGTCGGACTTCGGCTTCTGCGCCCAAGTCTCCAAAGAGGTGCCTAAGAGGAAGTCGCTGGTGGGGACTCCCTATTGGATGGCACCGGAAGTCATCTCGAGGCTCCCGTATGGCACCGAGGTGAGAGACGGTAGAGAGGGGTGTAGTTTTATCTTTATGGGTTGTTGTTTCCACTATTTCACTTTGGAGCGGATCAGGATGTCCAAAAGTGTCTCCGCTGTCTCGTACGCCTCATGCATCAGCTGTTTCCTGTTTATCAATGCACTGCAATAATACATCTAACATCAACCAAACCCAATTCATTACATAAAGAGAAGCATAACGAGCTGACAGTACATGGTTTACTCTAGCTGTGTCACAAACTTATGTTAATGATAATTAAGTCATGATTTTGATTTGATTTATTGAAAAAACAATTGTCCCACAGCGCTCTAAAGTGAACCGGTCTGTGGGCTAACGTCCCTGTTCTTCTCTGCTGAGGTTAAATGGAGTCATTGTTCTCGTATGTTCAGGTGGATATCTGGTCTCTGGGCATCATGGTGATCGAGATGGTGGATGGAGAGCCGCCTTACTTCAACGAGCCTCCCCTGCAGGCCATGAGGAGGATACGAGACAACCTGCCCCCGCGGCTAAAGGAGTCGCATAAGGTCCGTTGTACATCTACACTTTACTAAGAATTTCTCTTATCTAGCTGTATGCGTTTGATTAGCTTTTGCCCAAAACAGACACAGTGAGGACATGAACACATCACTGAATTTCAATGAACACATTAGGATGCTGTACGTCCTTTGAAATCTCTGGATGTTTTCACTTTAAACAGCTCTTGTTCTGACACATTTGCTGAAGGCGCCATATTGACACATGAGAGACAGCGACAATGAATGGTTATGAGACGGAAGTTTGATCTATGTCAATAAATTAAGCCGTAAATAACAGTACGTCTTAAGAACTAATCAGATTAAACATTAGTGATTCTTACCTGGTTTGGCTGTTCTTTAAAGTCAACAGATTGCGTAGCTTGTGCCCTCAATCTGCTTTATTCTTGTGTCTGATTTACTTTCCACCTTCTAATGTCATCAAAAAGGATCACTGGAGATGTTTGTGAGAAATATACTTCATTATAAAACCCCGTACATGTAACGTTTGCTAATATTGACAATTAACATGATTCGATTTTGATAAAATAGTGAAAGAAATATGTGCTCAAACAAATGTGAGCATAATTCATTCATGTCGCTGTAAAAACTCTCAAATCATTGGTTGAACTTTTTTGAATTTATTTTTCTACAATCAACTTTGCAAATCACTCAATAATGCAAAGTGTTTTGTCAAAAGCCTTTCTCTGAACTACTCTCTCGCAAAATGAAAAGCCCAACCTGGCAATACATAATCCTAATACAGATTTTGATTCTAAATTAAATAAACAACTAAATCAATGCAGAAATACATTCATAGATTCATTAATGCGAGTCTTGCTTCACTACTCCAGAAATACACTTCTCACTTCTTTGTAAATCCGATCAAAAGATTTGTCTTTCTTCTGCTCTCGATCATTTGTAAATCCCGCTGCACAACAATAATCCACAATTTCTGAAACTCCAACAAAGTCAGTTAATTGCGGCTTGTTTCCTGGTGAATTCCGCGGCGTGAACCTCGAAGGCGCGTGTCAAGATCGCGTGACGTCGTAGCGCACAGACATTTGTAATAAACCTTTTGCCTTTGCTCCTCCCGTCCTCCAGGTGTCGTCGGTGCTTCGCTCCTTCTTAGACCGCATGTTGGTGAGAGAGCCGTCCCAGCGCTCCACCGCCCAGGACCTGCTCCAGCACCCCTTCCTCAAGATGTCTGGCCCCCCGTCGTGCATCGTCCCGCTCATGAGGCACTACCGCCACCGCTGACACCCATTATCCTTCTCTTTTCTCTGCTCCCAAACTAAAAAAAGAATCAAAACACCCTCACGAAAGACTTTCACGCCACCAGGGGGACGCTCTTACTACCGCTCTCGCCCCGAAAACGAAACGCCGGCGACGCCAAGGTGCGTCCCGAACTCTCACAAACGTTGATGTAGATTAGTGGAATATTTAAACACACGTACCCAAGAGGACGGAGAGATTTGGAAGCTGGAGGACTTCTCGTAGTTCTAAAACGTGCACAGAACAGGCTAGTACTAAGCTAAGGTAGTCCAGACCGAGATCCTGACCGAGATCCTGACCCAGATCTGGAACAGGATCCAAAAGGTGCTGCGCTGCGGTCGCCCAAAGCTCCTGGCGATGGGCGAAACGCAGAGGACGAAATGACGTACAGCGGCCGTTTTCTCTCTTCCTTAATAACTCTTCGACATAGAGTTGTGATAGCCATCAGTCTGAAAACGGGCGAAGATATCGGCGGCGGCTGGAGAAAGGCCGCTCCTTCGTCACATATTAACTGTCAAAATGTATTTTAGAAAGACTTTTTTCTTCTGTACAGTTTTGATAATTTGCAATATTTTATCGTGTCGTAACCATTGTGATATGAGCAGTATTAAATATAGAGTTTCTTGCAGAGATCTTTTTCCTACCGTTTATAATCCGACTTTTTTGCTTAAAGATGATCATATAAAAAGAGAATTATCCCAAAAATAAACCCAACTTAAGCTAAATGTTATGAAAATACTAAATATATTTATTATTATCTTCACATTTGTAGACAGAACTTCCATTTTATTGTTGGGGTAAAAGGGTAAAACAGTTTTGTAAGACATTTGAAATATTTATTTATTTATTTAATGGAATTGAAGGATTTTTCCTGTTTTGTTTTTTTTTGTGTTGGGGCGGCTTTCTGTTCTGATGTCTTGGTGATTTTTGGACATTTTTCAAGTTGGCATAGAGCGAATTCATCGGAGCAATATCCCACTATGAACACGTGATAAACCTTGTACTATTTAAAATGCTGTAACTGACACAGTGCATTTCGATGTAGCACAGACTGAGTAGATTGGACAGTCGACTTAACATGTAATCCTATGCCAACCTGTTTTTATAATAGAAGTCTCACTGTTTGTCGAAAGAAAAAAAGAGTTGACGTGCAAATTTTTAAACGCAATTAAAATATCTCAGATTTTTTTTGTTTTTACTCACTGCAAAAACCAAACATCTACACGAGTTAAAATGACTTTGATGATTTCGAAGACGAGATTTTTACTTTTTCCCCTGCATGTTTTCCTCACAATTTGCCACATACAGTGAACGGAGGGGACTTTTGCTGCTCCAAAATAATTCTCTGCGCTTCAAATTAGGGATGTAACCATAACCGTAATATAGTGATATTGTATCGTCAAAAGTCTCATGACAATATTGCGCGCTGTCATAATATTATATAATTACAGACTCTTTTCCTTAGAGAACACATATGCAAAAGTTACATTGTTCCTTCATCAAAAACACACCTGGAGTAGCATTTAGCTTCATTCACGCTAGTTTGATGAATCCTTTTTCGGAAGTCCTCTCCCTCCGAGCGTCAAAAACACGCCGTTCTGAATCTCCTCGATCTGTGACGTTTTCTTGATAACTGACGTGGCTCTGAGAATCTTCTGTGCTGTTTTTGACTCCATAAATCATCAGCAGACTCGTTCTGTGCCTTTCTTCCGGAAGGAAAAAGTATCCTACTCTGAAAATATCGCAATAAATATTAGTACTGAGAGATCTGGATATTGTTACATTCCTTCTTCAAATCAGAGAACTGTGCCGTACTGTGGAATATTAGTACCGCCCACTTCGAAGACCCAGAAGTAAATTTCCCATTCATTTTCCCATTCATTAACTTTTCAAATTCAAATATTAAGAGTTTAAAAGCACAACACAGGCTAACCAGCTCCGTGGTAACGAATGTCCATCAGTCCAGAAAAGTCTACTTCTTTGAGCTTTTAACCATTTTATAACATTGTTCCCTCATCAAAAACATACCCAGAGTTGTATTTAGCTTCATTCACGCATTTTTTTATAAATTATGTTTACGAGCACATCTTCTTCTTCCTCAGAAAATAGTCTGTTTCAAACATCCCAGCTTTGTGACGTCATAGGCAGAGCTCCAGACAACTCCTGTGCTGTTTCTAAGTCCGTAACTCATCACCAGACTCGTTTGAAGCATTTCTGCCTCAAATCACGTTCATCACAACTGCGTACTTAAGTCAGCGTGTCGGGGGCAAGCTAGCTTTTGTTTATTTCCACATGGTAGTTCAATCTGCTGCCAGTAGATTTGTGTGTTTGTCAATAGACACATTATTTTAAGGTCTAAAATATGAAATGCCGGAGAAAAAAATACTCCCTATCGAGTTTAAAGGCTAACAACAACACAAAAAATAACACATAATACGTGTCGTTATATCTATTTAATAACTTAGCACTTCATAAACTTTCAGAAACAGAATTTAGAATAAAATGATAAAGGTCTTATGGTGTTTAGTTACCACATAGTTGATTAGCCCCCAGCAAGCTTTAAAACGTATTAATCTTATTATTATTATTATTATTGCTGTTATTATTATTATTATTATTATTATCATTATTATTATTATTATTATTATGTAGTAGTATTATTATTATTATTATTATTATTATTATTATTATTATTATTATTATTATTATTATTATTATTATTATTATCATCATGTTTTTATTTTTATTATTATTATATATATATTTTTTTTTATATGAAAGCCTACGGGAAAAATGAAAGGCAAATGTACTTCCAGATCCAAGGGTTGTGCGGTTTTGATCTGAGTACTAAAAGAAAAGTTACACAGCGCTACCAAGACTTAAAAAAAAATCTAGTTGAAGTCATTTTTCCTCAGGTCGGTGTTGCGTTTTTGGCAGTGTCTCGTCCCGTCTCCGTCTTGTCGCTCGCTCAAAGAGACAAGCGAACCACGCTGCCGTTTCTCGTGTGTCTCTGTCTCTGAACCCGGTGAACAGTGTATCCTCTGCCCCATCCTTCACTGTGATACGTGTAAATAGGACGAGCGTCTGTCAAAGAGAGCGTGTGCGTGCGCGCGCGCGTGTGTGTGTGTGTGTGTGTGTGTGTGTGCGTGTGGGTCACATTAGCTGCTGTGGCTTGTACAGTGATTTTGCATGTTTGTTATCAGTGAAGCTGGTTTCAATTAAACTCAAAACGCCCATAAAAAGCACGGCTGCATGGATTTTTATTTTCTGTTTTGTTTTGTTATGTCGTACGTCTGGGTTCAGTGTGTTTTTACTGAGGTGAGTTGTGTTCAGGCAGAGGTGGGGGGTTTAATACTTGTGGTTCCTAATTCTACACTTAGAGGTGGGCAATATGGACAAAAAATAGGTTTTTTGAGTTTCAATATTAGTAACAATATTATGTCAATCCAACTGAAATGTGTTAAAACATGTCTTTAAACGTGTTAGTTGAGGTTTAAAATGATCAGACAAATGTGAAATGTCTGTAAAAATTCATCACAATGCACTTATTCAGCTTTTTGGAGCATTTTTATTTACTATAAACGATGTACTCAATATTCAAATGTTGTATATCTTCAAAGCGACATTCACGATATTGTCCAAATTTAAATGTATTGTCCACTTCTATCTACAAGAGGAAAAAAATAAGTGGTAATACATGTATTGTTTTTATAATTCTCATAAATAAACTTGCAAAAAACACGAGATGAGGGATAAAGGAATGCAGGGAAATTGTGGCAAAGATGAAAACGTTTCTAAAAATGTAATAGATAATCCAAAATAGAAACACTGTATTTCAAAAATGTACTATAATTTGATCAAAAAAGGTAAAAGTATTGATATTTTGTGTTCCGTCACGGGTCCGTCAGAGATGATTTTGTTTTTCCAATTTTATTTTGTGTATTATTTATTGATTTGTTCAAATTATAAATCAGATTTTACTGTAGGAGTTTCCCCAAATCCTTTTGTACTCAAGTCATTTCTCGGACCACTGCTTTTACTCTCCCACCTCTGCGTTTAGACAACTCAAACACTTTAATCAAGAAACATTTGAACAAATATTTAACTTTTTCTTTTAATTATTTTTGTTTTCAGTTCTGTGGGATCCAGGTTTAGTCACAAATAATAAAACCACATACAAAAAACTTTAAAGCTGATTTAGTGTGAAAAAGCTTGTGTTTCCTGCATTTTCACATGAGATGGTTTTCACTGTTTTTGTTCATTTTCAGGAAATACAAAAATGTTCATTAGATTTTCATTAAACACATGATCAGTTTCTCACTTTTGACGACTTTTTATTTGATGTTTTTACGTCCATCAGAGTTGTTTAAAGGTGCACTGCATAACTTTCCCTGTTTGTCTCCGTGAAGATGTTCTACCTATCTCCGTGGAAACAAGCAGGTGACCCCAACAGGTTGCGCTACAGGTCATTTCTGCGGAGAGGCGACACCGCTCACAGTAAGAATGGAGTGTTTTTTTCACTAAATACGGAATAGATAGAAAAGCTTAAAGTGACGTATGACAGGTTTTTATGTTTTACTAATTTTGTCTTTATTTGGTGTATTTATACCTGTTGTATATATAAATTATAGTTTCACGCCAATCGAATAGGTGTTTGTGGAGAAAATCTGTGGAAGTGACATCACACCTGGGACACTCATTGTAGTCAAATTTGATGCATAATTTGCACAAAGAAAGTATTTTTAAAAAAACTAAATTTCCTAGTGATGTCATTAATTACAAACAGGAAGTGAAATTATAAACTTTAAAAATGTGCTATTCTGTGATAGCATTTTTATCATTTTTAGAAAAATTTAAAAATATACATATCTTAGCTGCATTTTAGTTCAATGAGTCGTCCGACCTGTAGGGGGCACTTTGATGCCGTACTGTGGAACGAGTGACATTTACGCACCAGTGACACAAGCCCTTTTCGGACAGGATCAGTGTTGTTTTTTTTGTGTTGTTTTTCTGTGTTGTTTTGTGTGCTTTTGTGTGCTTTCGGACACAATGTCACACAATTGCAATTTTAGCAAAGGCTGAGACGGTTTGAAGTGCCGTCGTTTCCGCCACAAACGACAAAATATTTGGTCTAATTCTGCACAAAAAAGGCCAACTATAGTTCACGTCTTTGCAAATATCTGAGTCTTTTTGTCAGTTTGAACCTGAGATTTGAACACGATCCTTTTTATTAAAACCCAAATCTAATCGCAAAAATTCTTGTCAAATTTTGATATTTTCCCCACATCGTGCCGCCCTAGTGGATATTTTCACACACACGCGTCATCATCGAAACAGCATTTAGACGTCGTGTCGTTTCTGAGCGTGGCGCGGGTTTTTTCCGAACGTGCGAGGTGATTTCTCCGAGGCTGTTTTCCCTCAGACGCAGTAATGGAGTATCGATTACGCTCGGACAGAGAAGGAGCTTCTTCTGCGCCAGGACTCTGGGAAAGAAGATCGCTGTGAAGTGACAGTTGTGCCGAGGCTAACGCCGCTCTGTTTGCTGTTAATGAAGAAGCGCTCACTTTTGTTACACACACAAAGAAAATACTCAAGTAGCACGTTCAAAATCAGCTTAAAGTTCTTCAAATGTACTTTAAGAGTATTTCAGACCGATTTCGAAGTGGTAAATGGGACGATTTTGATAAAGAATCGTTGGTCTTTGGTAAATTCAAATCAATGTCTTCATTTATGTGCACATTTGGCAGAACGTCACCAGGAACGTGCTGAAAAATAAGCCTCAGACATGAGAAAAGCACCAAAGCGTAATGCAGTGGTATTTCATCTACGATACACGAGGATTTTTTTTAAAGATGTTTTTGACATTTTGAATTACAATGTTGACCAGAAACATTATTATCACACTTCGATAACTACAGCTCACAGCGATCTCGATTTGTTTGTTTATTTCGTTATAATTCAAAATGGCTGCGTGACACGGCAGAAAAACAAAGATTATTCATGAATGTTACAGAACAGAATATATTTCTTTTTATCCATGCGCATTTAAGGATGAGTTCATGTTGTTTTGGTTTAGTCTCGTCTCATCTTCAGACCCTTGTTCTGCTCAGGATGTGGACGTGTAAAGCCCGAGGTCTTTCTTCATCATCTGAACTGAACGTGTCGTTATTAAACCGACTCGACTCGAGGCTTCTGCAGATTTGTCCAGGGAAAACTGAAGGTTCATAAGAAATCCAGAGGCTGATCGGGTCTGAAACCGGGACTTTGACGTGTTTTAAAGTTTAAGTTTGGTCAAAATAAAATAATACATCTGAATGTGTTTGTCTTAAAGGATAAAACTATTCCATTTTGCCGTCTGAAGTCCAAAGCTGGCAATTTGCTTTTGAGATTTCAAATCCTGATTTGTGCGTCCGTGATTTTGACTTGTGTTGTATACGTGATATATGACTGTAAAAATGTGCTGCTTTCAATTTGTGGAGCCAAAAGTGCCAAATGAACAGTGTTTTTTTTCTGTCCAGGAAACGTTCCCTTTGCATGTCTGTTTTAGTTCCAGTTTGACTGCATAAAATATTCCTTTCTCAGTTTGAGGAACATTCTAATGTTTCATTTTAAAAACCTTCACAAGTTATATTCACTGACAAAATCGTAAAAAAAAGTATAAATATGTGCCAAAGTTTACTTCATCAAAATACATCCAAATTGAGACAAAACTGGAGTCAAACAAACCAGAACTAAACCAGGACTGCACCAGGACTAAACCAGGACTGCACCAGGACTAAACCAGGACTGCACCAGGACTACACAGGACTAAACCAGGACTACACCAGGACTAAATCCGGACTTCACCAGGACTACACCAGGACAACACCAGGACTAAACCAGGACTGCACCAGGACTAAACCAGGACTGCACCAGGACTACACAGGACTAAACCAGGACTACACCAGGACTAAATCCGGACTTCACCACAGGACTACACCAGGACAACACCAGGACTACACAGGACTACAACACCAGGACTAAACCAGGACTACACCAGGACTAAACCAGGGACTACACCAGGACTACACCTGGACTACACCAGGAATACACCAGGACAACACCAGGACTACACCAGGACTAAACCAGGACTACACCAGGACTTACACCTGGACTACACCAGGACTACACCAGGATTTCACCAGGACTACACCAGGACTACACCAGGAACTACCAGGACTACACCAGGACTACACAGGACTACAACCAGGACTACACAGGACTACACAGGACTACACCAGGACTACACCTGGACTACACCAGGACTACACCCTGGACTACACCAGGATAAACACCAGGATTACACCAGGATTTACACCAGAACTACACCAGGACTACACCAGGACTACACCTGGACTAAACCAGGACTGCACCAGGACTGCACCAGGACTACACCAGGACTACACCAGGACTACACCAGGATTACACAGGACTAAACCAGGACTACACCAGGACTAAACACGGAATTCACCAGGACTACACCAGGACTACACCAGGACTACACCAGGACTAAACCAGGACTACACCAGGACTACACCAGGACTAGACCAGGACTAAACCTGGACTACACCAGGACGACACCAGGACGACACCAGGACTACACCAGGACTACGCCAGGACTAAACCTGGACTTCACCAGGACTACACCAGGACTACACCAGGACTAAACCAGGACTGCACCAGGACTAAACCAGGACTGCAACAGGACTACACCAGGACTACACCAGGACTACACCTGGACTACACCAGGACTACACCAGGATTACACCAGGATTACACCAGAACTACACCAGGACTACACCAGGACTACACCCAGGACTACACCTGGACTAAACCAGGACTGCACCAGGACTACACCAGGACACACCAGGACACACCAGGACAACACCAGGACTAACACCAGGACTACACCAGGACTAAAACCAGGACTACACCAGGACTACACCAGGACTAACCAGGACTAAACGGACAGGACTACACCAGGACTACACAGGACTACACCAGGACTACAACAGGACTACACAGGACTACACCTGGACTACACCTGGACTACACAGGACTAGACCAGGACTACACCAGGACTAAACCAGGACGACACCAGGACGCACCAGGACTACACCAGGACTACACCAGGACTACACCAGGACTAAACCTGGACTTCACCAGGACTTCACCAGGACTACACCAGGACTAAACCAGGACTGCACCAGGACTACACCAGGACTACACCAGGACTACACCAGGACTACACCTGGACTACACCAGGACTACACCAGGATTACACCAGGATTACACCAGGATTACACCAGGATACACACCAGAACTACACCTGGACTAAACCAGGACTGCACCAGGACTAAACCAGGACTGCACCAGGACTAAACCAGGACTACACCAGGACTACAACAGGACTAAACAGGACTACACCAGGACTAAATCCGGAACTTCACCAGGACTACACCAGGACTACACCAGGTCTACACAGGGTCTAAACCGGGACTACACCGGGTCTAAACTGGGACTACACCAGGTCTAAACCAGGACTACACCAGGACTACATCAGGTCTAAACCAGGACTAAACCAGGTCTAAACCAGGCCTAAACCAGGACTACACCAGGACTACACCTGGTCTACACCTGGTCTACACCAGGACCACATCAGGTCTACCAGGACTACACCAGGACTAAACCAGGACTAAACCAGGACTAAACCACCAGGACTAACCAGGACTACACCAGGACTACACCAGGACTACACCAGGACTACACCAGGTCTACACAGGGTCTACAACCGGGACTACACCGGGTCTAAACTGGGACTACACCGGGTCTAAACTGGGACTACACCAGGACTACACCAGGACCACATCAGGTCTAAACCAGGACTAAACCAGGTCTAAACCAGGCCTAAACCAGGACTACACCAGGACTACACCTGGTCTACACCAGGACCACATCAGGTCTAAACCAGGACTACACCAGGACTACACCAGGACTACACCAGGACTACACCTGGACTACACCAGGACTACACCTGGACTACACCAGGATTACACCAGGATTACACCAGGATTACACCAGGAACTACACCAGGACTACACCAGGACTACACCAGGACTACACCAGGACTAACCAGGACTAAACCAGGACTACCAGGACTACACCAGCTACACAGACTACACCAGGACTACACCAGGACTACACCAGGATTACACACAGGACTAAACCAGGACTACACCGGGACTAAACACGGAATTCACCAGGACTACACCAGGACTACACCAGGACTACACAAGGACTAAACCAGGACTACACCAGGACTACACCAGGACTAGACCAGGACTAAACCTGGACTACACCAGGACGACACCAGGACGACACCAGGACTACACCTGGACTGCACCAGGACTAAACCAGGACTGCAACAGGACTACACCAGGACTACACCAGGACTACACCTGGACTACACCAGGACTACACCAGGATTACACACCAGGATTACACCAGGAACTACACCAGGACTACACCAGGACTACACCAGGACTACACCTGGACTAAACAAGGACTGCACCAGGACTAAACCAGGACTACACCAGGACTACACCAGGACTACACCTGGACTAAACCAGGACTGCACCAGGACTAAACCAGGACTGCACCAGGACTACAACAGGACTAACACCAGGACTACACTGGACTACACCAGGACTACACTAGGACTAAACCAGGACTACACCAGGACTACACCAGGACTACACAGGACTAAACCAGGACTACACCAGGACTAAATCCAGACTTCACCAGGACTACACCAGGACAACACCAGGACTACACCAGGACTACACCAGGACAACCAGGACTACACCAGGGACAACACCAGGACTACACCAGGACTACACCAGGACTACACCAGGACTAAACCAGGACTAAACCTGGACTACACCAGGACTAAACCAGGACTACACCAGGACTACACCTGGACTACACCAGGAATACACCAGGACAACACCAGGACTACACCAGGACTACACCAGGACTAAACCAGGACTAAACCAGGACTACACACCAGGACTACACCAGGACTACACCAGGACTACACCAGGACACACAGGACTACACCAGGACTACACCAGGACTACACCAGGACTACACCTGGACTACACCTGGACTACACCAGGACTAGACCAGGACTACACCAGGACTAAACCAGGACGACACCAGGACGACACCAGGACTACACCAGGACTACACCAGGACTAAACCTGGACTTCACCAGGACTTCACCAGGACTACACCAGGACTAAACCAGGACTGCACCAGGACTACACCAGGACTACACCAGGACTACACCTGGACTACACCAGGACTACACCAGGACTACACCAGGATTACACCAGGATTACACCAGGATTACACCAGGATTACACCAGACTACACCAGGACTAAACCAGGACTACACCAGGACTAAACCTGGACTTCACCAGGACTTCACCAGGAATACACCAGGACAACACCAGAACTACACCAGAACTACACCAGGACTAAACCAGGACTACACCAGGACTACACCAGGACTACACTAGGACTACACCAGAACTACACCAGGACTACACCAGGACTACACCAAGATTTCACCAGGACTACACCAGGACTACACCAGGATTACACAGGACTAAACCAGGACTACACCAGGACTAAACCCGGACTTCACCTGGACAAACACCAGGACTACACCAGGACTACACCAGGACTAAACCAGGACTACACCAGGACTACACCAGGACTAGACCAGGACTAAACCTGGACTACACCAGGACGACACCAGGACTACACCAGGACTAAACCTGGACTTCACCAGGACTTCACCAGGACTACACCAGGACTACACCAGGACTAAACCAGGACTGCACCAGGACTAAACCAGGACTACACCAGGACTAAACCTGGACTTCACCAGGACTTCACCAGGACTACACCAGGACTACACCAGGACTAAACCAGGACTGCACCAGGACTAAACCAGGACTGCAACAGGACTAGGAACCAGGACTACACCAGGACTACACCTGGACTACACCAGGATTACACCAGGATTACACCAGGATTACACCAGAGATTACACCAGGACTACACCAGGACTACACCAGGACTACACCTGGACTAAACCAGGACTGCACCAGGACTAAACCAGGACTACACCAGGACTACACCAGGACTATACCTGGACTAAACCAGGACTGCACCAGGACTAAACCAGGACTGCACCAGGACTACAACAGGACTACACCAGGAACTACACCTGGACTACACCAGGACTACACTAGGACTAAACCAGGACTACACCAGGACTACACCAGGACTACACAGGACTAAACCAGGACTACACCAGGACTAAATCCGGACTTCACCAGGACTTCACCAGGACAACACCAGGACTACACCAGGACTACACCAGGACAACACCAGGACTACACCAGGACTACACCAGGACTAAACCTGGACTACACCAGGACTAAACCAGGACTACACCAGGACTACACCTGGACTACACCAGGAATACACCAGGACAACACCAGGACTACACCAGAACTACACCAGGACTAAACCAGGACTACACCAGGACTACACCAGGACTACACCAGGACTACACCAGGACTACACCAGGACTACACCAGGACTACAACAGGACTACACCAGGACTACACCTGGACTACACCAGGACTACACCAGGACTAAACCAGGACTACACCAGGACTACACCAGGACTACACAGGACTAAACCAGGACTACACCAGGACTAAATCCGGACTACCGGACTACACCAGGACTACACCAGGACTACAACCAGGACTACACCAGGACTACAACCAGGACTACACCAGGACTACACCAGGACTACACAGACTACACCAGGACTACACCAGGACTAAACTAGGACTACACCAGGACTAGACCAGGACTAAACCAGGACTAAACCTGGACTACACCAGGACGACACCAGGACGATACCAGGACTACACCAGGACTACACCAGGACTACACCAGGACTAAACCTGGACTTCACCAGGACTTCAACAGGACTACACCAGGACTACACCAGGACTACACCAGGACTACACCAGGACTAGACCAGGACTAAACCTGGACCAAACCATCAATGTCAGATATTTCCAGTGAATCAATGCTAAATCACATTTCTTTCCTGGTTTTTGTTTCATTTGCCCGTCTTCCTCTTCATCTTCATCTTCCTCTTCATCTTCATCTTCCTCTTCATCTTCTCCGTCATCTGGCCCTGACCCTCGACGTCCTCATGTCAGTTATAAATGTTTGTGGCTCCATTCCCGACGTTAAATCAATAGTTGATCATTTAAGCACATCTCAGACAGACGTGTCCGCCTGCGCAGACCTGACTCGTCCCGGTTACTGCGGCCGCGATATGACAAGGAAACCACTGTTATCTGTCTTAAAACCCTTTCATCCACACTGTATTCTGATCACGTTAAAACTAACATTTCAATCCCTTTATTATCAAATCCAACTAAATGTGACTAAACGTAAGAATATATTAGGGCAATTTTTGTGCAATTTGTGGGAAAATAATGGTTTTAAGAGATGTTTTACAGAAAGGGGACGTGATCGTATGACTTATGACTTATGCTTTATAATCCCACACTGCTTTTGTAATGAAATAACAGGGAAATCTTAATTCATCATCATCTTTAAACATGATACGAGTTCAAATAATCCATCATCGTTCTGGAGATGTTTGAGCCTGTGTTTCTGAATAAATGTCACAGAATTTAAACGACAAAAGAAGAACTCGTCATGACGACATCAGGATTTGGACTTTCAACTAAGAATGAGCTGCAGTACGTCCTTTAACAGCCTGTGAGAGGGTTAAAGCTTCACTGTGTCACTCAGTGTGTTCCTCAGTGGGGCATTAATAGGACCTCGCATTCATTATAGGTTTTATAAATCAAAAATACTTTCTTACATTGGGTGGTTACCTCTCCACAGATCTGACCTGTAACCTGTGACGAGTACGAGTCGCCTCACAAAACGTACAATCCACTAAATTAAATAAATGATTGGGTTCGACATTTGTGGATTTTATTTTTCTGAAACAAACGTTATGAGCGACGTCATTCTGAGAGGAACGTCAGATAAGTGTCTTTCGATTTCAAATCATAACTTTAGCCTGAAAAAACATGACTTGGTTCAGAGCTGTGCTGCCCGGTGGTGGAGTGGTTAAGGCACACCACACATATGCCAAGGCTCCCAGTGCAGCCGGCCGCAGTGTGGTGAGTTTGAATCCTGACCCTCACATTTACTGCATGTCCTCCCCTCTCTCATCCCCCATTTCACACTTTCCTCTCCTGTCAAATAAAGTCTACAGGAAAAGAAAAATCTAAAAAGAATGGTTTCAGAACAGTGTTGATTTAAGTTTTTTCTCAGATTAAAAAGATCCAAAAGATTTGTCCTCCTTTTAAATATTCCGTGGATAGATTTCAGGCCATCGAATTCAGGATAAATTAACAATGTAAAATGATTTTGTTTCGTTCTATTACCAAGGCACGAGCAAACTCCAACAACCAATCCAATTAGTCAGAATTAGACTCGTCAAAACCTCATCTCGAATCCATCCATCTTCTTATCCAGGGCCGGTTCATGGGGGCAGCAATCTAAGGAGGGACCCAGACTTCCCTCAGCCCAGACACTTCCGCCAGCTCCTCCGGGGGGATCCCGAGGTGTTCCTAGGTCAGCCGAGAGACAGTCCCTCCAGTGTGTCCTGGGTCTTCCCCGGGATGTCTGACCCTCAGTTGGAGGAGCAGCGACTCTACTCCAAGCCCCTCACGTGTGACTGAGCTCCTCACCCTGTCTCCAAGGGCGCGCCCAGCCACCCTGTGAAGGAAACTCATTTCGACCTTGTATCCGCGATCTTGTCCTTTCGGTCATTACCCAAAGCGGTAAATCGAGAGCTTTGTCCGATTCGGCGACCGCATCAACCGCGTACGCTGCACCGCTCCAACTGTCCACATCTCACGCGCCATCTCCACCCCTCAACAGTTAGTCCCACCAACAGGAAAACGGCCTCATCTCGAGTCAGGCACAATCATCGCTGGAAGCTTTGGGCATCTACGATTTTTGAGCAGAAGAGCGGCTCGCCTGGACGACCAGCGCGAGTGACGACAGAGGGCGGAGTCAAGGCGGAGTCAAGCCACAGAGGAGTACAGATTTCCCCTTCATTTGCCGTAATTGTTGAATAAAATGTGTATATTCCCTAAGTCCGAAAGCCTCTAAGTTGTTTACCGTGAAGTACACTGCCTGAAAATATACAGAATGTGTAGAATATTTAAAATATTTTGTCATTTCGAACTTTTAAACTGTGGAAAACACGACTGAAATTCAGAACAAAAACAGTTCAAACGTAGTTCTTCAAGGTTTAAAACTCGGAAATCATGAACACAGATAGAAAAACCACTCGAGTGTGTTAATTCAATTTATTTGTTGTGGATCAAACACTGCACACGTTTGCATCGGCTGAGGCTTGTGCATAGACAGTTCTTCTTCTCTTTTATGTGGAAAAGATCCTACACTCGTTTATTTCAATTTACAGTAATAACCTTTTTTTGTACAGCGACATTCAGCGACAGACAAACGGGCCGTGAAACAGAGACAGATTCAAAGCAAAAAGAGCGCGGATGAGCTTTGTTATGCCACTGCACTAAACACGAGACCGAACAACACCATGGTTCAAAATGGCACGAAACCAACGACAACGCCGCGCAAACGGAACAGCCCCGTCACGGTGAACGGGTTTGAATTCAGAACTGTGATTCCAGTCGTTTTAACCCATAATTTCACCTGAAATCATGTCTCTGAATAATAATAATGAAGGATTTCTGTCAAAAATGAGCCTATTTTTGTTCCAAATTCTCTCTCAAAAAAAGTGGAACGTTTTGTGATTTCAGAGGAGAAATTTGGGATTAAGCTCAGAATTTCACAAACATATGAAAAATCAAAGTGGTTTTGTCAAATTAAAACAGGTTCAAACACATTTACGCTTGTATTTTACATGATTTGTTTCTGTAATTGGAGATGATGCATTTGCAACAGGACAAAATCCGGATTGTTTTGGTTTTACTACACATTTAATTACAGAAATGTTGACGCCAAGATAATATTTTTCATTTTATCTACAAATATATTACAAACTTTACCACAATTTACACTTTTTGTGAAAATCATATAAAATTTTGAGGCTAGAAAATTGTCTTTTTTCCCCCCATATTTTGTAATAGAAAAGCAAATGAACTTGCATTTCTACCACGGAAATTCAAACTTTTTGCTTAATTTTTGTCATAAAGACGTAATATCATTAGTATTTAAACCTGATGTCAGTTAATGATTGAAATTGTGTTATTGACGACTTCATTTTGCCTCCAGTTTGAGTTTTGAGCGTTTTAAATGGTCCATAAAAGCGGCAGAATTTTCGATTTTAGTCCCTTCGATGTGATAAATACTCTAAACTAGTTAAATATACTGTACATTAAAACAATAATCTCCAATAAGTTATCATTGTAAGTGTTCATATTTTAAGTGAACTTTATGTCTCGATAAATACTTGTTTTTACGCGTGTTGTTTTGAAAGTTTGCGTCTCGTTAAAATGACTCAAAAACAGGATTCTGAGTTCAAACGCGTTCGCGGCGACGAGTTCTTCCTTCTGACGGACAAAGAGAAGAGGTCGGACGGGAGACGGCGGAGGCAGAAGTTCAACATCTACTGGACAAATGCGTTTACAGCCTCGCTAAGTGTTTCCATGACGACAAGTTCAGAAAAATACGAGTCTCTTGGTTAAAGGGGACGTCCTGTGCTCAAAAGCCACCGGAACGGGCCTGAAGTGGTCACGACGTTGGAACGCGTGCGTCCAATTGGCTTTAACGTGTTTTCTTTGTTCGGAAAGGCTCCTCCGCGTTTCTAAAGTCCCTTCAATGGACTTGTTCTGCTCATTTAAATAGCATGCATTGACAGTAAATTAATATTCCAGTGTTTTTCAAGAAATTTTTGAGCAAGAGAAACACTCATGATTAAATAAATGTAAGATAGTTTAATATTAGTTAGTTTAGTACAAGGTAGACAATATATGCAGTTAAGTAAGAGTAACGTCAAAATAAAATGGAAAGTAAAAAGTAGTGGCCCGAATAATTACTCAAGAAAGTAAAAAAGTACTAACGAAACATGAAATAATCCATAAAAAAAATAGACACGGAAACAAATCCTTCCTGAGCGTTACGAGTACGAGTTTAATTTAATGTTGTTTTTTCAAGTGACACTTTTGTCACTTGTCGACTCGCTCAAGTAGGAAGAGGAACCAAAACATTTAAGAGTAAGAGTTCTGTTTCTTCAAACTACATATTACTCAAGTAGCAGTACAAGTACGGTGTGAGAAAACTATTCTGAAAAGTACAATTTCTTCAAAAAGTACCTAAATGTGAGTGAGTTTCAATCGTTCCAGGAAAAGCACCTTTAAAAGCACAGCACGTCCCCTTTAACGTGTGTATAAATCTATGGCCTTGGTATTCTTTTGCGTACATTTGGCTGTGGCCCCTGCAGTCGGGGGTCCGGTTTGTGGGGGTCCGGTCTGTTGGTCTGTTGGGGCCCCTCCGTGCACAGCAGGAGCTCACATGTTCTTGTAGAGCGAGCGGTCCCGGGGCAGCTGTGGCTGTTGTGGTGTGCTCAGCTTCAGGTGGAAGTGGTAGATGACCAGAGTGATGAGGATGATCAGAGCCAGGACCACCCCCAGCACGATGGGCAGGGTCTCCTCCAGGCGCTCCCTCTGGTCCGTGATGCACTTGTACGCTGCACGAAAAACACATCAATCAACCTTTAACCGGCCTCCTGCTAGTGCCCAGAGACAGGACTAAACATGGACCGGCCTCCTGCTAGTGCCAGAGTCAGGACTAAACATGGACGGCCTCTGCTGGTGCAGAGACAGGACTAAGCAGTGGGCCGGCCTCCTGCGGTGCCAGAGTAGGACTAAACATGGACCGGCTCCCTGCTGTGCCAGAGTCAGGACTAACATGGACCGGCCTCCTGCTGGTGCCAGAGACAGGACTAAAGATGGACCGGCCTCCTGCTGGTGCCAGAGTCAGGACTAAGCAGGTGGACCGGCCTCCTGCTGGTGCCAGAGTCAGACTAAACATGGACCGGCCCTCTGCTGGTGCCAGAGTCAGGGCTAAACATGGACGGCTCTCTGCTGGTGCCAGAGTCAGGACTAAACATGACCGGCCTCCTGCTGGTGCCCAGAGTCAGGAATAAACATGGACGGCCTTCCTGCTGGTGCCAGAGTCAGGACTAAACATGGACCGGCCTCCTGCTGGTGCCAGAGTCAGGACTAAACATGGCCGGCCTCCTGCTGGGTGCCAGAGATCAGGACTAAAGATGGACTGGCCTCCTGCTGGTGCCAGAGTCAAGACTAAACATGGACCGGCCTCCTGCTGGTGCCAGAGACAGGACTAAGATGGACCGGCTCCTGCTGGTGCCAGAGTCAAGACTAAACATGGACTGGCCTGCTGGTGCCCAGAGACAGGACTAAGATGGACCGGCCTCCTGCTGGTGCAGAGTCAGGACTAAGCAGGGGCCGCCCTCCTGCTGGTGCACGAGTCAGGACTAACATGGACCGGCCTCCTGCTGTGGCCCAGAGTCAGGGCTAAACATGGACCGGCCCGCTGGTGCCCAGAGTCAGGACTAAACATGGACCGGCCTCCTGCTGGTGCCAGAGTCCAGGCTAAACATGGACCGCCTCCTGCTGGTGCCAGAGTCAGGAATAAACATGGACCGGCCTCCTGCTGGTGCCAGAGTCAGGACTAAACATGGACGCCTCCTGCTGGTGCCAGAGTCAGGACTAAACATGGACCGGCTCCTGCTGGTGCCCAGAGTACAGGACTAAAGATGGACGGCCTCCTGCTGGTGCAGAGTCAAGAGTAAACATGGACGGCCTCCTGCTGGTGCCCAGAGACAAGGACTAAAGATGGACCGGCCTCCTGCTGGTGCCCAGAGACAGGACTAAAGATGGACCGGCTCCTGCTGGTGCCCAGAGACAGGACTGAACATGGACCGGCCTCTGCTGGTGCCAGAGACAGGACTAAAGATGGACCGGCCTCTCTGCTGGTGCCAGAGTCAAGACTAAACATGGACCGGCTCTGCTGGTGGCCAGAGACAGGACTAAAGATGGAACGGCCTCCTGCTGGTCCAGAAGACAGGAACTAACAATGGACCGGCCTCCTGCTGGTGCAAGTTCAGGACTAACATCGGACCGGCCTCCTGCTGGTGCCAGAGTCAGGACTAAACATGGACCGGCCTCCTGCTGGTGCCAGAGACAGGACTAAACATGGACCGGCCTCCTGCTGGTGCAGAGTCAGGACAAACATGGACCGGCCTCCTGCTGGCCAGAGTCAGGACTAAAATGGACCGGCCTCCTGCTGGTGCCAGAGTCAGATGCGGCAGGATCGGGAGGGAAGAATGAAACAGGAAATAGAATCATTTTGGCCCAAAACATTTCTTTGCAAAGTGACAAAGTGGCAAATCACATGAATCTGATTTATGCTGAAATGCAACTGACGCCGCATTTTCTCACTACAAAAGGCAAAAATGAAGCAGAGTAAAAGTAGGACGAAAATGAGGTTTAATTTGTATTTTGGGAAAGTGTGACTGAGATAAAACATCACATTTGTGGTTGATCTTGTCAGACTTCAGAGCTGCGGCTTCACACATGAAAACTGATTTAAGACATTTTATTTGCCGCTTCGTCCAAAAAATGTACCTGCAGTGTGAAAGTTGCTGTCATTGAAACTCCTTAAGCTCTTAAACGGTCGTATGTGACTGCGTTAGAGAAAACGCAGAGGGTTCCGCGGCCTCTGCAGCAGCGAGCGTCACCACGACACTGTAAAACTCATAAACCTCTAATGACCGTCCCTTTAACGGCCGCTGCTCCTCCTCTTCTCTTTATTCTCTCGCTTGTTCTGTGCCTTTGTCTTTTATTCTGCCGTTCTGCCGAGGTCACACGGTGGAGCCGGGTTTGGAACCACATTACAACATCCGAAAAAGTACGATAATCAATCAGGTTTATTTACAAAGTATGTTTCGATTCAATTAATGAACATAAACACGCCAGATTATCATCGATGGAGTAATTTAGGTTTTAAGGTTGTATTCTCTTCCTATATAACAGCCAATCGCATAGACCTGACTCGTACCTGCTCGACTCCATGGAAATGCTGCTCCTTTGGCTTTAATATTACACAATAAAATGTATCTATCTCTAATGTTCTGAAATATGGTTTTAACTGTGGCTGAAACTCACTCTTATTTTTGTTTATTCGACTAGTCAACTTTTTTGTTTTCTTCTTTTAATTGACAATAGAGACTTTTTAAGTACATTTTCCAATGTCGGCCAAATAAAGGTTGAAAGAGAGAATATTCATGCAATTGTTAATTATTTTTTGGACATTTTGATTTAATAGTGCTTGTTATAAAAATTTATTTTCGTATGTTTTAGTCTATTCCTGATTATCAAAATACGACAATTTTCAATAGTTGACTTGTCTCGATTAGTCAATTACTTGTTGCAGTCCGACTTTCGACTTTGTTTATCCACGGGATCCTCCAGGTGACGTGCCAACTCCAGAAAGTTACAAGGTGTTGCTTTAAATGCGTAGAAATGTGCGCGCTCCAGTTCCAGGCCCCACGCGCCAGGCCCAGCGGGAGTGATTTGACGCAGTATCCTAGTATTTACGTGTGATTTACGTGCGATTTACGTGTGATTTACGTGTGTTCTTACGTTCGCTGAAGACAAAGTCCGAGCTGATGTCGAAGGGCTGGATCTGGATGTCGTACATGGACAGGGTGACGCCCTTCTGGTGGTCACTGGAGATGAGCGTGAGCGTCTGCTGCGCCGCGCACAGGAACGAGCGGCCTGCGGGCGTCACCAGCGCGGACATACGGTGACTGCTGGCCGTGTGCTTCCCCGCTGCACACAAGGCACGTTTAAAGCGTCACAGTGCGCGGTAATGATGAAAAAGCACAAACAGATGAAAACAGTAAACAAATGAGGCAGCCTGTAACAACAAACAGGACAGGGCTAATATGTGGTCGTTTATGGTCAATAGTTTAAAACAAATCAGGAAAAATGCCCATAAATAAACAATCAAATTAAAAAAACATATCATTCGGCACTGAAAGACGCGAGCGTGGAGAGTGAAGTGAACAAGGCGGAATGACGCCGAACTTACGGTTATACGCGTTGATGAAGTGCGACGTTTCGGACGTGTCGTAAACGAACTGCACTTTGCTGATCTTCCACACCTCGGAGCCTTTGCCACGGAACTCCTTTACGCACAAAAGAGTTTCTTTAACACAAGGAAGCAGAGATTTTTGTGTAAATCACATTTCCCCCGGCGCACCTTGGTGAAGTAGATGCGCAGAATGTACGCCTTGTTCTTCCAGCTGATGTGGATCTCGGAATCGGTGCTGCCGCAATTGCCCTCGATCTCTGCGCTGCGCGGAAGCATGAACGACGACTGCTCCGTGATCAGCTGCAACACAGCGGGGGCCAAACAACTGTGAGTGGACTTTGTGTCAGCCGCGGACTGTGCCACGTCTTTATTACACCAGGTGAATAGTGCGATGAATTCTGAACTTTGAATATGTAATGTGTTCATGAACACTCTAATGGTCTTACGTCTATTCCGTTGAGCGCGAGCACGTCATATGGCACGAGGAACTTGGCGGCGAACTCCACCATGAGGCACGTGGTGCTGTTCTCACGCACGGCGAAGATGGCTTTGTCCGGGTTGTTTGACAAACCGGACAGGTTTTCCCCTTCAAGCGCCAGCACCACGGACAGCGGTATCACACCTGCACACGCACGCGCACAGTACACTGTCAGGAGGTGCGCGCACACATACACCCACACACATACGCACACATACGCACACATACACACACACACAGTGCTAAAAAAAAAAACTGCAGCGCTGGCAGAAAAAGTCACGAGTGATAGTGAAAAGGCAGAAACGCTCTGGGTCAAACCCCACTCTGTGAGACACGCGCCCCGGGATATTTGTCACTTCATCACGAAGCACTAAAGTCCCGATTTAACACATGAAACACCATCACACGCACTTGATGTCAGAAGACAGGTTCTTACCGAAGAGCACGCGGAGCAGGAGCCGGACGCTCTCCGTGGTGCTGAACCCCGCTGCCTCCCATGACTGAAGCTGAGGCTGAAGCTGAAACTGAGGCTGAGGCTGTGCGTCTCCGGGCTCACGCGCTGAGAGAAGGCGCTCCTCACGCGCCAGCGGAGAGAGAGGGGGAGGAGTGAGAGCAGGCTTCACGCGGCTCCGTTCACCTCAGCAGGCACGCGCACACCATCCGGACTGCACCAAAACCAGGTCCAGTCAGGACCCGTTCGAGTCACCGTTTATGTCCAGCAGTGCGCTTCCTCCGGGGCTGAGCTCAGAGACAGAGGAGCGCTGGTCCCGCAGAAGCTGTTCTCTGGAGTTGTGCTGCTCCGTGACTGACCCCCCTCCCCCTCTCTCTCACGCCCTCCCCCCTATCTCGCGCCCTCCCCCTCTGAGGCGTCCCACCGCGGCGAGCTGCACCTCGCATCACACCAACAAAACTTTGAGACCAGTGCGCTTCTTTCTCACAATCTGTTCTTCATGGCTCAGCGCTGTTCGATCCACAACGATCAGAACCGGGGTTTAGGGTTGAGAGTGTGACCTGGAACCGGACTAAATGAACTTCCTTCTGGCCACTGGGCTTCAGGATCAGAGCTCAGGCTGTGGAGCTCAGTGCACACGGGATCATGGCACATGGAACTGCCAGAGACAAATGTCTTGAAAGAAGGAAATCTCCGAAGAACGCGCAGATCTGGATTTTAAACTGGACCTGAGGCTCGGCTCAGTTTTGTCTGCCTCAACAAAAAGTTTTGAACCAGGACGTGTTGGACTTGGGGAGACTGAGGACGCACGGGGAACACTGCTTGATGCACTCTTCTTTCTCCACAGCCTTTTGCTCTGCAGCTTTGTTCCCTTTGTCTGCTTTCCCATGTGTAGCACTATTGTTCTAACATGAATCCACAGGCTAAACATTGTTGCTATGGAGCAAATGGATGCAGTGTTATTTGTGAACGCTCTGGACTCTTGCATTGATGTTTGGAATTTGACTCATTTATTGTCGAGTGTATGTTAATTATCGGGTCAATAATTAAACAACAGACTCAGAGTTTTCTCCCATTCACCAGGGTTTATTGGACACATACTATAAAACAGTATTAAAGGAGCCAAATAACAACAGTATTCATAAGTAGAACAGTACAATATAAATACAAAAACACACACAGAATGTTGACAAGCTACAGTTAAAATAGAAAGGAGGAAATCAAATTTGTGACAAAGCTCTGCAAAAATAATCTGCTTTTTGACCGACTCGAGTCACACAACAAAACGTTAGACTAGTGCAAAAAGCCTCTAAAACAAACCTGTAACTACACATTATATCTAATATATATAATATATTTATATATCTTCATACAAATAACCCCTTAATTTGGCGTTTATCATTCATAAAATAATTTAAACGTCCTAACAGACACAAGAGTGGCACATTATAAAGCGATGGAGGATTAAAAGCACTTTGGCCTCTGCACTAGATGTGTGTGAGAGCCCGTGAAGTCTAGAGCCCGCGTTAAGGACCCCGTGGAGTCTAGAGCCCGCGTTAAGGACCCCGTGGAGTCTAGAGCCCGCGTTAAGGACCCCGTGGAGTCTAGAGCCCGCGTTAAGGACCCCGTGGAGTCTAGAGCCCGCGTTAAGGACCCCGTGGAAGCTAGAACCCAGGTTAATGAGTCTAGAGCCCGCGTTAAGGACCACGTTGAGTCTAGAGCCTGCGTTAAGGACCACGTTAGTCTAGAGCCCGCGTTAAGGACCACGTGCAGTCTAGACCCTGCGCTGAGGTCCCTGTGGAGTCTAGACCCCGCGTTAAGGACCCCGTGGAGTCTAGAGCCCACGTTAAGGACCCCGTGGAGTCTAGAGCCCACGTTAAGGACCCCGTGGAGTCTAGAGCCCACGTTAAGGACCCCGTGGAGTCTAGAGCCAGCGTTAAGGACCACTTAGAGTCTCGAGCCCACGTTAAGGACCAGTGGAGTCTAGAGCCCGCCTTAAGGACCATGTTCCAGTATTTACACAAAACCTTCAGCAACACAGAAGGACTACACTGCAAAAACCATCTCAACACAAGTGAAAATGACTTCAAATCAGAATATTTCAGTCATTCTGACCCGTTTAGAATCAAGTATAGCAGATTATTTTACACATTTTTTTTTTTTAAACTTATTGTCAATTTGATTTAATTTAACAACATTCAACAAATGTATTGCAATAATTAACAATTTGTGTCTATTTTCTTATTTAAAACAAACTAAAATCTGCAAGACCGACTCAAGGTGCAATTGTATTCCTCCATCAGCTCAAAATAGTTTGAAACCCGAATCTAAAATCAAAATGAGTCCAAACCATTAAATCAAGAATATTCGGAGTCATTTGAACTGTTGTTGATATTCCGTTCTTGCAGTTGAACAGCTGAATGGTCCAAACGTGCCATCGTGAAGAGTCCAGTGGATGTGGGTCTCGATTGTGTTTTGTTTGTGTGAGTGACGTCTAAAAACACACAGATTCCTAAAGTGCAGCCATGAAAATAATTTTGGGAGCTTCATACGATTTTTAAACGGCAAAAAGAAATATTGTCACTGGAAAAAATACAATCTTAAATAATCGAAATGTAAAAAAAAAAAGAAGATTGAATTAAGTAGTGTTTATCTTGATTTAAGTATATTTTTTACTTCCTTAAAATACAATTTGTCAAAGGAACAAGTTATGTTCTTAATTCCTGTGCAGAAGCATTTTTCTTATTTTATGTAAAATTAGATTTTTTTTAATGGATCCATTGTCAAATCTTAACTATATCAGTTTTTAACTTCACTCTTTTAAGATAGTCATTTTTCCCTGATCAGTTAAAATACAGAAGAGTAGTTTTGACTAGTTTAAAATAATTTAGATCATTTGACCCGTTATAAAATGTTTCTGAATAGTTTCAATAGTATGATGTAAAATATAATTATAATAAAAATAAAATTTGCCTAAGGCCCAAAGTCACTGGGATAGGCTCCAGTAACCCGCGACTCCTAGAAAATAGAATGAGAAAAATAGAAAATGAATGAATGAATAAATTAAATTAAAAACACACTTGAAATGAAAAACATTGTCTTCACGCAATTTTCTTATTTCAAGCCACATTGATTCAAAACTAATCAGAAAAGTAATGAAACAAGTTGAAAATTGAATATATTTCGCCACTCATCCAAGTAGCTTCTTCCTTCAATGTCATAAACATAAATCAAACCGTCAAAAGTCAAGCTTATAAAATTCTGAATTCAAGCCAACACCCAAGCTAGATGTTAGTTTTTTTTGCAGTGTATAAGATGAAAAGATTTTGGCAAAATACCAAGGCCGGAAATGCCGAGATACGAGTGACATCTGAAGTATTCTATCGGTGCTAAACCTTTCTAAACCGGCTTACGGGACATATCGGTCTACATGTTGCATAGTGTGATTTCGGGGACAAACAGATGTTACTTTAAAACCATAGAATCGGACAAAACTTAACCCTGATGCCACGGTTCACCTCCCTTTAATCCTTTAAAACAGAAATGGGACAAAAGCTGCTACTTCAACAGCGGCGTCGCCTTCAGGTCTACATTCGAACACATACAGTTTTACAGTGCACTGACAGGGTTCGTGGGTCGGACCGAAACAGGACGGGACTTGGGACGGGACCCGTCGGGACAGGGCTCGTCGGGAAGGACCCTGGGACAGGACTGGTGCAGAGTGGACGGTTTTTTTCAAATTAAGTGCGATGTGGTCTCCATGACGACTGCTGCACTTATAAAGGACAAAGTCAAAGTCGAAAGTACTTAAATTTGGATAATTAATCTTAACCAAACGGGTGAAAACATTTTGAAAGATTTGAAACATGTAGTTTACTTGCATAAATATAAGGCAAAAATGTAGTAATGTCTAGTTAATATTAAGGGATTTCTCTCTGTAAAAAAATAGCCAAAATTGCACATATTAGGGGCTTTTAAATATGAAAATTGATAGATTGCTTAATTTAGTTGACACATTAGATACAAGAATATTCATGAGTGGCATTTTGCAGATCTTACTGTGTATTTGAGTTGAGAAAATCCAATAGAAAACTTGAATAAATCAGGCTTAGAATGTGGTATCAACAAATCCTTCCGTGAGATCCATAAAGAAGGCTTGTTAACTCCGAGATTGTAAAGTTTGGTGTGTGTGTAGGTTCTTCTTTATGTCTCTGGGAGAAATAGTCCTTTTGAGAAAATTGTGTTTGAAGTTACAACGTTGTATATAAATCTATTAAAAAAAAGAAAACATCTTCAGGAGCAGATTGGACCTTTTTAGCAAGGAGGAGGAGGAGAGCAATGAGCCGGCTGTGCGAGTGTCTGAACTGCAAAAAACTCACATCTACACCAGTTTAAAGCACTCCACATCACCGTAATCTTCTCCTTTTGCGTAGCTTGGACAAGTTTAGCTTCATATTAGTTCGTTAGACTAAATAATTGTAATTTTTCCCACAACAATGTCTTTGGAGTAAGAAAATAGCATCTAATAAGTTAACAAAATAGTTAACAAATCATTCTAAAATACAAAATTAAAACCTTCAGTAACACTTTTTAATAACTAAACATTTATTAGCTTTAATAAATCATGAAACGAGAGCCAATTCATTATGACATTTGTTTAATTAAGAGTGATTCAGGCTTAGTAACTCATTAATATGATAACGCCTGTAGTAAATAAGCCTAAATCATTCTTAATAAACTATTTGTTCATGATGAACTGAGTCTTTGTTCATGCTTTACTAAGATTAATTAAGGTGTAGTAGTTAAGTTTGGACTGATTAAAAACATGTACTGCACAGACAAAAAAATTAAAATGAAATACACAAAACTAGTTCAAACTACTCAAAAAAGCATTCTCACGTCAGGAAATCTAAAGTAGTTTTAACTTGTGTAGATATGACTTTTTGCAGTGTATATTTGGGCGTTTCTTGTTTTTGAGTGCGTCGTAGTTGTCGTTGTCGTTGTCGTTGTGGTGTGGTTGTGCTGTGGTTGGCGTCAGGCGCTCACACCACCGTGGCAGGTCTGCGCTCCATCTCCTGCTCCAGCTTCACCATCTGCTGCATGTCCTTGGCCTGTCCAAACCAGCACAAACCAGTCAAAACTCACACCAGGTCCAGGGGTTTTCTGTTTGTTTGTAAGTCGGAATGAAAAAAGAACACTACGTGCATTTTAGGATGTTTTGCAATTGTTTTGTTTTGATAAAAGCATTTTGTGACACGTGGTTTTGGAAAAATTGCCTTTAAACAACAACCGCATCTGAATAAGTTGAGCCAAACCATGGGGCGATTTGAACCTTCACTCAAAACCTCAATGCAAACACACATGCAAACAATAGCACACACAAACACACACAAGTGCACGCACACACACAGGCACACACACACACACACACACCCACATGAAAAATTTAGTTCTAATGTTTTTTGTTTGCCTTGTTTTTTAATAAATAAACTGTTAACACACACACACACACACACACACACACACATATATATATGTATCTTGCACACACAAAAAATCTCTAAAGAAAATATTTTTATTTTTTATTTGATTACATTTTTACATTTTTTACAATATTGGCTTCTTTGACCTTGACTTTTTTTTTCTTTTTGTGGCTAAAAATATTTCTTTTTATGGGCAATTTAATGAGCTCAACTCACTCAAGTGGGTCATTCTTTAACGACCCATTAAAACTTAAACTAAAATATTCTAAATTATTCACCAAGTAAACCTGAAATAAAAATATTCTAAATGATAGACTCATTAAAATTGAAAACTCAATGTGGTTTTGGCAAATGTGAGCGGTATCAGAGTCTGGTTTGAAGACATTCCCGTTTAATTCGTATTTTTCAATTATTTGTTAATATATGAGAAGATAATCATCACAAAATCAACCAAACTCGAATGTAAAGCGGGGGCGGGGCTGCTGTGAGAGGGAGGAGCTTGTGCTTGGTGCGTCAGTGTGATTTATGAGTCAAGCTGCTGCTGTCGGTGTAAACAGGAGAGGGGGGATTTCACCGGGCGCCGTGCAATCTGCCAGGCCGGCTGTAGCACCACTGTTCACGTCACGCCGGAGCTTTCCAGGCCGTGTTTTGACAGTTTGGAAAAATAAACTGAAACGAGTCGATGGCGGCACAGAGGAAGACAAAAACACACAGACAGAAACCGTGCGCCGCAGAAAAAGGAACGTGTACAGTTTGGTGAAAATGACTCGAGTTCTGTGTCCCGTTTACACATTGAATTGACTCAAATGCTGCTGTTGATTATTCTAAGAAAACAACAAAATATTCACAGGTTTCCAATTTAGCAAACATTAACAAACAAACATTTTAAAAAATGTAAGTAGTGCAACATTTTTATATTGAATGTATCGTCTATGAATAAAAATAATCTTAAAAAGTAAAACATTGAACAGAAATGTCAAGTATAATCTTCCAAACGAGGGTAAAAACTGATATTTCTGCCTTTTTATGGTTGATTTTATGGTCAAATCAGCCACATTTGATTCGTTTTATTAAAAAAACCTGCCAATGATGAAGTTTAGACCGCTAAAACACATATTCTGAACTACTGCGATTCATGTATTAGTTTAGCAGTTTCTTTTTCAGTCTTCTAATTTTTTCAACGCAAATGTAAATCCATTCACAATCACATAAATTGTCTGGAAAATTGGATTTAAACATTTCAAAACAATAGTTCTTTTTGCGTATAAAACCTAGATTCTTTAACTTTACCACTTTATGATAAGCACACCTTAATTAGCCTTGACAAAATAAGACTTCTAATAAAAAAATAAATACAAATAAATAAATAAATAAATAAATATTTATAAACAGTTAATTAAAAGTGATTCAGGCTTGGTAACGTTTTATTTAAGGTGTTATTAAGGTTTATTAATATATTCATTATAATAACAGATTAATTACTAACTTTGAATCATTTAATTCGGTATTTATGTATTCATGCTTAATTAAGTTATTATTATTGTTAATATTATTATTATAAAGTGTTACCAAAAGCTCCGAAGTCCAGTCATTCACACAAACGCTGACATTCCTTTGTTGCGGTGAGCACATGAGCACATGAGCACATGAGCACATGAGCACATGAGCACATGAGAGCACATGAGCACATGAGCACATGAGCAATGAGGTGGAAATGCCTACCTTGAACCTGTTTGTTTGCATGGTGTGATTTCAAAAGCTGGAAAAGGCAAATCATAACAACATAAATTAGGCACAAACGAGTACAAACGTGACAGATGGAGAAACGAAACACCAGATGAGATTTAAACAACGTGCGTACGACGTGCAAGCGCGCGTCTTTCATGACTGTATGAAGAAAGAAAGTTGCACAATGGAACTTTTACGGTGTCACTGCAGTGCCTAGAATGTTCCGCAGTATGGCATTAAACCCATCTAGTGTGCGTTTTTTCGAGTACAAAGAAAAAAAATCTGACCTGATCTCACTTGTGCGTCTCCATGGAGATAGTAAACTCTAATGTCACACTACAGGACATTTTATGCAAACAACTCCATTTGTAAACCTTCCAAAGTCAAACGAAGGACATTTAAGTTTGAATTTGATAAAAAGTCTTGGTTAATATCACTGAAATGGAAAAATAATGCCATTTTGAGAACATATTTGAACAAAATATTCTGCAGCGTAAATAATAAGTGCATCTTTTAGGTAGGATTTGATGACGTGTTGAAGTCGTTCTAAGGAAAGAAAGCTGGTGTCGTTTGATGTCGGGTTTCGGCATCGATATCGGAATTAAAAAAGCCGGATCGCGTGCTTTCTTATTAAAAAGCAAACAAAAGCGCGGCGGAACAACCCAAAAAACTCTGGTAAAATACATGTATCACTCTGTAGCATCTGTAAAATATATATATGTTAGAATGTCTGCGTTTAGTCCGTGATGATACGCTTTAATCGACATTATAAGTGTCTGTTCTAACGTGCGGTCGGTTGTACCTGCTCATTAAACTTCTCTAGCTTCTCCAACTGCTCCCTCTGGTTCTTCTTCAGTTGTTCCATCTCCTTCTGCTGCTTCATCGCCAGCTGCGCGGTGACAAAGACAAAACCACAATCACCGTTAGCGACCGCACAATAACAACACGGGAATAAACTGTTCACTCTGATCAATCGTACCCGCTTTCGTTCGTCCAGAAACTTCTTGGTGTTACTGCTGTTCAGTTCTCTGACTCGCCTGGAAACAGATCCAATCGTTAGTATTTCGAGGAGGGCCTGAGGACAGGGGGCGCTCTCGGACAGTTTACATTTGAACATTGGTTAATCTGCTTCTCTATTATTGACCAACGACTGTTTCATTGTTTGATTTTTGAAACTTTCTGCTGGAATGACAGATCCTGTGAACACACTTTTAGGTAAAACAGTCACATCACCATGGAGACGGACCTCCAGCCAGAAATGTTACCGACTGGACCTTGTGCTGCTGACCTTTCTCGCTCTGCTTTGTTTTTGATGGTCTTGTCTTGGCTGATGGCTTTGCTGTTCTCCATGGACATCTTGGCTTGGTTGGCTCGCATCTCTTTGCTTTGCCTAAAAAAAAAAAAACAGAACCGAGTTATTTACTATGCAAAGGCTCCACTGAGTTTTATGACGTGATGAAGTCAAGTCAAGTAAGTTTTACTTTCAGTTGCAGGGTAGTCACGGTAACAAATATTAGTAACAAACAATTTTACAATTATTGGAGGATAACAAGATGACCAAAGAACAGTGAAATCTTTGATTAATTTAGTTTCACAATGTCTGATACAAGGGTGTCTTTAATAAACATTATTACAATTACTCCTACTCCTATTATCATCCCTTTATAAACCCTTTGAATGATAAAGTTGACTTAATGTCACAGGTAAAAAGGTATTTAGATTTAATTTAAAATATCTAAAATGTCTAAAAATCATTTTTTATTTATTTTTTTCACAATGAAGTTGAGCCCAGAATAATGACAATCATCAATTAACCTAATCATCTTGACATCAATACTTTGTGTTTATAGGCATTATTTAAGGACTTTTGACTATTCAAAAGAATTCATATTTTGTTTTGAATTGTTAATTGCCATGGCAACGATGCACATCATCATCATTCTCAATCCCATGACCAGAAATGCGTTGTTTTCACAGTCCTGCCAAAGTGTCCCAAAGCACTGAGCCTAACCCTAACGGCGAGCAGCTGGCGAGCGTGTGGCAAAGTTCGGATTTTCAAACTGCGAGAGGAGAGAGAAGGTATTTAAACTGTCCAGGTCTCCAAACACTTTAGCACATTCCTAGTATTCACGTGCACCTCGTATTCACATGCACACCCTGTTTTCAGGATCAGATCTTCTAAAAACATAAACAAAACACAATGTGGAGGATAAAGCCCATCTACGAGCTCACCGTTGACCCAGACACAAGTAGAACGTGCAAACTCCACACGCTTAGGGACCCGCGCGGCTGTGAGGTGCACCTTACCGCTCGTGGATGAGCTTGAGCTGGACGGCCTGCTGCTCCTGGACTGAGGTTAGGAGTTTCTTGAGGTGGTCGCACTGCTGCGTGACGTGGGTGTCCTTCACCTCCTGCTCCTCGCTGCTGTGGCTGCTGATCAGCTCCGACCACTCCTTCGTGTGCTGCGCCGTTATGTCCTTCACCTGCACAAACACGCGACGTTTGATATCCATTCGCAAAAGAGGAGGGAGAGGATGGGCGTTACCTTGGCTTTGTGTTCAGTGGCGAGTGTTTGAATCTTATCCTCCGTCTCCTTCTTCAGATCTTGGCAGTTGTTCTCTCTGCAAATCAGACAAACGCACTTAATCTGGTGCTTTCTGGTACTTTACAAAATGCATACACACATTGCTATATTGTTTTACCAAATTAACATTTGTGTTAAGGGCTGCAACAATTAACTCATGTTGCTCACAGGCTAGATTTTTTGAGCGATTCATACCTTAATTACGCTTAGAGTCTATTTTTCCTAAAATGCCTGAAACTGAAGCTGTTCCTGAACCTCTGGAGCACAAACAAATGACTGGAGCCTTTGTGAACTCTGTAGTTTTGTATACAAGTGTCTGATTTATTCTAATTATAGTGAGTACAAGCTCAGAGCACAGAGGAAATCAGATTTCAAATGTCTTGGTTCATTCTGATTAGCATAAGTTTGAGCTTTTGTTGGGTTTCTCTTTTCAAAGCTGACGCTAAATTCACTAAAAATGAGGTTTAGGGACTTACATTTTATTTTAGGGTAAGTTTTCTTTGTGGATTTTGAGAACAAACTGACCCTGATGCTTCCCGGAATGATTGGAAATGGAGAGTTCCCTTTTATCAGAATGGAATAATAATAGTAAAATGTCTAAGGATACATTTCAGGAGCTGTATTCGATTTATTTCCATGTAGTTGAGCAAAATCTGTTTTTCTCCAGTACAGACACAGATATGTTGTCAAAGCAGCTCTTATGGTTGAAATCAGACCGTTGTGTGCCGTCTGCATCTAATTACTGAGCCTTTTATTCACCGCAAACGAGGACCGTGACTGAGAAACTACCTCAAAACTGTGAGGAACAAGTTTGGACCGCTGCAAAGAGTTTGAACCGAAAGTTGTTCTGTTTTTCACGCGTTGAAATCAGGCCACAGATGTTCTTTACCCTCGTTTCTTGATGGCTTTCTCCAGGAGTTTTTCCAGCGTGATCTTGTCTTTGTCGTGAAGAGAAACCATCTTGTCGGCCTGAGTGCAGTGAGTCTTCTGCATGGCGTTCTGGTCCTGGGTCAAGAGACGAACGTTGGAAAATTAGCCAAGATTCTTTCATTTCTTTGACAACAAATCAGTTCACGTTTTCAACCCACTTTTAAATGTTTCTTCTTCAAAGCGCTGAGTTCTTTCTGTTGCTTTTTTAATAACTTAAGGTACGACTGCAAAAAAACAAAACAACAAACACAAGAAATCACCCGTGGATTGCGCGCCATGCGGAGGATTGCAACGTCAAAGAAAATACACGAGGAACGCTCACCTTCATTTGTTTCAAGTCGTCGATGCTGACGTGAGGCACAAGTCCCGAATCTGAAACGGAGAAAAAGAGATTTGTCTCCATCTAAAATTTTGGGTGTGAACAAAAAAAGTTCAAATTCAAACCAGTCAAACCATCAAAGTGTAACTATTCTGTAATCTATCACTCATCTGCGATTAAATAAAAAATAAGACTGTATTATTTATTTATTTATTTATTATTATTTTTATTTATTTATTTTTATTTATTTATTTATTTATTGTAGAAAAATATTATGTCTGTCGTGTTGTTATTTTCATTCTATACATGCATTATATTCTACAGCTCTTCGGCAACTATGACTGTGTTAACCTGCACATCAAAAATCTGATCGTTATCTGACTTCTGGAGTTCTCAGATTATTGGAGTGTCATGTGAACAGTTACATCCGATGTGAGTAATCTGATTTCTTTCTGATTGTTCACGCGTGTGCCGGTTTTGACGAGGGAAACGCTTCAAAAACAGGGCAAACTAATGTGCCGAAGACAAAAATGAAAGTGAAAATGTTAAAGAATATAAGAGTTGTTTTTTTTTTATGATCAGATTTCTCTTCAAAAATCAGATCAATTTGTTTGGTTGATCTGATTATTCTAGTAATTTGTCAGTACATCTTTACTGGTTAGGCAAATGTTCCCCGCAGTGGGACAAATACATGTTATCTTATCTTATTTGAGCATATATCCCGTAGCAAATACAAAAAAGTAAAAAGGACATAATACCCTTCTTGGTTTCCGCGTTGTTGTTCTGCGCAGAGTTGGACGTTTGGCCCATGTCTGAACTGGCTTGTGGAGTCACGTTGGCTTTTACTGTGTCTCCTTTGCCTTTTCCCTTCTTGTCGTTCTTTGAGCTGCCACTAGGGACATCTGCGATATCGTTCTGCAAAAAACAGCATGTAAAATAAGTAAGCAATTCGTCGTTTTTTAATAGGGATGTCAAGATTATTATCAATAATCGTGATTATGAGGTCACAATATAATCGCACAGACCAAAAAAATTATATAATCGAGACATCATTAGAAGAAATATGTATTCAATTTATTAAAAAAAGTTGCAATTTTCAAACTAAATTTGGTACTTTTCAGTTCAATTGCAGATGCAAATTTAACTCCTTTCTGCTCAGACTTTCCTCAAAAAAACTTAAATGTAAACTAATATCTTGTTTTTATGTCAAATTAAGCATTCAGACAGTTGGATTTGATAAAGCAGTTCACATGTTGAATAGTGTGTTAATAAAACAAGAAGGAAAGAAAATATAGGATTTTATTGTTGTTTTGGTCATGAGGTTAATAATTGGGAATAATTGTTAAATCGCAATGTTTATTCTCACAATATTCATTACAATAACATTTTAAACTGTGACATCCCATTTTTTATAATAATAATAATAATAATAATAATAATAATAATAATAATAATAACAATAATAATAATAATAATAATCCATTTGTCAGAAGAAGAGCAGATTAGAGGAAGAAGTTTTATTTGCTAAATTAAAGTTGGTGTACCCATTTTTTTCATTTAATAAAGAATAAATTGTCCCAAATATATTGTAAAAGCAGCTTTTAGGGTCAAAATGAGCCCACAGTGTGCTGCCTTTATTTAATTATGAACTGTTTTTGTCCTCCATGAACCAGGAAGTGCGCTGAAAGCATGCTAGTTGTTGTTAGCATTACCGTGACGTAAAAACTCAGCTCTGGCCTCTAAAATGTGCTTATTAAGAGCTTTTAAACTCATCACGGTGAACAAATTGGACGCTAGGAATGTGTTCAACCCGTTTAATATTTTTTACAGTTAAAAATGGTAAAAATCAGGTACAGCACTTTTAATTTTGTCTTAAAAATGCTGAAACCAAATAAAATCAAGATACATGTAGAAATATTGTGTTGTATTGGTGTAAAAAAGCTCGTTTTAGCTCTTGTACCGTATCAATTCCTAGCGCCTTCATCTGGTCTGCTCGCTTCTCTGCAATGGTCAGGAACTTCTTTGGGTCTGACAGAGCGTCCACGATTGCTGTAAAAAAAAAAAAAGTTCGGGTTCAGGTACTAAATATGTTAAAAACAAGTGGGAAAAAGAAGGACATTTTGTTTGACAAATGAAGAATGGGAACGTCGTCTCAATGGAACAGCAAACTCTCATGTCTGGAAAGAATTCGGTTGGGAAAAAATGCATCATGGAATTCGCTGACACCATGTCAGAGTCAAGTGCACACTATATCAAATTTAGATAATATCATGAATGTTGTTTTGAAGATATGCAAAATCTGAATATTGAGTAAATAATTCATTGTAAAAAAGCTACAAAAAAGAGCTGATTAAACATAAAAATGAGTAAACTTTCAAATATTTGACGTGATATTTCTGTACTTCAGTGATACATTTGACAGAAATTTCACATCAAACACATCATTTTAACTCATTTCTGTTGAATTGACATAATTTGGTCTGAGTTGTTTTTGTCAGCATGGCCCACCCCTAGTGCCCACTATTCACAAGGAAAAACACCAGTGGCCCATCATTATCATGTGTTTTGTCTGACTGTTCATAAATATTGGACTGAGAGGAATAAGGACATGCAAATTAATTTCAACCTTTACTTTCCACTTTACTTTAAAAATATGTATCTGGGATATGAAACTCCTCCAGGGGAAACAATAGATGGAATGTACTTTTGTCAGCAGGAGAAATGGGCCAACTGTCGAGTGGTGGTGGACACGAAGAAGAAAAGAAAAGAAGAAAAGTGGGCGATATTAACAATATTCAGACATTATCATGCAAATTCAACAGAAATGTGCTAAAATATGCCTTTAAATGCAGGTTTGATTATGAGAAAAATGTGAAATGTCTATCAAATGAATCACAAAAGTGCACAAATATAATATTTTTACAGTTTACAGCGTAAACATTTGTATTTTTATTCTGAGCTTTTTGTTGCTTTTTTTTTGTACTATAAAAGATATACTCAATATTCAAATTGAGCAACTTTTACCATATTATCGACATTTCTACCTCTAAAACTACACACTGTAACAAAAATGCAGTAATAGAATGCAGTGCAAATGCAAAAGCGAGTCTCTATACTGCTAATATACATTACGAGTGGTTTAATGTGGCCCCGTGGCTTAGTTTAATGACAGGAAGGATTGCGGTGCTCATTTGTATGCCCTCTGCACACAGACCGCGCCACGCTTAATGCCTCTGCCCAGGGCTCTCCTCAGAAAGCAGCGGGAGGACAGCGCAGTGTGGGCTTTTCCACATCCACGGACCACGCAAACGGCTGTTCACCGGATCCACACGTGTTTATGCAGTCGAGAAGCCGTTCATCTGGAGTACGGCTGCACAATATTCACACCAATGTACACATGTTTTAACAGTGCGTCTGGAATGTGCTGGAATGTGTCTCTAAATGTCTTGGTTGAGGTTCAAGTGTCGCACAAATGGACAATAATGTGCAATAATGTGCAATAATGTGCAATAATGTGCAATAATGTGCAGATTTATCGCTTTATACCTTTGTTTGGGAGATTACTCTACAAGTTTCTGTCTTTTTTTAGGTCGTTTTTAATTGTTTTAATCATAGACAACGAGACACTCAATATTCTAATTTTGCATATCTATAAAACAACAATAAGGATTAAAGCTAAAGTATGCCAATAAAATGAAAGAAGACCTATCGTGCGTTCGTCTGCTCAACAGTTCGAATCGCCGACACCTGTGGATCATTCTGTTATATTCTGGACAACTTAGAACCTAATATTCATCTAAAATCACCTCTTTATGTTACGTCGCTTTTGGAGAGCTGCAGTTCACGAGAGCGAGCAGCAGATTTCTTTTCATTTGTGTCAAAATGTGACACTGTTTAAGAAGACAAAGTAAGTAAATGTCAGTGGGCGTGACAGAGTGAAGATCTGGACTGACGGAGCACGGTCTTGTCCACAGGAGAATAAAGATGACTCAAATATACATGAATTACTCTAAATGCAACTTCCAGTAATTCAATAAGAAGGGGAACACTCGTAAAAGCTCCTAAAAGTTGCACAATAAGTCTCCATTAAACATCTCAGAATACATTTTCTCCTTTCAGCCTATTTCGATTTTATATTAGAGCAATTTTCAGGTTAAAACCTGTTCATGATCCAGTTCATTATTAACAATCATTATGATAGTCAACAATTATTTTAGTAGTTAAATATAGCAGTGTAGTAAACCCCCACCCTCAAGAACAAGGACAAATAATCAGTTTAGTAAATACAAAGGTCTTAATTAATCATATCGTCCAAATATTGCTGAGAATGTTGTAAAATGTACAACAAAGAACATTTTTATTTAAATACTTTTCAATTTCATGTTCTTTTCAAACTAGTCCAAGGGTCCCTGTACCTGTGGTCGGCCGCCCTTCTCTCTAGAGGATTAGCTAAGCATGTTTCAGAGTGATGAGGGAGACCTGTGACATCAGTCAGTCGCCCCGGGCAGCTGTGGCTGAAGTGACTAAAGTTACAAATGTAACTACGGTTCTATGAATCCCGGATGCCCGCCACAGTCTGGATGAAATAGAACTTCCTACATTGCCTACAGTTGTACGTGTGTGCAGCAGTCTGACCTCCAAACCCGTCGGGCACATAAGTCTTGAGGATGATTTGGCAGAAGATGGTGGGCAGTGACAGAGGCTTGTTCCCCTCGTTCCTCAGGGAGATGTGTCTGTACCCGGCCTGAAGCCCGTCTAACGGCAGGATGCGCTGGCCGATCAGCTTGTTGTTGTCGTCGTACACAGCGATACGCAGCACCGCCAAATCCGGCAAGATCACCTGTAAGAGAGCCAAACATTTAGGGTGAGGCTGGATGAGTTCATTAACATCGAAACAATTAGCTGATTGGGTAATATAATGAGAGGACTGAATAGACATGATATAATGTAAGCAGCTAACTTAACTTTAGAGCTTTATTCATGTCCTGTAAATGTGTTCAGTCACAGCCTACTACAGTTTTTTTTGTTTTTTTTTACTATTGAGTGCAGCAGAAACCCGCCTCGTGCCTTCACCTGTAGAGCAGTGCCTGATGCTGGTAAAGGATTTATGATTCCTGTCAAACACCAGGGACTGCTCCGTATCTACAGAGCAGCCGCTGTGTCCTCGAGCGGCAGGCCTCACCTTTTGGGAGAGTCAAAAGGGTGCGCGCGTACGTGAGCAGATAAGTGAACAGCAGAGGATGATACATTCTCAGAGGGGAGCGTCCGAGATTAGGGTTCTCAGTGGAGATGAATGGAGCCAAGCTGTTTGTTGGACGTGCACGTAAATGTGACTGACAGAGCACACTAACCCTGTGCACGAGCCACTGTTTTAAGTTTTAACCATCATCAACCCTCATCATGCCTGTATGTATTCTGCTTCATTCAAGTTCGTTTCTTTAATCCTGTTTACGAGGTACTCTCCTGCTCTGTTTCAATTTTCCTCAGATTGTTTCAGGTAAAAATCTGCAGTTTTTAAGTCCAGAAACCATCACCAGACTCGTTCTGTGGTCAAATTGTGTTCACAACAAACGGAGGGCTCTCTTATTATAGGGTATATTCCCATTATTGAGATTTCGTTTATACATTATTTTAAGTTGAAAATGTGACCAAAATCATGTTTAAATGACAGCTAAAGCCATAACAAAGCAAAATAAGTTTAAAAAAATTATAAATCTGTTTTTCTTTAAGCAATTTGGACTAGTTTACGTTTATTTAAGTTTTGAGAATCATTTTCACTTGATTCAAGGTATTTTGGGATGAAGTATCCATTTCTTTCTGTCCTGGCTAAATTTGCTTCAAGTAGAGTAAGAAAATGTAACTTAATAAGTCAACTTTAAAAGTAGACAGAGATTCTACGTCACTGCTAGATAATACATTTTTTGAAATAAGGAAATGTAATTGAAATGAATTGAAATAAAGAAATATGATGGATCTTGATAGTTACATTACACATTTTCACATTCCTTTTTCTGCAGTATAATAGTGTTACTATGAACTAAATTCATATTTTAAAACATGATAAACATTCTGAATTCGTGTCTCGTTCTTTTTTTTACATAAGATGAAATACATCGAAACCAGTAAATATACAGTTAAAACCAACTGAACCATTCTAGGCAAACATAATGAGTGTTACAAGTTCAGCGGTGCAGTGTTGGCGAGCGGGGGCAGTTCGGACCTGATGCCCTGCCCTGATAGTCGGCTGTAGCGTGCACACACACACACACACGCACACACAAGGGACTGCGGCAGAGGTGATGGATGAGGAGCCAGGCCCAGTCACGGCTCATGGACTTCTGCTGAGGGAGGCACTCTTCATCTGCTCTGTTTCTATCACACTTTTATTATTATTTTCTACTTTCATTCAGTGTGTTTGTCAAAATTAAATTGCCAGCATGACTTGGTTGAGATTTAAGAATTGCAAAAAAAAGTAAAAGTGTAAAAATCTCACCTTTTTTTCTTCAACTCATTTAGCAGCTTTTGACAGAATTTGCTACATACACTCATTTTTTGAAGATATTAACTGTTAAAATACATAATAATAGTCAAATTGTCCACCTCTCTTTAGGCCACAGCATTATGAAAGTCACTGCTACTCGTAATACGTATATATTCTTATATTGATTTCCATTGTAGTAACTCTAACCCAGGATGCAACTAACAATTATTTTAATTTATTTATTATTAGTTGCCGAAACAAGTCATTATTTCAATTATTTCTACGTTTTTAATCAAATAAAAGTTGAAATACAGTTTATTATTGATGAAAACCTGAAACTGTCACATAGAATAATGTCGAGTTGTACAGTGTATTATGCGCTCTGGTGGGCTGCGTCCAGTACCTTCCTGAAGACGAAGGGCTCCTCGTTGTAGGCGGGGTTGAGGCCGTTGTTCATGACCATTCGCGTGCGGAACTCTTTCCTGATGGTGTCTGTGGGCAGGCCGTACATGTCCACCTCCACGTACGTGCCGATCTTCTTATCGGACAAGAACTGACCCGAGAAAACCTGAGGGAGAAACACGCGGCACATTTGAACATGTACGTGGTGGTCATTTTTACACAAGAACGAGACAAGATTGTGACATAATTCATAACAAATACATTTTGGTCTGGTACTTTTGTACTTTTAAATGTTTTTGATGCTCTGCTGTTTGAACTGCGGCATCACAAACGTGTAACTCACCAGTGCTTAACCTTTGAATGTATGACTTTTCATGACAAATTGGGTAAACTGACAAAAAGTGTATTTAGAATATTTACATGACAAACTGAATCATTATTTTACAAGTGCAGGTTTCTTACTCCCCAACAGATAATTTAGCTTCTTCTTCATCAAAACCAGAAAAGTATCACTTGAACCTAGTTAATTAATCTATAAAATGCTCAGATAAAATGTTTAAACATGTATTTTCAGGGTGACCCCTCTGTAATAACGCTTGGATTGCTTATTTCCTGTTACCTGGACACTGCAGGTCGCAGCGATGACGCCATCCACTGGTGTTTCTGAGAAAGGGTCAAACGTTCGGTCTGACCTTCTCATGAAATCTGGCTTCAGCAAATACCTGACAGAGAAATACTGCTGTTAGAGTCGACATAAATAAAATATATGATAAAAGTACAGTACTTCTAAACACTGTAAAAAAGTTGTTTGGATTAATTTAACAACATTACAGAGTCAAGCTTATTAAACGAATCAATATTTAACACCACATGTCTCCACGGAGATGTTATTGCTTTACCTGGAATGTTCCACAGCATGGCATTAAACATATCTATCATATGTATTTTATTATTGCTGTTTTTATTGCTCAAAAATCCCTCTCCGCAGATCTGACCTGTGTGTTTTCAAAGAGATAGATAACGTTAATGCCAAACAGTGGGACATTCCTGGCAAAGCAATAATATCTCCATGGAGACAAGCAGAAAAGTTACATTGTGCACTTTTAACTTATACATTATTGTTTAAATTGTAAATACTTATTTGACATTTTCAGAGGTTCGCTCACACATTTATATGCCAACATTTTATTAAATTAAACATATTTTCTACTCTTTTTCTTTACTAATATAGAGATTTCTTTCTACAGCAGTGGTTAAGGTTTTATATTAGAAAGAAAAGTGTCCTCGGGCCGCGCTGCCACACCACGCTGCACTGTAGGGGGCAGTAATGAGATGTGACAGGTTTTGTTTGATGGGTCTAATGGAGGAGTGAAAGAGACAAATGACACGAGGATGTGAAGGAGGTAAATAACTCACCCGCACGAGCCGTTGTACTCAAACTTCCCCTGATTCAACTGCATTGCCAGATCTGAGACAGAGAGAGAGAGAGAGAGAGAGAGAAAGAGAGGCAGAGAGAAAAGGACAGAGCAACAGGGAGAGAAAAGGAGAGATTAGGAGAGAAAAGCAGAGAGACAGAGAGAGAAAGAGAGAAAAACAGAGACAGAGAGAGAAAGAGAGCGGCAGAGAGACATAGAAAGAGAGAGAAAGACAGAAAAACAGAGAGAAAGAGAGAGACGGAGAGGGAGACAGAATAAACAGAAAATACAGAAAAGGAGAGAAATTTAGAAAAAAGGGAGGGAGAGAGCGAGAGAGTAAGAGAGAGGGAGCGAGAGAGAGAGGGAGAGAGAGAGAGAGAGAGAGACACACACAATCAGCAGACTTCTTCATCGAGTGTGGCACTTCTTCTTCTTCTTGGTTAAACCTGAGTGAATTCAGACTCATGTTGATGTAACCATAGTTACATGTGCCTCTGAGGACCATGAGACGAGCACTAGACACCAAAGACTCCAGACCTTTCTGTGTGGAGTGTCTCTTTGTGTTTTATTCCGTTTTCTCTCATCAGCCCTAAATATTTACAACAGGTAAAGCTCATCGTGACCAAGACCAGCTCAAGATCTGGAGATGGGACCACTGCTCCTGAAAAGCTCCGGCAGCAGGGGCAATTTAGCTTATTTTAATGATATTTTAAATTTTTCCCAAGATAATTTAACTTGAATCAGGAATTCAGCCTTTATTTATCAGACATGACAGAAGTATATTTACTCCAGTGTGAGTGATTTCAGACGGCCCCTCCAGTGTGGCCCCTCCCGCGTGGCCCCCTGGAGCCCTGCACATGCCCCGCTCTGAGCTCCATCTGCTCTGACCCGGGTAGCCTGTGGTTATGGGGCAGCAGCTGCTTCAACAGGCTTCACTCGCTCAGAATCACACACGAGGTTCAAAAGAACAAAAAGGGGCTTGTTTTTATGGAGCAGAAAAATACCTCAGTATGAAATGTTTATGAAAAAGTGGGATTAACCTCAGATATCACAAAACAAGACAAATCTGTCTTTGGTAAATAAAAACACTAAAAGACACGCGTGAATGATATTAGAGCCGGCTTTAAACGCATGTACTGTTGTATTTTTGATCATTTGTTTATTTAATCGGAGAAACATTTGGATTTTCTTTTAGGTTTTAATGGACAAATACTGACAAAAATGTTGAACCCACATTTTATTTTTTATTTTTTCATTTTATCCACAGTTATATAAAATACTTTACCACAAATAATTATTTTTATGAGGCTAAAATACAATTTTGAGGCTAGAACATAGCATTTGTTTCTCCATCCCTTTAAATACAGAAGTAAAACAGCGGACATTTCGACCCTTATTACTACTATAAGTAAGTACACTAAAGGTTTTGTGATGAAGACATTAAAGTCATAGATCTGATGTAACTGAAAAACTGATGTGACTTTAAAGGCTCTAAACTTAGCCAACATTTGAGTAGTAGTCGTAGTAGTAGGAATAGTAGCATCAGTAGCAGCAGTAGTGTAGTAGTAGAAGTAGCAGTAGTAGTAGAAGTAGTAGCAGTAGTAGTAGTTCAGCAGTAGTAGTAGTAGTGTAGTAGTAGTAGTGTAGTAGTAGTAGTAGTAGCAGTAGCAGCAGCAGTAGTAGTAGTATTAGTAGTAGCAGTAGTAGTAGTGCAGAAGTAGTAGAAGTAGTAGTAGTAGCAGTAGTAGCAGCAGTAGTAGTAGTATTAGTAGTAGCAGTGGTAGTAGTAGTGCAGAAGTAGTAGTAGTAGTAGTAGCAGTAGTAGGAGTAGCAGCAGCAGCAGCAGTAGTAGTCGTAGTCGTCGTCGTAGTAGTAGTGTAGTGGTAGTAGTGGTAGTAGTGGTAGTAGTAGTAGTAGTAGTGGTAGTAGTAGTAGTAGTAGTAGTAGTAGTAGTAGTAGTAGTAGTAGTAGTAGTAGTAGTAGTAGTCGGAGTGATATTTTAAGAGTTATCTCAGAGGTGGCAGAGATTTTCAGTTGTCATCCTGTGAAGACCCTCCTCACCACTGCCACCACCAGGGGGCGGGAGAAACTATTCCTAGAAACTGGGCTTTGTGGTAATACAGTAATTTTGGCCAAAACTGAATCAGATACTGCGGTTGGTCAGTACAAGGAGCAGCCCTGATGTGAGTCCACTGCTGTGGGTTCGGAGGCCGCGTGTTGCCGTGGTTACCTGGGGTCTGGAAGTTGAGCGAGACCATCTGGCAGCCGGCATTCCAGAAGATCTGAGGCATGTAATTACTGGAGTCCACTCGGCCGCCTTTGGGGTAGATCCGACTCATCTGACGTTTGTTGTAACTGCAGCGGCGCTCAGGAAAGTCACACAGCAACACGACGAGGCAAAAAACAGGATATGCACCAGATAAAAACGTTAAATGTCACTCTTTATCCACCCGGTTTTCCACTCATTTCGATGTAAAGTACGTGAGCTCAGTCTGGTAGATCAAAACTCACCATTTTTCCCTCCTTTAGATTAGAATTGAAGAATAATCGAGACTAGTATTCTCAATCTAGAAGCCTTCAGGCGCAATATTTTAAAGTGCCAATGACAGCTTTACGATGTTCTAATTTTGACTTTATTTGGTGTATTTATACCTATACGTTGAAAAATCTGTAGAAAATTTACAGGAAGTGACATCACACTAGGGAAACTCATTCCAGTCAAAGTTTATGTATAAATTACACAAAAGAAACATTCAACTAAATAAAGTCACTCTTGCATATTTGTATCTGTTTTAAAAAAAAAAAAAAAAAATCCCAGTGTGTCATCAATTACAAACAGGAAGTGAAATTACAAACCTAAAAAAATTGCTATTCAGAAATCATGTTTTTTTGGCAAATTTCAAAATATCCTAAGTGCGTTTTTGTTCAATAAATCATCCGACCTGTAGGGGGCACTTTAACCTTGATTTGGTTAAAAATGTCAAAGTATAAAAATAATCTGTTTAACCCCTCGTTTAGACCTGGAATAATCATTCACTGGACCTTGTTTTAATCTGGTGGTCCGGTGGTCTTGTGGCTACTACCTGATAAATTATTCACATTTTATTCCTGGCTCAAACAGCTTGAATTCAGATTAATGTTGAGTACTTTTAACTAGATCAAGGGCTTTTGTGACATGATAATTGAAGTTGTTTTTGACATTTTGGATTTATTCCAAGACAAATACACACGAAATCAGAAACTAAAGTCCTGTTGAAACGAGATGTAATGTATTTGAACATCGTAAATAATCGAAGTCCCTGCAGTAAACGCGCACATTAAATCAGATTAAGATCCTGAATTCTAACTAATCTCTGCATTCTTGTTTTGCAGTGTAACGCACATTTGGCAACAAAACAGACGCAGTGCTATTTTTAGAGCGAACAGTTGGGGTCAAATTGTCCCATTAGACTCGCATTAAGTGAAGTCACACAATGGTACAGTGGTCTCTCGGGGGCCGTGGGTTTTTATAGGACGAGCACGGTGACGAACACGGAGACGAACATGGGGGAAAATCCAACGCAAAACACATTTATGAGTTTTTTTCACGAAATGGCACGACTGTAACAAGATGACAGACATTTTGACTTGTGTTTTTGTTGTTGTAATTGTGGCTCTGTATTTTTTTCCTCATATCATCGGAATAAAAACCAAAACAACTTGGAAACAATAGATATATTCACACTTGAGTCCACTTAGTACTTTACTTTACTTAGTACTTGCCAAACCTTAAAGTGCCCATGACAGGTTTTTATCAGGGAAAAAAAATTAAAAATCTGTAGAAAATGACAGGAAGTGACATCACACCAGGGACACTCATTCCAGTCCAAGTTTACTCATAATTTACACAAAGAAACCACTTTTCCGAAAATTAATTCAATAACATAAAAGTGCTTTCATATATTTTTATATGTCAAATTAAAGAGAAGTTTTAGCCCAGTGTGATGTCATCAATTACAAACAGGAAGTACAATAACGCACCTAAAAAATTAGCTATTCTGGGATCAAATGTTTATAATTTTTAGCTAAATTTTAAACATATTTATCTTAACTCCATTTTAGTTCAGTGAGTCGTCCGACCTGTCAGAGGCACTTTAACCTAAATGAACCCATAACCTAACTTAAAAAAGGTTGTTGGTCTAATAATAAAGGATTTACCAGTTTTTTGTGACGATAAAAGAGGCAGGTTTCTGCGTATACAGAATTGAATCCCCTCAATGTGATAAATGACGTCTCGCCACATCAAAATCGGGACTAAACTGGGATTAAACAGGATCTAAGCTTGGACTAAACCAGGACACGGCTTTAATTTAAGCATACTAATTTGTATTAATAATAAGTGCTTTTGACGGCGCTGCAGAGTCAACGAGCGACGCACTAAACTGTAAATCTGAGGTCAATTCAGTTGTACATTTAGTTCTGAATGTTAGGAGGATATTTGAGAGATACGTGCTACAAATTAGCGGCGGTGGTTGGGCCGGCCCGTGCTTGGAGAGTTCTTTTGACGCCCCCTCATGGTCCGATTCCAGACCCTTCAGACAAGTACTTTTGTGTTTTACTATCTACAGAAAGTAAAATATGGATCTCAATTTGATTACAGTCATTGTCTAGTGACAAACATCAACTAATCAATAAATCTATAAATAAATAAACTCATGGATGACATCGGTCAAAGGATACTTGACGAACTCGATGGCGTTCGTTTTAAGGTAGCCCAACCCCACCGACTCGTTGAACGAAGACATGTTGTGGTGAATGTTCCTCTCTGGAAGACGAGAACGCGGTCAGAAAAAGCTGAAAACCCTAAAGACGGAGGCGTTTGTGAAATGGCGGCCGTACCTTCTGCCACGTCGAAGCTCTGGAACTTGACGGGCTGAGCGTAGTTGACCATCGCCGACAGGTACGGGTGGATGTTTGTGGTGGCGCCGACGTACGTGTACTGAGCGATGAGCGCCTCCTCGATGTCCTCCACTTCTACGATCTGCACACGCACAGTTAACGCTTCGTGTCAGGGACGATCCTTAAAAGATCTGTGGATGTCTGGACTAGTCAGAGTTTAAAACATGTGCACCTTATGTTCTCCCTGGTCCTGCTCAAGCTCATGCTTTGTTTTGTTTTTTTAATTATTATTATTATTATTACTATCATTATTAGTATTGTGTTGTTTATGTTCTAATAACAAACAAATAATAATAAGACATAAATAAAAAACGTATGCTCAATGAATGAAAGAGAATACTATGAAGAATGTTTCTGCTTTTAAACATTTTTTATTTGTTCTTAAACGTCACTTAATTGTGTAAATGTGTTTATGATTTGTGTGCTGTCATATTGTTCTCACCAGGTTAAATAAAGGTTAACAAATACATTCATAAATAATAAATAAATAAATAAATACACAAGACAGCGTTATTATTAAATCAAAATATATATATATTTTAAAAGGAATACATCTAAAAGTTTTCATTTGCCATATTTCTAACTTTATTTAGTTAAAAATATATTTTAAAAGTCTCAATGTACAAAATAAATATTCGTTTGAAAAAAGATGAATACAAAAGAGAAGATGTCCCACAATTCTGTTAACACCTCAATGGTTATCAATCGTTGGTGAATTCAGAGAAATACGTTTTATGTGAGCACATTTAAAAAAAAAAGGGTTTTTGATGATTTGTTGTGTGTGCTGTTGCATATATTGTGTGTCATCCTGGTTAATTGAATTGTTTATAGTGAAAATAAAATGATAATAATTACTATAAGATAACAAATAGTATCACCGTTCAGAGTTGGCAGCCAACACACACAACATATAAAATTGGTCATAAAATTGAAAAAACGAATAAACATAAGCTCAAGTTTTCCAGTCGCCATATGTGGCCACGCGCTCGCCACCAACACTTTATTGGGTTATTTAGAGATAAAAAAGTTGTCAAAGAAATATTGTGTTTGACTGTAAATGAATCGTCTGCTTGTAGCGCACGTCTGTCGTCTCAATCTTTTTATACTCCTATTTCGACTGTTAAATATGTGAAATGCTACATATAATCAAAGATGACAGGTTTTATACACTCCACTTCTCATGGTTGTCGGACTGATTAAACTAGTTATTATATCATGTTAATTTATATAAGATTTCATAAAAGGTGTGATCTCTAAAGATTTTTCTCATCTCAGTACTCTTCAAATTGTTAATGATCTTAGCAAACTGTCCGATCCTTTAGTCTGGAGTTCAGACTCTGACTCTCATGTGCGATAGACCATTTGACTAAGTTAATTTATTTTTACTGATAGAGTTAATGGCAATTGGACTACAGGTCCTTTGGTCCTAATGTTTTAGGTGATATTTACGAATTGTTAATATTGTTTTTGAAATAAGAAAGAATTAAAAAAACGATATGAAAACCATTCTCGCTAGATCAATCAATGCAGCGTAGTTTGAAAAAAAAAAAATATTCCAGCTGAAAAACTCTCGCCATAAGATTTGTCAAAGTAAAACGATAGTAAGTTCTATATTTTGTTTACTCTCATATACGCTGATACAATAATGATAAAATCAATAATAATAGATGATAATAATGGATGTGATGAGTGTAAAACCTTCTTGTTGATTGTCTTAGGTTACGAGGACCGACTATACGTGAGAATGTACGTATGGTCACCGTCTGTCTCGCTCTTATTTTAATTTCTCCTTCTGATCACTTCAGAAGACCTCCGTGATGTCGTCTATCAGTCACCTACAAACAAATAAAATATACCAGATGGACATTCCGGGCAGCAGGTAGAGAGTGCCATGTATACCACAGTGACAGCAGCGCAGGTGGCGCCACTCCGCCAGTAAAAATTAGTTGGTTTAGGGATGTTGCCGTATGACAACTTCTTAGTGAAGAAAAAAAACAATTTAAAACACTGAGAAATGTGGTCATAACAACTGTGATAGTAATTACTCAAAGTTTTGACACAGCTTTATATGAAATCGCAACTCAGTAAATTGTGACAAAACACAGATACGATAGCAAAAAGCACTTTACTACAGACTGAGATGTAGAATCAGTCTTAATATTCAATTCTCAAAAGTTGCATTGATCAAATAAAACAATGTTTCACCATTTGGAGAAAAAATTTGCAGATTGACTTCAAAAGAGCTGGTTTCGCCACGGTTAATGAGGTGGTTTCTTAACTAAAAATGGACTGGGTGGAAGCGTCACGGTGGAAGGTTTTCTCCCTGACCTAGAGGACGCGAAGGCTCACGAGCAGTGAGGACAATTAGGGCCAAATACTCAGATTAGGGGAAGCCACAGTATCTTGTAATATGTTGATATAACACTCAGATATGGAAATTAAGTAGAATTGTTATTGTGTTTAAAACTAATGGAGAAAATTACATTCTGACTTAATTTGGACAGACTTTGGTCTAAAATGGGACAATATGTAGGACAGACTGTTCTCACTCATTTATTTATGTATTATTAGTGTGTGCTTTTGTGTTTATGTTACAATGTATTATGTATTATTTATTTTATTTTATTTATTTATTCTTGTTAGTAGCTCTGTCTCTCGGGTATTCTTGTTCTGTTTGTTGTCTTGTTTTGTATATGTTTATATTTAAAAAATTTAAAATATATATATAATAATATATATATTTAAAAAAAAGAAAATTGTTATTGTGAACGTAACGAATTTTGCTGAGGGATACTACAAGTTACAGTAGTGCACCTTTAATGATCATTTTATTACACCCGAGTATAAATAAAAGTATCCGATTTTAAGGACTCGGTGCTAACTTAAAACTCTTGCTTTGTCTGTCCTCGTTTGTCGTTGTAAAGTGTAAATGTATTCGTAAAGTGCCAGTACTTTCTTGAAGCTGTTTGTTGCACTCGTCTTTCCTGGAGCTGACGGCGTGGCCGTGTGGATATGCCGTTTGTGTCTTTCTCGCTGGCTCCATTCCGAAGGCGCTCCTCGCGCAGGCGCTTCTGTACGTGTCAAGTCCTTTGTCCTCTGCGTCCTTCTCCCTGAGACACAAAAACATGTTGAGTTACACACAGAAGCACAAGTTACATGTTTTATTTAATATATAAATACAATCGCTCCATTACTTTCATCTATCAAAAAATGATTAGTGGAATTAAGTAGTTGACTACTCAAACCTATTCAAACTGTACAAACTTTTCTTCATTTTGAATGTATAATGTAAAAGTGAACAAGTCAACAAATCATTTTAGTGTTTTCAGAAACACGGTTTCAGACAGTTTTAGAAGATCTTAAAAAGATAGTGTTTAATTTTTATAGTAACACCAGAATTCTCCAATAAAGTATATATTTCTAATCTCTGCTTACATTAACAAAAGCAATACTGAACAGTTAACACCAACAACACATGTTTTGACATATTTCCTTTTGTCATTGGTCTTTAAAATTTGAAATTATATAATTAATAATAATAAATTAATAATAAAAATAAATAAATAAAAATAAATATAATAATTCTTGACAACTGAATTTGCTAATACCTTTACCGTTCACCTTAAATTAAAGAAACGCAACAATTTGTTTGGCTAATTTTTTTGTAATTAATTAATTAAAATGTAATAATTATTAAATTAAAATATAATTAAATTATTTTATGCTTTACTAAGGCAGAATAAGTATAGATAATATAACTCCTCAGTATTGACTGAAAAAAAATGACATAAAAAAGGTAAACATTGGCTTTCCTGGGTAGTTTTAGAATTGTTCTGATTCTACATCGGTACAATTAAATATACTACGTTACAATATTAAAATAAAGTCGTGTAATAAGTCCTGTTTAACTAAAGTTTAGTTTAGTTATAACTAAACAACTGAACCCCCCCCTGAAACTTACACTATTCTGTAAACAAAAGAGTTAAAAAAAAAATATCATTGTGGTTTTAAGTGTTTTCCTTTGCACTGAAACCCAGTAGGACGTGTTATTATCATGTTATTATTAAGTTAATATTGTTATTACGCACCGTTCTCCGTCTCATCCTCCTCTCCCATTATAATGGCCGGAGTGTTGGTCTCTCCAGCTTCCATGTGCTTCTTGAAGGCCTCCAGTTGCTCTGCGGAGAACATACAAAGACACATTTGCACCACAGGCTCATAATAATAATAATCACCTCGACAGACAAAGAGGAAGGTTTGATACGCACTTTGTTCCACTTCTGGTTTCAAGCGTTTGTTTTTGATTAGGATTTTTCTTTTAAGTTCATTTGGAGAAGGTAAAGGCCGTCCTGCTTCGATCTGTAGAGCAAAGGAAAAATCTATATTTATGCAGCAAAAATGAATACTTATATTAGTTAAAATCATTTAAATCAACATTTTCTCTATCTATACTGTAATTGTCATTTATTTCTTAGTAAAACTTTAGTTATGTGACCAAATATGAATCGCTAACAACAATAATTAAGAGTATTAGCAGGAAGAAAATGGTAAATGGCCGAATCCTTGTAAAATATGGCGATAGACAAATAAAAATAATAATAAATGTACTTTATAAATACAAATAAAGATGTAATCAAGCACTTAATATACTTAACGTGTTCATTATTACCCGTTGTGGTATACGGTATTTTGGTTGATTTAAAAGTAAGGGTGCATTATAACCACGTTTCGACTGGTTCACTTTGGAGCGGTTTGGTGCTACGTGAACCACACAGGGCTGTTTAAAGTCCATGCGACAGGTTCTCGTGTTTTTCTAACAGAATCTCTGTGATGTCACCAAAAAAGCGCCATTCACAAAAGATGCAGAGTTTTCAGGCAACTTATATACATTTTTATGACAGTTTAAACAATAATTTAACAAAAGAAATGTGTTGTCAGGTGTAATTATTTGTCAAATAATAACTATTGTATGATTTGAATAGACTTTGGTTTGGTTGCTCAGTAACAGTTGTAGAATTACCTCTGCCTATGCCACATTTGCTGGACATGTCAAACCAGGAAGTGTGACATTACAAACGTCAACAAAATGGCAAAATGGAAGTGACATTATAAACGTCACCAAAATTGCCAAATTGGAAAAAAAGTGAACCGGTCTGGTGGCCAAGAGCCGGTTGAAACGTGGCTTTTGCGGCTTCACGGAGGCAAGCCAACTCCTAATATGAAGAGTATTTGAGTATTTAAGGGTGTTTTTACTGGGTAGTTGTCCAGCGGCAGCTTGAGAAGAAAGTCTCCAAAAATCTCCTCACAATATTTGGCCATCTTGTACTGCTGAGGTTTACTGGAAACAAAAAAACAAACATAATATTTGTCTGATAATAATTCATGTTAAATTTTCAGAGTACAGTATTTGCGTTCGTTTCACCTGCAGTGGTTTTCGAAGGACAAAATGACGGGGTAGTCCGACGTGACGAACGCCGTTTCCTTAATGGCCTGAATTACGTCCTGAAGAAGTCAAAAATGAGGAAGATCATTTAAGGTGCAGTGTCACGTGATATCCTGTGGGAGGCAGCGCGTGGTGAGTAATACAAACCTTGAACAGGATGTCTGTGCACATGGCCTTCCCGTGAGTGATGATGGGCTCCTGGTCCTCGCTTTTCCCGTCCCAACAGTCCAGCTCCACACATCTGACGAGGGAGGAATGGATTTATGTTTTGTAGCTCTTTGACTGCTCTAAAATATTGGAAAACTGCTAAATATATCCTCTACATTTCTATTGTTTTGAATGTTTGCTCTGTGAATTTGCTGTCACTAATATATGTTGTAATTATGTTGCACTTTAACCGTGTTTTTTCACCACTTATCATGTTTTATTTTCATTTTTCATTGTTAAGATTTTGCCGTACGTTCAAATAAAATATTAAAAAACATCTGACGAATGCAAAAGGACAAGGTTCATGTTCGAGGAAAACTACAGGAAGATGTCAGTATTAGTTTGGTAAGTAAGAAAACATGTATTACAAGTTTGTCATCATGTAATGTTTTCATATAAACATAAATTTTATTACTAAACATTTTGTGTGTAAAAATGGCCCAAACTGAACATATTGAGTTTAAATGTATTCATTTTGTTGACATATTAGACACAAAACATGTATTTAGTATTAGAGAAAACATTCAAATTTCGAATGTTTTTTTTAGGTAAATCTTTAATAAATCATGTTTAGAATTAAAGATCAACAAATCCTTCATTACAATTTGCCAAAATCTTAAGTACAAGTTTATTAAGTTCAAAGTCCAAAATAAATGTTTGGATGTAAATAAAGCTTAAACCTCTTTAGGCACAAATTTGGTTGTTTCCACACGAAAGCTTTTACGTTGAAACTGACCAAAAAACCAAAATACAAAAATGACTTACGCCTGCAGTGTCTCCCTTATATATAATTTATCTTCTTTCAGTATATTCTGATCAATTTCTTTTTGTTGTTGTCTGTAAAGCAAATGATCTGCCACAGGATTAAATAAAAATGCATTGTCAAATTTTGCTTTTGATGAGATGTTGATGTTGACACAGATTATCATTAATATATACAAATAATACGTTATTTTGTCTCTGTCGCACAAACACAAAATAGATTCTGCATTACATGAATTATCTCTTACTCATTTTATTTTATTGTTGCTTAATATATTTCATTTTATTCTTTGTACTTTTCAGTTTTTGTAATTGATTGCTTTTTTGTTTATTTTATTGATCTGACTTTTATCTGATTTTATTAGGCCTAGTCCCCACTGACTTAGAGATAATATTTGTTTCATATTAAGTGCAGCTCTGTCTTGTTTATAAAATGTGCTAAAATGTGTTTATAAAATACAAATAAAGTTGGATTGGATAAAACAAAAATGCATAGTTATTCAAGTCACTTTTTCCTTGGATCTCAGTGAAGACAAACATGCTCGATTACTCTAAAAAGAGTAAAAAACCAAAGATAACTCCAGGTTTGTGTTTGTTTTTGTTACCCAGGAGCACAGTTTAGCTCTGGTACCTGCATCCGGACAGCAGCACTTGGCGGTACATCTCCACGGACGACTTCCCCCCAAACTGCCTGCCGGTCAGGTACGTGTTGTGGGACGAGCTGATGAAGTAGTGGGCCAGCGGCTGGTCCATCTCCTGGTACAGCTCCAGTCGGTCCAGGAACACCGGCGCGTTCTCGTCGGACATCAGGTACCGGCAGAATCCATCGCTCGACATCAGGCCTGAGGGACGAGAACACATGGTCGACTACAGAGCTGCAACTAATGATTATTTTAGAATATATTATCAGCCACAATGGTGCAACCTAAAGAGAACATGTGCGTTTAAAGTGCATTATTGAAGAAAATCACACATTGCTTTGACTTTTTTGACATTTTGATTGAATAAAGAGGTCTTTTTGTACGTGTTTTAGGGCCTGTAAAGTCCAGTTAGTGATTGCGATGATAGAAATGTCTTGTAGTCGACTTTTACCAATTATCCCATGAATAATAAAGCAGTCAGAGTTTGTGTGTTTGTGTGTTATAATGTTAGAGTACGTCGAAGAACCATTTATTCGTTCACACTGGATTAAAAGACTTACCGCACTAACCGCACGCTGTCAACTGTATTTTTTATTGTTTATCATAATTTCTTAGCAGCTTTTTGTAAATAGACAAATGCTTTACAATCTACACTATGAGATATACCGGTAGATTATCTTTTTAATTATAAATGATCTGTAGTGTGACTTTGCCACAGGTAGGTGGCGCCACATGATCACAAACACCAAAGGGTTAGGGTAAGCTCTATTTCTTCAATGTTTTTTACTTAAGAAGATAAGACCTTGATTTGAGTACATTCTAAAGAAGAATACAGATCTATTTGTTTTAAATATTTCTGACGATTGACCTTTACATTAGAAAATCAAATGATATATATTCAAAATAACATTCATCCTAATTGAAAATGGACAAACTGAATAGACTTTGGCCCAAATGTGACGACCATGTTTATGTTTGGATTGCTGAATGCGTCACCTTTCTTCTTGAGCTCGTTGTCCCGCTCGTACTTGTCGATGATCTGCGTGGCTCTTTTGGGGTCGTAGAACGGGAACAGGATTTCGTTTAGTCTGGGGTCGCGCTGGTTCTGGAGACGCAACAGTCGCAGTCAAACAAACCTCGTTCAGCGGTGATTAGACCAGAATATCCACTCACAAAAACGAGACTTTGGCAAAAGAAGCACGTGTCACAGCTAAACTGAAACCCCGATAACTGATCACTTTGCGTCTATCAGAACTTCAGAAGTTTTAAAACAATAAATGCAAACCAAATAAAGAAAACAATCTACACTAAGAAGCATCATTTTAGTCAAGTTTAGAAGTTATTATATATTATAGATTAAAAAAATTACACGACAAACTGTATTTATATTTGATTTAACCATCGACAGTATGTTTAGAGCTAATATATGTACTGTGTTTACTAAATAATCATCAATTGTTGTGTATTTATTGTGTATTTGGTTTAATGTTTAAGCTTTGACAGTAAATTGTTGCCGATACTTGATGCAACAACTTAATTATTTATCCATTATCTGCACAAAAACATCGGTTCTTCCTGGGGTCGTTCCAACAAACGTACAGTACATGGCATATTTAAATAAATATAGACTTTGCATTGGCGTTAGTACAGACACTGCATCGATACTGGGACCAAACACAAAACTAAACCAGGATTAGATTCAAGTGGGACAGCTCTACACATTTAAAATAAAAAAATAAATAAAAAACAAAGCATTTGGGTCGAAAGGCGTGGCACACAACGTAAACTAAAGGAGCGACTTGGAGCAGGATTTAAAGCAGGACTGTGATTGAGCAGGTTCACAGCCAAACACAAAACAAGCCTTAAAGCAAAACCTCCTGCAGCCAGAGCCAAAGCAGACGCAGACGCAGACGAGGAGGAGGAGGACCGAGCATGCAGACGAGGAGGAGGAGGATGCAGAGGATGAGGGGAGAGAGGATGCCCTTGTCCAACAGTTGTTTTGCTTGGTGCTGGCTGGAAGGTAAATGTAGATACTTTTGGTTTTGATTTAAATGAAAAAGGTTCCACTCGTTTTGACTGCTATTTAGAATAATCCGACGCTCATTTAGTAATTGTATAATCATCATTAAACGTATAAACAGGCCCCAAAACATGCCACGCTTTGAGAGAAGAGGCTTTATGACCCACACAAAGCAGGGAGTACACAAAGACGACACAGGTTTGGCTGTAGTTCACTGTGTGCGGAGCGTTCGAGGCCTGAAGACTTCGCTCTTCTCATTTGGCGACTTGTTTCTCCAGGAGAAAGTGAGTCCTCAGTTACATGGACATTTTTTTATATTAATTTCCGTAAGGTCTCGGAGGCATCATCTTGAAAACGTTCTGCACACAGTGAACTGCACTCTTATGAGGATGGTCTGGTTACTTTAGCTTCATCTGGGTCAAATCTTAGTGAACACCATCTCAAAGTCACAGGCCACAATTAATCGAGAATAATTGATTAGTAAAATATAGAAAGTTGCAGCTCTTCTATGGAGGGCTACAACGAGTCATTATAATAATTACTCCAAATAAACTGGCTGGTTTAATAATGGTTTATTGTTTGTCTGAATGATTAATAATAATAAAAAAAAAGTGCACTTTATTTGTGATTATGCTTCATTTGTGAATATTCTCTCTCTAAAATCCATCAGTCGGCATGTTTTTATTTGTTTTTTCACTTTTATCAGGTTAAAAACACGTTTGTTGCACTTGTAGCAATTATAAAACTGAATTAAGTATTACATGTATTTTAGTTTTTGCTTCCCAACGTAAGGTAAATTGTATGTCAATGAAGCAATAGAATCTACAAAAGAACAAAAGAATCTTGGTTCTGGAAAGTATAAAATTCTTACTGTTTAAACTATTTTTAAAGTCAATGAAAATCACGTAGTTTTCCTATAGTTTCTGCAGTGTGAATACGTAAACTAAAGGAGATATTCGCTCTGTCCCACTTAAAGCCGACACAAGGTCTACTCCAGCCGCGTTTAGTCTTAGAAGGTCGGTCCAAAGGCAAACTCTTCCCCCCCAAAAAAACTGGGCGAGACAGACAAATGCAAAACCAACACGGACAAGGCGAGGGCACAGAGAGAGAAGTTAATGAAAATGATAAAGAGCTTACTTCATTCAGAAAGCTGACTAACTGGTCTACTGTTAAATAATCAGTTTTGCTCCCATTGCTGCAAAGAATTAATTGGAAAAAAATTAAACAAAAAACAAGTTATGCTTCGTAAAACAGCATTCGGTCATTCAAACATTCGGCAGAACGGTATCATTTCTTTTTAGTAAAAAACATGTTAATTCTTGGCACTGAAATGACTGTAAAAGCAGGTCGTATTAGTGCGGCGGCGACCGTAAGAGACTTTGATGTGACGCGCGGCAAAAGGGAAACAGATTCAGAGTTATAAACCACTTGAAAACTGTCAGGTATTATAATCTCACAACAACACGAATAATCTTAAAACCAAACAGAACAAAAGTGGAAGCGGCACTGTGTACATTTTCTTGTGTTCTGACAACTTTTTCCTGTCTACGGCGATGTCGATAGCTTTGCCTGGAATGTGGCAGAGAACGGCATTTAAGCACGCAACCATGAATGAACTAAAAGTGATACAAAAGGACAGTTGTCTTTTGATAATAACCGCAATCGTTCTCCAAAACATGTACGAAAATAGCTTTTTGTAACAAACACAGTGGCATTATTGCGTCAAAATCTAAAAAAAATAATACGCGATTTCTGATTTTCATTAATAATCCACTTCATTTGTAAATACTGGACTTTTATCTGGTTAAAAATGTATTTAAAAATCTCAATGTACAACAGAAATAATCGCTGTACTCGTCGACTAATAAAACAATAGTTAGTCGCAGCCAATAACGGCATTAAACGTTTGAAACAACTGAAAACACCTGTAATTGAACGTTTAAAGTGCGTACGACAGGTTTTCTAATTTTGACTTTATTTGGTGTATGTATAAATTATAGTTTTACACCAATTGTTGTACATTCAATGTATACCATTGAATGTATTTGTAGAAAAAAACTGACAAATCTGCAGAAAATGACAGGAAGTGACATCACACTAGGGACACTCATTCCAGTTTATGCATAATTTACACAAAGAAACAACTTTTTTGACCCTCTAAACATTAATTCAACAAAATAAAGTCGCTGACATACATTTTAACTTGTCAAATAAAACAAGTTGTGACATTAGAAGAGTTTTTGCCCAGTGTTTCTTGGGTAATTTCCTAGTGTGATGTCATCAATTACAAACAGGAAGTGAAATTATGAACCTAAAATATTTTCTATTCTGTGATAATTATTTTAATAATTTTTAGCTAAATTCTAAATATATTTATCTTAACTGCATTTTAGTTCAATGAGTCGTCCAAGCTGTCATAAGCACTTTAATGCCATACTGTGGAACATTCCAGGCAATATCACCCCCATAAGAAAAGCAGATGGTGAAAAGTTACATAATTTTGATGATAGCAGTAAATAAACCTAAAGATGATTATTATTTTGAATTCAAGTGCTTGTAACTCATGCTACTTCTTCCTTGTTTTGCAGCGCAGGTAAGTCACATGACAGTTCATTTAAAACCAAAATGGAGGCTCACATCTTCTTGAAGAGCTCCTCGATGTCTGTGCGCGGGCAGATCTTCTGGGTCAGAGCGTAGAAAATGTCAAAGGTAAAATCTGAAGGTTCAATCTCGTCGTTCTGCGGGGACGAGACAAAAAAGGGCAAAGAATAGTTCAGTGGTTTAGATTTACGTGGAACTTTGAGCAGATTAATGGCATGTTTTACTGTATTTTAATTCATTTTTACCTATTTCATGTCAGAACTGAAGCTGGTCTACTCATTTGCGTACCTCTTTTGCATTGTAATGTTAAAATGTCATTAGAAATAAACGTGTGCAGACAGTATCTCAGCCACTATTTCACATTTATTACAGCCAAAATCACTTTCTGCACCTTTAATTCACAAGACAATATTTTTCTGCACCACATCTGTAAATTTAACTGTACATTTTTTGTACATGGATGCCTATTTTTATTTTATACTATATTCAATTTTAATTTTTTTCTTTAAGTTCCTGCGTTTATTAATTTTGTTCATTGACAATGGCAATAAACTTTTTCTGTTTCTGATTCTGGAACAGACCAGAAAACTCACTTTTACATGTACATTTGTACATTTTTCATTTAAAAAAAACAAAAACAGTTTGCTCAGGACAAAGTACTACAAATGGCATGACTTCCAAAATTCCATCATTGTTCCCAGTTTGTGCAGCATGTTCAACATTTTCAAAAAAAAATAGTAATTTAGATATTTTAGAGTTGTTTTTTACATTTTAGATTTAGATTTTGCAGTGTATTTTTTTTTAAAAAACGCTCGACATCGCATCAAACATCAGCAAAAACAATGTAACAAAAAATAAACATTCACGCTCATTGATTTTTAGATTGTTTGATTGTTTGAATGTTAGATTTTTTCCATTTTATAGCAATATAACTTTCATGGGAATGTTTGATCTTTTTCTTTTAAGTTGTGACTGGTGCATTTCAGGATTAGCATGTAACGTTGTCTCCTGCCAAGTCAATCTTCAATAAACCTTCAAATCTACACAATAGAGCATTGGAACAACCGATAAACTGCTATGCCCCACACAAAAGGCCCCACCCCCCCCCCCCAACCCCCCCCCCCCCCCCCACCCAAAAAAATACATTTATCGCACAAAAGTATTTAAAATCTCTATAAAGTTACTGTTTTTAGACCTTTCCACTCGGTAATCCCAGATCCTTCAAAGCCTGGAAGATTCCTTTTTCTGTCTTCCCCGACGCAAATGTCCGTGTGACGCTTTAGGAGAGAGAGAGGGGAACGAGGTAATTATAATTATGCGGAACAGTGCTGTATGTGCGTTCAGTGACATCATCGCCCGCCGTCTCGTACCCTCTGACTGGAATCTTCCCGTTCACGTTGGTCAAAAAGCACATCCTCATCCAGCTGCAGAAAAACAACATGTACAATTGTAACACAAACGTTTGAACTTAAGACGTAATTTATATTTTTGCAGAGAGAAGTTTTGAAAGGTTTGAAAAACTAAACAATAGGTTGCATTCATGTTGTAAAACTTGGTGATGTTTTAATTTCACATGATTTTCAGAAGGATTTATACAACTTTAGAAGAAATGACCACAGACAAAACCCCACAAATGTTGAATCTCATTGTCATTACTGTTAGAGATTGGCTCCACAAACTTGCCATATTAATAATGCCACAGTTTTAAGTCCTTAAAACTGACAAGAATCCTGTCTGTGGAGTTGAACAATGACACCACTTTCTGAAACGATTGTGAACAAATAATGTCACTCAATAAATAAATAATATGCATAAAATATATAAAATGTAATTAATAAAAAAATAATAAAAATAAATCATCATAAAAAATAAATAAAAATGAAATACATTTAAATAAATAAAAATGAAAAAATTAAATAAAGGAAAATGTCTCCTCTGCATCTGACCCATCCCCAAACAAGAGTGAGCAAAGACTTTTATCCGGATCTACAGCCCGGTTCAGTACATTTGTTTGTTTAAGTTTACATTTAAATCAATAAAAACATGTGTGTGCATACAGCACATTAAAAGCTGCAGTACCTTTTGTTTATTTGTGCCGACAGAAAAGACGTTGAACCTTGTGTCAGTTTTTGTTTCACACGGACCGGACCAGTAAATACAGAGACATGAACCATAAACCCCTCGACAAATCTGCAATTTATACAGATTCTATCACGTTCTGACCGATTACATAAAGGTCCCGTGTCCGTCAGTGCAAAATACAAAAAACAAGGCTAAACTAAAATCTCCTTGATATGAACTGCTTTTGAGGTGGGAACAGCACGCGTTTATCAGGCCGGTGCCGTTGTTTTAGTGACACGTTCTCTGAGCAGGACAAAGCACTCACTGTTTCTTCAGGCAGGTCATTGGACACACATTGTTGGCCTTAAAGTTGTGAATGACCGACCTCAGGCCTTCGATCCACCGCTGCAAAACAAACGGGGACAACGTCAGGACAGATACAGCCGATGAAAGGAGAAAAACACCATATTTGTAATTAATATTGTGTGTGCGAAGAAGTATAACAACTGTATATACTACAACTACATTCATTCATTCATTCATTCATCTGCAACCACAAGCACTACAACAAATACTTCTACTGCTTTTACAACTGCTTCTCCACTTACCAGTGTCTCAAGGGCCACATGCATGTTCTAGAACCCTCAGTTTTTTCAGAACAGACTCAAGACCCATATTTTAGTTTAGCATTTGATTCATGTTTATTATTCAGTTTGGTGGCGGTTTGGGGGCCCCTGGTGGTGGTTTGGGGGCCCCTGGTGGTGGTTTGGGGGTCCTTGGTGGAGATTTGGGGGCCTCATCTCTCCTCTGGGGCCCTGAGTCGGTGTCCTGTGGCTGCATGCCCCTCCCTGATGGTGCTTCCTCAACTGGTTTATCTGTACTCAGCCTCATGTGTTTTAGCGTGTGTGTGTTGTGTGTGTTGTGTGTGTTGTGTGTGTGTGTGTGTGTGTGTGTGTGTTGTGTGCGTCTGTGTGCCTGTGGACGGGATGTTTTGCTGTGTGGGATTGTTTTTATTGTACTGTAAGAAAAGTGCTTTATAAATAAAGTTTGATTGATTGATTGATTGAGCACATCTTGGAGCCAAGTTTGATTATTTGTAAGACAAATTCTGTATTGGACATTCGTAATATGGAAAAATTAACATTCGGACTTGACATGAAAATGGATGAATTTGACAGACTTTGGACCAAATTTGTTGGATGTCGACTTTTTTTTGTTGATATCTGTTTTTTTATATGTTCTTAAATTAAAAAACAAACATTTAAACACTTATTTCTGTACTGAAGCATTGTTAATTTCTAATATTTCCTGTAGTTTTGAGTGTGGTGTGAACAGCTCTGTGTGGGAGGCTGTTGTGCTGGTTACTCTGTGAATAAATCAATAGAATGTCAGACAGTTTATTTAGCCTTCACTGAGCGCAGGATTAGACATAAAGGAGGTGTATTCCCTGGACGGACACGGTTCACGCACCTCGGCTTTACGAAATCCTGTTTGTGCTTTGAAAAATAATAACAAAATGAATGACTACGTGCCCTTGTGGGTGTAATGTTTTTTTTTTCCCGCACAGTTTGTTTCCAACGCGCTCGAGCAAAACGGTCCAAATCAAGGTCTTCACTTCAGGGGCATCGAGCCTGGACAATGTGAAGGCCACAACGGTCAGTGAACTTTTAAGCAGATTCTGTCATTACTTTCTCTTCTTGAAACACACTTGGAGTCGGGGTTTGTTTCAGTAATCCTACATTTAAGTCGCTTCCCTCTCCAGAGCTCAAAACGCTTGGTCCGACTGCATGATGTCATCGAGTGATAGTGCCCCAAAAGCAGGTTTTAGCCGGATTGAAATCACTTAGAGTCCTAACTGCGATTGATTTCTGTAACATTCAGGACCGAGTTGCTGGAGTTTGGAAAATGTTGACAATAAATTAATTATTCCGACCAGCTAATTTCATTATTTTTTTATTAGTATTCTCTACTGTAATTACTGCTAAAAATGTATATTGCTGTTTTCTGTTTTTACATGAATCACTCTATAATTTGTGTCAGCTAATAATTATACATTTCATCGCCTACAGAGAGGAGGGATGGTTATTTCCCACTTGTACATCACGATTTCTGTTTTCAGAGCGTTCCAACTGAAGTAACTCGTACGCAAATGATTCGGCTAATGCTAATCTGTAAAATAAAACCGTTAAACAAATTATTCTGACATGTTAAATAGTAGAATGTTGTCGGGTTTGACGTTTACTTTGTTTATGTGATGATTAAACACTCAAAACTGCTATTAGTGGTTATTATCGTTGTTGTAGCATGACACAGTTTCTCATAGGTGTAGGTGGGAGTCCCTTGACCGGTGCCCAAGTACGAGCAGAAGGATGAGCAAGTATATAGTTGTTCTTTTGTATCATTATTGCAAAAATAAATACATCAATAAATAAATAACAATAATAATAATAATAATATACAAAATAATAATTAATATAATACTTACAAAATAAATACAACTAAATTCATCTTAAAATAGCTTGTTGTCATTATAAACACTGTAATATAAATATGAATGTTTTAAAAATGACTTTGTTGAAACATTATATGGGGATGTATTTGATCTCATTTTAAATTGTGTATTTTTATTCTGTGATGTAACACTATATATAACTGTGTGTAATAAATGTAAAAGAGGGGTAAAAGAGAGGCTGGCGGGATCCTAAAAAAAAGAAAACAAACATGATGTGCTTTACTCTGGCAGTGTCGGGAGTCTCGGCCACCAGGAACATGAAGTTGAGGTTGACCAGGTCGGTGCCGCTGCAGATGCAGATGATGCAGCCCTCCAGGTCGGCCTCAGTCTTTCCAACCGCCTCAAACGAAGACAGGATTTTAGGGTCCTGGAAAAGTACAACATGTTCTCTTTTAGATACGAAAGACCTGACCACCATGCCATCAATCTGTAACGTCAAGACACTGGGAAACATAAGGTAAAGTCCAATAAGGAAAATGTGTCCTCTTCTGTGTGTTTTGGGACTGTCATATTGTACATAAACACTGGACGGAAATTAACAAGGCAATGCAAACTGATTTCTGACACCACTATTCCACTCAATTTCAATTTCGAATAATGTACTTGGGCTGCAAAACCCCCGCCATGGACACAGTGGATGGATACCATAAAGGACATCCGCACAATGGAAAAGAAAAACCTCAGGACTCAACTTGAAAATAAACTAATTTAAAAAACAATGGACAAAATGGGACAATTATTCAGAACTTAATATGCTCTAATTCTTCTTTTTTTTTTTTTAAATGTGTTTTGGTATTATGTTTTTTCATTATTTATTATGTAAATAAAAAATAAATTTAAAAAAGGAAAATGTGTTTTCTGCATCTGACTCATCCCCAAAAACGAGTGAGCAAAGACCTTTATCCGGATCTACCCCCAAGTTCAGTACGTTTGTTTGTTTGTTTGTTTAGGTTTACATTTGAATCAATATAAAACATGTATGTATATAGCACATTAAAAGCTAGAGTACCTGATTTTTAAACTATGAACGGAGAAAGTAGGAATAAATCTCGTCCCTGCTCCGCAACCCTTTGGCACGTCACTTCTTTTTCAGATGGGAACTGAAGGCTGGACCCCCAAAATCTGCCCTCATTCCAGTGGATCTATGAAATGTTTTTGAATTAGATGAAGACAGCTGTAGCAGTCTGTTTTTATGTTCTGCAATTTATATGACAAAAGTTGGGTAACTCAGCTGACTTTTCTCTTGATCAAAATGCATGTTTTAAATTACAAAAATATTACAATAAAATAAAAATGAAACAATAAAATCTTTTAAAAACTATTCATTTAAGTTTCTGGGGAGAAAAGTTAGTACCAAGAGAAAGACAGTGCTAACTTCTTCCAAATGAAATACAAATGTGCTATACAAAATAACCAAAAATAACAACTTCCACCAATACAATTTTGATGTAAATTGAACATAAAAAAGTGTAACTCTCCTCAAAAGCCGCCCTGGGCACTGAGAGAAACGCGCGTCCATGTCCCATATTTCCACGTGATTTAATAAAGCAGAGCCCAGTTTTAGGAGCAAGGCCTGTGAACGCTCAGAGCCGTTCATCTTCGCTCTTCATCAGATTATAGTGGAACATGAAGCAGCTCCAAAGCCCGTGTTAACGAGTTATCCTCCGAGGGGCGCTCTGCGGAGGCGAGAGCTGCAGGAGCTGAACCTCTTCAAATCTTCACCGTATTATTCAATTTATTACATCCGCTTTAAAAGACTCTGATTATTGACCTTAAACATGGTCAATAAAGATAAGAACTTATCTTTGGCACATCTGTTTGGTGTTTTTTGTTATTTGTTTTTTATCCATATATTTAATTTGAAACGTCGATCCCCCGAAAAAGAAATGTTTGAGGATGGTGAAAACAAATAAATAATGTGTGTTTAAAATATCAGTGTTGAGAACATATCAAATAACCTAACATATCAAATAACATAAGATTGCTCTTCTTTCTACTTCTTTTCATTCTTTTGTAACTTTGTCACTGTCGGTCGGTGTATCCCTCATTCGTCCAGGAGTGTTCCATTGTAGAAAAAGATTCAGTTGTAGTCATCTGGACTCTCTTTTAAAAAAACAAAACGTTTCAACTCTCATCCAAGAGTCATTCTCAATCAGAGAAAACAAGTTGAACTCTTGTTTATATCCTACTCTGTGAGAGCCCTGCCCACAGGCGGACCTCCTGCTAATGGCCATTAAAATGGGATGGGCCTATTGTTCTATTGTTCCCTGACTTTTGGCTCCCTCTCCTTGAGTGCCTGATTTTTTAGCATGCCGAATGCCCAGGGCGTCTCCAGGGTTTTCAGCAGACCATTATAAACAACTGGAAGGGTTGAATCTTAAACCTCCATTACGGATTTCAATGGAAGGATTCTCTTTTTTTAACAAAAGATGGCCTCCTTAACTCCTCTTTTCAAACCATTCTTTTTTCCTCTCTGCTCAGAATCTCCACCTCACTGTCTTCAATAGAGTGGTTTGTGGCTTTAAGATGAAGATGCACAGCGCTCTGGGGTCCTGAACTTGCGTGTCTTCTGTGCTGATAAAGCCTCTTGTGCAGTGGCTGTTTAGTCTCCCCTATGTACCGCTCTTTACAACTTTCTTCACTGCATTGGATAGAATACACTACATTGCTCTGCTTTTTGTGTTCAGGCATCTTGTCCTTAGGGTGAACCAGTTTTTTGTCTTAACGTGTTGCCTGGTTTGAAATAAACAGGGACTTCGTTGTTGTCTAAAATGTTTTGGTTGTCTAAAAGTTTTTTCTGACAGTCCTGAGAACATAAGGGATAGAGACAGCCCCTTCCTTCTTGGTTCTGTTTCCCTTTTGTCCCTTTTGTTCCTGCTTTTTGGTTCTCTTCACTTTGTTCAGAGCCCAGGTCGGGTATCCACAGGCTGAGAGAGCATTCCGACGTGTGTTTCCTCTTTCCTCTTGCCCTCTGAGGCTGGTGGCACCTCTTGTGCTCTGTGTTGTAGTGTTCTGATCACTCCCAGCTTGTGCTGTAGTGGGTGGTTAGAGCCAAAGAGCAGGTACTGCGTCCAGGATGTTGTGTGTTACCTATTTACCTTACTTATATACTTCTATCTGGAGCTTCCCGTCTTTCTCCTCTGATAGTGGAACAATCAAGAAAGGCCAAGCGGTTCTCCTTAGCATCTTCTCTTGTAAACCTGATATGCGGGGTCCACTGCATTTATGTCACAGATGTCTTTTATATGTTATAAATGAAATAAATACATTATAAATATATAAATATATAAATAAATAAATAGATAAATAGATAAATAGATAAATAGATAAATAGATAAATATATATGATAAAATATAATAAAATTAAGTTAACATAAAATTTAATTAAACAAATTAAACAATAAAATAAAAAACAAAAAACAAAAAAGTGTATAATACAGGCAAACAAACAACAACAATTGGTTTATCAGAAAAGCAGTAAACATCTTTCAATATTTCATGCTTGTGACGTCAAAAAACCTGATTGATCTCAGCGGTGAGGAAATAAACGAGCGAGTGGGTCGATGGACTGCACTACAGGCACAGGCGCACTAATTAAACCGTGACTAATGCCAGCAAGATCACGACTTACCTTTGGAACGGCACCAACTCGAATGCTGTTGATGAGGGAGCACTCCAGAACCTGGCCCTCCTGCGAACACACAGCAGAGGAAACATGTGCGCGTGAAGAGATTAGATAAATTACCCTTTATTTGTCCCGCAGTGGAGGAAATTTAGTGTTGCAACGTCACGGAACAAGAACAGGACGATCTTGACAAAGAAATCAAGAACAATAACTGCATTTAAGAAAGACATGGAAAATATAATAATAAGTGAGTATGAAAAAGAAATTTAGGTTGTTGAGAGAAAGGCCCAGAGATCTGTTTCAAATGTATTTTTGTATGTTATTTTATAGCTAATGTTCATTGTAATTTGTGTTTTAAATGTATTTTAAAATATCAGTGTTAAGTACAAGTTGAAAAGGGGGCAGATAACATAAGATTGCTCAACTTTCTGCTCCTTTTCATTCATTCTTTGTGTAACTGTATGTCACTGTATTTTATGTTATAAATAAAATAAAATAAAATACAATAAAATAATTGAAATAAATTGAAATAAATTGAATTAAATTGAATTAGATTGAATTAAATTAAATAAATAGATAACTGCGTACAAAATATAAAAAAATATCCTAATGTAACTATTTAAATAATATATTTTGAGCCAAATTGAGATACGAAATGGAGTAAAATGATACGAATGCTACAGATTGTTGACATACACATCAAAGAGTTATATATTGCAGAATGTCAACAGAATATTGCACACATAAAGTCCTATCTGGAAGACAGGAAATTCTTTATCGAAATTGGTAACTGTGTCTCAGACCAGATGCCCCTGACCTGTGGGGTGCCCCAAGGGTCAATCCTGGGACCCCTTCCTCTACATGCTGCCGTTAGGTCAGTTGATACGCAGCGAGAATGTGTCCTATCCACAATTACGCAGACGACACTCAGATCTATGTTTCACTGACGGCAGGTGAATATGGACCAGTGGATTCACTCTGTCACTGCATCCAACAGATCAATGTGTGGATGCAAAACAACTTTCTCCAGCTGAACTCAGACAAGACTGAAATCATCGTCTTTGGCCCACAGAAACAAAGAGAAATTGTTAACTGTCACCTCCAGAGTCTCGCTCTAAAACCTACACATCAAGTTAGAAATCTGGGGGTAATAATGGACTCAGATTTGAATTATTAACAGCCACGTCAGATCAATCACATCAGCAGCTTTTTACCATCTAAAAAACATTGCCAAAATCAAAAGTATAGTGTCTAAACCAGACCTGGAGAGACTTATCCATGCGTTTGTCTCTAGTAGATTAGACTACTGTAACGGCCTGTCACTGGCCTCTCCAAACGAGCTGTAAAACAGCTGCAGTACATCCAGAACGCCGCTGCTCGGGTCCTGACTAGAACCAGGAAGTACGATCACATTAGTCCTGTGCTCAGGTCTCTGCACTGGCTCCCTGTGGCTCAGAGAATAGACTTCAAAGCAGCTCTGCTTGTATACAAGTCTCTCCATGGCCTAGGCACCAAAGTACATCTCGGACATGTTAGTGCCATATGAACCCATCTCGGACTCTGAGGACCTCAGGGACCGGCCTCCTGCTGGTGCCCAGAGTCAGGACTAAACATGGGGAATGTGCGTTTCAGTTTTATGCAGCTAAAATCTGGAACAGTCTTCCTGAGGATGTGAGACAGGCCGCTACTCTGGCAATGTTCAAATCTAAACTAAAAACTGTTTTGTTTGGCTGTGCATATGACTGAAATGCTTTTCTTTGCACTCTTCTCTTTTATGTCTTGAACTAAGATTGTGATTATGCACCATGTCTTTGTGATTTTAATGCATTTTTTCCTGTTGTGTGAAGCACTTTGAATTGCCTTGTGTACGAATTGTGCTCTACAAATAAACTTGCCTTGCCTTGCCTTGCCTTGCCTTGCCACATGATCTTTATTACACACCAAGGTTAGTTAAAAAAATAATAAAAGAAATTGTAATTGTAATTGTATTGTCATCTGTCTACTTCAACTCTCTTTATTTTGGTCTTGATCTGGCCGCTCTTAAACGCTTGCAGTTAGTGTAAAACGCTGCGTCCCGGCTGCTCACAGGTACAATGTGTCACAAAACATCACTCCAGTCCTGGCTTCACTGCTTTGGCCTCCACTTATCCACAGAATCCAGTTTAAAATGTTGCTCATGGTTTTTAAGTCTCTAAATTGTGTGGCTCCCTTTTATTTACTGCATGTTAGATCTGCTGAGACACTAGAGCAATTTAAATCTGTGTTACAAACCAACCTTTTCTCTCTGGCCTTTTGACACAAACTGAGCCGAGTCATTATTTTTAGTAACGTTATGTGCAGTTGTAGTTTATTGTATTTTATGTGTGGCAATTTTACCGCACTTGTTTGTACAACATTTTAGAAATAAACTTTGACATTGACATCTGCCTGTGACCAATGATCATTAGTCAAAATACAAATGAAACAAAGACAAAATCTTTAATATTTAGACAAAATAAAGATTGCCATGACTAGAACCAATCTTTTAAAATATTTTTAACGCAATAATTGTATTTATTTTTTCCTCTATAAATGAGTCGGTGTAATGAGTGGTCAAAGGTAGAAAGAGCTTCAAAAGTTGTGTTTTTGGTCTGAATTGAGAAGCCTAAATGCCCTGAGCTACATCGAATTATAGACTGAAAAGTCTTTGTTACCTCATCAACCAGAACCAAGAGTTTATGGCGTGAAACTGTCATAAACTGTTGTGACTATTATTATTATTATTATTATTATTATTGTGATGATTATTATTATTATTATTTCATTGTATTTTTTTTACAGCTATATCACATACACACATACATAGATACAATTTTGAGGCTAGTATATAATATTTTCTCCAGATTTTGTAAAAATAAAAGCAAGCTACTTGACATTTCTATGGTGGAAATTCAAGTTTAGCTCCAGAAATATTTGTTTTAACTTTTATAAAATGTTTTCATCCAGTTGTGGTCCATTGCAGGAAAGGTAGTCATTAATCCAAAAAGTCATCATGAAACCTTTTCTACCATATACAAGATGTAAACCGTCTGATTCTGATGTAGCATTAACATATTTGAATATATTGTACAGCAACACTGACTACATTTTCTCAACCCCTTTCTGGGTTAAAGGAGGCGTCACCTTGCCCTCGCTCTTCCAGGTGATGAAGAAGCCGTTCTCATCCACCTTCATCTGACAGTTTGGCTCAAACATGTACGGGTCCTGCAACAGAGAAAAGCAGACTTGGTTTAAACCTTGCGTGAGCGTGCACACAAAAAAACAAAAGCTGATAATAATAAATATGTTTATAATTTCTTGATGTTGCTGTGAAACTTTACATACATTTCTGACGGATGAATTTAATTAAGTGTCGAAAATCAATTAGATGTTCATTTGGACAATAGGCAAGGCAAGGCAAAACAAAGGCAAGTTTATTTGTAGAGCACAATTTGTACACAAGGCAATTCAAAGTGCTGCACAACAGGAAAAAATGCATTAAGATGTAGAAAGACATGACAGAAATCACAAAACCTTCACTTCTATTCATTCAATTTAACAATTTTGCTGACATGAATCATACATTTTGTCCATGCTCAGTGAGCCGACACTCTTTCCCATATTTATTTGACATTATCAGCGTGACAAGTGTATCCGGGATGGGCACATCGCTTTTAGATTCATTCTTTCTCATGTTGGACCGTCCCTAGACGTCAACGTGCTATCTGCACGTCTGTGCTGAGCGTTTGTATCTTTTACGACGACTATCTCGTCGACGACTCCACCTTCTGTGTGGCGCTTTTATATCTTTGACAACGGACCCGGTCTTGTCTGCCCCCTCCCTAGATTTAGCTTTCACTAATTGTCCCAGACAAAACTCGACCAAAGCTTTTAATGTTAAAACTCGCTCTTGATCAGTGGGTAGGTGCGCCAGGCTCCTCCTGGACTTTGTAGTGGCCTTAGGGCCGACTGACAATCTAACCAGCGTGTGTTCTAACCCTCTCCCCAGGCACCTGCTATGAGGCTGCGCTTGGACACCGGCACAATGGGCTGTTGTGACGGGCGGAATTATTTACATGTTCAGTTGTAATTGTGTCTAAATAGTAGTTTTAGAATTACTCTATAGAAAGACCTTTTAATTTAAAGAAATTTAAAAGGTAGAGTAGTTTAAGACATAAAAGAGAAAAATAAAATAATTTCAGTCATATGCAGAGCCAAACAAAATAGTTTTTAGTTTAGATTTGAACATTGCCAGAGTAGAGGCCTGTCTCATATCTTCAGGAAGCCTGTTCCAGATTTTAGCAGCATAAAACTGAAACGCAGATTCCCCATGTTTAGTCCTTACTGGGCACCAGCAGAAGGCCGGTCTCTGAGGGCCTCCTGGTTCATATAGCAATAACATTTATGAGATGTACTTTGGTGCTAGGGCATGGAGAGACTTGTATACAAGCAGAGCTGCTTTAAAGTCTATTCTCTGAGTCTGAAGCCAGTGCAGAGACCTGAGCACAGGACTAATGTGATCATACTAGACAGAACCAGGAACCCACGTGAAAAACAACAATGGGTTAGGGTTAGACAAAGTACGAGACAAAGTAAAGAGCGCAATAATCACACATTTAAAAGCGATAGTCAACGTCTCGAACTGTGCGAAAAGCCAAAGAGAAAAGGTGACTTGATCTGTCTAAGGTGCAAACGGAGCTTATTCCAGACGTTTGGGCGGAAAAAACGGATCTGCTCCCCTCGTTTTTCTCTTTGTTTTAGGCATGAGTAAACAACGAGATATTAACCGTTTGTATTCGAAATCTAAATTGCACTTCTCAATCTCGTAATGAAACTTGGGAGTCTTTTCTACAAACTGTTCTGTTGCACCTGCTTTTTTGTGAGTGTTTTTCTTATAAAATACTTTTGTTTGGTTACATTTTCATTACTCAAGTGGGAGGGAAAAAAGCAGAAAATTCCCAGAAGCAGCGCCGATTTCTATAAAAGAATCCCCCCCATCATCATCATCATCATCATCATCACCGACACTCAAAAATCCATCCAAAATCCATCCATATATGCCCAACAAACACATTTTTCTGACAGTTACGACGTCCATTTAACAAAATAAAGGTGTTGCCGTTATAGTTTTATTTGTCAGATAACAATTCGAATTCGGCGAGTGACGGCAGTTGTTCACAGTGCGGTCGCTAGGTAACAGTGAACATTACCTTCAAGGCACGTCACATCTGCTGCTCATGTTCAATCGGCAAGTGCAGTCTCACCAAAACATAACATCTCCGTGGAGAGGAGACGGTGTCAAACCCTCTGCCAAAAAACTTACTTTATGCACTTTTAAAATACTAAAATATCCAAATATCCTAACTGAAACTGTTATTTCTGAACATGCACGTTTCTCGTTCGGACTGAAGAGAAATAATCAGTCCAGTTTTAGAGCGGACCAGGACTCGGAGTCACCAAAGCTAAACACCACAACACAGAGATTTAACGAAGATGGAGAAGTACGGGGACAATCTAGACCTGTATTATTTATAAAGAGTACATTTCATTTTGGACGGAGGCAATTGATTGAATTTGAAGCCATTCTGTCATTTTGGAGATGTTTATTAAAAAAAAAACTAATATAATAAAATTGTGCGTATCTGTTAAAGGGGTAAATCTCTGGAACAGTTGTACAGATTAACTCAAATTATATCCCTCTTTAAATTGAAATGTGAACTCCGAGTTTTAAGTTGCTTTTGTGTTTTAAATTCTATGATCTTTGAAATAAATTGTAGTTTCCACTGTTTTTTTTCCGCTTTAAATGTTCTATTTAATTAGTATGGATATTGAACTTGTGCTGCACTTTGGGGCAGTGTATCTGTAAATGTAAATGTACTATATAGATAAAGTTGACCATGACCAAGTTGACTACATTGTACTTTGCATCTGTTATTAACTAAGAAAAAAAAGAGAGATTTTTTTTTTTTAAATTGGCAATGATTCAAAAGAAATAATATTGAAAATCATTTTTATTTGTTTTTAAAAGGACAAAATACAAATGAATTCTGGAAGAAAAAATAAAATTATGATTATTTTGCCCCAATACTTTCAATAATGGAGCGGTGGAGTTTCCTTTTCAATAATCATTGTTCAAAGTTTTTCGAGTCGGAGGTCGGAGTTTCCGAGAGCAAATCATCAAAGCAGCAAGAGTCTGATTGAACCTCTCAGTAGATTGGAGACGTGTGATGTCACAAGCCTCCTACAAGGCAGTGGCAGGGTTTAACCAAAGATGGCAGCACACACTCTGTTTTAGACTGTTTTACAAAGCCGCAAATTAACCTAGTTTATACTTAAAAGGGTTCAAAATGGACAAGGAATAATCGAGAATTGTACTAAAACGCCATGTACAGTTCAGTGGATTTAGGGTTTAGTCCCACTTTAAGAACAATATTTACATTCAAACAGGTTTTATTTTGTAATTGGTCGCAGAGAATTCTACCAAAACGCCATGTACAGTTCAGTTGAAAGTTCAGTCGATTTAGGGTTTAGTCTGACATTTACATTTAAACATTATTATTTTATTTTGTTTAAATTTGTTGCAGCAAGAATTGTAATCATTTCAAACTCAGCCTTTTAAATCAGTAACTTACTTTAAAATTCTTAGTTTTACATGAAATGCTTTGTCGGTGGCTGTGTGTGGACAGCCGAACAACAAATGCGTCCACGGCAGGATGTTTGATTGCCACTAAAAAAAAAACCACACATCTCGATCGATCGCTTGTAATCACAAAGACAAACGTCCGCAAACGGCTCCTCGGCTGACCGGGGAGACTAACGACACGTCACATCTGACTTCTAACATATGGAGCTCTTTAGAGCAGCCTCGCCTCAAACAGAGCAATCACTGGAAATCTATAAATCAATACGCTCACGGAGAACAATCGAACGGAACAGGACAGAGCAGGTTTTGAAGGTGACAGAGAAGATAAACGAAAAAGTTCTAAATCAGAAGAAAAAATACTTCTAAGGACACATTTAACCAGTAATAAAATCGTTCCCTCATCAAAAACATACCTGAAACTGTGATTAACGTCATTCATGCTTCTTTCCTTAATTCCTGTTTACAAGCTTTTCTTCTCTGAGCCCCACAAAAACACTCAGTTTCAAATTTCCCAGATGCGTCATCACATCACAGGTATAGATATCTGCAGGTCTCCTGTGCCGTCTCTAAGTTTTAAGTAAACTGCTTGCTTATACAGTATATTAGCATGTCGGGGGAAAGCTAGCGTTTATTTATTTCCTCATGGTAATCCCCTCTGCCGCCAGAAGATGGAGTGCTAACACCAAATCGTGATGACTGAACGCCTGACGGCTAGAAAGGCATGTGTGCTTTTCAATTCATACATTATTTTAGGCTCTAAAACTGGAGATAACAACGCAAAGGTGTCTTTTTAAATAAAATTGTACTTCTCCTTGGAGTACTATATTTGCAGTGTAACAGTACTGTTCTTTGAGTGAAGGGTTTGGCTCCTCTTCCACAAGTGACAAAACTTTTATGTTGAATATAAAATGACTTGAACATTAGTGTTTCTTGCACCGCTCCTTCAGATATGACTGTTTCTTTTTGCTCATTTTTGTGGCCAATCTTTATATATATCAATATTTATTAACATGTTGTAAATACAGTCATTTCAGTTACAATCAGATGTTACGTCCAGACAGTTGAATGTAGTGTTTTTGTTGTTGTTGTTTTAAAAAAAAATAACGACAATAAATATTATGAAAATTAACATAACAATACAATCACCAAAAATAAATGTTAAAAAAAATCCTAAATGTATTGTGTCATTTCTTGGGCCGTCACTTTATACTGCTACTTGAGTAATATTATTTTGAAGTATAGTATCAACACTCTCACTTGAATGTACAGTATACCTTAACAAAACAAGTACAGAGAATGTGCACATGGAGGCTTTTCATTCCACACCAGATAAAGATAAAGGTTTCCTCGTTTCAAGGTCGAAGTGACGAAAAGGCCACATTATATGGACGCGAAGCAGCGACAAACTGCCTCAGAGGGGCCAGAGGAGCTGCTCCATTTGCACCACACATATTTAGAGTCATAACTGTGTCAACATACATGTGGACCGGCGCGCGGCGACCTTGTTAGCATCCAGGCCGGTCCGAAGCCTGTCCCGCTGGGTCTGGCTCGCATTCACACGACCGCCACGCAGAGCAGTTCTACGGAGGCGGCGGGACTCATTTAGACTTTGACTGTGGCCGAAATAGGGCAAGCGAAAGTTTTCATGTTTTCGTTTGTTGTCGTTTGTTGACAGGAACCTTTAGATCAAACTTGTTCTCCAAATCAGCGCGTCGAAGGACTTCCCTATCTGTGTAACTGGTGCTTGTCCTTGGCAAATGTCCTGATTAAGTCAATAGAAAGACAGAGAAGACAAAACTAATTCTAGGTTAGGTTCACACGCATAAATCCCCTCTTGCTTAGGGGCCTATTTTTCCAAAAACGCCTGAAAAAACTAGCCCCATTTCAAACTGAAGCTGTTCCTGAACCCTCTGGAGTGCAAACAAATGGCTGGAGCCTTTGTGAAGCTGAGACTCTGTAGTTTTGGACTCTGATGTCTGTTTTACTCTAATTATAAGTTATAAGTATGTTTTTGTTAAATATATGAATGAGTAAAGCTGGTGTCTGATTGACACTAAAATGAGCATCTGTTGGGTTTTGACAATTCTCTTTCAAAAGCTGAAGGCAAATTCACAAAAAATGAGTTTTGGGGCGGAATCCATATAAAAGTCCTATTTCTTTTTATTTTTATTTTTTTGGGGGGGTTTGGAGAACAAACTGACCATTATGCTTCCCAGAATTATTGATTTGACTGGAAATAAGTGGGTTACAGCTTTATTTCTATGTACAGCATATCAAGCAGCTTGAGAGTTCTCTTTTATCACAAAATGGAATAAATAATGAAAAAGTCAGACGCATAAGCTTAAGGGGATACGCATTGGGGGTATTTTATTCTTTGACTAAAACATATTGTGTAATTTTTGCCATACATTTCCTTTTTTACTTTTTTTTACCTGACAAGAGTAAGGGAAATGTGGATTATTAAGAATTTTAATTTTAATATTGGGTGCAAAAATATGTCTTTTCAATTTTATCTAAACCACTGGGCAAAAAGGCAAAAATAATTGATCAATTTCAGTTTTATTAAAGACAAATATAAATTGACTTTATCATCATAAACAATCACTGACATTTACCACAATAAATAGTCAATTGTGTTTCTCCAAAGTCTGAACGTAATAGTCGTAAAATCAAGATGTTTCTTCACACAATGATCATAACTCTAAAATTGCATGTAGTAATTATGATTACTACTCAAATTGGTTTATCTCGACATCCGTACGCTCATTCATACGTCACGACAGAACCAGGGACAGACTTAACACGTTTAGAGCTGCTTCATCTCCGTGGACATGTCCCAGACCAGCCATGGCCTCACTGCAGCTGTAATGAGCTTGATCCATGTTCTGTGCACTGTCCACACGCTCAGCCGGACCACCACAGTGACAGGCAGGGGGCCGCGATCACATGGCCGCAATCACATGGCTTTATTGGACAGGACAGATGAGAATGAATGAAATAGGGGATGAGAGAGAATGGAGGACATGCAGTGAATAGTCGAGGTCAGGAGCCTGGAATTCATGGCTGCTTCTTAACCACTTGACCATCGGGCAGCACATGTTCACACCGAGATGATGTCACATTCTCAGACAAAATTCATTTGTTCATTCTCAGGAAAATCCACTAAAATGAAACCTGATCCAGTTTTAAACACAGAAGTATGAATGCAGTGTAAATATGACTATGAAGGACGTCAGTGTAATCCCTCATTCGTCCAGCAGGGCTCCATTGCAGAAAAAGATTCAGTTGTATCATCTGGAGAGTGTTTTTAGAAAAACAAGACGTTTCGACTCTCATCCAAGAGTCATTCTCAATCTGTGGATCTAGTCTGAGAACTGAAGATATTTATTCTACTCTGAGTAAGCCCTTCCCACCGGCAGAGCCTCCTGATTATGGCTGTTTACAGTTTCGCTTGAAACAGAAGTAAACTAATTGCTCTGTAGATATAATGCAGCAGGCAGAGCTAGCATCGTGGTAGCATTTAGGCTAAAGCTACCTTCAGCATCCTTGGATATTTACACACATTTCAGAATCAGAATCAGAGTGGGTTTATTGCCAATTTCAATGAACAAAATTCACAAACATAGGAACTTGTCTCGGCATTAAGGTGCAACATAAAACACTGAGCAATAATAAAAACAACATATATGAAATCAAAAGGGCATGCATTAAGAAACTAATTTAAGACTACTATAGTATAAAATAAAAATAAAATAGGCATTACTATGTACATGAGAATTACACTTAAATTTACAGTTGTAGTGCAGAAAGTGACAGTGCAGTGAGTGATTGGAATAGTTGCAGTTAAAGTGGCAGGTACTAAGAAGTGTTCATGAGTCCAACGGCAGAGGAAAGGAAACTATTCTTGTGGCGGGAGGTTCTGGTCCGGATGGACGGTAGCCTCCTGCCTGAAGGGAGTGGTTCAAATAGACCATGTCCAGGGTGAGAAGGGTCAGCTGTGATCCGACCTGCTCGTCCCAGAGCCCTGGAGACGTACAGGTCCTGCAGAGATGGAAGTCTGCAGCCGATCACCTTCTCAGCGGAACGCACAATGCGCTGTAGTCTCTGTTTGTCCCTGGCTGTGGCTCCAGCGTACCACACGGTGATGGAGGAGGTGAGGATGGACTCAATGATGGCCGTGTAGAACTGCACCATCATCTGCACTGGCAGCTTGGCTTTCCTCAGCTGTTACAGGAAGTACATCCTCTGCTGGGTCCTTCTTGATGAGGGAGCTGATGGTGGGCTCCCACTTCAGGTCCTGGGTGATGGTGGTGCTCAGGAAGCGGAAGGAGTCCAGGGTGGTGATGGGGGAGTCTGTCATGATGAGGGGAGGCTGGGGGGCTGTGACTTTCCTGAAGTCCACGATCATCTCCACAGTCTTCTGGGCATTGAACTCCAGGTTTTTACCGCTGCACCAGGACACCAGCCGGTCCACCTCCCTCCTGTAGACAGATTCATCCCCGTCCGAGATGAGCCCGATGAGGGTGGTGTCGTCCGAAACTTGTTTTACGGAGTCGTGGCTGGAGGTGCAGCAGTTTGTGTACAGGGAGAAGAGCAGAGGAGAAAGTACACAGCCCTGTGGAGTCCTGTGCTGATAGTGTGAGTGTCTGAGATATTCTTACCCGCCGCACCACTGCTTCCGATCCGTCAGGAAGTCAGTGATCCACCTGCAGGTGGAGTCAGGCACGTTTGAGCTGGGAGAGCTTTGTCCTGGAGCAGAGCAGGGAGGATGGTGTTGAATGCAGAGCTGAAGTCCACAACCAGGATCGTGGCGTAGGTTCCCGGATGAAGTGGAGTGCCAGGTTGATGGCGTAATCTACAGACCTGTTGGCTCTGTAGGCGAACTGCAGGGGGTTCAGCAGGGAGGAGGTGAAGGACTTGAGGTGGTGGGCAAGACCAGTCGTTCAAATGACTTCATGACTACAGACGTCAGAAACCACAGGCCTGTAGTCATTAAACCAGTGATCCGGGGCTTCTTGGGGACAGGCACAATGATGGACGACTTGAAGCAGGCTGGGAGTGGCATAACCCCAGGGAGGTGTGAAAAATGTCTGTGAAGACCAGGGTCAGCTCTCCTGCACAGTGTCTTAATGTGGCGGGAGAAACAAAGACTGGTCCAGCAGCTGTTCGGGGTTTTATTTCCGAAATAGCCTGTTTACATCCTGTTCCAGAACTGAGAGAGTGTTGGGGGGGGGCAGAGGTGACACATCAAACCTGGAGTAGAAGGTGTTAAGTTGCTCAGCCAGTTTTTGATTGTCTGCAGCAGGGGGGGCTCGAAGCTTATGATTGGTGAGAAGCCGGAGCCCACACCACACAGAGGCGGGGTTGTTGTCAGAGAACTGCTGCTTCAGACGCGTATTGCACTGTGATCTAGCTCGAGACACCATTGGACAGATGGACAACTTTCTTCTTTTCAATTCAATTCAAGTTAGACTTTACTGAGAGCTTTGTTTTGACTATACAGAACTCACTTAGACGGAACTACAATAGGTGAGCTGATTTGTGCTGTTCAGGCTCCTGAAAATGTGTTGTTTGAATCAATTCAGCCTTATTATGCTTCAGTTTTCCAATCATCTATATCAACTTAGGTGGCTGTTTCCTCATGGTTTTGTGATATTACAAATCACTAAACATTTTTCCTCAATCAAGTATAACACAGTAGAGCTAAAGATTTGTTGTGACCAATTTTACCTCATCGAAGCGGTCAAACAAGGTCCCCTCCTGCATGAACTCCGGGAGGGCCCTCTGCCAGTTAAACTCGTAGGACTTGGTCATGGCTGCTCAGAAACCTAGACGACAAGAGGGGGACAAAACAAGATGGATAATTAAATAACAAACACAAATATATTTCAAAAAGATCAAAAAAGAGCCATAGAAGACCATTTCATTATGATTATAAAATAAAATAAAATGATACCACAATATAGAAGAAAATGTTAAAAGTACACAAAATAAAAATAAAAAGTACTTTGTATTTATGGTGCAACTAGAGATCCATTGAATTGTGGAGTTCTTGTGTAATTTCCCAGAGCGTTCTCGTCACACGCACTGATCCACTGTTACTGTCTGCAGCCAAATACAATTTCAACCATTTCCAAACACCATGAAATATAAAACACATCAGAGTCATAAACTGACTTTATAACGACCCGCCCATAAACAGCACTTTTCCCAGTCGAGCTGTCCCTGCTCCAGCACCAGCTCTGGCAATGGAATCAAATATTTGTTTCAGGCGACATCACAACATTCTACAGGCCAATGACATTTAATACAGATGGGGCAGCTAAAATTTATATTGTTGAAATGTTTTTTTTTTGCTGTTATACAAGGAGCGAATGTGTCTAGTCTAATAAAACTCATCAGATTAAAGATTTCTACATTTACCTTGTAGATATTCCATGGCAAATTACGGTGTAATCTACAGATAAATCTGGCTCTTGCCCTCCATGTGAGAGGATCTGAAAACAACCAATTGTTTTCTGCGTCTGTAACGATAATCTTGGGCTTTACAGTTGAAATAATGATATTCTCACTCAAATGAAAGTGGATGTTGGTAAAAGATTTAGAGGTGGGCAATATATCAACATTTAGATAATATCATGAATGTTGTTTTGAAAATATGCAACATTTGAATATCAATTGTATATTGATATTGGCTGTGGGCAGGGCTTTCACAGAGTAGGATAGAAACCTGAGTTCTCAGACTTGTTTCACAGATTGAGAATGACTCTTGGATGAGAGTCGAAACGTTTTATTTTTCTAAAACAGAGTCCAGGTGACTACAACTGAATCTTTTTCTACAATGGAACACTCCTGGACGAATGAGGGATTACACCGACATTTGAATATCAAGTACATAATAGTTTCAAAAATGCTACAAAAAGAGCCACAATGTTTTATTTATTTAATGGTATAAGGTGATATTTCTGCACTTATGTGAATTTTTCTTTTTTAGACATTTCATATTTGTCTGATAATGAAACCTCAACTAATACATTTAATGACATGTTTTAAGACATTTCTTTTGGATTTGTTGATTGTGGAACAGTATGTTTGTATTTGAGGACAGTTGAATGAGTTCTAATGAAGCTTTAAAAACGCCACAGCAGAAAGGAGAAGGGATGGACAACAATTTAATCTGCCTTTTCACTTTACTATAGTACGTCTCTGTTAACATTTTTGAGCAAGAACCTAATCATTTTGAGAGCGAGCACCTCAGTTAATTGATGCAAAGGACCTGTCTTTAGCCGTTTGTTAACTACAGCCCTAGTTTCTATTACAACAACCTGACATTTCTGACACTTGAAAGCACGTGAAGCATCATCATCATCTTGTGTCTAAAATTGGGTTTAGTATCGCGTCAGTGTCACGCGACAGGAGGTCCAGACGGGCAATAACCTAACAGACCCTTTCCTTGTGTCAAAACTCCAAAGTGAGAGCTTGTGACTGATATAGAAGCAGGAGCAACGCCGCCTCTCGTCTCTCTGTGTCTCTTCTAAAGCATTAGGAGAACAAACGGACAAGCGGAGAGAGGCAGGAGACACGTAAAGGACAGGGAGAGGAGGATGTGGGCGGACAGAGATGGACGAGCAAGGCAGACGCTTGTGACAGAGACGGCAGAGAAGCCACACTAAAGCCTCACAGCTAGAGGGTGCCAGATTTGATTCCATGTGGGGCTGATCTGCAGTTTGTATGTTCCCCTATGTCTGAAAGGGATTGCTATGAGTACTCAACGGATTTCCCCATCAAACACTAGGGCTGTAAAGACACACTGATAGACACTGTTACATATAAACTGTAACTGTGGTTCTATGACTCCCCCCTGACATAGCGACGTCCTCATAGGAAATAAACATTGTGATATTTCGCCCTTGAATTGATAATTTTTTGTTATACAATAGTTGATACAATAAAGAGCTACATTGCAGTACCTTATATCATTTCATAAGTGTAGTTCTTAAATCAGCATATTGTTTAATGCCAATCACAGACATTGATTATTATTGAACAGTATTATTTTCTAATATTGCATAGACAAAAAAACAGACTTAGACCTCATCCAAACACACACAGTAAACTAGATACTCGTGACCAAAAGTGTTTTTTGAAGCACAGCATTCGACCCCTCGTTCAATACAGCTGGAGCAGTGGGAAACCTCAGTGAAGAGGGTGGGCAACATTCAGATCTTGAGGAAAAAGGTGAAATCACATTTACACAAACAGCTTGTTTTATTTCAACTTCCAGCATTGACTGTATAGGCAACTAGAAGGCAGGCAATGGCAGGAAATGGCAGGAAATGGCAGGAAATGGCAGGAAATGGCAGGAAATGGCAGGACACATAAAAGACATGAGACGAGGTGGGCAGAGGAAGATGGACGAGCGGAACAGCTGCTTGTGACAGAGTCTGAGAGAGAGAGAGGTGGGGGGGAAGAAAGAGGGGAGAGAGAGAGACGAGGCTGAGGAGGAGAAAAGATAAAAGAGACATAGAACTAGATGAGGTAGAGAGAAAGAGAGACAGGGGTGAGGAGGAGAAAAGATGAAAGAGAGAGAGAAGGACGAGGGAGAGAGAGAAAGAGAGAAAGAAGGGTGGGGAGAAGAAAAGATGAAAGAGAGAGAGAAGGACGAGAGAGAGAGCGAAAGAGAGAAAGAAGAGTGGGGAGGAGAAAGATGAAAGAGAGAGAGACAGAAGAGAGAATAGAGAGAGAGAGAGCGAGAGAGAAAGATGTTTTATTTGGGAGTCACGATCAAAGACCACACCGACAGGGGCGCGTCTGGGTGGGCTACTGCCGGACGCAACAGAAACACGCCAAATGCAGCAGAGCTTTAATAGAAGAAGGGCTCATTAAGGGGGTGATTAAAGAACAGCTGTAAATGACACGCCCGCACAGGGTTATTACAGGGGGCTGCGGGAGGGGGGGGGGGGGGGGGGGGGGGGGGGGGGGGGGGGGGTGGGGGGGGGGTGTAAGTGCTCAGGTACAGCTCCGTCCAGATACTGTGCATTCAAACATAATACTGAGAGCTGTGCTTCAGTGTATACTCTGTACTTGGAGTGGTCAACTCAAGTTCTAGTACTTCATGTCAGTAGCACTAAGCAAAATGGATGGTATTGACAATGTGTACACTATATAAACCCTACCAAGTAAATCCAGGAAGTTTTTTTTATTTGCGTATATTGCATTTGATGAACACAGTTACAGTAAATGGATTTTATATAAAGTTTAACATAAAGAAAAAAAATGTATCATCATATTATGCATTCTTGTAGCTTTAAGATGCTTTAAAACATGCTACACATTGGGATTTGTATCACACATTTCTCAATTTAAAATCATTTCTACATTTGGAAAAAAAAAACTTTATGAACTAAACCTCCATTTCATTTTTTTTCTTTTTTTTCCCAAACTGAAAGAAAAGAGAGGAGATGAAAAAAGACAACAACAAAAAAAACTACAAGGGCAGGGCCAGAGAAAACAGTTTTCTCTTTTGGAGATGAGAAAAAAAGATAATAATAACAATAATAATAAGCATAATAATCATAATAATACACACACACAAAAGAAAGAAAAAAGGGGGCATCCCCCATGAAAAGAAAAGTTAAGGCTGATAAGTTTCAAATTAATTGTCCCATTTAGTCCAGATTCTTTTAAATTTGTCCGTTTCCAGGTGGAGTCCATGTTTGATTTCCAATTGGGCATTTAGGCGTTGAATCAGCAATGAAAATAAATGAGTCAATGAAGCGCAATAGACCCATGCATTCTTGTGAACACAATTTGACCACAGAACGAGTCCGGTGACGGTTTATGAATAGCGCAGGATTTGTAACTGTGATGGGTCAATCTGTTATTTCTGAGGCTCAGAAGAAGACAAGCTCGTAAACAGGATTACAAAACAAGCATGAATGAAGCAAAATACAACTCCGGGTGTGTTTTTGATGAGCGGGCAACAATAAAACGCAGTTATAAGCTCAAAAAAGTCACTAAAGCTCTGCAACATAGTCAACATCGATATCCAGCAACAGTTTATTGTAAGCGCGGGCTGCATCCAAATCCAAAGTGTCCGAATCCAAAGGCATCAGTTGGGACGCTCTCATGCTAATTTAGACTAATTGGGTTGTGCTGTCCTGCCTGATGTTAACCTAGATCTCCCCCACGCTCTGCTGTGTGTGCGTTAGGTAACATGTTCCTCTGTGGACCGGGCCCTGTCCAATCAGATCGCAGCCTGACGAGGTGCTACGAGGAGAACGGCTACACGCAGAATAACCCAGTGCCTGTGTCCTGTGCGTCGACGGAAAACTGTATCTGTAAGTATCTCGAAGATCAGACACCACAAGATCACAGGAGTTCTAGTTTGAAACAATTTATGGGTAAAACGAAAGATTACGCTCACAGTTCACAAAATTCATCACAAATTCATCAAATCTCAAACGAACTCGCGCCGAGCATTTTCTTTTATGTTGTGGTCCGTGTAAATCTTTATAATCCCAATAAAATAATCAGTCAACTAATAATAATTTAAATAAAACAATTCTGAGAAAATACATTATAATTTCACCTGTTGACGCCATTACTGAATAGTGCTGTAAAGATTAAATTTGAGAAAATTTAAGAAAAGACTTGATACCAATTTTGATTTTCTTTTTTAGAAAACATAAATCAATTTACACCACAAAATAATAGAAGTTCCTCTAATGTTGCCGTGTGGTCAAATAAGTGATGAATAGACCAAGAAACCTTTAAAAGTATTCTGGAAAAGTCTATTTTGCTTCTTGTAATATGATTTTTTAAGTGTCTAGTTTTGACTCTGGGTATTGACGTTTTTGAACACTTATACCAGAAAAACATTGAAATCTTTAGAGCCATTCACTTCCTTACTGAACAATAGAAAAACACTTTTCATTTAGGTACATTTTTGGAGTATAAAAGGGCTGTATCTGATTTATCTGAAGTAAAATGTTTTAGATATGTTGTGAAAGAAGCTCTTAGGGTACAAATAAAAACGCTGTGTGCTGTCAGAATCTAATTATGAAGTGTTTTATCGTCCGAGAACCAGGAAGTGTGCGCATGCAAGTTGTGTTAGCTTTACAGCTTTGACTTCTAAGGAAAGTTGTGGGGGAAAAAAACGCTTATAAACTCATCGTATTGAGAATGCCTGGAATACATTAGGAAAGTGAAGAATAACTTTGGGCCGCTGCAAACCGTTTCAAATGGGCAAAACCTCAGGACTACGGCGCACGTGAGGAGGCCAGGGAAACCCTGTAGATCCATGAGTCCGGACAAATCCCTCGTCTCCAATCCACGGTCCAACCTCTGACGAAGAGATAATTACGACATTCAAAATCCTCACGGGACAAATTGCTCCCAGTCTTCGCTTCCAAAACGGCAGCACGGTAAGCGCCAAGTGGTCCCACACCTCATAAACTAAATTTAGCCGTCCGCCAGTTAGCCTGTGGTGTTAGGGTTGACCAGGGACAAGCTTTAATAGGCACAGAGCAACACAAAGAAGAACATGAGGTAGGCGCGCGTATTAAAAGAACCACGCTGTTGTCAAATTAGAAAGCTTTTAAGTCATCCAGGCTATCCAGTGTGCGGCCCATCGGAGCTAGAATCAGGAGGTTTTCAAAGTGCTAACGTCAGAAAGGAAGGACGCATTTCAAACTGGACCCTACAAAGAAGGAGATGAAGATAACGAAGAACGTGACAATAACTACGCAGACATTCGGGCGCATTTGGTCGAATTATGTTCAAGTCGTTTCAACCCGGAAACTTAAAGGTGACACATGGGACTATGTAACTTTTCTAGATGCTTGTCTCCATGCAGATGTTAATGCTTTGCTTGGAATATTCAGTAGTACGGCATTAAACCAACACATCAGATCTCACAGTACTTCTCAAAGTATTTTTTGAGCAATAAAACATGAAATAAATGCAAGGTATTGAGCTTTAATGCTCAATGGAGACAAGCAGGTGGCAGACTCCCCCTCCAGGTAAGTTACAAAGAGCATCTTTTTAGAGCTGACGTCACCCAAACATAACACATATTCTCACACATATTTTCACACATCATGGATAATGTTGAATGATCCAAACCCAATGCATTTGGATATTCTACCTAGAATATTTTCACATGCTCAGGTGCTCTGTGGTTTTACCTTGTATGGCTGGACCTCAAAGCCCTGCAGTCTGGAGTCCATGGTTATCTGGAGTCTATGGTTTTATCTGGTGTCTGGTTTATCTGGAATCTATGGTTCATCTGGAGTGTATGGTTTATTTGTGTTGCCTGTGTAACGACTGTAAGGAACAGACTTAGAAAAATGAAACACAGTTAACACTTTTCCTCCCAGAGAAACGCTGCATGAGCAAACACTGGACAGTCTTTTGATATAGAATACATTACTGTGAGCTGGAGTTCAAAGTGGACTTTTATCTGAGGGCTGAAAGAACAAGAGAAACAGGCACTCTCTCAAGTCTACACCAGGTTTGTGTTTGGACAATAAGAAACATCAGCTGAGACAGATCACATTATTCTGTGCTGAATGTGTTGACATCCAGGTCAAACTTAAATCAAAATCAAAGTGGAATAAAGGGCTACAGAAATATCATCTGCACCTTTTCTTTGCACTAGGAAACATTTTCTCTCTTTTTTTTTTAACGGTTGCGGTTTGAAACACGTGTTCCTCAGAAACACGGCTTTAGTCTACATTTGTACGACGAGCAGATTCAAAAAATGCTTTTAAGTCTCTTTTAAAAACAATAAAAACATTTTATTTTTTTAAAAATCTCTTTGGCTTTTAACCGAGCTGTTGTTCTATTTATCATGTTTGTTTGCCTTTTTTGTTTTTCTGTGTATTTTCATATTGTAATTTTGGTCAACCTTGTTCAGGTCGGACGACTCATTGAATTTAAATGCAGTTAAGATAAATGTATTTTGAATTTTCCTAAAAAGTATAAAAATGAGATCACAGAATAGCACATTTTTTACTCTAGGAAATTACCCAGCAAACACTGGGCAAAAACTCATCAAATGTCACATTTTATTCGACAAATAAAAATACACAAGACTCAAGAGCTTAATTTTTTATGACTCTCTAAACATTAATTTAACAAAATAGTTTCTTTGTGTAAATTATGCATAAAATATGAGTGTCCCTAGTGTGATGTCACTTCTAGTCTACGTTTTCTCCACAAATACCTACTCGATTGCATCTGTCATACGCACTTTAAAGCGCTTTATAAATACATTTGATTACGTATTCCAAGCATCCTAATTACTCCCCACAATGAGTTTATATAGCGCCTTTTCACAACTTTCACAGCCAAGAGCAGAGTAGCACCACTGCTAACATCATCTAGCATGCTAACATCAACTAGCATGCTAACAGGTGGCCTTACTTCGAGGTTAGCATCTGATAAAAACACAGGTGCAGGCCGAATACAGCTGTCTCATTTTGACCCAAAGAGCTGTGTTTACATGTACGCGAGCTTTTTTACCTCATTACCTGAAAACTATTGGGTACAGTCCTTTGAACATTTGAACTATAGAAGTTAAAACAATGACGCTGTTTAGGTTTTTCTACAATCAGGTTTTCTGGGATTATCCTACGTCAGAATTGATCGTCGAACCTCGGATTCAGGAGGAGCAGAGTGGTTTTCTTCCTGGTCGTGGAACACTGGACCAGCTCTATACTCTCCATCGGGTGCTCGAGGGTTCATGGGAGTTTGCCCAACCAGTCCACATGTGCTTTGTGGATCTGGAGATGGCTTTCGAACATGTCCCTCGGGATGTCCTTAGAGGGAGTATGGGGTCCGGGTCCCTTTGCTCAGGGTTGTCCGGTCACTGTATGACCGGAGAAGGAGCTGTGTTCGAATTGCCGGCAGTAAGTCAGACCTGTTCCCAGTGCGTGTTGGACTCCGCCAGGGCTGCCCTTTGTCACCGGTTCTGTTCATTGTTTTTATGGACAGAATTTCTAGGCGCAGTCAGGGGTCGGAGGGGTCCGGTTTGGGGAACACAGGATCTCATCTCTGCTGTTTGCAGACAATGCACTGGGACGGTTTACATCTGAGTGTGAAGCAGCTGGGATTAGAATCAGCACCTCCAAATCCCCCCCCAAAAAAAGGTGGCTTGCCCTCTCCAGGTGGGTCCTTTCCCCAAGTGGAGAAGTTCAAGTTTCTCGGGGTCTTGTTCACTAGTGAGGGAACGTGAGATTGACAGGCGGATCGGGCAGCGTCTGCAGTGATGCGGTCGCTGCATCGGACTGTTGTGGTGAAGAAGGAGCTGAGTCGAAAGACAAAGCTCTCGTGTTTACCGGTCAATCTACGTTCCTACCCTCACCTATGGTCATGAGCTTTGGGTAGTGACCGAAAGGACAAGATCGCGAATACAAGCGTCCGAAATGAGTTTCTTCCGCAGGGTGGCTGGGCACTCCCTTAGAGATAGGGTGAGGAACTCAATCACACGGGAGGAGCTCGGAGTAGAGACACTGCTCCTTCATGTTGAGAGGAGCCAGCTGAGGTGGCTCGGGCATCTGTTCCGGGTTCCTCCTGGACGCCTCCCTGGTGAGGTGTTTCAGGCATGTCCCACCCGGAAAGAGGCCCAGGGGTTAGATCCTGGAGGGACTACGTCTCTTGTCTCTTGACTGGCCTGGGAACGCATCGGGATCCCCCCGGAGGAATTGGAGGAAGTGTCTGGGGAGGGAAAAGTCTGGGAGTCCCTGCTTAGACTGCGGCCCCTGCGACCCGGCCCCGGATAAGCGGAAGAAGATGGATGGATGGATCCTGCGTCAGTGGCATAAATTTAAATATTATTGTACACTGTGATATGTCCTGTAGTATTTATAATTGAAACAGGCCTACGGGTGCGGCTTACAAAGATATTCTAAATCATACCATGTGTTTGTGCCTGTTTGTCATGCCCTCGACTGCTCATCCCCCCATTATCGCCCAACAGCTGCCAATAGCACTTCAACGCACCATATATAAACAAACAGTGACTCCAGACTGAATTGTTTTGCCGTGTCCGTGTTGTATAATTAATTTGTTTGTCTACACTCTACTGTGTTACTCATCGCACACTCCCACACACTGTTTGACAATATTACATTTACACACATTGGAATAGCTGCCGTCTAATTTCCTACAGTTTTATTTATTGTAATACGCAACATGTAAACGGCTCCTTCTCGATGTTGGCTTGGGAAATGTAATGCTTTGTCATGCAGCTGTGAAACGATCTGTGGCGTGATCTAGCTGCTTACTAAAAATAAAATACAAGCACCACTGTTTAGGGAAGTCTTTAAAAACATCACATACATTTTTGGGAGTTTTACAATATTAAATACTAACATATGTTGGAATAAAAAGTAGTCTGAGCCAGGCCAAAAGCAGAAAAACCAGGTTAAATCACAAAAGGTCTAAAGCAGGACAAAGTTAGTGCTAAACCCGGACTCCAAGAACAGAACCAGGCCCAACGAATTCAAGACAAACCACGAAATACAACAAATACACTTGACACTTTTGGGAACAATCAGTCACCTTGAGCACAACTGGACAGCCTCTGATCTAAAATTTCACATTTAATTAGCAATATCTAGATTTTCTTTATTTGTCTATGAATGGTAAACTAAGTTGATGATATCTCTGTATTTTGTACACAGATTGATATCAGTTTGGTCAGCGGTTTCATCCCCAGCATGGTTTCACATGCGTCCCTGAAACAAACTATTCCGATTGCACGGTTCTGTTCGAGGTGCTACCAATCTCACTCCTCATCCAGTATTACATAAATGTGTATTCTGGATCCCAGGCAAGGCTCTGCTGGATGCTGGCTGTGATGTTCAGGCTGCAGGACACAGAGGTGGGACACTTTTGTCCTGAGGGCTATAACTCACCTCAAACTGCCTGATACTGGATCTGATGACCCTACATGACGAATCTCTCCGACAAGCTGCACTGAGACCTTTGTTTGAGCTTTTCTATTATTGTATTTAACTGCTCAATGTGCTTGAACTGCCCTTCGGGGACAAATAAAGTGATATTGATGGATTGATAAAAAGAAGGATAAATGCATTACTTTATAAGAGATTCTGTCATATACTGCATTGTAGAGTGCAACTGCTGAACATACTGCAGACAGTAGGTTACATCACCGTCCGTGGGATCAGCAGGGCAGAGGCTAAAATAAGAGCAAAGAGAACGTCGGCAACAGGGATTAAACCCTGCCACCTTTTGGACGCAGTTCAAATGAGGCTATCAATTCATACTGTACTGTAGCCGTTCAAGACACCTTTTTTGTGTGTAAGATGACATTTAGTAGTCAATCAGTGTTGAGATAACCACTATCTGGTTTAAAGTACCAGAAGAGGACTGAATGACTGTTAAAGTACTGAGGGTTCTGGAAAACTGATACCGATATCATATTTTTCTTTTAACAACGTGGTTTGATGCCTGTTGGGACCTCGTAGACCATAATACAAACGTTAGGCAGTACGTTAGGCACAGCATCCTTTGCACCATCTCTACCGCAGCAGCAGAACCATCATCCCCTTCAGACTCTTTCTGTTCAAAAAAGCCCAAAAATGTCCCTAAATTGTTTTCGCAGGTCATGTCTAGTGATTGTCTTCATATGGTTAAAAGTGCACTATGTAACGTGTTTGGTGGAGGCTCCGCCCCCTGTTTGTCTCCATGAAGATGGGATTACCTCGGCTGGAATGTTCAACAGTACGGCATTCGTTTTTCAGTTGAAATTCAAGTTTATTCGTCACATGCACGTGCACAAATAACACGGAACAGGTCCGACACCATCAAAACAAAGCAATACCATCTCAACGAAGACAAGTTTCACCAGAAAAGTTACACAGTCCACCTTTATTCACTGGTTGAACTGCAGTAACTTCTAACTAATTATACTCATCTCCATAATCTAACCATTTGTGTATTTTAGGCAAAATGACAAACATTCACCACCGTCAGTCCAAGCAGCATGTGGCGTCTCAATCCAGACTGCTATTTTCATCATCCCGTTTTCACATTTAATCATGCTAATTAAGTGACTAACATGTCATTTAACGTGGAATAACCAATGTGTCCGCTCCGACTGATGCTAAAAAACGCTGCACTGTTTTGTACAGGAGCTCGTTGATGAAGGATTGAGTCTTAAGAAGTCTGCCTGGACGGAACTTGATTTGTCATTTGGAGTTAATGTATTTGAAAGGACAAAGCTCAAAAGGAGAAAAATAACTTTTTTTTTTTTTTTTTTTTACAACAGACCGAAATGGTTTTGGCTGAAGTTTAAAGTGACGTATGACAGGATTTTCAAGATTTTCGAATTTTGACTTTGTTTGGTGTATTTATACCATAAATTATAGTTTTACACCAATGGAGTAGGTATTTGTGGAGAAAACGTTGAAATCTGTCGAAAATTTACAGGAAGGAGCATCACACTAGGGATACTCATTCCATTTACGCATCATTTACACAAAATAAACAAGTCGCTCTCATATATTTTTATTTGTCAAATAAAAAAAATTGTGACATTAGGTGAGTTTTTGCCCAGTGTTTGCTGGGTAATTTCCTAGCGTGATGTCATCAATTACAAATAGGAAGTGAAATTATAAACCTTAAAAATGAGCAATTCTGTGATAACATTTTTATAAATTTAAGCAAAATTCAAGATAATTTATCTTAACTGCATTTTAGTTCAATGAGAGTCTTTTTCTTTTCAGACTTTTCAGAGGCACTTATTTCATTAAAGGCAAACACAAAGTCACTGACTACACTTAAAAACCCAAGTGCTCCGACTACCGATATATTCTGCAAATCTTTCTATTACAGTTTAATTTGACAGCGACTCTTTCCAGTCCATTAGAGCTTCCACCATTCAGACCCATAAAAGCCCGACACACAACCACACGCGCACATGTTCCCCGGGTCTAATTTTAGCTCCCCGCTTCTCCTCCGTCTGCCAAATAAAGTTACACAAAGAATTTCACCCATGGTCCAGTGGACGGAGCGCGGACCTCACAGATGACAGCCCGGGGCCTCAGTCAAAAACTGGATTGTAGATGAACGGAAAAGAATGGAGGCCCCGGGGACATGTTATCAGCGTCTAGTACCAGGCATGTTTGTTCCAGTGTAAGAAGGTACTTAGTCAGGGAGTTCCCTGAATGCAATGAGGTCAAAGCTGGGACAGAGAATAAATAAGCCCGTTGTCTGTGGTCAGCTCAGATTTAAACTAGAGTACAGTGAAAAGTATCTAGGATATCATGAATGTTGTTTTACAAATATGTATCTGGTATATTGTTTATTATAAAAAAATACATATAACTGGATTAGTCTTAATAAAGCATGAAACAAAACTTAATTCCTTAAGCCTTTGTTCATGTTTTATTAGGGTTGATAAGAGAGGAGTAATTATAAAGTGGTACCATGTACTTTATTCAAAATGTAGGAAAAAAAGCAAATTTAAAAAGGAGAGAGAAAAGATGAGATTTAAAACCAGAAGGTCCTCTGGTATTTTTACTATTTATTTTAATGGATTTATATATTACATTTATTTATCTATTGCTATTTAATGGTTTTATGATTTGGTTTGGATTTGATTTGACTGGTTTGATTGTTGACTACATTTTTATTTTTATTTTTTTTACACTGACTAAACTGTAAATTGTATGTATATATACAGTCAAAGTATTTAGTATAAGTTTATTTTGCTTATTTAGTTAACCCAATTGTTTATTCATGCCTTATTATTATTCTTTTTCATATATTTTGCTATTTTATTGTTTCATGTTGCACCTTATCACAGAGGAAAGTTCCCAGTTTGTGAATCTTGTTTTTTGTGCACTGAGAACGGCAATAAACCTTTTCTGAATCTGAATCTGATTCTGTTGATAAAATGCGCTATAAAGAATATTAAGTGATATTTCTGCACTTTTGTGGGCAATTTTACAGTCCTTTCACATCTGTCTGATACTTAAGCCTGACAAAATATCTTCTGAAAACAGTTACAGCACATGAACACTCGAATATTAATATTGACACATTCAGCCAGTTTGAACTACTTTTTGGAACTCCTACTTGGTGTTTCTAGTTTTACATCTTAAAATAATGTACAGAAAACAAGAATAGCACCTTCACTAATCAGGCCAGGTCCACAGTTTAAAAAAAACAAAAAACTTCTTTTTCATATAAAAATGCATTCACTTTATAATAAAACTAATGAAAGTCCTACATTTTAGAGAGAAATCCTCATATCCAAAGCCATCCTCAGTGGAGCTTCTAGTTGAGCGTGAGAAACAGTCAAAGTGAGATAATTAGAATAATCAGATAATCCAATAATTAGATCAGATTTCCTTTCCAGTACCCAAGAAAAATCTGAGTAAAAAAAACACCTGGTGACACATGTTGGTGGATTTTCAGAGCAGCTGTTATATTTTGAAGACACAGTACAATGCATTTTAAATAAACTCTTTCAATATTTAACATTTTCCCCTTTAAATATTCATGAATAATTAAATAAATGACAATATACGAGCGTGTCCTTTCCAGTGTTAAATGTTTAAACAGCTTGCCATAGTGGTATAACTCGGATGTGGGCCTGTTTAATAATAGAAGCGTCCCTGGAATGAGTTTTGTACAAAAAAAAATACTCGAAATGGAGTGTTTTGTATCGAAAGGTGACGGATATGTCGGGGCGGGCCGCTTCAGAAGCGGCAAGAGAGGGGAAGTCCCACCGAATCTAAAAATAAACCCGCTTTTTCCATTTTAACTTGACATTCTAGACGGACACAGTCGGCTTATCGTGCCGGCGCTGTGAACCGTGTCGGTCAATTCCCACTCGCATTTTTATACGCATCAATCAGGATTCAAGTGGAGTTAGTTTTGCTGAGAGGAAAACCTTTAATGTTGAACGGATTGGGACGAGACAGAGATGGATGCGAACGGCGCCGCGCAGACTATGAGGCGTCTGTTTATTTCAGTTATGAGATGAAACGGTGCCATTCTGTCAGTTTTATTAAAGGTGCACTACAGTATGTAACTATTCCCTGTTTGGTTGAGCCAGAACTGATTATTGCGAGTAAATCCGAAAATATGACCAAATTCTCAAAACTATAACATACTTCAATACAGAATGATATGCAACTTTTTCCTTTTAAAATGTATTGACAAGCCTTTGGTGTGAATAATTACTGTCAAATATAAAATGTTGTCTGCACTGAAATGGAGCAAAGGATCATGGTCTATGTAGTTCCCTCTATTTCTAGCGGTTGCTGCAACAAAACAATGCATTTTAACCACACAATTTGTTTTATTCTTTATATAGCCATGACTCTCCTGAAAATAAGTTCATTATTTTGTAGATAGTATCAAAATCAAACACTGTTTTTTATTTCTATTTTCAAAATTATTTTCTAAAAAAAATCTACAATTAAATAAACTGGTATCAGAATCAGAAAGAGTTTATTGCCATTGTCAATGAACAAAATTCACAAACATAGGAACTTGTCTCGGCCTTAAGGTGCAACCTAAAACACTGAGCAATAATAAAACAACATATATTCAATCAAAAAAGGGCATGCATTAAGAAGATACAATCATGCATACCAGTTTATCATTAAAGGACAAATGTTATGCGTTGTTTTTTATTGTCATTAGCCTTTAAAAGTACCTATAGCTTGACATCTCAGGTTTTAGAACAAAACATTTATAACAAACAAAATTACATTTGGATCTCTGCAGATTTTTCACGGTGCTAATTGTCCCCCTTGCAGCCAGTAGATGGCGCCACCACACAAAATTTTAAGATATGTGTTCCACCACACACGGTTTACTTCCTGGTCTCAACATGCAGTTGTACTGACCGTGAGACAGTGAACGGAGTGTTTTTGACGCTCGGAGGGGATCGGGAGCGTGAATGAAGCTAAATGCTACTCCAGGTAAGTTTTTATTGAGGGAACAATGTAAATATTATGTACAATATGTGCCCTTTAATAAAGCAGGAACAAAGGCTTAATAAGGACCAAATACATTAATTAAGAAGGACTTAGTAACTACTTAATTAAGTGTTAGGATTAGAAATTGTTATGCACCCTGAATCATTCTTTTTCATTATGAATTAACTTTTTGTTCATGCTTTATTAAGGCTATTCAAAAGTGTAGTTATAATAAAGTGTCTGTGGACATTAACAGTGCAGTAACCTTGAGTTATCTCGTCATAAATGGACAGACTCCTTAGACAAAGGTCGGAGAAGGACAGACTCCTGCTGAGATTAGGTAACTGGCCTTTACCGAGAGATGCCATCGCCACCGACACCAAATGCCAAAGGATCCCAAAAACCGTGGCGTTACATCACACAGCTTCCACGGCCCAGTCCATGTGCATGTAACGCACTCATTTGAGCAGATTAAGAGGTCAAATGTTGGGTTTTCCCACCGCACAGGCTCTGCACTGGAAGGTTTGACCAAACATGGAATAAACTGCAGAGGGTTCAACTCCACACGCATTTGAGAGTCCAACGTCAAATGTACATCTTCATTAAAACGTATTAAGCTTAATTGAGTTAAAAACATTAATCTGAGAGAAAAACTTGATTGTAGTTCTTTATTCTTATGGTAATACTGTCATATTGGTCACACGTGTTACAGCCTGGAGAAATGCAAAGGAAGATGATACACGTTGGAAGATAATGAATTAAATACAACTAAGGATGATATAGTCCCAGGAGTGTTTAAAGCAGATACACACACAGCCTGGTACTTGCCTGAACATTCTATCACTAATTTACTGTAAATGGGACACGGAATAAACCAACTGCAACAGTGTTGTTTGTAGACAGTGCAGACGCGTGGTAAAATCACATTTGCCAGAGAGTAATAACTGTCAATATCGATTTCAATTCGATGTTCAATTCAACTTATTTTTGTAACGCCCCAAATCAGCAGTTGCGTCGCGAGTGAAAACTTCAATCTCTATTTTCTAAAGTTCACCGTGGTGCTTGGTGAAACAAAACATAAATTAAACTGTTGTGACCCGATATGTTTTTGGTGCATTCAAGTCCAGAATAATGTAAGATTTAAATAGTGTAAAGGTGGTGCTGAGTTGAAAAGGTGGTGCTGAGGAGTAAAAATGATGCTGAGGTATAAAAATGGTGCTGAGGTGTAAAGGTAGTGCTGAGGTGTAAAGGTGGTGCTGAGGTGTAAAGGTGGTGCTGAGGTGTAAAGGTGGAGCTGAGGTGTAAAGGTGGAGCTGAGGTGTAAAGGTGGTGCTGAGGTGTAAAGGTGGAGCTGAGGTGTAAAGGTGGAGCTGAGGTGTAAAGCTGGTGCTGAGGTGTAAAGGTTGAGCTGAGGTGTAAAGGTGGTGCTGAGGTGTAAAGGTTGAGCTGAGGTGTAAAGGTGGTGCTGAGGTGTAAAGGTGGAGCTGAGGTGTAAAGCTGAGTTTAAAGGTGGGCTGAGGCGTAAAGGTGGTGCTGAGGCGTAAAGGTGAGCTGAGGAGGTGTAAAGGTTGAGCAGAGGTGTAAAGGTTGAGCTGAGGTGAGCTGAGGTGTAAAGGTGGTGCTGAGTGTAAGGTGTTGCTGAGGTGTAAAGGTGGTGCTGAGGTGTAAAGCTGGTACTGAGGCGTAAAGGTGGTGCTGAGGTGTAAAGGTGGTGCTGAGGTGTAAAGGTTGAGCAGAGGTGTAAAGGTGGTGCTGAGGTGTAAAGGTGGAGCTGAGGTGTAAAGGTGGTGCTGAGGTGTAAAGGTGGAGGTGGAGCTGAGGTGTAAAGGTGGTGCTGAGGTGTAAAGGTGGTGCTGAAGGTGTAGCTGGGTGTAAAGGTGGTGAGGAGGTGTAAAGGTGGTGCTGAGGTGTAAAGGTGGAGCTGAGGTGTAAAGCTGGTGCTGAGGTGTAAAGGTGGAGCTGAGGTGTAAAGCTGGTACTGAGGCGTAATGGTGCTGAGTTGTAAAGGTTGAGCAGAGGTGTAAAGGTGAGCTGAGGTGTAAAGGTGGAGCTGAGGTGTAAAGGTGGTGCTGAGGTGTAAAGGTGTGCTGAGGTGTGGCTGAGGTGTAAAGGTGGAGCTGAGGTGTAAAGGTGATGCAAGCCGAACTGCTGAATTGGCCGAGCTTTCATGCCTTAGTGTTTAGACAAAATAAACACTTAACAGAGACAAAACCGAGACTAAATCAAGAATAATTTAGGCTAATTTAGTCAGTCAGTAATTTCTGTCCGACAGAGAACCTTGGTTTATTGTGATATATTTAGCTTGTTTTGATATTGATTATTTTGGCCGATAATGTGATATTTATACTTGTAATATATTGTGTAGCCCTAAACCAGATCATTTGTAACTTTTTTGACAAACTATAATTGTGATTTTTGTATAGCAATTCAGTATTTAGTTTTATTCCCTCATTTCTTGCATGTAAAGGAGGATGTACAGAACGTGTCTAAACTACAGGGTCAGCAGGTTTTACACATCATAATGGATGGAGACACGATTAGTGCTGTGTGCAGAAGTCACTAAATTATTCATTTCAATTCATTTCGCAGCTCTACATGATACACTTCTGCCAGGTTTTCCCAAACATGGTCGCAGATACCGAGGATTCAGAGACAGAGATAGCAGGGGTCGCTCTGTCAGATGGTTGGAGATTTATGCAGCACTAAAATGTGTTCCTGGAGCATATTTTCGAGACTAATAATCTGTAATGCAGTCTCAGTGTGGGAACAGCAGACAATAAATATCAAGCAGAGGGGGCTAAAAGTATTCCTGTTTCCAATTCACCGAACAGTACTAGAGCTTAACTGAACTCTAAGGAGCGCTTAAATGTGCTTAAGTGACCATTTTTTAACGTGCACCGACATTGGTGAAGAGGGCCAAATGAACTAATTCAGGAAGAAATTTAGAAGAAGAAAACACACATCCAAAAACATTTTAAATCTGAAATCTATAGGTTTAAATCTGAAATCTAAAGCTTGAATCAAACACAAAAATATGGATCCACACAACAGTTTGTATTTCTTCATGACATGTCTGGAGGGCTTGTGATATGAATAAATAAATAAATAAATAAATAAATAAGCAAATAAACACACAAACAAATAAATAAATAAATACACTCAAAAAAAAGGAGCTCTGACTTTTGTGGTCTGAAATCCGAACTAATAAATTTTTTTTTAAAAAAAGTATAAAGTATAGTATAATACACTCTATCCAATTTCAGGGTCCGCCTCCTGCTTGTCTCCATGGAGATGATGCACAGCAATATAAAAAATGCCTTACACTCGTATTGCACTTCACAGGCTTGTCAAAGTAGGAATAAATGGGCTTTTTTCATATTTATTGCAATAAAAACACATGTAATTGAATAAATACAAATATGTTGTCTTTATAAACGAAACAAACAAAAGAATCAAGAAGACATGATGAATTTCATCAATGGATATGTTTAATCCCACGGTGTGGACCCCAAACAAAGGGTGCTTTTAAAGTTGGAGCTGAACATTTATTTTAGTTTTTTTTTGTGGTCTTTTTTTCAAATCAAGTATAAGTTCACAGTGCACATTTAAATAGGCACGGGAGCATTGATGGAGACCTATTGTGTGAAATCAAATTTTAGGAACTTTTAACCATATTATGTTTCCCTTCTCATTTAACTGGAACTTGTATTTTGACTGATTCGTGCATATTTGAGTCATCTTTACTCTCCTGTGGACAAGACTTTGCTCCGTCAGTCCAGGTCTTCACTGTGTCACGCCCACTGACATTTCCACACTCCATTTTCTTAAACACTGACACACGCAGGACTCGGCAGCGTCGCATAGTCATTTCGACCCAAATGAAAAGAAATCTACTGCTCGCTCTCGTGAACTGCAGCGGACTTGTTTTTAAATGACATCATTTTAGATTAATATTGCACAAATAAAAGCAAAACAAGTCTTCTTTAACATTCGAAACACGACAGAAAAGCTGTGCCTTATATGTTGCAAAAGTATAGAATGCACAAAACTAAATATATCGCAACAGGTCCTCATCTGGTCCTTTTGAAAAAGTTGGAAAAGTTAAAACATTTTATTTTGAATCATTTTAATAATTTAGTCTCGGCTAGTAAATTAAGGCATGTACATATTTGCTATAATATAATTCTTAATATAGTCCGTCAAAATGTACAGTATACTTTATTTATGGATCGCACTAACAGCCTTACATATTAGCAATTGAAGGTTTGGGAGGTGTTGGGAAATAACTGAACACATCGTACCTAAAACACGTACTCAGATCAACAATACATATAATATAGTATATAGTATAGTATGACTGTATACGGAGTATACAGTCATTCAGAAGTCAGTTACTTTCCTCCAATCAGAAGAAAACTTTATGATATTGGATCATAACATGTCGACTTTGAAAACCTAAGTCTTGTTTTTACACAATAATATATAACGCAACTCAATGTGAAAGTATTCAGAATATAGACAGAATACGTTACAAAACACATGTTCAGTTAGTCTGTAACAATATGCATTCTCAAAGTATTCTTCCCCACACTGGTCAGATCATAGCAATACGTCGTAGTTTTGAAAGCTTTATGTCAGTTTATGTCCCATTTAGTCGATAAATCGATCAGCAGGGAATGTCTTTAGTCAAACAAAAATGCCTTAAGCCCTACTGTCTCATCCACGTAACCATCCGAAAATTAAAATAATACAGGTGAAAGGAATGCAGGATGTAACATGTGCAGTGGAGAATCAAAGCCACGCAGCAGGAGCAGGAGCAGGAGCAGGACGGGGGCTGCGCAGGGAAAAAAAAGGATGGGATTTCTCCTGTTGCCCAAATAAGTCCTTATTAAAAGAGATTTGGTGTGCCCCGCTGAGCTGCAGATAAGGAGCCAGCTGGAGTGGAAATAGAACATGTCCATATAGAGCTGGAGAGAGCGGGAGCAGCCAGGGGCCAGGGGTTAACTGCTTCCCCAGAATGTGCGCTCTCCTCTGGGCCCCGCCTGACGGACAAAGGCCCAGAGCCTGGAGGACGCACCGAATTACCACCCTCCGCTTTTCCAAAACGACTAAATGGCTTCCGCGTTCAAGAGGAGCGTGTTTACCAACGTCTGATAAGACTAATGAGCTGACAGATGGAGTTTTACTGTTAGAGACCAAGACTGGATGTTAGGGATTCATTAAATGACTTTTGGACACCTTAGCATTGAAATTTCACATTTGCAGCTTGAAATATTACATGTTCATGAAAAATACAGGTTTTTCTGCTGTTGTAGAAATGAAATGAGGCTGAAAACAATAACTGTCCTCAATCAATGTGTATATATTTACTTCTTCTTTCTCTTTTTGTGGGGAGTTGTTTTGTTGCAGCAGCTCATTTGTACTAAACAAAGCAAAGAACCACATTCATTCATATACACTTGTTTAAAACTTTAACTTTGTGCGTTAAACCGTCTAATTGCAGCAGAAACAAAAGTCTTTCTGTTCCCGTTCTGTCCAGCATTTTTGGACTGAGGGCACAAAGTGTTCTCACATCTGGGGAAAGTGATGGCCTGCTACTTTAAAATGATATATTCGTGTAGAACTAATTTTACTCCTACTTGAGAAATATTTTAGTAAAGGTTTTGATTACTTTTCTTACTGTAAAGGCTCATTAATGCGCTGCATTCCAGACGCAAGTAGATGAAATTGAAACATCATTTGTAGTATTTTTCTGAGACTCAGGGGGCGACAACCTTGTAAAAAGGATTAAAGGGTGTATGACAGGTTTTTCATAAGTTTGACTTTATTTGGTGTATTTATACCTGTTGTACATATAAATTATAGTTTTACACCAATCGAAAAGGTATTTGTGGAGAAAAGTCGAAAAAGCTGTAGAAAATGACAGGAAGTGACTCAAGTTTATGCATAATTTACACAAACAAACAACTTTTTTGACATTCTAAACATAATTAAACAAAATAAAGTCGCTCTCATATATTTCATATATTTTCATTTGTCAAATAAAAAAAATTGTGACATCAGCTGAGTTTTTGTCAAGTGTTTGCTAGGAAATTTCCTAGTGTGATGTCATCAATTACAAACAGGAAGTGAAATTATAAACCTATAAAAGTGGCTATACTGGGTTAACATTTTCATAATTGTTTGCAAAATTATATATAAAACTTAACTGCGTTTTAGTTTAATGAGTCGTCCAATTCAGTGAGAATGGAGCTAAAAACAACCCCGAGTATGTTTTTTGACGAGGGAACAACAAAAAACACTCAATTTTACTTGAGTAATATTATTTTACAAAACAGTCTAATCGTTTAAAACACAACTATATACCAGTTACAGATTTAGCTTGACATGTCAGAGAGATATCCCCCCCCTTCGTGTGTCCGTGGTCACCGAAGTCCAGCAACTGACAGGAAATGAGAGGAGACCCAGCGTCAGACACAAAAAAACCTCTCTTGACAAACAGCTCTCACAGATGTGCTTCGTGCGGACACCGCTGGTCACCATGGCAACACGGCAGGCCGCTAATAGCCTGGAGCGTGGCCGGCCAGAGCCAAACGGCCTCAACCACACACACACAAACACACGCACATAAAGTATATTTACAGCGGTGGACTCTGAATGGGATCCCGTGGTGTATTTTTAGAGCCTGGTTTGAGCTGAGCGTCGCCTCCGGGCAGAAGCAGCAGCTCACGACAAGAGTGCACTAACAAAAGAACACTAAGATCCATCTATTTTGTACTTATTTTCATCTTTTTCTACACTAAAATGTTCAAATCTAGGCTCAAAATTGTTGTTTTTAGCTGTGCGTTTGACTGAAAGGATTTTATCTGCACTTTTCTCTCAATTTTATGTTGATTATTTATGTTTGTAATTGTTTATATTGTGATTTTAATGCATCGTTTCGTGTTCCGTAAAGCGCTTTGAATTACTTTGTGTACAAATTGTGCCTTTCCATTTCAACTCATCGCATAAAAGTATTGGTAAATCAAACAGTAAAAAAAAACAGAAGAATTCACTTTTTAAGTAAATATAAGCCTTTGTATTTGCCTTTACTCAGCATATTTGAACCTTTAAATGGTTGATAATGTGTTTGAAAGGTCTCAATGTAGGCCCTGTAGCCCTGGTTTAAACCTGGTTCAGCTTGGTGTTAATGCAGACCTAGAATTTTGTATAGTCCTGAGGTCTTAGTTTAGTCTTGGTCTAGTCCAGTGGTTCTCTGTGGTAACTGCACATCCGGGGGTACGTGAGCTCTTTCAGGTGGTACGTGGATAAAGTCAATTGAATCCACATATTTTTCCTCTTTTGGGTTTGTCCTGGTTTAGAACTAGTAAAGCAACTCTGTAGTTCCATTTCAGACATATTTTAGACATAGTTTAGAACTATCATAGTTCTGTTTTAAATCGGTTTTAAATCCGGTGGTCCTCGGAGGGCCACATATTTTCTTAGGTGGTACTTGTGTGACACGTTTGAGAACCAGTCATAGTCTATAGATGTAGTGGTGTGTATGGCCCTGCTAACCACCACACCACACCACAACACACACACACAGGATTACGGGGCCACAGAGAATCTCCAGCGCAGTAAACAAGCGCTGTTGTCTGGAATTATAAATTAGCACATATCTAATTTTGCAGCTGTGGTACAATCAAGACAAAACGGCACATTTCCAGATACTTTGGCACAAGCGCATGTTGCTATAGTTACCATACTTGGGACAAACCTAATTTTCACATTTGTTCAACCAAATTTACTTCTTGGAATATAAACTGCTTTCCTGATGAAAATGCTATAGTTAAACTGTTAGAAAACGGAGAAGGGCGGACTAAAGTCTGACTTGCAAAACAGGCCAACTTTGATGATAATGAGCTAAAACACGCATTTTGGTATCCCTTTCTAAGGATAAACTCAAACAAATATTGAATATATGTAACTACATTTAAACTGAGCACTAATTGAGGCCAAACAACAACAACAACAACAACAACAAACACAGAACATGAGCGAGAGAGAACAAAACAGACAACAGTGGCATCCAAAACAGTTTTAGGCCTGTGTATTAGGCCTGTGCATTAGGGCTCTAATTTGGCAATACGATACATATCACGATTCCCATGTCACAATACGATATTTCACAATACATCCCGATACTGATGACAATGACGATTTTTCTCTGACTTTGGCATTTCACAAAATTATAAAAAAGTATTTATGTGTTGTTTTGATGAGTTATATAATAAGAAACCGCTATAGACACTTTCTGGTATCTGGTCTTGCCAAGATCGGCTGAAATCGATAGCAGGTTGCTATGCTACAACCTGCTATGTACCATTTAGACTAAAGTCTGTCAAGTTAGTCCAGACCCGACTGGGTTCCAAACCAGACAGGAGCTCCAGAATCGGACAGGGCTCCAGATCGGAACGAATGCGTAAGTCCTCTGTGACACAAGGAGCAACGCCTAGCTCACATACTTCCTGTTCCATTTCTATACCTTGATGGAGGTTTTAGCCAATCTGTGCTAACATGAGTACATACTGGACCATCATGGACAGCGAGTTGCAGGTGGACGCCACTGACCACATGTTTAAGACTTTACAGTGGACACTCAGTGTTTATAAATGTAGGACTGTTTTCATGCTAAGGCAAGTTTTGAGGCATGATAAATAGTACAATAATGCCACAAACTAAATTAAAGCATACACACAAACAATCAGGGAGTCTTTGCTCAAATCTTTGCTTAAATCTTATTTTATGTTTTGACTGTTTTAGGTTTTAATAAAAGTTAGGATTAGCTTTGAGAAACGGTAAGCTAGCCACCACAGAGCCTGTTACTAATATATTTTTAATTCTAGTTCTAACGTGTTGCATATCTCATTATCTCCTCACTTTTACTTCATTTCACTTTGATTCCCATTTGTGTGTTCATGGTTTCAGCGCACAAGCAGAAATGAGTACAATGAAACGCCACAGAATCCCGCAGCAGTTAGCCAAATGAATCTTATTATTACACCATTTATCTTTTGTATTCTATTACGCGGCTCTAATAACCACAAACCAAAAACATTAGCGTAACATGTGTACCACTATCAATGAATTAGAATAGAAACACTCGGCTTTTATGGCAAGATGACATATATGTGATTAAATTATGTTGATAAATGGCGGTAGTTTCACTGGTTGTGTTAGGCTGACGGCACGGCAGCAGCAGCTCGTCCTCTCCACAAGCTGACTTTTGTCTAAATGTAATTACACAATCAGCAGCTCAAATCTGCCCCATTACAGAACAAACACGGGGTTTCATTACAGTGCCGTGTGCGCCGATGCTCCAGAGTGCCTAACATCGGCTTCATCTGATCAAGGAACAGGTAGAGAGAAGGCTGAAACCGTTTCTGTCAGACTGCTGCTGGGAAACACAATTTAAAGCTTCTGAACTGAGCGTGATTCAGGCTTCAAAATGTTTCTAGCTTTCTTGTAGGTATGACTTAAAGACGACACATTATGCTTTTTGAGGATTAACTGACATTCATTCATTGACTTCTTGCTCAACGCTCGTTACAGTGGAAATTCATCGTAACAAGCAGCAAATTGTCATTGAAAAATAGCTACATTGTGTTTGTGAATAATGCAGTGGGCGGAGATAGGGGGTAAGGGTGGAGTAAATGGCAATTTTCTGAACATTTTTCGAGCCCCAAATGTGGGACAATGAAGGATTAATCAAACATGAACCAAACTACAACTGAGTGAACTAATGATGAGGGAACATCGTCATAACGCAAAGTTGATTGTGTGTAACGTGTTCTCTTTAGAATAATGTCTTGGTAATACCTAAAAAGGTGCACTATGTAACTTTTCTGGTGGAGGTTCACACATGCTAATCTCCACAGAAAAGCTATTGCATTGTCTGGAATGTTACAGTTTAGTGTTAAATTTATCCATCAGTTTTTACTCAACTACTAGATGTTTTTATTGCCTAAATAGTCTAAATAGGACTGTTATTTTGGGTGCCTTCACTTTCTTTTTCGTTGGATGCCCCACCTTCTCAAACTCTTGATTTAAATGTTACCTAATTTGTTTCTGTCGGATCTTGTCTCGCTTGTTTTTGTTTTTTTTGAAAAATGTTTAATGCCCTACTAAGCAAATTTAAAGGCCAAGCTACATCTCCATTAGTTTCCAACCCTCCGTCAATGTCCCTTTAAGCAGAAATGTGTCCATCCATGGCTTTCAGAATGATGAAGGGTTAGGACCGTTGTGGTAGCAATTATAAATTCAAACCAAAATATAATATCTCTTAAACGACGTCAACAATGCTTGAAATCATGCAACAGGAAATGGAAAACCATTCATCCAAAACACCAGAAGTGGGCGATAGGACTCCAAAAAACTGTGGGTCATTAAGGGTCATTTAAGAATCACTTACAGTAGGAACAAATATGCCTGAACTATAAAAACCTAATTTATCAATGGATCAGTTAAACGGATGGTTAAAAGTTCAAAAAGCATAAAATAAGCCGTTTACGCAATAAACAAAATAAATAAACTAGAATAGACAATACTTACAGGAGCTGACGATATCTGAGGGGAGGGGGTTTCAGGAGGACAGCTCTTGACCGCTCTGGAAACAGAAAAAAAAGACATATAGTACTTTATTTGATAGATGTGATAGATTATGGTAGCTGGGTGACACACAGAGATTGGATGCAGAATCTGTTACTGCACAAGTCCGACATTTAACAGAAAAGTCTCCGATCATATCGACTAAAAAATGTGTGGTTTCATGAGACGTTATGTTTTCTTCTACCTCCGTTTTCCAGCTTGAATGTCCTTCTCTGTCAAAAGGTGAAAAAGCAGCAGCCGTCCCTTCAGGTAACGTGCAGCCAGTTTCGAATGCCCCATGACTCAGCCTTTTCTTTATCGCGTACAGTAAAATCACAGGCTGGCGATGCCTTCAGGGGGAAAATGATAACACAGCGCTCCAATGACAGCGGACAACGGGCTGTAATGCGACTCCTCACGCTTCCTGTTTGACTGGGGCAGAACTCGAATCTTTCCATAGATTTTTTAGCTCTTTTTCATAAGAAGGACAAGCGTTTATTTGAGCGGGCGGGGAACGAGCCGATAATGATAAAGAAGCAGAGCATTAAAGGTGCAATACGCAACTTTACTGGTGGAGAGTTTATCACCGGCGATTTAATCCATCAGATGTTTCATGTTTTATGCCTGGAATGTTCCGCAGCATGGCATTAAACTTATCTCAAATAAGCAGGTGACGTTTGGTGGAGGAAACGTTAAAAAAAAAACAACACACCAAAAATACAAAAATCCGTCTTGGTTGGCATGTTTTGCTTCTAGTTGCAGTTTTGTTGCAGTCACTTTTAGTTGCACTTTGTCGCTTTTTAGACACTTCTACGATTTTTTTTGTCATCCTTTTTTGTTTTTTCACAAAAAGTTTAATAAATCAGTTGCATTTTGTCACTTTTAATTGTGTTTTTGTTGTTTGTAGTTGCGTTTTGTCACTTTCAATCGTGTTTTTGTTGTTTGTAGTTGCGTTTTGTCACTTTCAATTGTGTTTTTGTTGCTTGGCAAGTCGCATTTAGTCATGTTTTGTAAGTTTTTGGAGCATTTCTGTCGCTTTTGTTGTTTGGTGGGAAATGATTATTTTCAGTTTCTATCTGCTTTTTGCCGTCTTGTTTTGGCCTGTTTTGCTTCTAGCTGTATTTTTGACACATTCAGTCAGTTTTAGTTGCACTTTGTCACTTTTTTAATGCTTTTTCAATCCTTTTTTGGACGCTTTTTTTACGCTTTTTTGACACTTCATTAATTATGGCATTTTTCAATGAGCCAGGACACATTTCAGCCTGCTGGGAAACAAACAGCACCAGGGCAAGTTACAGGTCAGATCTGTGATAGGCGAGAGGTATTTTTGAGCGATAAAAACACTGTGAAACATTCACGGAATTCTCATCTCAAGAAACTGAATTTATAGGTTTTACACTGTATATGAGGAGCCAAAAATCAAATGTGTAGATTTTCTGGCTTGAAACTGTTATTATTGGACACAGTTGTAGCGTGAAATTGGGAGAGCGAGAGCAGGGACATTCAGCAAAAAACTGAGAGCCAGAATCGAACAGACGACGCGACGTGCAACGCCTTAAACCTTAAACCGCCGCACCTGCGAGCATTGCAATTCAAATATTTAGTAGTACAGTAGGTAGTAGTACAATGAGTAATTTTACTTTTAGTGTGTTTGTTTGTTTGTTTTGATTATCGGGTCGGGTAAATAATATCCCAAACGAGCTACCGTATGCAATTTTCCTCTCTGTACGTGTACTGGAAGTAGTCCTGTACTACGTAAAAAAACATATCAGATTAGATTTAGAAGTGAATATGCCTTATTGATTAAAATATTGTTATAGGATAAAAAAGAAGTATACCGGGTTTAAGTACTGGTATAAAATGCGTTAAGAAGGCACTCGTTTTTTGATTAATAGATGTAGATAAAAGTTATTTGTCTTTTTGTTTTAACTAAAATTGGGCTTATGTTGAAATGATATGACATAAAAAACATAATCCTTCTCTCAGAGTGCAGAAGGACATTTCCTGATTGGACGTTTCTCTGTCCTCGCCTTGTCATCACAATGTTCAGCGCCTGCACGTTCTTTTATACAACTGTGGAGCAGAATAAACTCAGACTCAGATAAGATGAAGGTTGAAACGAAGAGGACCAAAGCCAAACCGGCTCCTTATTTACTTAAGGATTATCTGGCCTTATAAATGTGGGGTTTTTAATAAAGTTCTATGAAACTTGTTCCATTTTAAAGGGGGATTTGTCAAATAACTGGATGTTCATAGATTAAATAAAAGTGATGTATTGTTTCACATGTATAAAGAAAGAGAATCCTTTTGTTCTTTTATGTCTCGTAATTGTGTAAATGTTTTTATGTCCTGCTGTATTTTATTGCAGTATTTTATTTTCAAAGTCAATGGATTATCCCTTGGTTAAATAAAGGTTAATAAATAAATGGATAAGAGCGTCATATTCTTAAACAAGCTGAACCATTGTTTCCGTATCAAAAATCTATGAGACGAGATAAAAACTCGCCAAAACTTCAGTGTCATTAAAGGTGCACTGAGTTTCTGATGTTCGCTGCAGTCTGTATCCAAGAAGTGGTCGTTTTGCTCAGAATAGAACTCGAAATTTGAAATGATTAATGTTAATGTTTTATTAATGTTAATAAAACCTGCAAATCCTGTTGTTTAGACTTCTACAAATGTGTTCTGAAATGCATGGAATTCTTGCAAGTTTCAGTTTTCTTTTTCTTTCTTTCTTGAATCGAAATAATGCAATATTTTATAATGCAAAAACATTTAACAGGTTAAAAATATATGAGAGCAACTTTGTTTTGTTGAATTAATGTTTTGAGGGTCAAAACATTTGTTTTTTTTCTGGAATGAGTGTCCCTGGTGTGATGTCATTTTCTACAGATTTTTCAATGTTTTCTCCACCAATACCTACTCGATTGGTGTAAAACTATGATTTATATGCACAACAGGTTTAAAACTACACCAAATATAAAGTCCAAATTACTAAATCGTGAACGCCTGTCATACGTCACTTTAACATCGCAAAAATAGAAAACACCCCAAAAAATACATATTTAGGCATCACAAACTGCAAATTTCATCAATCTAACCAAGATTTATTCACTTAAATCTAGACACACAAAAAAATCTGATTTATCTTGTTTTAAGACATTTCTACTAAATACATGCCAAATAAGTACGATTAATAATCTAATTTCAAGGACATTTTTGCCTAAAACAAGTGTATTATTCTTGTTTTAAGGTGTCATTTTGCAGTGCAAGGACGTTTCATGAGTTAAAAATGTCCCTTAGTTCTCCTTTAATGTGTTTTAATGCTAAAGAAAAAGGCAGAAAGTTTTAATGCCCTAGAACTAGAACAACAACAAAATAATAAGATCTATAATGTTTCCATGGTACATTCAGTATTTGGTTCATTTACCAAAAGACTTAAAGGCGGTGTAGTTAGTTAAGGGCAGAATATGTGTCACAATGGAATAAAAATGTTAGTAATTATCAAATCGCAAAGGCTGCATTCATTTAGATAACGTGTCCTCTGCAAAGAACAATAACTCTTTTTAAAGAAAGATCTTGTTGCGCCTTTAGCTAAGACCTCTATTGCAGTAGTTTACCAGATCATATTCCAGTCTTCTCTCAAATGATAATGCTTCTTGGGTCGGGTGGTTCACATCGTCTACTTTTGCCAGATCGCTTTCTGCCTTGTTCCAATTGAAAGCATCTGTACCAAAAACCATTTAAGTGGTGGCAGCTTTTCAAAATGTTGACGTGAGGCTCATTCTTACAGAAACACATTCATTCCTTGAAGGTCATCAATGGGGCTGGGAATCACGGGGTCGATTCGATGCGATACATGGCTCACGATACGATAATATCCCGATGTTGCGATGCATGCGATGTATTGCTCATGATATTCTACGATATATCTCCTTTTCTTTTTTCTTTTTTTAAAGAACCCGATACATTTTAACAAAATGTGTCTTCGTTGAACCACGATTGCAAAAACTCAAAATGAAAAACGCCAATTTTAATAATCAAAACAGTCAAAATGTCACATGTTTACTTTCTTTAAACAACCAACAAAATTGTGGTGCGGTCACTAAATAATTCGGGAAATTATACCAAAAATGACTCACGGCGATATATCGGTACAGCAGCCCATGATATCGATATTGTATCAACAAATTTAGCATCACAATATTTCGATATTTTGGCACATCCCTAGTCATCAACAGCAGGCTTTGCCCTTATCAAACGCTGTCAACAATCTGTGCGATATGAAGACTGAAAATATCAAAGCGAACCAAGTCATCAGACATGAAATATGGTGTTTGGACTGTCCTGATGTTCTTCCATGTGTCGCAGTACAGGGCGACTGGGAGAGATTATTAATGGACATTCTAAATCTCAATCACAATTCGATGTTTTTCCGGTGAAGCTTATTTTTTGTTTTTTTTTGTTTTGTTGACACGTCAGATCCTATTTACACGGTGTCTCTGCAAACCAATTTCCTGATGAGAACAACGATTGATCTGTTATGTTCATTTTCCTTTATTTTAAAGCAGAAGAAGAAGTGACTTTGTCAACAGAACTCCCCTTGAAGCTCGCTTTCTTTAACAACAAAAACATTTAACATTGCCAAATACATATACACAAAACATACTTATCTTTGTATCGTTTAAGTTTCCGTTTCCTGCCAAAGTTAGGCATTCTTAAGTAGGGCAAAAAAAAACTGTGAAAACGCGTGCCAACCTTGACTGGCGTCCTTGTTGGCTCCATTTTCGGTACAGATGTTCAAAACGTCAATAGGAACATGGCAGAATGTGGAAAACTTTTACTTATACCATCATATTGTGAACCACCCTGTTCTAAACGTTTACGTATCGCAGATCCAACTGCAAACGCGATTGATTGCCCCCCTCCCCAACACCGTGCAGCCCAAACACTTCAGTCAAAGTGGCACTTCAGTCATGTCAGTCAAGCGGAAGACTGAACCCACAGCTTTTATGATGTCTAGAAAAATCTTTTGACCAATCACAGCCTGAAAGACGTGCTATTGATCCGAGTCTTCTAATTTCAACCGGCTTGTAAACTCACCTGTAAACTGGAATTGACGTAAAAGTAATGTAACAATTGGAGGGGTTTGCGGGGTTATTGAAATGAATTTGTGTTTTGAAATGCACAAAATGGTGCGTCTTACGCCTAAAGCTGCACTTCCGTATTGTTTGACCTCGTTGGCCGCAGCTTAATTAAACAGCGGGCTTCAGAAAACTAACGCTCTCGAGTGAGTGGCTATAATCCAATCAGCAGACGATAGTGAGAAATGAACAAACACTGTGTCGCAGCTCGAGGAAATGACTCATGAAAAACAGCGAGAGACAAAATACAATGAATCACGGGCGACACGCTGCGAGGCGTTCAGATTCAAGAGAGAGAGACATTTTCTGCTTTTCATTGCATTTTACTTTGATAAGAAATATCCAAAAGGAAAATCCCTGTTGATGTTGATATAATGTCCTTTTCAACACGGAATAATTCAGTTTCTACTTTGTATTATTTTTACCTTGTGGTTGTACTATTTATGGAGACCGATAACTGATTCCAGCTCAGATTCTTATTCTTTGTTTGTTTAATGTTTTTTTTAAATTGTTTTAGTATATATACAATAACAACTGGAAACAGGACCAGAGAGCTAGACAAAAAATTACAATTAAAATAATGATAATAATAATAATAATAACAATAACAATAACAATAACAATAACAACAATAATATCAATAATAATGATGATTTTAATAATGATAATAATAATAGTAAAAAAGACAAATAAAGACAAATAACGCTCAACAACACGAGGCAGCATCACGATGACTCTTAATTCTGGGTCAAATAGACTTCTCGCAGACCCGCACCTCCCTGGACCCAGACCCGCTGTGCATTAGGTATAAACCCGGCGTCAGGGGGTCCTGTCAGTGCTGGTTTGGTGCTGGAGACCTTCACAATGTTCTGCAGCTGCTTTTGTTCGACACAGTAATGGACTTGTACCACCAGATGCAGAAAAAAGTGAGAATGCTCTCGATGAATGAGTATTGATTAGTATCTGGTTAGGTTTTGGGTAGTTTTTTTTACATTATTTTACCTGCCTAATTCACCTTTATACATTTTCTACCTTTAAAAATAAATCTTCTGATGCCACTGCAAACCAATCAATTCGACATTCAGTTGTGTTATGGCCCGTTCACACCACGGCGTCAAAGCGTTTTTGCCGCACGTTTTGAGCGTTTTTGAGGCACGATTCCTGTGTTCTGAGCGTCGTGGCGCATCGGGAGCGTTTGAGCGTCGGACGCTTTAGCCGTTCTGGACGCAAGCGTCTGACGCAGAAAAGTTGGACAAAGCTGAACTTTTTTGCGGCAGACGCGGCGCAGCAACCAATCAGAGATTACGCTCCAGTGACGTACCTACGCACTACCCGGAAGAAGGACCAAAGCAAACCCCAAACCTATAAAAAAAATTAGCCAGACGCAGCTCTTGGAGCAAATAATGATATTCACTAAACTCCTCTGGTTTTGGACTTTGTAAAGTAAATACACCGAAGCCATTTCTCTTAACCTGAACTGCCACAGCACACAATCATCCACTGCGCATGTGCGCAAATGTACAGGCGTCCAACTCGGGCATCAAACGCGAATTTAAACGCCACAGTCTGAACGCACTATTAGACATATGAGGGGTCAAAGAAATAAAAATTAAACTGAACAATATTTGAGGTAAAACCTCAATCATTGAAAGTAAATGTGTTAATAATGTTGACCTGGTAATCACATAATTGTCATCAAATGTAATATTTTTTTATCATTTAATATTACATTTTTATCATTCAACTTTCGCGTCTCACCCATTCATCTCGTCAGAGCTTTCGCTTCACCTGCTGAAGTTTTGTTACTTCTGCTAAATCGAAATATGGCAGTGTTGCAAATACGATGTTGCCTATTGTAGTCCAAAAGGCCGAGCGGAGTTCACGGCAGCGCGTCTGGGAGATGCGCTTCAGTAAACACATCTTTATGGAAACTTTGAAGCGGACTGTGGTCGGTAAGTGTTCGAACTATTCTCAGTCATGTATTATTTGTCGTTGACATTCCCAGTCATTTTAAGTAAATGTTGCATGTAGGCTGTGAGCTAATGGCTAATGCTAGCATCCGTTTTCGTAATAAATAATAAATAAAAAGTAAAAATGTAAATGACAATCTTTATGAAATACAGTTCCTCATGCATGTATGGATTAACAGGCCTGTAGGGCCATACCGGTGGTATTTCTTTCACGTGATTGTGAAAGTTAATGTTAATGAATATAGTCTACAATGACATAAGACACGACAGACACGACAGAAATGACTGTGTAATGTACAGATAAGAGAGCTCTTCTTAGCCTTGTTGACAGTGTGCTGGTTGTGAGATGTTTGTATAAATATAACAATATTTAGTGTAAAGTACTGTATCATGTAGAACATATTATGATTATGACTCATTATTACTAATAAAATGATATGATATATGCTTGTGAGATAGAATAGAATCTGCAGCAGACTAAGAGTCCACAGCCCTGAGCTCTGAGATGAACAATCTTAACACAAGCTTCAGTCACAAGGTTTCACCATGTAAGTGCAGGATGTATTTTATACACCATACTGTGTATAGATTTACAGTATGCACAAAGACTAATGTCATTTTAGGAGAAGCGTCACCAGATACATCTATTGCACCAAGAAGTGAGACAGTTTCTTTTATCTTTTCCCACAGTGAAATCTCCAGTCGTGTCCACCACCCTGGCCCAGGATCTGCTACCACAGGCCATAAAAGTAAGAAGATATTGAAATGTATAACAATAATTGATCTAATTGTTTTGTCATTGACCTCCAAGATTCTGCTCCCACACACATTCACGGAGACCATTTGGCTTGTTACACTGAGTTTCCATTTTTTCAAGTTCTATTCCAAATTGCGAGCCTGAAAACATGTTAACTCAGAGGTTAAATTATATATATATATATATATATATATATATATACATATATATACATATATATACATATATACACACACACACACACACGTAATTGTGAACCGGTTAATCGCGGCATCCCTGCAATTAAACTTTATTCTATACCATTTTACTTTCAAAATGAGGTTCTGACTAATTACTAATTCTGATGCAACCAATTGTGCGTATGAGACGTCAGAACATTCTGTTGGGTGTCTGTTGGGTGCCTGTTAGGTGGCAGATATGTTGTTGACCTGGTTGCATGCCTTACGCATTACACAGATCACACTACACACACCCTCCGGTCCATACCAGACCAAATCCAAATCAGTTTGACCAGCCGGTCTCACAAGGTTGACATTCTTGAAGAAGATAATGGTAATGCCATTTTTATTATGACAATGACTCAGGGCCTGAGATTAATCCAAAATAGTTGTGCGTTTCAAGCTGACAATGCCCTCAATTAAAGGTCCATTTGTGGCCCTGTTTTTAAACATACAAAAACATTTCACATGCCTCTGACAGGTTGAACGACTCATTGAACTAAAATGCAGTTAAGATAAATATATTTAGAATTTTGATATATAAAAATATATAAAAATGTCATCCAGGAATAGCTCATTTTTTAGGTTTACAATTTCACTTCCTATTTGCAATTGATGACAGCACTTTTTCTTTTTTTTTTTTTTTACAAATAAAAATATATGAGAGCAACTTTATTTTGAGAGCAACTTTATTTTGTTGAATTAATGTTTAGAGAGTGAAAAAAGTTGTTGTTCCGTTGTGCATAAACTTTTTCTCAACAAATATCTGCTCGTTTGGGTGTAAAACTATCATTTATATGTACAACAGAATATAAATACACCAAATAAAGTCAATCGTAAAAACCATACGCACTTTAAGGCAGTTAATGTAGGGATTTTATTTTAATTCTAATTTTTATTATTATCTAGTACATCAAACCATTACATTTTCAATCTTTATTCATAAAGCACGTCTCATTAATAAATTGGAACACAAAGTGCAAATGGGCACATTTAGCTTTAGCTTCTGTCATCCTCCTCATTATCCAGGAGTGGTTCATAGTAACACGTTTTTAATTCAAAGCCAGAGTTTAAAAGCTTGTTCAGGTGGGGACTTTTAAAAACCTCAGCCTAATAATTACAATGGTAATGGTTTTAATTTCATTTAATCATTGTTGAGTAAAACAAATAAATACTACTCTTAAGATATTTAAATGCACTTTGTAATAACTAGTAATTGTAGTGTGTAAAGATGAGTTTTATGTCTAAACTTGTTTTGTGGCATTGGTTTTAATGTGTTTTTTTTCCCCCCTTGATTCAGTCTGGTGACTAATGTCCCGACCCGTCATTGGACTGGGAGCTCTGGACTGGGAGCTCGGACTGGGAGATCTGGACTGGGAGAGCTGGGACTGGGAGATGCTGGACTGGGAGATCTGGACTGGGAGACTCTGGACTGGGAGATCTGGACTGGGAAGATGCTGAGCATGGGGAGAGCTGAGACTGGGAGATCTGGACTGGGAGATCTGGACTGGGAGATTCTGGACTGGGGAGATCTGGACTGGGAGATCTGGACTGGGGGAGATCTGGGACTGGGGGGGAGATCTGGACTGGGGGGAGATCTGGACTGGGGGGAGATCTGGACTGGGAGATCTGGACTGGGGGATCTGGACTGGGGGGGGATCTGGACTGGGGGGAGATCTGGACTGGGGGGAGACTGCTCTCATCAGCAACGCACCAGTTTCAAACAAAGACTGTGTGGATCTGTTTCAGGGACCAAGTGTGGACACAAAAAACCACCAGGACTATGACTTGAATGATGAGATTATACAGCCAAGGGAAGAGGAACCGTACGAACACATTACTCACCAATGTTATGTAGTTGAATAAATCGAAGAGCTTGTGAAAATGTGTATCTTCTTGTGATTGGTGTGGTATGCCACTCTAAAGATACAAAGAGCTTGTCGCTGGCGCAGTACCCCTAAATGGACAAATTAGTAACATTGGCTGAAGGTACATTTTTGTTCCCTGGGGTACAATTTGCTCTCGTACAGTACAAAATATACATGCTCGGTGGAGGCGCTTAAGGAGTGGCAGCAGATGTCAGGGCATGGTGCAAGGCCAATGATTTTTGACCGCTTTGGTGGAGTGTTTTTTTTTTAACATATCACCCATGGATCGTTGTTTTTGAATAAATGGCTGCAGTATGAGGCTGGCTTCTATACAAGATATAAAGCGGCGCTACTAATGTTGCATTCTCTGTGCCAAACTACCAGTAAAACAACATATAAACTGAGCAGCAGACTACCTACCTACTGAAGGAAACAAGTGACACAATGCATTTCAGTACATTTTCCTTCATCGTGAACCAAATAGAAAATGGATTTGAATGCATATTATACTGACGTCGAAAGTTTGATACTATATTGTCTTTTTTGTAATGTTGCCACCTTCCTAGGGACAACAGGTACTCAGCAGCTACTTGAGGCAAACCTTACAAACTCTATAAATACTTTAGTTACCGAGCCTTTTCCACATTGATGGAGAAGTTCTGTCAAAGAGATGCCAAGTTTTATTATTATTCGAAATAAGCAATGAAGAAAAGCTTCAGTGTGCGCATGTGACAGTCTTGTTTATTATTGCATGTAATTGCACTCTTTAGACAAAGTCATTAGCATTTTGGACATGAATGCTGAGAATAAGACCAGACTGACCGAGGAAACATCAGAGTTTCAAAGGGTTGTAAAAAGTATTCAACATCAAATGAGGGTACACATGTTTGATAAATGTTGCTGCAGTGTACCCTTTTGCACCCCTGTAGACCCAGGCATGGAGAATTTAAACACTTCCACTCCCAAAGAGCAACTTTAGAGCTTCCATTCCAGTCCATGTTTGTCAGAAAGACCACACGGATCAATGCGGCTCTAAGGGTCTTTGTGTGTGGAGGTTGTTGCCGTCTGTTCCTCAGTTTGCATTTCGCCCTCAAGGTTCAGGTTCACTTTCACCTGTTTTATCATTAATGCAAGCATAAAAACAAATCATAATCAAATGACAAATGCCTCTCCATTACTGACATGACTCCACCATTGCTGGAGTGCTGAGTTCATTTGGAGACCTTTTCATCTCTGAAGAGAGTGGATGGCTTTTCCAAGCTCCAGAAAACCCAAAACAATAATTCATTTACATAAATATATCTCCTGCTATAATACATTTTATGAATGTTCTTAGGATTGGATACCTAACCTACTCTGAGTAACCTCCTGATAATAGCCTCTCCTGTTTTTTTTACAAAACAAAAATAAAAAAGAGGACAGGCTATTATCAGATTACTCAGAGTAGGAAAAATATCCGAGATCCACAGATTTAGAATTACTCTTGGATGAAAGTCAAAAAGTCTTGTTTTTCTAAAATAGTGTTCAGATGATGCAACTGAATCTTTTTCTACAATGGAACACTCCTGGATGAATGAGGCATTACACAGTTTTATTCTTAAAATGTAAAATAAAACCTTAAAGCTGGTGAAAAGAGGCTTGATTAGGATGCTGCCAAACCATATTTGGTGCTAGTGTTTGAACTATAACTGTGGTATTCAAAATGGCCACCTGTGTGTGATATTTGCAGACAGTCTACAGAAGACACACAGACTGTCAGAATTGGACTGTATTCATTATAATTTGGGTTATTTATGCCCATGAAGGTTATTTTATTATGATCATCTCGTCCATATGGAGATAATGACTTAGTCTCCCAGAATGCACCACACCCTCAATTTGCTTGGCATGATCACACCTCTTGTGCAGAGTTCCATGCCCTGCGCTCTCAGCGGTTGAAATTCAAAGTAGATATCAAGAAGATATTATTAGATGAACAACAACAGAAGCTGAAGTATAGAACACAGTTGCACTGAACAGACTGAAAATGTTACAAAAGAGAAACTTTTAGCACTACATACTATTTTCAAAATGATACATGAATAATATGTTATTCATAAAAATTAGAAATAACAGAACAGAACAAAAATGGCATGAAGTGTGTAGGGGGGGAAAAACTGCACCAAAAGCTCTGAAATGTAATGCAATTAAATTGCTCGGATGCCATCAAATAGTGAAACAAAAAGATGTTTCATAAAGACACTTAATAATCTGATAAGCCAAACTATCAAATGATAATTGTGGTCTAAATATCTGAGGGCAGTATATGAATGTACCGACACAGAAAGATGGTTTAGACATAATGTGACTTGTATGTGAATGTAAAATAACTTTTCTGGCATTAATAACAATAACCAATACTAATATATCAACATACTGTACCAAGAATTAAGAACTCTTAAAAGTCACACTTTGGCATAGTTAATGTCCTGTTGAGGAGGTAGAGCTGTGTTCTTACAGTGAACCGGTCCCACAGGGCTGTGGAGCTCATGATGAAGGTGATCCAGACTGCATGGATACAAACATCTCACGATAGACCGCTGACCAGCACAATGTCTACAAGGCTAAGAAGAGCCCGCTTATCTGAAGAGACACACGCTCTTTTAGATACATTACACAGTCATTTCTGTTGTGTTTACCGTCTTATGTCATTGTAGACTATATTCATTAACATTAACTTTCACAGTGAAAGAAATACCACGGTATGGCCCTACAGGCCTGTTACTCCATACATGCATGAGGAACTGTATTTCATACAAAAGATTGTCAATTACTTTTTATTTATTATTTATTACGAAAACGGATGCTAGCATTAGCCATTAGCTCACAGCCTACATGCAACATTTACTTAAAATGACTGGAATGTCAACGACAAATAATACATGACTGAGAAATAGTTCGAAACACTTACCAACCACAGTCCGCTTCAAAGTTTCCATAAAGATGTGTTTACTGAAGCGCATCTCCCAGACGCGCTGCCGTGAACTCGCTCGGCCTTTTGGACTACAATAGGCAACGTCGTATTTGCAACACTGCCATATTTCGATTTAGCAGAAGTATTTCGATTTAGCAAAGTAACAAAACTTCAGCAGGTGAAGCGAAAGCTCTGACGAGATGAATGGGTGAGACGCGAAAGTTGAATGATAAAAATGTAATATTAAATGATAAAAAATATTCAATTTGATGACAATTACGTGATTAGGACATCAAAATGAACCAGGTCGAACGATTCACAACTACATTTTTAACACATTTACTTTCAATGATTGAGGTTTTACCTCAAATATTGTTGAGTTGAATTTTTGTTACTTTGACCCGTTATATAGACAAGGATAGCTTCTGTTTCTGCCAATATGTGGAAAGGTTGAGTGTATTTTTAAAGGTGGCTATTTTGGGAGCCATCCAGCAGTGCGGTATAATTCCTGTGATTGAGCTGCAAGTACAGGAGCTGGTAATATCGCCCCCGGCTGCTGGAGGATTAATAGGCAGTAAACAGTATACTTTAATAAACCAGGAGAAAGTAACAATGTCCCCCCGGATGCACGTGGAGTCAATGAAATAATGAAACATCTTCAGGAGGAGCAGATTGGGCGTGTTTATTGTTTATTTTTGTGAACACTCAGTAATATTTTTATCCTACACTTGTTCTTCCATTTCCAATTTTTTCCCCATTATTCAGTTCAAAAAGACAAATTGGACGCACTGAGGACAAACCGGTGGACAGTGGACAAATAAAAGCCACTTCTTGTAAACTGGCCAGTGGCTGTTTTAATGGACAAAGATCATCAGCGACACAGTTCTCATCAGAGGCTGATTCCCGTCAGTGGAGCGCATCTGCCACGTTAATGAAGGGATCATCTTTCTATTTACCACCTCAACCACTCTCTACCTCTAATCACATTAAAGGGACATCAACAAGTCCCTGAGCAGATCTACCACAAGTGTAAACTATTATTACTGTTATTTTGCTATAATCAATGATATACTTCAGTGGAATTATGTTTAGAACAAATACGTCAGCTATATCATTTTAACGTTGTAATCTGCGCAGAAAATGTCACATGTTTCTATATTATTATTATTATTATTATTATTATTATTATTATTATTATTACATTTAAAATTATTATTATTACATATTTTTCTTTACATAGATCAGATTGTTATATGTACGTTTCTGTCGCTGTATGTTTAAAAAAAAGAGGGGAAAAAAGAAAAAGAAATAAAAAGAAAATGTCTCATGTTCAACTATATTAAGGCTGAATATCTAACGCCGGCTCGAATTTCTAAAGTTCACAAATGTATAAATAGGATTTGTGGTACTTGATGAACTAAAATAAATGTAATTATTAAAGGTTACCTCCTGTTATTTTGGTGTGTTATTGTCCAGCATAACGTTAGATTTAATGATGTGGTCGTTAGTTCTATGCTAATTTCAGCGCTAATCACGAGTCACGATGTCAATAAACATGTTTGCTAATGAGGCTCTGGTGTTAAGTCCGGTGTCAACTGCACGATTTAGGCCGGCTGCGATGTATGATTACTGATCGTGGGGTTAAATCCTGCGTTGTGGCTCTAAATTGTGGGTCGTAGTGTCACAGTGAGACACTACGACCCACAATTTAGGGGTCTTACGGTAGGGACGGTAAAGATGGCAGTGATTGAGCATCAAGCATGTCTAATATTCTGGAATCATGGTCACAAAACACAAGCCCATATCAAAGCAGAAGGACTTGGCTGCAAACTGGACCTTATTTCTGCATTTCTCTTCCAATTAGTAACTTTTACAAATGCTAAGACACAGCTAGCATGTAGCACTAGCCTCAGCTAACGCAAAAAACTATAGTGACCTCACCACACGGAGCCAAGAGCCGGTCATTCATAAACAGTTTTTACGTACTAATGTGACCAAATGGTCTCTGCGTCTTGACAATGCCTGATCTGATCTCGGGAGCTCGTTGTGTCCTTAGGCAAAACACTTTTATGAAGCACATTTAAAAATAGTGGCGAGCGGTTCTACTCAGAAAGAAAGCCCTGGAGACATGGCTTCGTGAACTCTCTGTAAGTGGGACCGCAGACATGAAACGGCACTCTCTTTGGACGGGTGAAATTGAAAAGCGCGGTACAGACAAAAAAAAAAGAGAGGAGGGGGTCCCTGGAGAGGCCGGAGGAGCCAAGATGGAGGTGAGAGAAAGAGAAGGAGAGAGATGGAAAGGGAAAGGCAGATAGAAAGTGTGAGAGTGAGATGTTTCATTTCTTTATCTGTCAGGCTGTCGAAGGTCCAACTCCCCCGGGCTGAGCAGAGATCAACCAAGAGAAAGAACAAGGAAATGGTGTCGAATAAACTATACTCAAAGGCCTGTCAAACTTACTATACTGATTTACGGTTCAATATGTGGAAAATTAGCTAATGTGCTCATTATGAGAGCTTTGTTGATGTTTTTGTTAAAGCTTTTGTATACATTATTCAGGCGTCTGAAACTACTGGATTTAAACTACTGAAAATAAAATGGAAAATAATTTAGAGTCATTTTAGAGTGAGGTTGGAGTCATGAGGGCTAGCACTCTAGCCTCACAGCAAGAAGGTCGTAGGTTTCGGACCAGGCCTTTCTGTGTGGAGTTGCATGTTCCTCTCTGTGCCTGGGTGGGTTTCCTCTGGTTTCCTCCATCAAGCCAAAACATGATCCATATGTAAAATCCACTCTGATCCTGACCAAATCCAGACCAAAACCAGCTCAAGATCTGGAGATGGGTCTTGACTAGTTGCCCCAGCAGCACTGGCATGGGTCAAATGCAGAGGATGAGTTTAAGTAACAAGGGTTCAAATATAAAGTACACTTAACCGTATCTTTATAACAAAATAAACAATGATATTCAGGGGTCAATACTTAGCATATGGACTTATTGTTGAACACAATTTTTTAATCAGATTTTTGTACATTTTCAACTTTTTGAACTGTAAAAGGTTGAATAATTATTTAACATTATTGTAGATTAACACACATTTACACATTGTACATTGTCTTTGTGACATGTATTTATTGCAGCTCATGTTTTATGTGCATTTGGAAAAGAGTTATCGTATTTGAAAATGTGTTATTGTAGTGTTATTGTGACCAGCCGCAGCCCGAAGGAATACTCCATGTCAATTTGATGAGCTTTCATTAGCTATTAGTATCTGCCTATTGATTTATTTAGAATCATACTTTACAGGGCTCCGGCTTTACCTCGGAGTAAACGAGGTCCAGGTTTTTTACTGGAGCTTGGTCCGTCTCCTTTCAGAGCACTGGATAATTAGCAGATTACATTAGCGCTGATGCTCCAGGAAGTAGACAGAGCCACCATCACAGGGACAGGGTCTGTGCCAGTGATGACAGGAAGCCATTTACTGCGGCTAATGCACACGAGCCATTATGCAGCATCATTTGGGCCTTATTACCACAACAAGAGATCAGCTTTGTTCTCTGCAACTTGTAAGCTGCAGCTAGAAAGGCCAGATGCAAATCATTACTAAAACTAATATTGAAACAAGTATTGCCACAGTTTTTATTATGTGTATGTATTAATCTGTAGTGCAAAATGTACTTTTTGAGTTTTTAAACACATTATATACAACATCGTTTCCTCATTAAAACGTAGTTGCAATTTAGTTTTATTCACGCTTGTTTCATCAATACTGTTTGCGAGGTGGTCTTCTCCGAGGTACCGCAACTCCAGGTCCCTCTCTATAGTAACGGGAGGGACCGCAACTCCAGGCCCGGCTGGATAAAAAGTTCGGGGATCACAGTCTCGAGAAAGCCCTCAGTGTTTTCGCCCTCATCACCCTCCGGGACTCCCACGAGTCTGAGGTCGCTTCTGCTGGATCTGGACTCCAAATCATGAATCTTGCTCTTCATAGCCTCGTTATCAGCTTTCACCTCCCGTAAATTATCCGTATTGTCCAAAATACGTTGTCCAGTCGTTACCGCCCGCTGTCAGGCCCACCATATTGGCTTCTATTCTGTCAAAGCACATTTCAGAGCCCAGCGATTCTCCACCGGGAAAGGGGCTTGTCCTCAGAAGCCGCGTTAGCCACGTTTACTTCATTAGCCTGTGAGAGAGTCTGTTTTTCTGCCAAACGTCAGCTTTGATTGTTTACATTACGTCCCTTGTTTTTTCCGTGTACGCTTCATCTCTCACAGCGTCTTGCTCCTCGTTTTGTGGGTGAACAGGAGATACCAGGACTTGGAAGTCCAAGTCATGTTTATTTTCATGTAACTCAAAATGCCTCCAGTTCTCCAGCCGCTCTGAAGAATCCAAAAATGCCACTCACGTAAAGCACATCCTCCTCTTGTTTAAACGTATGTGATGAATGCCTGTGTTATGGTCGGAGGTCTGTTTAAAGTGTCTCATGTGAAATGGCTGGGGGGCTTTGGGTGAGGGAACTTCCTCATTCTCTCTCCCACTTTCTGCTTCTCTCACTCTTCCCTTCCTTTTCTCCCTTTCTCTCCATACCCTCTCCCTCTCTACTATATAATCAAAACAGAATTGTGTTTATTTCTCTGTCTGGGCTCCGTAAATGTTGTTAACTTTGGAGAGCCCTTCACAAAAATAGAATTTAGAGCCACTTTGGATTTCAATACAATTTATTCTTAGATAAATTGTACATTGAATAATATCACAGCAGTTCAGTGTTCATGATATTGCAGAAATCAATATCTCAATCTTTTTTGGTGTATCCTGACGATAGAATGATATTCAGACTATATTTCATGTAAATCCAAAAGAAACGTGTCGGTGTTAAAACTTTTTTTAACTATAAACAATAAAACTCAATAATAACTCAAAACAACATTCACATTATTATACGTTTTGATATACATCCCATTTATACAAGAGGCACGTCACTACAGATCTTGGCATTTTCTCTCCTTTTTACTAAGGTACTCCTTTGGATAAGTTCTTCTTCCTACTTGTACTTGAGTATTGGAAGTAACTTGAACGTACTTGACTCCAAACGTGGTCTACTCTCTCTCCTTCATTCTCTTATATCAGTGTCAATGGTGTTCGCGGTTACATCACAGCAGTTATCTCCAGCAGAAGTCTGATTAAAGATGCCCGGGCACAGTCCAAAGACGCAGACGCCCGGGCGCAGTCCAAACACGCAGACGCCCGGGCGCAGTCCAAACACGCAGACGCCCGGCGCAGTCCAAACACGCAGACGCCCGGCGCAGTCCAAACACGCAGATGCCCGGGGCGCAGTCTAAAACACGCAGACGCCCGGGCGCAGTCCAAACACGCAGACGCCCGAGCGCAGTCCAAACACGCAGATGCCCGGGCGCAGTCCAAACACGGCAGACGCCCGGGCACAATCTAAACCCACCCAAAACCAGATGCCCGGCACAGTCCAAACACACAGATGCCCGGCGCAGCGTAAACACCGCAGACGCCCGGGCGCAGCGTAAACACGCAGACGCCCGGCGCGCAGCGTAAACACGCAGCACGCCCGGCGCAGTCCAAACACGCAGACGCCCGGCGCAGTCCAAACACGCAGACGCCGAGCGCAGTCCAAACACTCAGACGCCGAGCGCAGTCCAAAAACACGCAGACGCCCGGGCGCAGTCTAACACACAGATGCCCGGGCGCGGTCCAAACACACAGACGCCCGAGCGCAGTCCAAACACGCAGACGCCCGGGCGCAGTCCAAACACGCAGACGCCCGAGCGCAGTCTAAACACACAGGATTCCCAGCGCGGTCCAAACACCAGATTCCCAGGGCGCAGTCTAAACACACAGAATGCCGGCGCAGTCTAAACACACAGATGCCCGGGCGCATCTTAAACACACAGATTTCCCGGGCGCAGTCTAAACACAAAGATTCCAGGGCGCAGTCTAAAACACACAGATTCCGGAGCAGTCCAAACACCCAGATTCCCGGGCGCAGCGTAAACACACAGGATTGCCCGGGCGCAGTCTAAAGACAGTCGACAGGACGGCGGCGCGTCTAAACACACGATTCCGGGCGCAGTCTAACACAAAGACTCCGGGCGCAGTCTAAAACACACAGATTCCCGGGAGCAGTCTAAACACACAGATGCCCGGCGCAGCGTAAACACACAGATTCCTGGGCGCAGTCTAAACACACAATGCCCGGGCGCCGGTCCAAACACACAGATTCCGGGCACAATCTAAACACACAGATGCCCGGGCAGCCTCAAAACACAGATTCCCTGGCACAGCCTAAACACACAGAGAGAAAGGGACAAGATCGAGAGGACAGAGAGGAGAAAGAGTTACAGTAAAGAGAGAGAGGAGAGAGGGGCAAGAAATAGAAGGAAGAGAAAAACAGTGTAGAGTAAAGGAGCTAGAGATAGAGAGATGGGGGAGAGAAGAGAGAAAAGGGAGGAAGAGGCCACATTCTTGTGCATCAGGTCATCTGATCTCGGCACAGTCATGTGTCGTGGTTGTGCCGGGCCTCGGCGGCCCGCTCCAGGCTAACACTCTTCTCCCCGTCCACTGCAGTGTGAAGACAAGTTATGTTCGGACCGCTCGTGCACATCTACGTTTTAAAAGACGTGGTTTGATTTGTATCGTTTATGGCTGCACAATATGTCCCAATCAAATCGAAATCAAATCATGTTAATATTCAGATAATAGACCAAAATACACTGTTTTTATAGAAAGACTGTTCTTTGTTCTGATTGTTGTATTGGTTCCTCAGTTCATATTTCAGTTTTCTCTCAAATGTTATTGCTCTTGGACTTGTCCTACTTTTTAAATGTATTTTGCAACTCAACTCAATCGCACCACATTATTTTACCAAAATTCGAATTCCTGCTCACCCCAGGAGGTGACCCCAAGAGGTGACCCCAGGAGGTGACCCCAGGTCAGGAGGTTTATGCCATGGTTGGTTTGTCGGTTTTTGATTTATTATTTCAAGTTAAATTAAATAGAAAACATTTTTGAACAATGGTGAACAATATTGGATTTGTTTGGTTTGTCTGCTGACACAAAAACACAGTGGTAGAAAGTACAAAAGTAAAAGTACTGATCCCAAAACTGTACTGAAAGTCCCTTTGACAGTTTCTCATGTTTCTCTAATTATGACGTTGTTCGGTTGGATAGAACCTCAGGGAAGTATTTATTCTAGTTTTGCATCTGTTAAGTGGCATTTTGTGAAAAAAAAATATTTTAAAAATAACATTTTGAAATACAATCCCTCTGTGATGTCATCAATATGCGACGTACCATAGAAAACACAGACAATTTACACTGACACACTTTTATGACATTCAACTAAATACATTTTAATTTATTTTCAAATCATAACTATTGTTTAATTTATGAGGATTTTATCTCTTGTTTACAGTATGGTTGCTAGGTAACTGTTGTGGAATTACCTCTATCTATGTCTTATTTGCTGACCGTGTCCAACCCGGAAGTGACATTATAAACTTTACAAAAAATTTTAAGTAAAATCTGAAATATGATTGTGTTCACTACGATTTAGTGAAATGTTTAGTTTTACCTGCAATACTGACTTTACGTTAACTTTACATTGATATTTTTCTTAGTTTGAGACCTGCTGAAACGGCTGAAGGTGTTGAGTTAAAGGCCAACGATTAAAATAAGAATTCAAATGACCAGTCAAATTCAGAAATGGATTCAGTCACTTCTGATGGATGACCAAAAATCAGAAGTGTTTTTTTTTTAAAATCAAGATCACTTCACTATTAACTTTAAAAATCAGTGTGTTGTCGCGACACACTCTATTTTCATACTAAGGACTATACTCAATTCTCGATACCGTTTTCAAAAGCACAAAGTTAAATAAAAATGCTACTTTTAGGTGAAAGTTTTAGACAATAGACAGACATTTTCAAAGCAAACTTGTTGTACTTTCTTTATTAACCATATGTCTTATACCACTATAATGTTTTAATAGTGCAAAGCTAATTTGGGAGGTCATGTATACTCCTTATGTTCATGTAAATACTTGTTGAATGAGATGTGTGGCTGTGTGTGAGTGTGTGTGGTTGTGTGTGAGTGTATTTGAGTCAGAATGTGGACTCCATGAAATGATCTTATTGTTGAATGTGTTTTGTTTGCACTGTATTATTTATTCCTGTCAATCAGGGACTGCAGATGCTACTTAGCTACAATCTAGTGCAGAAAATCTTTGTTTTTTCCAGCTTAATCTGCCTCTGACAGGTTGGACGACTCATTGAACTAAAATGCAGTTAAGAAAAAATGATTAAAAATGTATCACAGAATAGAACATTTTTAGGTTTATTATTTCACTTCCTGTCTGTAATTGATGACATCACACAAGGAAATTACCCAGCAAACACTGGGCAAACATTTTTTTAATTTGACAAATAAAAATATATGAGAGCGAGTTTATTTTGTTGAATTAATGTCTAGAGCGTCCAAAAAGTTGTTTCTTTGTGTAAATTCTGCATACAATTTGACCCTAGTGTGTCACTTCCTGTCATTTTCTACAGATTTCAGTCAACGTTTTCTCCACAAATACCAACTCGATTGGAGTAAAACCATAATTTATATGTACAACAGGTATAAATACATCAAATAAAGTCAAAATTAGAAAATCGTAAAAACCTGTCATAGGCACTTTAATGTCTCAGTACATTGTCCTTTCAAATAAAGACTAAACTAAACTATACTTGTTCTGATAAAGCTCAAGCTCGTTGTAAAAGTGTTCACCAAAGATATTTTCCAGCTAGAGTGTTCCTTTTAGTATCGATACTTGCTCAAATGAGCATCTAGTTTCGATACTAGTTTTAATATCGATTAGTATCTGATTGTTTGAGAACTCGTATGGAATATGTTTACTTTGTAGTACATTTTTACTACTACTACTAAGTACTTTTAATCATGAAGATACTTTTACTCGAGCATGTTTTGTCCCCGTTTGAATAAAACCGAATGCATCTTCCACCACAGCTGTAACATAGATCATCAGATATTGCACCCAAACGGCTCATTCTTCTGCAACTCCCTCACCACTTGTACTCGAGTAAATACCGTTAGCTGTAACACAAGGTGACGTGCTTCTTTAAACCCTGCCAAATCCTCTGACGTGCTCCACCAAACTGGCCAAACAGGAGCTGATCTGAAAGTTAAATACTGGCGCGCATCCGGTTCCATCTCAAATATTGACAATGGGCTGAGTGTGTGAGAGAAGGTGCCGATTATGACTCCGACGGCCCCCCAAAGCTTAAGCGTTAATGTCTCTGCTGCCTGTTTAATAATAGCTGCGCCGAGGAGTGCGAGGCCCAATCACGTTTGCGTTCTGGAGCGAAGGTCGGCAGTTTAATTGAAAGTGCAAATTACGCCGTTCACGTGGAGCCCGGTGGGTAGGTGCGCGGGCGGCTCTGTGCGCCGAGCGCCGGAGAACGGAGGTGGAGCGGAATAGCTTTGCCTGGATGTATTTTTAGACTCGCACCTTATGTAGTATTTGTCTACCAGGATGATAAAGTGGAATACAAATAGAAATGAAGTCTTAACCAGTCATTTCAATACCGATGGGTCCGGATTTAACGGCTGTCTTGAAACAAAATGTGGCTAAAAGTAATATTTGGTCAGCACAATATATACATTTACCATTATCTAGGGATGCGATTAACAATCCTAGTCGTATTTGATAATCAGACTCAAACACACCAAGGAAAATACCTTTTTAGAACAAATACAATTGCATTATAAACGGATAAAATTAGAATTAAAAAACGTTATCCGTAAATGTTCTCTATCTAGCCATATTTCAACTTTAATTTTGTCAATAATGTGTTTAAACAGTCTGCCAGTGTGCAATAGAGCAAGTGTGCAATAGAATTAATTGCTGATGCGGAAATGAACAGTTAGTTTTGGTTTTAAAAGGTGCACTACGTAAGGAATGTCGTCTTAGAAACAATAATGGGTGCTTATCAACAAAAATCCCTTGAGATCACTTCAAAACTGCACACTGGTTAGATGTGCTGTCAAAATGTTACCACCAAAGAAAAATGGGAGCGGGAAATGTCCACCACCACATCAGAGCAGAACTGGTATAGAATATGCGAGTGATTGCAGACTTCTACATCATCACTGGAATGGAGCGAGTTCAACTGGAAGAACTGCATTCATTTTTTTATTACTCTACTTAAGTCTATAAAATGCAGACAAGTGGCAAGTCAACAGAGGCAATGTGGCACGGTTAATGCAGATCATACTCATATTTTCTCGAGCTGCTCTCAAATCGAACAGTACAGGAAATATTAACCATGGAGAAAATGACCTTTGCCCTTCGACTCAAAGTAGACGCATTCAGTGAAAAATGGCACAAATGGATTACATACACGTTTTTTGTACCTTTGTTTTGTTATGCTGTATTTGGGTTTATTCTGTTTAACGTTAGAAATATCTATTTTGGTTTGCTGTGAAACTGTATTATTTGCCAAAAAACAATGAAATATAAGTTAAAAAAAATTCTGGTTGAGGGTCTAGTCCTGTGGTGCTCATCTCCATGGACATTTCCCAGAATGTTCAACAGTGTGGCATTAATCCTATTTTTCCCAATGGAGACACATAGAGGCCAAGTTAAGTGAGAATTCAAGCGTTTCGAGGTACATTTTAGCAACAAAAACAACGCTAGCGGAATAAATGCCAAGTGGAGACAAGCAATATATATCGAATTGTAAATCAGAATCACAAAAAGGTTTATTGCCATTGTCAGCGAATAAAAACAAGATTCACAAACTAGGAACTTTCTTTGGTGAAAAGGTTCAACATGAAACAAAAAATATAATAGCAAAATATTAACTAAGGCATGAATAAAAACATGGGTTAATTAAATAAGATTTAAAAAAATAAACTGATACTAAATACTTTGACGGAATGTATAAAAGTCACACAGCAGTATCGTGGGACGTGACAATCTTCTTTACTAAAATACATTGTTTTATTGCAGCAACTACATAGACCAAGATCCTTTGCGCCATTTCAGTGAAAAAAATGTGAAAAAAATAAAAAAATTTAAAGCACTTTTATATCTTAATTATTCTTACCAAAGGCTCATAAAGGAATTTTAAGAAAAAAAAAAGTATCCTGGTAACGTATACTGCAATCATTATTGTACTATTGTGGTAATATCGTACCGTGAGATTTTCATATCCCTAGTAACGACCACCAAAAAAGTGACATATTGCACCTTTAACTTGAACGTGCAATGTCATTATAATATTGTTTTTATCATTTCTGCTCTACATTTAGCAGCAGAAGTACGTGAGAGCTTTCCCTGGATGTATTTCTAGACCCGCACACGTGTCACGGGCCATACTTGTGAGGGATGTTTTCGTTTTGCTTTTCTTTTTTTTTCTTTTTTTACTCCTCGAAATCATGTTTACAAGGAGCAGGAATCTCTCCCTCCGCTGAGAGCGCCGATGCTGCGGGCAATTTCTGTGCTGGAAAAGAGTCAATATTGACACGGTGGCAGCGGCTCCCATCTGTCAGTCAGAACTGAGTCGTCCACCGCAGAACGATGTCATTACGAGTCATCGTTTGTGCTGTCGGACGATCATTATAAGAATTTGAATGGGAAAGCAATGGTTACACTAAAGTTTATGACATCCCTGTTTTCAAATCTCGTAGAAATTAGTCATCTTACTCCCATTTAGTTACAGACAGTAGCACCTATTTAAAAATATCGTTGTTAAAAATGGCGTACAGCCGGGGCAGGACTGAGGCATTCTGGGATTACATTTGCAACGTCATCATCTAGATCAAGTTTCAGTTCACAATGCACATTTCAAACATATTTCGGAGCATTAACCTTTGAAGAAATGAGGAAAAAAATGATTGGCTGAACGAATGATCAAAGGGCTGACCGTTTTATCAAATTTGAATCAGCCAATCGGGTAAAATTCGGAGGTTCATTCAGAGTTTGGATGAATAAATGGGACTGAATGGAAATGGTTTAAAGTATTATTGTTTGTGTTCAGGAAATGAATACGGCAAGGCATTTGTATTTGATTTAATAAGCCAATTTTTTTTTTTTTTTTTTTTCAATCAATCAATCATTCATTCATTTTCTACCGCTTGTTCCCGTTTGGGGTTGCGGGTGACTCGAGCCTATCCCAGCGCTCAATCTTTTCTGTTTTTGGCCAGCCCGAAATAATACCAGAACGTTTGTTATAAAAATCTAAACTGCAGTTAGCAGGATTTTAACATGATAAGGCCTCTGATCAACTTTGGACCAAAATGGCTTTTGATTTGTACTCTCTGGTAGTTTTGTGTTTTGTTCTATTTGTTTGTTTATAAAATTGGAAAAAATATGTATATCGAGAAATAAACATGATAAGAACCAGAGACAACATATTTTGTTGTTTACATTAGATTATCCTATGCAGTCTTGTCATGGTCAATTACTTACCATTATGACAATTAACTTACCATTAGATATAAAACTGGAAGAATTTCGGAGACTGATTATAGATATTAACTAAGTGCTAAAGTTTTTCATTCTTCCTTTTTTTACAATTGTATTTTTCATTAGAACATAGAAAAACTAAGCAACAACGAACAACAACAGAAGTGAGAAAAAGCACACAAAAAAAGAACTAAAAATAAATAAAAACAAAAAACACAGAATAAATTCTTCCATTTACTTATTGCAGTGTATGTTTTCAACAATATTTTAAAAGGGCTTTTGGAATTCTCCTGCTTTATTGTTAGCCAGTGGCATAAAGAAACAGACTACCAAGCAGTGCAAAAAAAAACCTTTAACATTGTAAACAGACGAGACAAAGCAGCTTTTTTTTTTTACAAGGATTAAGCTAAACGCGAACAGGACTCGGGACACGCACGAGCTCTGGTAAACAAACACTGAACGTCCATTGTGTCCATGGGATTACACGACAAATGAGTCTTCTTTTGTGGCCGCAATACTATATAAGGTTACACTAATCAGGCTAAATAAGTAATGCTGAACTCTAAATCAGTCTGGGCAAAGTTGTTTAAGGCTGGGACAAAAATATTGGAAAACTGGGACTTGACTAATTATTGAAACCCTCCAAATAGGTTTTAACAAGGGACATGTTTCTCTACTGAGACAATAAAGTCAATAAACCTATGAGACATACAGAAGTGTAATGCCATATGGAACATTTCAGGTAAAGCAAACATGTTTCTGAAAATGTACACAGTGCACCTTTAATAACGATCTACCAAATACGATTAAAGTGACGTATGACAGGTTTTTACGATATTCTAATTTGGACTTTATATGGTGTATTTATACCTGTTGTAGATATTAATTATAGTTTTAAACCAACCGAGCAGGTAACTGTGTTGAAAACTTTGAAAAATCTGTAGAAATGACAGGAAGTGACATCACACTAGGGACACTCATTCCAGTCAAAGTTTATGCATAATTTACACAAAAATAAACAACTTTTTTGACTTTCTAAACATTAATTCAACAAAATAAAGTTGCTCTCATATATTTTTATTTGTTAAATATAAAACATGTTGACATTAGATGAGTTTTTTCCTAGTGTTTGCTGGGTAATTTCCTAGTGTGACATCATCAATAACAAACAGGAAATGAAATTATAAACCTAAAAAATTCGCTATTCAGTGATAACATTTTTATAATTTTAAGCAAAATTCTAAAACATATTTATGTTAAATGTACTTTAGTTCAGTCGAGAGGCGCCAGCTGAGGTGGCTCGGGCATCTGTTCCGGAGCCTCCTGGGCGTCTCCCTAGGGAGGCATGTCCCATCGGGAAGACGCCCCGGGGAAGACCCAGGACACGCTGGAGGGACTATGTCTCTCGGCTGGGCCGGAAACACCTCGGGATCCCCCCGGAGGAGTTGGAGGAAGTGTCTGGGAAGTGGGAAGTCTGGGAGTGCCTGCTTAGACTGCTGCCCCCGCGACCCGGCCCCGGATAAGTGAAAGAAGATGGATGGAAGGCATTTTAGTTCAATGAATTGTCCAACCTGTCAGAGGCATTTCTAAACAAGAAATGCTACTAATTACTTCATTTGTAATTTAATTTTCTTATATTAAAAGGAGGTGTATCAGATTTTTTTTTTTCACATAACAATGTACAATGTACAATCTGTTACGTTATTACGTTATATCTGTTTTTATATATATATATATATAAAAACAGCTCTTACGGTCAAAATGAGACCACTGTGTGCATCTAATTATAGAGCATTTTATTCTCTGTGAAGCAGGAAGTGCACAGTTAGCATGCTAATGTTTGTTAGCTTTACCGTGACCGTAAGCTCCGCTCTGGCCTCTGAAGGTGGTGAAATGCGCTTGTCAAACTCATCACTGTGAATAATTAGGATGCTAGGAATGCATTAGGAAAGTGAGGAATTCCTTTGGACAATTTGAAATGAACTAGTTCTGTTTTTTCCTTACATTTTTAGACTTTTTTCGGCATTTTTAGATTTTGTAAAAAATCAGTTACGACACCTTTAATACTGGGGTTATAGAAATGTGCAACTGTGCAATCTCAAATATGCACTAAAAACATTCCAAAGGTCATTTTAGACAAACAATAACATCTGTCCACACAACATTATGCATAAAAAAGACATCTATTACATCAAAGCAAAAGTTGAAAGAAATATACCCTTTATATGGCAATAAAAGTTTGAATAATAAGGATAACACATTCCTTTACAATGTTTTGCGTTCATTTACTCCATGGTGTTGAACTGTATTGTAGCCACAGCTGTCCTGGGGCGGACGGAACGGCTCTCGGGACGCTCAAAGCCTGCTCCGGACCGCTGACCCACACTCGTTTATATCTTTCTCCCATAAACTTATTTCATATTCACAAAGTCTAATGTTAAGATTCTTGACCCGTGCGGTAATCGTTTATCCCGACGCAATCTCCAAAAATGGTCAAACTTTTAAAGCTCACAGTGGGACGAGAGCAAAAATATACTGCGAATAATAAATTACTTTGTGAGAACAGCTTTTCAAACAGCAGGACTCTTGAGGACAGACGCTTTGGAATAACAACTCTGTCCCATTCATGACGCCCAATATTTGTCAATGAGCGGCCAGACTGTGAAATGTGGCGCTCCTGTTGCCAACCAGGGCGGGATCAAAAGTAGGAAGTTGACCTTTGTGGAGGAAAATGTGTGATTAAATACGCAATAAAAATAATAATATAAGTACTTTTACATTTTTGTTTTTTCCATTAAAAAAAAAACACTTTTCCAACCACAATTTGGGAAAATATCTACTTCATCTGTATGGTATTGCTTTGTCTAGAATGTTCCACAGTATGGCATTAAACCTATATATTTTGCATGTATTCAATTACAGGTTTTTTAAAGTTAGAAGCCTTGAAAAACACACATTCTTTATGTCTCGTCTTCATGGTTTAATGCCCATTCCAGACAAAGCAATAACATTTCCATGGCGACAAGCAGGTGGTGGACCCAACACCAGAAAGTTACAGGACACAGTGCAGCATTAACTGGTCAAATAAATAAGAAAAAACAATAATATTTCAAATTTCAGAAGAAATATCATCTCATAGATAGATTTTTCACAATTTAAAATAAAGTCTGTATGATTGAAAAATAAGTAAAACATTTTACGCTTTGCGCAGTAATTTCCTGCTACCATAGAAACCTGCCTCCACATTCATTTTTGGTTGACTTACAGTAAATACTGAACAAATCTTGGGCAATATCTGGTATTATACTGTATATAGACAGTGCATAGAGTCTAGACTAGACAATTTGACTTGAATTTCTACTATATGAACACAATATTCCCTATAAAGGATTAGAAAACCCTGGTACACATATTAATTATTGCTCCTTAAGCTTGATTGTTTCTGGAGCAAGCAGAGGGTAATGCAATTATGTGATTCCCCTCCCCACAATCGGCCCTCCACAGGGCTTTACCGGTATCCTAACATATGACAGCATTTGTGTGATTACATCACTAAAATAGAAAATACAACAGCAGGCTCATCTAATATAAGGTCTAACAGGAAGAGAATCAGTGCGGTTTTCAACTTCCTCTTTTGAGGCAACATTTTGAGGACTTTGGACCGTCCAAAATATATTGTTTTATTGTTGTTTTATTGTTTTATTTTCCCTATCGGCCCATTTAATTTTTACTAGTCTTCCTGGGGGTTCTCTTAGAAAATTGCAATTACAACAAAGAAATGTGGATAACAATTAAAATATGAGAAATAATTTGGTAGTATTATGATTGAACTTTCCTTCAAACGGTGATCTGTTACAGTAGGAACTGTAATGTTAGGATCTTCTTGAGTTTACGTTTAACTTCAATAGCAGCCTGTGAGCTAATATAATATTTGTTTTAAATTGTTAATCGTTATGGCAACATTGCTCATTCTAACACAGATGATACCAGACTGACTTTCATTTCACTCAGTCTTTTTGTTTTGTACCCTTGCTCTCTATGTCTTGTTCTGTTTGTTTTGTGTTTCATAAAAAGAAAAAAATAAGTTCCGGGACATCGGCTTGTGGAAATGTTCTCAAACTGGTGCTCGTGATGTTTATTAGTGACCCCTGGTGTACAGTATAACAGTATAACATTAACAAATGATTGCTTTAATTTATTTTTGTGACTCATATTTACTAGTTTAGGTGGCAAGGGGCATTTATGGTGCTCCTTCAAAGCCCGAAACGTCCCTGATGTGGTTTGCCAATGGCCGCAGCGGGGCTTTGGATCATTGCTCGGGAGATAGGCTTCGAAACGAGAGGCCCTTCACTTTCATCATTCAACTGGAATCCAATGAAATGCCTGTCAGCTTCTGCAAAAGTGGTATGGCGACGCTCGGCTTGTTTTTGGGGCAGAGGCATCAGTATTCCTTAATGAGGCTTCAAAAGATGTCTGAAATGAAATCTATGAAACTTGTCTGTGCTCGGAAGAAATACTGTCATTCGTCCTCTGGCGTGTGCTTTCGACGAGGCTTTCATGTCGAGGCCAAAGGGAAAAGGGAACGTATGATCAAGTCAAATGTAAGTGGGCGATGTGACGTGTCTGTGAAGGCCCGCAAACATGCAGGCAGAACAGACAAACAGCAGAACAGATGTTAAAAGTTGAATCTTTCTTTTCAAGGACACTTTTCTAGCAGTGTTCCCTCGTCAAAAACACACCTGGAGTCGTATTTAGCGTCGTTCACACTTGTTTCATTAATCCTGTTTCGTAAGTCTCAGAGAAAAACACACACATTTCACAGTTGTTTTTCAGTTCATACATCATCGGCAGATTCGTTCTGATCAGTTCTTTCCCGTCAAATCGCGTTACAACTGCAAGCCTGCACTGGCATGTTGTAAAAAAGTAACATGCTTTTAGTAGATACATTATTTATCTTTTTATTAAATTCTTTTAAGAATTCCTTGAGAGCTTCATTCGACAGGACAGTCAAAGGTTAAAAGGGGAGAGAGAGAGAGCTGGACGCGCAAATTGAAGCGCGTCCACCCGAGGGAGTCGGATCTCTCCTTCACTGTGGAACTCCTCGAGGTTTCTACTTTTCCCCAAAGAGGTTTGGTAGTTTTTCCTGGCCGAGAAGGAGGGTCTAAGGACAGGGGAGCTTGGGACTAAGGACACGGGATTCTGGGACATTGCCAAGTGCCTATGAACATTGTTGAATCTGTTCTCGAGGCAACCGCGGTTGTGATCTCAGGCGTTACAAAAATGTATTTAATTAAATTGACTCGAACACACAACGTCGCACATGTGCAACGCCCTTAACCACTGCACCTCCAGCGAAGCACACGTTATTATAAGTTCTAAAACACAAGATGCCAAAGGAAAGTGCTCAAGATTATTGGGTGGGTGATATTTTTTTGGGAGATATTGTGTCAATCCAACAGAAATGTTTTAAAATGTGTCTTTAAATTGACAGACATTTCACATTTTTCTGATAATTAAACCTCAACAGATAGCGATGTCACAATATACATTTTTTGTGTTGTGATTATTGTGTGCAAAAAACATCACGATTTTAACAATTTCACGATTATCGAGACTGTGACATCGTTAATTTACTTTCATTCCCGTGGTTTTTACATGTTACTATTCCTCAAGTTAGTGACCGGCTTTACAAAACTGAGCTTTCTGACAGACAAAATAAAGTTAAATATGACAATAACAGCCAGATAAAAGAGGTTATTTACATATAGGTCTGTATTTTGGGCTATAGACTGAACTAAAAAGATTTTTTTTTGGTTCTTACAATTGTATTGTCACCTGAATAATCACAATTATCAATTAACCTTATAATCTTGACATCCGTATCAACAAATAATCAAGAAAAATCACAAAAGAGCAGAAAAATCAAGCTTCATAAACGATACACACAACCTTCACGATATCGTCTGACTTTTGAACCATTGCCCGCCTCTGCTTTGAATTACTTGCGTAGAAATGGTCGAAGTTGTGCTGCCCGGTGGTCGAGTGGTTATGGCACAGCACACGTATGCCAGGCTCCTCGATTCGATTCCCGACTCCGACCATTTACTGCATGTCCTCCCTTCTCTCTCACCCCCAATTTCACACTGTACTTTCCTTTCAGTAAAGCCTACGGGCAACGAAATCTTAAAAAAAAAGAAATGGTAGAAATAAACGTGCTTCGCTGTGTGTACCAAAGCTCGTTAAAAAGCACTCGGTCAAAGCCGCTCCATTGACTGAGAAAAACCGGAAGTAACGTTCAAAAGCTCTTACGCTGGAGAGAATAACGACATTACGAGGACACAGATCTGGATAAGGCCGTTCGGGCTGATCGATTCCTCTAACAGAGTGGAAAGCAGCAGCTCAATATCAGTCGATACGATTCAAAGCACATGATGTCGTTTTTCATGTCGTTACACCGGGAATGCAGCGGCGCAAGAAAAACACAAACATTTGCTTTTCCTGAGCGGTCACCATCGAATGTAAACAGAGAAAACGCCACACACTTCCTCGTCTCTCTAAATGTTTTAACTAGTTTGAAATAATCATCGGCAAGTTCAATAGTTTTGAAATGTTGTACTACTCTTTATTGTTCATGAGATTCTGTGATAGGCAAGTACACATTTGCACATGTTTTCTTTTAGGTGTTCAAGGAAGCCAAACGAAAAATCCACCTAATCAATTACACGTTGCACGACCAGAAAAAAATTCACACGCTCTATATATTTTGTATGTGGCTCGTTTCAATAAGCTTCTGCAATATTAAAATGTTTATTCAGTGTGTCATTTTCATTTATTTTAAGTGGGTGGCACCATAGACATACAATTAACACAGCGTTTGATTACTGAGCAGCTCGGCTAGTCCGGTAAGAGTTTAGAGCTCCGGAGCCAGTCCGCTGTGTTTATTTCTATAGCCATTAGAATTAGCCGTTAGCATTAGCCTGCAAATAAACGCACGTTATGAATGATCAAGTAGGTTTTGCAAGGGACCAACCCATTAACCGAAATCAAAGAATAGATAAAAGGCCCTGTTGAGTTTGTAAATCTTTTCTTGTTTTATTTTACATGAGAATTAGCGAGTTTAAGGCTAACAAACTTTAGCTTTTGTGCTTCTGGTAAGAATCGAGCGACACTGAACATCCTCTTTTACATGTTACTGGTGAGGAGCAGATAAATTACATAAATATAATGAAAAATAAATGTATTCCATTATTATTTATCTTCAACATTCATTTGTGTGTGAAGTAACGTCCGATCTGGCGTAACTCCGCGAGGAAGAGCCGAAAGATGAGGAAGATTGTAGCAACGGGCCGAGCTAGAGAATTTTGTATCTATAAATGTCTATGGGTGACAACACAAGGCCAAGTTACGGGTAAGCTCTGTGGAGAGGCACATTTTGGAGACCAGCATGTGGCAACCCTCCATTCTAAAACCCTCCAGCACTTTCTTTATGTTTCCGTGACGTCTAGTACTCGTTCTGATCAAGCTGAAGATAATTCTAAAACGTTTGCCGCGATTATGTGATTTATGTTTTAAGCACGAGCATTCGTCTGGCATAATAAACAGCACACTTACCAGATCGGCAGCCACAGCGTTCAGCGAGAAAAGCTCATGTCTCGTCCTGTGAAGATAAAACACACGTAAGCGCCATAAGAGCAGGTAAGACGGATTTAAAGGGCAAATATAAACCTACGACGCTCGGTTTTCTCCCGCCCTCGAGTCCATTTATCTGTCTGCGACTCCCACATGCGCCTCGGGAATGACTGACAGCTCTTTTCACGGCTGCTGCTGCGTTAAAGAACAGCGATAGCCCACATCAAAACAAGAGCAGCCGACTGGATAGAGAGTTAATCAAGACAGGACCCTCCTAATTAAAATGAAAAAGATCCGAGCGCGATAGGAATAAATAATAAACGGGAAAGCAGGGAAGCGTGGCGACTTTGAAAAGATAACGCGAGCGAAAGGGGGATTCCTACTTCCCACGCTTGTCTCTGCTGGATAAAACTTTCACCGAAGAGCGATTTAAAATAATACTGACAGGAAAAATGCCGTGAATGATTGATAAAAGATGTTTGTACGTCAGTGTTTATGGACGGGACCCCCAGATTTAAGAGTGCCCAAAGCATAACACGAAAAGTTTGTTTGAGATTCTTCATTTACCGCTCGTTATAGGATCCATTTTTCAAAACCCAGAAGTTGTAGCACTGTCTGAACGCACCTTATAAATTAAATGAAATTAAAAATATAGCGAGATGAAGTGTCTGTCAAACCAAATATGTTAAAATGCACAAACGAGCCACTGCAACTCAACCGACGATGCGTTTGTTTCTGAATGAAGAACAGATGGATTCGCATTGTAACAGTGTGTCAGCTGCGTTTTTGAGTTTTGGCAGGAAATATTCACCAAAACAACTGCCAAATTCTATAACAACATCTGTTACCGATGCAGATACAGCGACCTGTTTGTTTGTTTGTCTGTTTATTCAATTTTATGTATTTATACCCTCTTTTGGGGCCAATCATTACGTTTCAAAGAATACGATTTAAAAGGATATAATAACAGGTATTTCTTTCTAAGGATCATGGTCTCTGTAGTAGTAGCAAGTAAAGGAGTAAAAAAGCCTATAATTCGATATAGTGTGACTTATATTACTATGAGACTTGTGACGATACAATAGCATAACATTTCTGTGGGTTTATTATAGCGAGCAAGAAAATTGAGGTTAGTGAGCTAGACAGATGTTTTGAAAGTGAATAGGTATTGGCACTCATCCAAGTAGCTTCTTCAATTCATCACTCTAAAACCTTTTGAAAGTAACATTTTATAAAACCCGACACTTACAGTATTCCTGCCTTAGTAAAGCATGAACAAAGACTTAATTCATAGTGAAAAAATAGTTTGATTATCGTAGCGCAAAATCGTTCTCAACACTTAATTCCTCTAACCCTAATTCCTAACACCAAACCTTAATAAAGCAGTTACTGAATCATGCTTAGTAATCTATATGTTTGTCATGATTTAAGTCTTTGTTCGTGCTTTGTTAAGGCAAATGAAAGTGCAGTTATTATAAATTGGTACCCAATTTTCTTGTGCGATGGAACGAAAAAAAGGCCGCGTTTGCTGTGTGGAAGAGGACCATGCAAACACGCCTAAGCTCCTTACAGTGGACCTGTGCCGCGTGTGTTTAAGCCACAGGTAGGACATTGTCGTTCTGTTTGCTCCGTAATCACCGGGCGAGCCTTTGTCGGCGCCGTGTCAATAAATCGCCAGCAAATTTGTTTTCCTTTACATAATGGATGTGAGCTTTCATAAGCGGCAGGGGACAAGCCTCAGAAAACGTTTAATGTGTTACCGGGCATGATTAGATTAGCTACTGTAGGCTGTAGCGAGAGCGCGGACACGGCACGAGACGCAGGACCTTTTAAAGTGGAGATGTGAGCGGACGGCGCACGTTTCAAACACACCCAGGGGTATTAACGATCTGGATTACGCTGAATTGTTAACAGATAAACTAATACATGAGTCACGTCGGAACATGTTTGAAGAGGAATTAAGAAAACTACAATATGTCATATATGTTATGATGCCCACATTTACTGGGGAAATAGCTTAAAAACACAAATACAAACACCTAAAAAGAGCATGTGAGGTAAATTAGACTACAGCGAGCCCTAACCCAGTGTGAGAGTGGCTCGTGTACCATGGGACCACAACCCTAACCCAGTTGTCCCATAGGGAAATATGTCCTCTGCATTGACCCTTCCTTCAATGCCACTGGGGCATCTCCTCAGGAGCAGTGGTCGCTGCGTGCAGCGCCCGGGGATCATCTCCAGATCTTTGTGCTCAGCTTGGTCAGGATTGTTGCTGGAATATTTTACCTGGCTCATGTTTTGAGTTGAAAACGATGTGTGAAACCGAAACACCCGGAGGAAAGCCACCCAGACACAGGGAGAAACATGCAAACAGGGAGTCCAACCTTCTGGCTGTGACGCGAGAGCGCTAGCCAATCTGACACCAGCAGCTCATGTATTATTTTTTCATTATTTACCTTGCCATGAAAAAGAAACGCCTTAAATAAATAAATGATTAACTTGGGCAAATACTATTGGTTACGCAAACGTACTAAATTCTTGAACAAATAGTGTTGAACAGGATTAAAGAGCTGGAACATTAAACACTAAAGTCCTGCCGCCAATCCATTTTATTTATTGACCTTTATTCAACCAGGAAAGTCCCACTGAGATTAAAAATCTCTTTTGCAGGGGAGTCCTGGCCCCAGAGGAGAGGAGCCTATGGTACAGGTTTTTTTATATTCCATCTTTTCGCCATTCGAAAACGAGCTACACAAATCCTTCTGCAAAACGGCACGGTTAGCTTCACATTTACAGTCAATATCGCCAAGTTGCTCGAATACGATTTGCATTTTGTTTCCAAATGTGATTGAACAAAGGGACACTCTGAGCTTCACGCACCGAGCACAAACCCTGTATCTGACAGTGTTGCAAGTAAATCAATAACATCCTGTTGTTTGGGACGTACTGAGCAAGACATAATCCCCAATAATACACAATAATTATTGTCAAAGATTTTGACAATACTTTTGACAATAATTTATAACGGACAAATTGTGCGAGTTAACTATTTTGGCCTCACAATTAGTTTTCTTTGTACCTGTTTTGTTGGTTTTGAAGTGGGAAAGTCCAAACATATTCCACACTTTCCGAACGCATTCCTAGCATCGTAATTATTCACAACGATGAGTTTATAAACGCTTTCCACAGCTTTCAGGGGCCAGAGCGGAGTTTTGCATCAAGCTTTTGTCTACTTGACTAGCAACAACTAGCATTATAACAGCTCACTTCCTGGTTCTTGGACGATAAAACAGTTCTATAATTTGATGGAGACAGCAAATAGTGGTCTCGCTTTTACAATCTGCACCAGAGCAAAAACAAATCTTTTGGACAAAAATTGGGTACAGTCACCTTTAATTTTTTTCTAGAACTGCTTTTTGGAACTACAGCTTACAGTGCTTCTGATAGGTCGGGCGACTCATTGAACTGAAATGGAGTTAAGATAAATATATTTATATTTAAAATTTCGCTATTTATTTTTATTTTTTTATTTTTAAATTATCACAGAATAGCTCTTTTTTTTAAATTATTGTACTTCCTGATTGTTTTGGGGTTTTTAGACTAATAAAAATATATGAGAGGAGCTTTATTTTGTTGAATTATTGTTTAGGGGTCACAAAAATATGTTTATTTTCTGTAAATTATGCATAAACTTGGGATGGAATGAGTATCCCTAGTGTGATGTCACTTCTTGTCATTTTCTAACCGATTTTTCAACTTTTTCTCCACATATACCCACACTAGGAGAAAACTATAATTTATATGTACAACAGGTACAAATACACCAAATAAAGTCAAAATTAGAAAATCATAAAAACCTGTCAAACGTCACTTTAACGTTTTTTTTTGTCCAAATCATATGGAAATAAAGCTCATTATACATAATTTGTGACAATTTCATCTTGTCACTGAATTGTGCTGTTTACCCAACCAGCCAGTGTACAGCTTTCGGTTCCGATGGGTTCCGAAAGCAGAAAAATAACAGCCACATGACGCCTGGCCTCAGAAGTTTAACCGCAGTATTTTCTAGTCTACCATGTTTGTTGTGTACAGTATTTATGGACTACACCAGGATTTTAACTTGGGGTAGGCAATAATGAAAAAAATGTACATCTCAATTTTATTTTATGTTTTTTTTGCATTATCTCAATTTTAACAATGCAACACGAATGTGCTAAAATGTGCCCGTAAATGTCTTGGTTGTGGTTCAAGTGTCGCAAAAAACTGTTCGGCTTTAGCTCCCACCCAGGGCTGAAACAGGGTCTGCACCAGGACTAAAAATATATGTATTATATTCAACACAATGGACCTCAATAGATCGTTTCAATAACTGCACAGCCCCTGCAGAGTTTAGCAAACAGTTCCAATACCATATCTGACAATGACCTTTTTCACAATCTGTGTAAGCAGAAACAATTAAAACATAGCTTTGTTTTTAAATAGAACAAAACAAATTGAAGAATGAACGAGCGAGGATAGAACTTTTTTGTGATTATCATTATTTATGTGCAAAACATTACGGAACAATTCAAGCATTTAGATTGTACTGAGCAGAAAGTCAATTAACACTACATTATGTTAGAATGTGAGGTCTTATTAACAAGGGACGAACATATTATTAAATCGAACTCAAACATAAATAAGCTATAATTTTGGGTTGCAATTTTTGATTTTATTTGATTGTAGAAAGCTAAAAAAATAAAATAAAATAGCTAGTCATTTAAAATACTTTGATTTACATTAAGCATGTCTTGTTTTAGCAGGATTCTTTTTTTTAATGTTTTTTTTTTATTTTTCCTTGCAATAACTAACACTGCAATGACTTTTAAATGCCCAAATAGTGCACGTCTGTCCGCCGACGGTCGTGCGCCTGCCTGATCCGTCCCGCTACAGCTAGCTCCCACCGGCTAGCCCCTAAACCGCTGGAAACACCGATAAAACTCCCACATTTTGACACGTCCCCAGCGTCAACACCCACGGTCACAACCTCTGCCGTGACCCCGAGCCCCCGACGCGATGCAAATCTCACGAACGAGCCCTTATTTTGCGTTGGGTGCGGGGCTAGCTAGTTAGCCAAACGGGGTCTTCTTCTTCTTCTCCTCCAGCTGTGTGTGCGTGTGCGCGCGCGTGTGTGTGTGTGTGTGTGACAGCGGCGGCGAGGAGGATGAAATCTGAATGATGCGAGCGAGGATTTGGATGCGGACTAAACCACGAGCACAAAACACGTCTGAGCTTTCCCGAAACAACGCGCAAATACACGCACCCGCCCGCAAATTGTGCATAAACTCGGCGCGCGCGGTGGTAAATCCCGTGCGTAAACGTGCGTAAAGCCTTAGCAGCGCACAGTGCGGCGTTACCTTTTGAGATTCGGCGCTGTGGCAGGGGAAGGTTTTTAATCCGATGGCCAAACGGGACCGTGCCTTGCAGAGTGGGGCCGGCGGCGTGCGTCCTTCGTGGTCTGCGTGGGCTAAATGTGTCCAATCCAGCTGCTGTCTGTCTGTCTGGGCTCCGCTTGTTGCCTCCCGCTGCTGCCGCTGCTGTTACCGGAGTGTCCCGCCGTCGCCGTGGCTCTTGTACCACTCCGCCTCCAGTAGAGACTCTGCACGGCCCTGATGCGCTTTGATTAGGACCCCCCACCCCGCCCTTTTCCTACTTTCCTCCTCTCCTCCTCTCCTCTTCTCCTCGCGCTGCCTCCAAAACGTGCGCGGAAAAGGTGCTGTGCGCGCCGGGATCCGTGTTTGCGCACATGTGAACGGAGCGAATGCGCTTCTTGTGAGTCACCCAGCCCTGCCAGCAGCTCCTCCCTGCTTTTCCCCCTAACAGCTGACTACTGTATGAGCCATGTGTTGATCAAACGTCGCCCGCAGCTCTCTCACACTCACACACACACACACACACACACACACGCACACACGCGCACACCCGCACACACACAAACGGGACTGGCAGGTGCAATAACAATCCATCCTCGTCCGTTTCTGCCGCATTACGCAGCAACAGTCGCGGATGAAATGGACTTTTTGGCTGCCATGGAGGGCGTCTTCCATAATAATTAGGATGCAGCAGCAGCAGCAGCGGGACGCCGTGTGTTCAAGCAAATAATAACTGAACTGATTGCCCATAGGCTTAATGTGATTGCTCCTCCAACATGGCCATTACAAATAAGACCGTATAGTGCATAATTTATGACTTGGTAATAAATCATGCCGGGGTGATGTAAGATGCTAAACAGCTCTTTTGGGCCATTTCTGTCGTCAGTCTAGAATTATTCTTGTTTAGTGATAATGCTTATTGAGTATTCGCCTCAAATGGGAGGAAATCTGTGAAACAAATATGTAACAAACACTATGTAACATCAAAACTGTGAATCAGCTCGAAACCTTGACTAAACCAGGTCCAAACAAATCTAGGATAAATCAATAAACCAGGACAAGTTTGTGAATCCTTCCTAATAGATGTTATTAAAGTTAGAACATTCAGTAACTTTACAATCAAATTAGGTTAATTGGTCTTCAGATAAAATTAAAAATGTCTTATGAACAGATCTTTACTCAGAAGTGTCACGCGTTGCTGTGACTGGTCAGCTGATTGAAACATTTTGACCCTGGCAAGAGGGAAAACCTTCTCATGGTTTGGGACAACGCAAAGATCAGAGAGCAACAAGTGCCATCGTCGGGCCAGAGAGGCCATCGAGGTCCAGAAACGTGCCCACCAGACTGTAAACCGGGATGTGGGGGGCGTATCAACTTCCTCATACAGGGAAACAGTTCTGAAGAAGTCTGACTGCAGATGGCGTCGTCGGCAAACTGCGCCAAGTAGGTAGACAGCGCCAAGAAACTATTGTGTAACTAACTTCACTGTTTGCCGAGTGGTCCCAGCTATCAGCGTTTCCTCCGGCCTTTGTGTCCTTGGGCCAGACACGTCAGCCTGTTTGCCTGTATCGTTGACAAAGCAGACGTGGCACTGGCTGTAACGCAGTAATTACCACCAAATGTAAAGTACAGTGACTGTGTGTTCCATATATAGGGGAGTTATATTTACTCAAGCTCAAATTCCACTTCTTACAGTTCTCTGAGTCTAGTAAACAAGTTTTGTTTCTCTTCCCACTCTACAAGTTTAGGTTGACAATATTAAACATATCCTTCAAATGTGATTTTGTTCCGTGGTCTATTCTTTGAAAGTTCTAGATTTTGTGCATTATTTAAAGGTTTGTTCAGTTAAGTTTAGTTTGATTCATACAATTTTCCAATGGCTAAAATAACACAAATAGTCGTATAAAGTCTGAAAAGGAAAAGGCATTTACTCTTTACTACTCAAGTAAGACTAGAGTAGTTTCCTTGAAATAGGCCTACTTTATTTGACTTTTACTGTAACATTTCTTGGACCACTATTTTTTACTTCTAATATTAGTAGTAGTGTATTATTTGCACTCTTACTTGGGGAGAAGTTTTTGGCTCCTTTTTTAATTTACAATGATGAATTTAAATATGTTTGTGTTTGACCAACCTTACAAGATGTCTTCCATTTCTTCTGGTTCTTCAAAGATAGTCCATAGTTACATGACGACTCCTCTTCTTCCTTGTCCTCCTCCTCCTCCTCCTCTTCCACCTCGACGGACAGACGCAGGACGATAATATTCCCGAGAGTTTACAGAGGCGTAACCGCTTGTATAACCCGACAGAATCGTATTAAAACCGCATACGATCCTTCCGTAGTGAACCCGGGGTTAATTAGCTGACTTCCTCTTTTTGCCTGTGTGCGTCGAGGGCCACTGGATGGTCATGGCGGTTGTCATGAGCAACCGGGTTTGTCTTATCAGATGTGGCGCTGTTGGGAAGCTGTGGATATGCAAAAATGTTTATGCAGCCTTGAAAACAAACAGGGAACGATATCAAGCAAGGACATGGATGCAGCAAAGATGTAAACACTGCGAGAAGTTAATGAAAAGCAGTTTTTTGTTTTAAAGGACCACTATGAAACTTTCTGGTGGAGATTTTATTTATTTGCCTGGAATGTCAAATGTGTGGCGAGGCAATTCTGCTCGAAGCAAGAACGCATTTTCAAGGTATTATTTTAGCAAAAGCAACACCCGTAATTGAATAACTGCCAGATCGATACACTAGGTTTAATGTCATATTGTGGAACATTCCAGGTAAAGCATCAAAATCTCCAAGGAGATGAGCGGTGGACATGATGTTTGTATAGAGGTTATGCAGGCGACATGACGACATTTGTAATTTTAATGATAAGTAACCAACTTCTGAAATGTGAAAAAAGCAACAACGGTGTAAAAACAAGTCGACAACTGATAAATATTTAGTTTGTGCCTGAAATCTTAAAAAAATAAAATTATAATCTTTATTATAATTCTCTTTTCTTTTCAAACTATTATTATTATTATTATTATTATTATTATTATTATTATTATTATTATTATTATATATAAATTATATTATTACATAAATCAGTTTGTTTTATATACGTTTTCAAGTCAACAGTTGTGCAAAACCAGATAAACAATGGGAACAGTGCAATCTATGCTCACTGATAATCTTTCTCTGCTTAAATACGATGTTTCTGACTCCGTGTGTTGAGGAAATGAATTGTTGGGTGAGTTGAAGTGTACTTTATCTCCCCCATTCCATTAGCAAAAAGCTAGCTAAGCTCTGCACAGCAACAATGGGGAAACAGACAATATATAAACAAGGAAAATGTCATATTCATAAAACTAAATGGGCAGAAAATAAACCAAATGGAAAGCGCTTTAAAAAAAAAAAAAAAAGGAACCATTATTAGTCAATGCTTCCATTTTATAAAAGCAATAAAGCCATTAAAATATATTATTCAATTGTTAAATACGATACCACTGGTTCATTTGGTCCTAACGTGACTATATTCTTTTGATTTCCTCCACTACCGTATGTTCTACATTTTATAACTGCCACATCACATGACTTCCTGATATTTTATGTTTACATTTGAAGTTGTTATTTGTGTGAAATGGACAAATTTGACCGACTGTGGACCAGCTGGGACTTGTATTTGAATTGGTCTTTTTCATGATTGTGTTTCTTTTGTTGGTAGATGTCTTTTTGTAATTTTTGATTTATTTATTATTATTATTCCTAATTCTGTTCTCTGGTTCTGTTGAGTTTTTTTCTTTAAGCTTTTAAAAAAAAAAAAAAAAAAAAAGAATAATAAGTTGTTTATTTGTATGACCCCTTGTGTCGAATAAATGAATTAAAAAAATAAAATAATATCAGATATAGGCCTATACATACATTAAAAAAGCAACCGAGAAGCTATTTTCAGTTTCCACTTGACCGCAAAAAGTTAATTTGGTTGATTTGAGTGAAATAGCTCCACGGACAAAAATCTAGTGGAAAAAAAGTGTGTTGCCGGAACGAAATCAATGAAAATGTGTCACGCCCCCTGCATGACCTCTGCATGACCTCTACTGTGAACTTCTACCACTTTCTTCTGGGTTATGCAGCTTTTGTCATTCTAAAATAAAATGTATTTCTTTTTAAAAACGAAATGGAAGCACTTGCAAATGGAGGGATACAAAACAGCACATTTAGGCCAAGGACGTGTTTAAATTACGCACATTCCACACATTACACACACGCAGCAGACGAATCACGTTTAAAGCAATCACCAATCAGACGAAGCCACACGCGCTTCACTAATTCACAAATGCGGCGATTAGGTGACGGAGGTGCTCGAAAAACAAACCTTATTTAAGAGGATGCGGTTACCAGGGCGATGAGACGGAAGTAGGGCATCATCAGGACCGACTCTGCCCCCCCCCTTCCCACACACACACACACACACACACACACACACACACACACACATACACACACAAACACAGCGGCCCCCACCTGCCCTTCACTGCACCGAGCATAAACAGCAGCAGCAAACCCAGAGTGGACGTAATAATCATAATAATAATCATCATAATAATCATAATAATTGATGATTGCTGGGCTTCAGTGACGATGTCGAACTCTCCGATGGGGCGCGAGAGACAGTTTGGCCAATTAATTTCCTGGTATTTTCACATAAGTCTTCCACAAATGTTAAAGCGCATCATTTATATACGTGATGCTTAACAATATTTACAATCAACTTTCATGACATATAATCGAGTGTTATGGTGTCATGTGAAACCCAGCGAGTGTTGTTTTGGCGATGTAGGTAATGTAATAAACAGATGCTGCGACAAACACAATGTAAACAAAGGATAATTAGCCGCACAATTACCGTTAAGTACAATGACAGTGGAGGAAAGACTGAAAATGTGTCCTCAAGTAAAAGTACACAGTTACATGGCCAAAATGTACTCAATTACAAGAACTGCTGTCAAATGTGTACTTAAGTAAAAGTACAACGTATACATTAAAAATAATACTTAAAGTAATTAAAGTGGTTAGTGAACCGCTTCTGGATGAATGAGGTTTTTAAACACATTTTTATGCAGCACTTTGGGTTCATGTTTTGTACCAAACTTGATTAATTAAAATGATCCTGTTGAAAAATCTATTCAAATTACAAGTACTGTGGGTATTTGTGATTACTTTCTAACCCTAAAAAACAATACAATTAACTACAACTTACTACTACTTACTGCAACTTACTACAACGTACTACAAATTACTACAATTTACTACAACTTACTTCTACTACTTACTACAATTTACAACAACTTACTATCATCACCATGGTACTCTTTCACTATTGTAAAAACTTGTTCTCAAAAACTACTAGACGAACAAAGGTTGAATAAAAGGTTCAACTAAAATGAAAGAAAAACATTTGACACTTTTGACATTTGACACTATGTTTTTTAACTTAAATGTAAAGACACAGATGCAGACCATGAGTCGAGCACAGACACACTTAAAGGTGCACTGCTGTATGTAACGTTCCACAGTAAGGCATTCAAATCATCTAATCTCTATGGAGGCAAGCATGTGACGGCGTCAGATCTGTGGAGTGGCGACCTCGTTTACAGTGAGAACGCATGTTTTTCAAGGCATTAAAAACACTGAAGTAACTGAATAAATGCGAAATATAGTACAGTTTAATGCCATACAGCAGAACATTCCAGGGAAAGCCTTAACAATTACATGGTGACGAGCCATTGGAAAAGTTACACAGTGCACCTTTAAAGAATGGCACATAGAAAACACATAAAACACAGAGAAAACTGAAAAGACTTTAGTCCAGAGTTGTACAATAATAGCCACATTTATTTGAGTTACAGGCAAGTTTCCTTTTACACTATTTGTATCCGTAGTTCTTACACACAGGTACATTTCAAGGGTGCACGTATTTAAGTTTCTGACCGATAAATAAAGTGGTTCAATCGAGACAACAAAAAAAAAGTCCAAAAATGAGGTTCAAATACTGCTGACGTTTTACTCAGTAGTGGTACTCCAAAGTGCACAGTCTATTCACACAGTATCAGACAGCTTCATAGGATAGAATAATTAATAATGGCACACGTTTCACACATTCAACGACAAACGAGGCAAACCTATCCAAAAGGCACGGGACTCTCACGTCAATATTCAGCGTTGAAAAAAGTGATTTGTACATTTCGTATATATTCCCTCGTGTGTGTGCATGTGTGTGTGTGTTTGTTCAGGTCGATATCGAATGACACACCCTCGAATGGCACTGCACAGACAGGAAGTGGAAACGTTACTTCGTCTGGGGAACTAAATTGAGGAAGCAATTCAGTTATGTAAAGAAAAACAATAGGGACGTGCGTGATGTGGTAAATAGGGAATCACGTCGCAGAAAAGTCCAGATACAATTCAATGTTCAAATGTCCAATATCAAATGCGGAAATTTGATAGGAAATTGTGTGTCTGAAAATTTGATTCACAACCTAAGAGTCGGGATTTGGGCTGCAACTATTATTATTATGTTGATAATTGATTATTCTTGCGATTTAGTGAATTGTTGAGTGATTTGACCTGGATAACTCTAAAGTGGTGCAGTTTGAGCGAGTATATTTACAGACAAAATAGGTTTTTTCATCACAACACAAAATCTTCCACATTTCCTGTCATTTTTATGTAATCGCTACTTTGTCTGAGTCATAAAACCTTTTCTCTCTTTGCACGTGGCATCTGTTTGTCTGCGTGTAGACCAGTTAATCATCATTCAATTACTAAATTAGATGATGATTATTTCAATAATCGATTAGATGCGATGAATTAATCTGAGTCGGGACACAAATTTGGCAAATTTAACCCATTCATATGTTAAAAAAGATGTGTAAAATACATTTACTTTTGCTCTAAAAGTACATTTTCGAACAGGTATTTCAATACTTTTTGCTCATGTACCTAGACATTGAGTACTTCTGAAAACAATAAATATTTCCCTTGTAAGTTAACCACCTCAGAGGTCTCGAGGTCGTAATAGTGATCGCTGATGCTGTGCAAAAAATACACGCTGTAAATTTAGGGTTTAGGGTTAGTAGAAGGGTTAGTAATAATACATAATTTAAAAAAATGTATATGGGGTGGATTTAGTTGTGTTAGTTTTGAACATTTTGTCTGTCGCAGTAAAGATGAAATGAGTTGTTGGGAAGCTTGATATCAAATTATTGTTCAATAAACATACAACTCCAACAGTACTTTGTGGGGCTCAGTATTGATCGTGTGTACATTTTCTATGCACTTTCTTTGCATGTAGTACAATAATATCTGAATTTTAGAGAGTTGAATGAGTAACTTTTACGATAAATTAAAGTGTTTTCAAAGATATGATATATTTAGAGTTATTGTGTTGGCGTAAAGTAGCTTCAATATTATCGTTTATCACAATATTTTGATGTAATAATATATTGCACTTCAAAATATGTTAATGTGACTCACTTCATAGTGTGTATCCAAATTTCTGCAACACTCTCGTCTTTGTACGTTTCAGTTGTCTTCCGTTTTGATTTGTGCGGCCGTAATAACTGGATTGTTTCCTCATTTCAAAAAAGCATGATTCCAGTGAAACATGTCATTCTGTGGCACGTATTTTCCCTCCCATTAATCCTACGGTGCCCGCGCTGTGAGCTGGAGAAACACGACTCCAACCACAACAACCACAACAACAGCCGCGTGTAAAAGGAAGACTTCTATAAAACTACAGCAGGACTTTGTTCAGGTGAAAATGGACAAGAACCGAACCTGTCTTCTACAACGCAGGGTTAAATTCTCAGTAGTGTTAGCCACGCAGCCTACTAAGCCACTGTCGAGTCCAAGAAAATAGATTTACAGGTAATAAACGCCTCTGCTATAGAACTATTGTAACATTTACATCTGTTCAGTACATGCAAATACTTACAGCCGCTTTTCGATTCCTCACAGGGTTTAAATGCCCCCCAAAAAACAACAAAAACTAGTAAGAAACCAGCCCACAAATTCAAATTATTGACAACAGTGCGTCATATTATCGTCATGCCAAAGTATGATACAAACTATTCAAAACGATGATGATTTGTTAATATTAAAAACCAAGTAGCAGCAACGCATGGGCTTAGTTCTGTGACAACAACATGGAAAACCAGAAAGCCACCGGTGCCTCGAGGTTCAACTAAAGTTACAGTTACAGACAGTGAGCCTTCAGTGCAAATACGCCAGGGTCCGACAGAGTTCAGCTTAAAGTCAAGGAAATATAGTTGAAAACTTACATATAATAATAATAATAATAATAATAATAATAATAATAATAATAATAATAATAATAATAATAATAATAATAATAATAATAATAATAATAATAATAATAATAATAATAATAATAATAATAATAATAACAACAACAATAATAATAATAATACACATATTTCCACTTTTGAAACTTTTGTTTAATTGTTTTCAGTTATGATTCTGTGTAATGCTGCGTTCATGTGGTCCTTAAGAACTTGGGTCAAAACCTCGCACAAGTCGGGAAAACAACTCAGGAACTTGGGTCAAAAGTTCAAACAAGTCGGGAAAAGAACTCAGGAACTTTGGTCAAAAAGCTTGCACAAGTCGGGAAAACAACTCAGGAACTTGGGTTAAAACTTCGCACAAGTCGGAAAAAGAACTCAGGAACTCGGGTCAAAAGCTCGCACAAGTCGGGAAAATAACTCACAAACTCGGGTCAAAAGCTTGCACAAGTCGGGAAAACAACTCAGGAACTTGGGTCAAAAAGCTTGCACAAATGGGGAAAATAACTCAAAAAGCTGCTGCCTGACTTCTACGCCTGACGTCTCCTTCTGTATGGAAACAGACTAAAATCAGATTATTTGTTAACATTGAGCTCTTTGACTTTACTACGTTATTACAGTTAGAGGTTTACTGTCAGATAAACACATTAGTGCAAAAAGACCTAACACTACAGTAATTAAGATGTAACGTTAGCTAGCTAAAGTAAAAATAGTAGGATGTTTTCCAAAACATCTAACGTTTAGCTTTGGAAAAGGAACAACAAAACTTACTGGTTAGCTCTATGAAATACCGTTAAAGAGCGGATTCTGTGATTTTATTATCCTGACTTGCTGAGATAAAAAGCACATAAATGCAAACAAGTCGGATCCTTGACTTCTCATTTCAGAATCCTCATTTCCCGAGGAGCACATAAACGCAGCAATAACTACAGCATAAATAAACAATTGGCTCTGTGCACAGCGGTTAGCTCGCTGCGTCTCAAAGATAATATTTACTTGTATTAAAACGTAAAATATAAAATAAAGTCAAATTTAAAATATAGACTACCTGATTGCTTTTGGATGTAGATTAATTCAGTTTGTGACATTATTTACATTTTTATTATGCCTCAAATTTAGCATTAGCGATTTAGCTTTCGCATTGAGACACGAACATCTCACTTTATAAACAAAGTGTCATCTGCATTTGTTAAAAGATAAATATTATGCATTTTTTGTATTTTTACTGGCCTTGAGTACATTTACTTTGGCAATTCATGTTTTAGAACTAAAAAAATGTTTTTACAAAAAACAATATAACTTTGCCACACACAGAGTAACTGAACTTTAGCTCCATCTATTGGCTGCAGAGGGATATACACAATATAAAATAGTTTAAGCACGCCGTTCCGAATGTGATTGGAGGGCAAAAACGCACAAAACAAGTCTGGAGATGATTTATGGAGGTAAAAACTTAAAAAAGATTCTTGGAACCACGTCACACATCGAGGAGATTCTGAAGAGTGTTTTTGACGCTCGGAGGGGAGATGACTTTCTAACCAGGGTTCGGCAAACAAGTGTGAATGAAGCTAAATGCTACTCCGGATAAGTCTTTAACATGTGGCATCCACCTGCAACTCGCTGTTCTCAGCGTGATCTTTAAATATGTATTCATTTTAGCGCAACTCATCAAAATCCCAGAGAGATAAAATTGGACAGGAAGTACTGACGCTAACAGTAAGCTAGCCAGCCAGAGCCAATTCTTTGTCAATTAAAGTTTATAGCTACAATTGACCAAAGTACTTGAGTTGAAAATTATATAATTTAATTTGACACTGGGTTTACAGAGCTCATGCAGTTGTTATCACGCAATCCCAGCATCCACCAAGTTAGTTAGTTAGTTTCAATGCAAATTTCCCGCCACCATCAAGACAAAGCTCCAGATCGACAGAGAAGTGAATTTCTGGAACTAAACGGACTGAAGTGAGTCAAATCTCACATTAACGAAGCTAATTAATTCGAGTTTTCATTTGGGGACTGTTGAACGATTCAACATCTTTATTAAGATTGTGTAACTGTCAATTTGAACAATATGTCAAGTAACGGTGTCAAGATTTTGCTGATTTTTAGGAGCTCTAAACTCTTTAAAAGCTCATTGTGAAAGGTGAAGGTCGCCAATGTTTAATCTGATTCATTTTTAAGCTGTATTGATATTTATGGCTTGATTTGTTTAATTTGTGACAAAGATAAAATCCAAAAGCGACATTTCAGGCTGCCGTAATGGCGTGGTGCAGGAGAGTTATAGTTTGCATGGAGTTATGGCATTTCTGTTCATTTAAAGCAATGATTCTTTTTAAACAAGAGAAGAATTTCAATAATTATAACTATTGCATGGTCATTTTTGCAGTCTGCATTTATTGTTGGACAGAAGAACTACTTTCAACTTGCTGCTACGATGCCGTCTACTTTGCATCAAACATAACAACATGTTTATTTCAAATTTAAAATTTTACGTTAAGCTGAACCCAGGCAGACTCCATATGTACCTCTCCACTCAAACATGGAAGCTTCATAGGCTGAAATGCAGCGGTGGCTTTGAACCTTGGCACCACCGTAATGACCACATGACCAGCACTAACATTAAGAGAAACACAATCATAACAAACACAAACTGCCCTTCTGTGCGACGACACTTCAAGTAAAAATAAAGTTCCTGCAAAACAGTTAGTGCTTCGTAACATATCCCGTGACGGCGACATTTAAGGGACATACAAGGTACACAAAAAAGGAACTATTTACACGATTTCGCTGGACTTCTACTCACCCGGTCGCCACTCAACCCTTCTCCATGGTTAGAAATAGCACCTGTCCAATTCTAATCCGGCAGTCCCAAATATATATCCCCGCACAGTTCGTTTACCGAGTTCCTTAAAGGGGCGTGTCGTAGACCTTTTCCGTGGAGCCCTCCTCGGTGTCGTCTTCTGACTGCGACGCTTTGTGGTTGAGTTTTTCCGAAGTCGAGGAAGAGGCGGGGATTCTGCTGTCGTCGCAGAGCTTGGTTTTACCGCTGTCCTGGACGAACTCCTGGATCTCCACTGGCAACCGGCGGAACTTGTCCTGGTACTCCTGGTCCAGATCGCTCTGCAGCTGCGGGAGGAAACGGAGAGAGGCGCACGTTACATCGTTATTATCTTCTGAACATTTGGATGTTTCTCGTAGGAATAATTGATTTTGATTAAAATTATGATTATTGTTTTAAGTGTCGTGTGTCAGTGTTTTCAAGAGCCTCATACATTTTAGTGCAATAGAAATGTTATTCCAGTGCTTCTCGAGTAAATCTAAAATCCCAACTCTACTGTTCTTAAAATATCTAAAGAAGATGGAATCAAAAAGAAAAGAACTTTGCAAAATGTTTTATGTTTTTACAAATAACATAATAGATCAAGGACTGGATTGACATAACAGGAATTACACAAATGGAAAAAATAACATTTGAAATTTGGAAAAGGACAAATTTGACCGACTCTGGACTCTTTATATACTAAATATGTAGTTGATGTCTGTTTGTATTTTTGTTTCGTGATTTGCTCTCTGGTTGTCTTCTGTTTGTGTTTTGGATTTATTTTAACTAATAAATAAATGTAAAAAAAAAAAAAAAAAAAAAAAAAATAAAAAAGCAAATTATATAATAATTTGAATAATCATGATTTCAGTGCACCGACCGGGGACCCCGTTGTTACCGTTACTGTTACTGGGGGACTTCAACACCCACGTGGGCAAAGACAGTGACACCTGGAGAGGGGTGATCTGGAAGAACGGCTTCCCCGATCTGAACCCGAGTGATGTTCAGTTATTGGACTTCTGTGCTAGCCACGGATTGTCCATAACGAACACCATGTTTAAGCACAAGGTTGTCCACCAGTGCACGTGGCACCAGGACACCCTAGGCCAGAGATCAATGATCGACTTTGTTGTCGTGTCATCTGACCTCCGGCCGCGTGTCTTGGACACTCGGGTGAAGAGAGGGGCAGAGCTGTCAACCGATCCTCACCTGGTGGTGAGTTGGATCCAGGGTAGCTAGGGACATTGAGTCCAAGTGGTTCTCGACGTCCATTGTCAATGCGGCTGCTCGGAGCTGTGGCCGCAAGGTCTCAGGTGCCTGTCGTGGCGGCAACTCCCGGACCCGGTGGTGACCCGGAAATAAGGGATGCCGTCAGGCAGGGACTCCTGAGGCTGTTGACAGGTATCAGCGGGCCAGGCCTGCCGCAGCTTGTGCTGTCGCAGAGTCAAAAACCCGGGGCTGGGAGGAGTTTGGGGAGGCCATGGAGGAGGACTATCGGTCGGCCCCAAAGATATTCTGGCAAACCGCCAGGCGCCTCAGGAGGGGGAAGCAGCGCTTCACCAACACCGTTTATGGTGCGGGTGGAGACCTGCTGACCTCGACTGGGGATGTCATCGGACAGTGGAAAGAATACTTTGAGGACCTGCTTAATCTGTCACTGTCACGTCTTCCGAAGAGGAGGCTGAGGACTCTGAGGCTGACTCATCCATCACCCAAGCCGAAGTCACTGAGTTTGTTTGCAAACTCCTCGGTGGCAAGGCTCCGGGGGTGGATGAGATCCGCCCTGAGTACCTAAAGTCTCTGGATGCTGTAGGACTGTCTTGGCTGACACGTCTCTGCAACATCGCGTGGCGGTCAGAGAAAGTGCCTCTGGACTGGCAGACCGGGGTGGTGGTCCCTCTGTTTAAGAAGGAGGACCGGAGGGTGTGTTCCAACTACAGAGGGATCACACTCCTCAGCCTCCCGGGTAAGGTCTATTCCAGGGTACTGGAGAGGAGAATCCGACTGATAGAACCTCGGATCCAGGAGGAGCAGAGTGGTTTTCGTCCTGGTCGTGGAACACTGGTCCAGCTCTATACTCTCCATCGGGTGCTCGAGGGTTCATGGGAGTTTGCCCAACCAGTCCACATGTGCTTTGTAGATCTGGAGAAGGCTTTCGACCGTGTCCCTCAGTTGTTTCCTTTGGGGAGTGCTCCGGGAGGATGGGGTCGCATTGCCGGCAGTAAGTCAGACCTGTTCCCAGTGCGTGTTGGACTCCGCCATGGCTGCCCTTCGTCACCGGTTCTGTTAATTGTTTTTATGGACAGAATTTCTAGGCGCAGTCAGGGGTCGGAGGGGGTCCGGTTTGGGGACCACAGGATCTTATCTCTGCTGTTCGCAGACGATGTTGTCCTGATGGCTCCATCAAACCTGGACCTGCAACATGCACTGGGACGGTTTGCGGCCGAGTGTGAAGCAGCTGGGATGAGAATCAGCACCTCCAAATCCGAGGCCATGGTTCTCAACCGGGAAAAGGTGGCTTGCTGTCTCCGGTCAGGAGCGGAGTCCTTGCCCCAAGTGGAGGAGTACAAGTATCTTGGGGAAGGATGGAATGTGAGGTTGACAGGCGGATCGGTGCAGCGTCTGCAGTGATGCGGTCGCTGCATTGGACTGTTGTGGTGAAGAAAGAGCTAAGTCGAAAGACAAAGCTCTCGATTTACCGGCCAATCTATGTTCCACCACTCTCACCTATGGTCATGAACTTTGGGTAATGACCGAAAGCACAAGATCACAAATACAAACAGTCGAAATGAGTTTCCTCCGCTGGGTGGCTGGGTGCTCCCTTAGAGATAGGGTGATGAGCTCAGAGTAGAGCCGCTGCTCCTCCACGTCGAGAGGCGCCAGCTGAGGTGGCTCAGGCATCTTTTTCGGATGCCTCATGGGCGCCTCCCTGGGGAGGTGTTTCGGGCATGTCCCACCGGGAAGAGGCCCCAGGGAAGACCGAGAACACGCTGGAGGGACTGTCTCTCGGCTGGCCTGGGAAAGCCTCGGGATCCCCGTGGAGGAGTTGGAGGAAGTTCTGGGAGTCCCTGCTTAGACTTCTGCCCCCGCGACCCGGCCCCGGATAAGCGGAAGAAGATGGATGGACGGATGATTTAAAATATGATTTAAATAACTTGATGATTCTTTTTTCCATAAATGAGCAGCTCTCTAGTTCACACAGGATGGATAACGTCTGATATCTAAGTAGTAGAGGAACTGTATTTGATGTGAATTAATTTACTTGTGAGGTGATATTTTGGAATTTTGTGGTACGAGGATAGAAAGTGGAAAGTAAATCACCATCTCGCAAAAGAACAAACAAAACACATACCCAGAAAGGCCCCTCTCGGACCGGATTCTAATGCTGAACCTGTGAGATGATGCCATTGTGTCCCAATAAAATGCTATAATATAAATCTATTGTATTCATTACATTTTTGCTGCCCAAGAATCTGAGAATTGTAATAGAAATACATACATAATAATATTTCTAGTTATTTGCTTTACTCAGTGTCCACAATTGTTTCCTGTTTTGAATTATTGCATTTTGTTCCATAAAGCAGCACATAAACTCTAAAGAATTCTAAACATCATTTTAAGAACATAACATTTTCTATTGCTTGAAAATCGGCAATCCATCCACCCGGGGCCGGGTCGCAGGGGCAGCAGTCTAAGCAGGGACTCCCAGACTTCCCTCATCCCAGACACTTCCTCCAAATCCTCCGGGGGGATCCCGAGGCGTTCCCAGGACAGCCGAGAGACATAGTCCCTCCTGCGTGTCCTGGGTCTTCCCCATGGCCTCTTCCTGGTGGGACATGCCAGAACGTCCCGGGGGAGGTGTCCAGAAGACTCTGGAAATGATCCCCGAGCCTCAGCTGGAGGAGCAGCTGGAGGACCTCCCGTGTGACTGAGCTTCTCACCTTATCTCTAAGGGAGCGCCAAGCCACCCTGCGGAGGAAACTCATTTTGACCGCTTGTCCTTTCGGTCATTACCCAAAGCTCATGACCATAGGTGAGGGTATGACGTAGATACCCCGGAAAATCGAGAGCTTTGTCTTTCGACTCAGCTCCTTCTTCACAACAGTCTGATGCAGCCACTGCACCACTACAGTCGCTGCACCGATCTGCCTGTCAATCTCACGCTTCACCCTTCCCTCACTTGTGAACAAGACCCCCGAGATACTTGAACACCTCCACTTGGGGTAAGGACTCCCCACCCACCTGGAGGGGGTAAGCCACGTCAATACTTGAATAAATCACGTTCGTCCCGGGTCAATATAAGGGTTTTGTCCCCAGATTAATTGGGCTGACATTGCTCCGAGAGATAAATAAGATGATTAGATTTGTTTGTGAACGCATTAAAACCCCTTCAATCAGGTAAGTGTCTAATCAGAAAAAATATTACTTGTGCTTGTAGGGACTTGTTGCTAGGCCATTTTGTATTGATTATGGGTATTATTGATTAGCATCTGTAACAAGAGATAAAGAGATAGCACTTGGCCCCTCCTTTTGGATGAAACATGTAAAACAGACGCCTGTTTTTCTCCCAGGCATAAGTGCCCCCAATGATTACACATGACAAGAATGTATTAAATCTATTGTGAGCCAATAATTGCTGTAATGCTGATTTCTCTGTTTAACTACTTCACTGGTTCCCCAGGGAGACGTGTAATTAAAAGGAAAACTGATAAGAAGAGTAGTGTCTTTTCACGTCAGCAATATTTTTGGTTCAAATGTACCTGAATGCAATAGGCTTACAGTGGGGCCAATAAGTATTGTGCAACTTAAACATTTGCAAGTTCACCCATTTAAAAAGATAAGAGGTTTGTAAATCATCATAGGTACACATCAAGCGTGAGAGACGGAATGTAAAAAAAATCCAGGAAATCACATTGTATGATTTTTAAACAATTTATTTGTAAAAATGGCCAATAAGTATTGGGCAACTAGAAAACAGACAACTCTTCTATCCCTCACAGACCAGTCACTTGCTCTTTAAGAAGTTATTCCGGCCTCCACTCGTTTACAGTATGAATGGCACCTGGTTGAACTGATTAGACGCATAAGAGACCCCTGCACACCCCTTCAAACTGTCAGACTGTCAGGCTCTCCCCACGCTTGATGTGTACCTATGATGAAAATTACAAACCTCTGTTAGGTTAGGTGGAAATGCTAAATACAGAACTTAGAACCTAATTTGAATTCTAGTTTATTTGCTCGATTCAGGTGATTTTTTTTTTTGATTTTTTTTTGTATTTTTGTTTTTAATCTTCTTTTGTATGGAAATAAGGCAGTATAGTCACAAAAAACATTTCTCATGTTGCAAGGCTGGTTTTACACACAGAGACAGAAGGGTGCAACGACAAACGCTTCAAACGCCACAAAAATACATATTTAACCATCACAGGGACTTATAAAGACGTTTATTAAGGTGAAAATGTTACTTAGAAAGCAAAAAAACTGAATATATGGTGAGCTTATTGCCATACTGTGGAACATTCCAGGCAGTAACATTTACATAGTGACATGCAAGACCGCAAAAGTTACAGAGTGCACGTTTACTGAGAGCAATATCATCTTTGCTTCAACTAGAGTTTAGGTTCTTGGCTTCAATTTCCCTGCTGTGTTGTCGGGTCGGGCAGGGTTTGGGTCAAAGGCTCAGGGCTGCTTCTGTGCCTCCCCCGCCGCATAACATATTTAACTCCCAAGTAAATAAAGTGATGCATGAATGAAGGCTGTGGATGGTGGCACGGAGCTTATCAAAAAGGAGAAGAGCAGAAGAGAAGATGAGAGGGAAAGAACGAAAGGAGAGAGATAATGTGGGTCAGCGGCCGGGGGACAAGCACTTCTGGTACTGGAGACAACTGCAGGTATAGAACACTAAATACGATATTGTTGTGGAAAAAAAACATCTCGATTTAAAGACGATTCACGATTATTGAGACCGTGACCATTTTCTTTCGTTCTCGTGGTTACTATTCCTCAATTTTGTGACCAACTTTACAAAAATGTACTTTCTGAAAGACAAAATAACGTACAATTTGACAAAAACTGCCAGTTGAAATAAAGTTCTCTACATTTAGGCCTATTTTTTTGGGCTGTATATTGAACAAAAAATACTTAATTTTGCTTAAAACAATTGTCCCGATTATTATTTTTTGGTTTATTGCGACCTGAAAAATCGCGATTATCGATTCGTGACATCCCTCAACACAGGTACGCTTATTCTGCCAATAAAACGCAACACTTTACTCAACACAATTCCAGTTCTTTTAGCGTCTGCCGGACTAAGAACTCTCCTAGTCTGGGGTGCGTTAGGAAGGGTACGATAGATTGACAGATTGTTTTGGGCCCCAATCCAAACTCTTCCGACACATAATGCTTCAGACAACACATAATAGCACGCGAACCCCGAGCCGCCAAACTAACCGGCACTTAATCTCACCGTAATCAATATGGCAAGAGGCGGGGCAAAAGGTCAAACAGCTACCACGTCTGACGGTTTTTCTCATTTCCGCCGCGCTCTGCTCTCGACTTCGTGAAAGGGCGCACATCCATTTCACGTGAGAGGAGATCAATGGGACGAGAGCTCATCCACAAACCACTCCAATGTCCCGCCGTGGCATTAGATCAACTCGATTAAAGTGGAGGTGATTCGAGCGGCGGGCGAACGAGGAGGGCAGAGGGTGTCGTGCACTGTCGGGAAAGTATTAGACCAGAAATAACAAGTCGGAGGACGATTTAAGTGGAAAGTCATACAGTAAATCAGGAAAGATGGCGCTACTTTTGTTCACCTTCCTAAAAAAAAATATTATATAAGTGTTAAACTGATGGCATTAAACACGTCGATCTTGTGTCTGCGGATTGATCTGAATTGTAAATGGAGTTTTAGAGTACGTTGCAATAAGAAAATGTGTCCCCCTAATCGTTGCCTGGGGACCGTTGTGCCGATCTGAGCCAGGATCTTTGTCTGAACAAACTGGACAATTGTCCCACACGGGATTCCTTAAATATCCAGCATGTTGTCCAGTGTAAAGGACCTCGCATTCTATTACGACCCCGGCGACCCACTTTTCAAAACTCTTTTCTATTCACCTGTGCTGCAAATTCTACAAAAAAAAAAAACAGCCCTTTTGAAGAGACAAAGCTTATTAAACTCTCAGAAATATAACAAAAACACATCCTGGTTTGCTGTCATTATCTGCCGCTTTATCTGGGTCACAACCGGATTAGTCACTGGAACTTCTGTGTTTAGTTTAGTTTGTTTGCAGTTTATTTAAAACCACAATGAGCTCATTTTGGCAGTGTGAGGTGTGACAGATGTTATGCTATCAATAAATGATGATCTCGTTTATATTTCCTTGTTGGTGAACTATTAGGTCTGAACACAACTGTTGCTCAGCTGCTCTTCTGAGGACTGAATACACAAAACGATGGAGAAAGTGAACTTCTGTTGATTAATCATACAAAATATTGGGTAATACTTTATGATAACTACACTTATTCTGGGCTTAGTAAAGGATGAACAAAGACTTAATTAAAAGGGAACAAACTGTTTATTAATAAGGATTCAGACTTAGTAACTACTTCATTTATATACTCTAACCCTAACTCTTAACTCTAACCTCAATTAAGTGGCTACTAAGCCTGAATCATGGTTAATACACTAAATAAAGTCTTTGTTCATGCTTTGTTAAGGCAAATTAAGTGTAGTTATTATAAAGTGGTGCCAAATATTATCAATGTTGCGGAACACTTGCTATAATTACGTTGTTTGATGTTGCAGTTAATTAGTTTGAGACCCCCGTATTAAGTTGACATGGAAACGAGTGGCCTAAACCTTGAGGAACCCACCCAAGACACAGAGAATATACTGCAGTACATGTGAATAGAGAATATACAGCAGTACATCTGAACAGAGAATATACTGCAGTACATCTAATATACTGTAGTACATGTGAACAGAGAATATACTGCAGTACATGTGAACAGAGAATATACTGCAGTACATGTGAACAGAGAATATACTGCAGTACATCTGAACAGAGAATATACTGCAGTACATCAGAACAGAGAATATACTGCAGTACATCTGAACAGAGAATATACTGCAGTACATCAGAACAGAGAATATACTGCAGTACATCAGAACAGAGAATATACTGCAGTACATCTGAACAGAGAATATACTGCAGTACATCTGAACAGAGAATATACTGCAGTACATGTGAACGGAAACATAACTGGTTCTGGCAATGTTATGATCTCTTTTGGATCAGCCAATCACAGCCTGCTACTTTTGCCTCTCAACCAATCATCTGCTGAGACTATAATTGCACAGTTTTGCTTCAAATAATTTAGAAACATTGAAACCAATCCACAATAAAGAACATTTAGGAATCTGAGCCCAAATCTAAAGCCCTGCTCCAAACCAAACTCTTCATTTCTCTCTGTTTTGTCTCTCGCTCAACAGTTGTCTCCTGAAGGTCACCTCGTCTCTCTCTTCCCTCTCGTCTCGGTCTCAGCGAGCGGCCGTCCCTGGTCGTCAGAACCAGATGGCTAACGACACTGTATGCTAGTCCCCCGTCTCCGCTCTGGCCCCGCCCCCTCGCACTCGGCACTACACATGACCTACTTATGGGGGCGACAGTGTGAGCGCCTGTGCAGGGGGGAGCGAGGGATGTTCACAGACGCGCGCTGGCATCCTCTTATTAAAACACTGCACTCCAAATGAATTATAGTTTACTAATTTATTTATGACAGAGCAGTGGTTCTCTCAAATATTAGTCCCACATAAAAGAGATTCACTGATATGTGGGGTTTTTTCATGGCTGATGTCGATTGTTTAGAATCCAGAGAATTAGCTCTGACGTTATATTTTGGGACAATATTAAGGGCCGATTTTGATCAGTTTCCCCAAATTATGTGTATATGTGCATGTGATGTATATATACACACACATACACCCATATATATATATATATATATATATGTGTGTGTATATATATATACACACATACACCCATATATATGTGTGTATATATATATGTATATATATGTGTGTGTGTGTGTATATATGTATATGTGTATAATATATATACATATATAATATATATATATATTATATATACACACATATATATACACACATACACACACACATTATATATATATATATATATATATACACACACATAGATAGATAGATAGATATCTGGCTTCCCGAGTACCACCAGATCTAAACCTGGTCAAAAGTATGGCTTGGTCTAATATGAGACTAAACCAGGTCTGAATGGGTAAGGCGGTTCTAAATAATAATTAGCCCAAAGGAGAACAGAAACGTCAATACATTTGTGTCTAAATTAAGATTTGGAAATTCAAATCCAGACTTCTGATTTTTACTTATCATTTTTGTTTTCATTTGTAGCATGAGACAAAAAAAAATTAAGAAAATTGCCATATCAAACAGCAAAGGCAGCTCTTCAAATGAAATATCTGAGGGTCCTATAATGTAACCTGCTTTCACAGTAGTTAAACGTTTAGAAAAACATTGTAAAATACAGGTTTTAAATAGGTTTTTAATGGATTTGTTCTTAAATGTCGGAAAACAGGTTCAATAATGAGGGCCTGCAATCCAAAAGTACACAATTATAAAGTTCATTCTGAATTTAAGAGTAACTTTTTTGCCGTACCGTCTCTGTCACTTGGCAACACTTTGGGCACAAGCTGAGCTGGAGGATGCCAGGTCCTCACCGAGACAGGAAATCAAGTGTGAGAGATTAGGAGCGATGCCAACCAAGCTGCCAGCGTGACAACATAAACATGAGGCAGCTTTAGCAACCGCCTACACGTTTTTAAAAAAGGGCAAAGGTATACTGCGTGTATTGGCGCTCAGAACGAGCTGGTCTGGGGTTTGAGTCCCAGACTGAGGAGTGTGGAGTTTTCATGCTGTGTCTGGACGGGTCGGTTTTTGCAGTCCTGACAATGGCTTCAAGATTTATAGCAAAGGAATCAAAATGAGCACAATTAGCAAATCAAACACTGAATTTCTTTCTCATTATGTATAAAACCTGCTTCAAACATCACAAACTATGAAAATCGCGGGCTGTTTTGGCGCTTGACAACCACGCCAGTCACACCAGATCCTTGTCAGAAAACATTTCAGCGCATAGCCTCTAGCGTTGTATGATATAGAGATTAGCACTAACAACCACGTTATACGCTTGGGACGTGCCCCCCGTGGGATGTCAGAATTTTACATAAAAATAAAGCTGTAACACACTTATTTCCAGTTTATATGAATTCTGCCTGGACATTTTTGCATTATTACAAGTCCCTAAATCTCCTGTTTAGTGAATTTAACTTCAGCTTTAAAAAGAGAATTGTCAAATCCCAATAAAAGCTCATTTTAGTGTCAATCAGACGATCCCTCCAGAAACCAGCTTTACTCATTCATATATTTAACAAAGTAAATCTGAATTCCTCTTTGCAGAGCTTGTTTCTACTTATGATTAGAGTGAAACAGACATCAGAGTCCAAAACTACAGAGTCTCAGCTTCGTAAAGACCCCAGTCATTTACTTGTGCTCCAGGGGTTCAGGAACAGCTTCAGTTAGAATTGGGGTTTATTTTTTTCCGGCGTTATTAGAAAAATAGGCCCCTAAGTGTAAGGGATTAAATATAACCTCATACTGGACAGACTGCACTAAAAATATAGCAGGCAACAGCAGTTTGACACCGACATTTTAATTGTTATTTAATGCATGAATTTAAGAAAATGAAGCAGGACGTTAGATATTGACTCTTGTTACTCATTCTGAAAATATAAAACAACATTTCGGTGTGTGTGGGTCTTTTCTAAACACGTATCTTGGAAAAGTCCGTTCAAACCTGTTATCAAATGACACAAATACTTGTATTAGCCAAGCACAAAATGTCGGTATGGTCGGGCCAAGGTCAATGCTCCTGAACATAATCCCACTGTAAAACCCAAATCTAATCACAATGCTGGTCAGACAAATCGCATTCAGATGTTTCTTCTAAAATAGGTTCAGTCCTAGTCCTGACCAAAGATCCTGGTTCAAGATCTGGAGATTCTGAAGTTCATTATTAACAAACATATACAAGTTTCCATTATATTGCCAATGGCTCCACCTGAAAAAGTCCAAAATTGTACATCCCAGTGGAGGACAACAAATTCACATGTCTGGAGGGAATTTTGCTGAAAAAAATGTATCACGTTTTTTCACAACAATATGTCAAAGTGCCCATTTTTCACAGGGAAATGCTGACTGTTGGAGAAACTGTGGCAGCCGGGAGGCAAACCACTATCACATGTTTTGGGACTGTCCAGTTGCTCAGAAATATTGGACTGAGGTTCACAAAGCACTGCAGACGGGTGCTTTTGACACCACCATTCCTCTGGACTTTAGAACTACGTATTTGGGCCTCAAAACTCCTTCCATCGACACAATAGATGGATACTTTAGGAATGTCCTTTTGGCGGCGGGAAAAAAGGTCACAGCAAAAAAATTATATACACAAACATCGCCGCCGATTAAGCACTGGACGGCTATAATAACGGACATAAAACAAATGGAAAAAATAACATTCATTTGTAAATGGACAAATCCGACAGACTTTGGACTGGTTTGGACGGTTATTTTGATTTGAATATGTCTTAATTTTGCTTTGGTTGATTTATTTAATTATTTATTGGTCTGTTTTTTGTTGTGTTCTATCTATTTTTTCTTTGTTCTTCTTATACATTTGAAAACTGAAAAATATATCCTACAAGTAAACTCAACGTATGAAACAGTATGGCATTGAAACGAATCGATACTAGAGACAAGCAGGTGACAAAACCTTCTCCAGAATACTTAATGCACCTTTAAACTCTGCCCTGGTTTAATACATTTCTCATATGAAAATGTCTTTGAAACGCTGCGGTCCTTTCCATGTGCTCCAGTTTCAGCTCGGAGACCGCCGGCAGGACTTTCCGATCCCCCCGTTTCCCTGATCCGTGAGACCCTTCGTCCAACAAGGCGCCCTGCTCCCTGCTCTTCTTAAAATACAGCTCTGCGTGACCTTCTCCAGCAGCTGTCCTCATTTTCAGGCCGTGTCCAGGGAAAAGGAGAAGGGCTCCGAAGAGACTGGAGCCATTCTTTGCTTTGAGCCGTGACATAACGCTGACTGCAGTCTCACAGCCAGAGACAGCGCAAAATGTGTACAACGGAAATCTATGGATGGTCTGATATGGCTTTTTGTTTTGCTGCTGTTGACGATAACGATTTAAATCTAAAGCAAGGCTCACAAATTGATGTTAAAAACGTGGTTTTCACCGTCTTAAAAATATGAAAAGAAATAGTTAATTTGTTTGCAACAGTCCAAATGTATTTCTCACGTTCCAAAGGCATTCCAAGCATCTTAATTATTCAAAGAGTACTTTCCCCAACGGTCAGAGGCCACAGTGGGCAGCACACAGCAGCCATATAACCCTAACCCTTGATCTTAGACTACAATATATTAGAGGCAAAACTCATTTGAATTCATTGCATTTTCACTTCTGGGATATAAAATTATTTGTTGCATGATTGTTTAAACAGACACAATTTAGCTTAAAGCGACCTCATTCTCAAACCGTAAACTAAGGCTACGTTCATACTGCAGGCCAATTCAAAAATGTTTGTCCATATGTGACCTGTATCCGATTTTTTCAGGGCAGTGTGAACAGCACACATCTGATTTTTTCAAATCCGACCCAGGTCACTTTTGTATGTGGAAATAAATCCACAGTTTTAGAATGCGACTTGCGAAACTAAGTACATCAATAAAAGGGCCGGACGCGGCCAACACATTTGGGTAACGCTACGTGTGACGTCATGTTCTTTTGTGCGGATGCGGGCCACATCGAGCTGCATTCTGTTCACACCAGACAAAAAACGGTAGTCGCATTTTTTTTGTAATGTGAACAACCATGAACAAAAAATTTGATTTAAAAAAAAAAAATCAAATTTGGCCTCATACCCTGCAGTGTGAACTTAGCCTAAGTGTAACCCCTGCAAATATAAGAAACATATTAAACTATCTGATTTACCTTTACTTTTAATTACTGACCTGCTGCAGCCCTTTCCCGATGCTACCCCCGTGCCTCAGACTGAATTAACCTCCATGTTTAAATCTACTACTACATGTGACTCACAAGTATCACGTCATCACCGAACTCCTGCGAGAAGGTGCAGAAATACAGCGAGAAGTGCAGAGTAAAAGTAAAAGTAACAATAGATCAGATAGTTTAATATGTTTCTTCTATTTGCAGGGGTTACATAAGGAAGTAGGTATTTACACTCATTCCTAGCTCTCATAAATCCTTTGGCACATCACTAGTATTCACATGCATCAATATCTGTTGTCTACTTGCACAGCTTTAGAACAGCTCTTTCAGATATAAAAGTGAAACAGCAAATCGGCTCTCATCTCAGAGCGCCCAAAGCGTCATGACTCACATGACACATTTAGATTGAAGATGGCGTGTGGAAGTCTGATTTTTTTTTCCCACAAAGTTCTGATTTTACAAATCACTTCCCGGGGTGGAAACAGAATTGACTAATTATGAGTATCCCAGCTTCAACTGCTCCTCTATTTCCATCTTGACACATGACTAGTGTGTTCCAAAAACACATCTGATGGATACGAGAGCACATAGACTCTGCAGCTGGATAAACCTATAAAACTGGACCGATATCTATATGTGTATATCTATAAAAAAACAGATATCACCAATAGTAGCACCAATATATCGGTCATCCAATGTATTAGAGTTAAAGTAATCACAATAACAATCCATTTATTCCTTTTATAAACAGATATCAAAACTATCAAACTAGTTCAGCTGCAAAAATATCTTAAAAATGTACACAGTGCAAAAGGAGTTACTGGCATTGACTAGAAAAAATACTCATGTCCCCCCCATGTCTTTTATAATACAACAAATTGCAAGGCCAAATTCATTTCCAAGAGTGCAGTAGAAATGGGGGAAATGGCAGAACAAACCAGAGGGATTGTTCTCTTACAACACTCACACAGGTTTGTGATCAACCTTGACAGGATCTGAAGAAAATCTAACCAAATATGTATCAAGGAATAACTGTGAATAATGAATAATAAATGAAAGAACATGAACGTGCCAAAATCATATCCAATCAGCTGGACATCACATCATCACAGGAGTCGACACCAGCCGCCAAGGTTAAGGTACTCATGTATTTTCTACTCTTGAGTAAATGTAGTTTTCCCCCTCTATGGACACTATTCGGGCGACTGAGGGATTGCACAGACAGTTCCCTCCAAGAGTATGAGACAAAAGCAGCACTTTGGGACAAAAATAAACCACTGTGCTCCATCTAGAGAATTTTAGTGTTTTATAAATCTGTGTGATCGCGGTTAACCCCTGCTTCACTTGATGAGCCGAAAGTTTTGTGAGAGCGAGGACCTACTTACTTCCCCCCAGCTGTAATTGGTCCAGATACAAGAAGAACATGCAAAACTCACATTAGACTCAAACTTGGCCCGTTCCGTGAGGAAGGAACTCGTGTTGGAGTTTAAATTCAAACAAAAAGGAAGAGAGTGTGTGAATATACCCCAAAAACTGTTGGCTAATGCTGGCTTGTGACTGAAACGTTATAGAAAAGGTCTTGCTTAACTGGGCATACCATCTCACCTGTTCGAACTAAGCGTTACCGCTCGAAGGAACGTTGAGGGCATCACGAGGTATCGGCACATGAGAACAAATGATTAAATGTTCTACGTAGGACTCTTGGTGGTCTTAATACTATAGAGACACATGCAGCGACCTTGAGTTCCCGTGACATTTCCATGCGACTCATCAAGCACATGTTCTGTCCCACTAATGAGACAAGGTGAACACACTGTCATCGTCGTCAGGGTATCGGGAGACATGATTCTGCTTCCTTGATTGTAAAGTACACTGCCATAACTTAAAATGACTAACAGATGCAGTGCCAGGGTTTTCTCGATTTCTTTTTAAGCGCGGAGATTTGTGAAAGTGGAACAAAATCAGGACGCTGCGCACTGTCTGCATCTGTCATCGATCGCAGACCTTGAAGCAAAAACGTTGCGTGCCTCTTTATGTTACGCTTGATGGGATGAGAGTGGAAGACAGTGGAACGGTGGTCTATCCCTACTTCACTTCACTGTCTGCAAAAGCTGCCCTAAAGCTGTGTAAGCGCCTAAAAAAATAATGCATGTGAATACTAATGATGTGCTTGACGGTTTGTAAGAACTAGGAACTAACTAGTTAAGATAGATATAAAAATGTCTTCCGTGCATGGTTTGAAAATCAGGTACCCGAGTTTTAGATTTAGAAAAGCATTGTTCCTTTTACAGTTCTGATTTGACTGATTTTGATATTCAAGGACAATTTCTTTTCCATACAAAATTTCCCACAAATGGGGAATACAAAGTTAATTTAGGGACAAATATTATGCAATACCATGGGGAATTAAACAAGCACTAGCTCACTCCAACATGCTAATAGAAGCACACAGTTGTAATGAACGGGATTTGATGTAAGAACAAGTCTGCCGATGATTTATAAACTTAAATACAGACGAACAGGCGAGTTCCTGATCTCTATTTATGTCACAAACAAAAATTTGAAACAGTGTTTTTGTGAGGCTCAGAAAAAGGGCAGAGAAGATGATCTTGTAAACGGGATTAATGAAACAAGTGTGACTGAAGCTAAAAATAACTCCATGTATGGTTTTGCTGAGGGACCAGTGTTATAACATGGTGAAAAGCTCAAAAAAGCATAATAAGTGCACGTTAAAACAATCTCACTAACTACAAGACGAATGAGGGATTACACCGACCTTCACGAAATCCCGATAAATCAATACCTGTAAATATCGAGAACGCACAATCTCTGTAAACTGTAAGGACGTATATGTAGAGGACATCAAGCTCATCAGCATTCTCCTCACTGCACCAGCGCTCAGTGGAACAGAATGTGGAGAGACAGGCGGACGTGTAGCGAGCCTGGCTTTGATTGGAGCGCTAACAGCGGGTGAGAGAAGGCCCCCTGCCCAGACCCCCACTCCCCCCTCCACATCTTCTTCTCCAATCATCCATCCACTGATCCACAACACATTTTAGAAACATTCCTGCAGCCCAAGAAAGTATGAAAGCCTCCTGCCGCTGCGAGCCTCCTGCTTTTACGTAACAAGTCCATACCCTAAATGGACAAGTTCAACGACAAAAGGTTAGGCCTGAAATGTGCGCCGGGTTATCAACACGGGGATGGAGATTCGAGATTGAGCATGATAACACTGGTAAAGCTGCCTTCAACTCGGGGGTCGGGTGGGGAAAAAAATACTGTAGGATACAACATGAGATTGTGTATCACAAGACAAGACCAAGTCACCGATCAAGTTTGGCGTGTTCCATAACTACAGCATTGGCAAAAATAATCAAATGGCGTCGTTAAAATGTCAATTGTTGTGACTGATGCTTATTCTGTGTTCCAGTCGTCCTCGGAGGTCGAAACTTGGACCTGGGAGTGACTTTTTCTCAGAGTTTCGTCAAGTTGACAAAAACAATGAGCGGTATATATATTCCAGTTACAACAAAGACTATGAAATTGCGTGAATCGGCCAAAATGCCGAATTGTTATGTTATATTTATAGTAGGTAAAACGTTGCTTGAGAGTGGATTTTTTTTACTTTTGTTTACATTAGCTGCTTTGTAGACGTTAGCAACATTAGCATAGCGACACATAATGACACATTTATAACAGAGGTTCAGAGACAGAAAGTGGACAGTAGAGAGAAAGAGAAATTAAAGGTCAAATAACACAAGTACTATCATTACTAAAGCTGGCAGGTGTTTATCTTTCCACAAGCGCAGGGTGCAGCCAAGTTGGATTGTCTAACTCGGGCTCTGAACATTTTTTGAGAGTTTCTGAGTAGGAATTCCAGGCTGTTCCAGTGGAAATACACATGTTGGAACTCCATTACTCTCCAAACCTATCTATTTCTACGGAGACGAGCAAAGTTACAGGTCAGATGTGTGGAGAGGAGACCCTGCTCATAGAGCTTTTTGCCTTATAAGATTTACGTATGGATGTCACACAAAAAGACATTCACACATTCACACGACGGTTCACAGGATGCGTCGTGACTGCAACCAAAGTTTGTCTGAGTGAATATCAGGCTCTAGGCTCCGTGTGGTGAAGTCATTGGAATTGTACCGGTTAGCTGAAGCTAGTGCTACACGCTAGAACTGTTTTTGCATGTAAACGTTAGTAACAACAACTAAAGATGAGGTAGTAAGGTCCCAGTTGCAGGTAAGCTCTTCTGCTGTTAGAGATTGATGGTAAAACACAGCGAGAGGAGGACTCACCCTGCGACCACGAACAGGTTTCATATAAATCTCAGCTCCTCTTTGGTACGATCTCTGTTTCACTGTGAGACCTACGACCCACGTTTTCCTGCCACGACTCAAAATGTTCCCAGTAATCAGAAATCTTTCATTGCAGACGGACAAAATTGTGCAGTGGACACTCTTAACACACACTTAAGAACACACGTTTTTCAATCAAATCACCTGTAATAAATAAATGCAAGATGGATCATTCTAATGCCATGGTGTGGAAAATTCCAGGCAGCCGCAATAACATCTTTAGTGTTTTTTTTTTTTTTAAAAATGATTGTATGTGATGTGTTTAATGTGCTTTACTGTGCACTCTGAGCCTTCAGATCCATCTAGTCTATGTGGCTTTTAAACAACAAAAGGCAAATAAACACAATTAACTGACTGACTAACCATCAGCTCCACCAATTCCCTCAAAAACCACATTCATACTTGGCAAGGTGGAGGAACACAACTACCAAGCCAAAAGTACCAGAATCCATTTGCTCCGTTGAATTATCAGACAAAACATTCTGTATAAAGCAATATTCACTGTGACATTTCTCTTGAAACATCTGCTCTTTCCTGTTTATCTAAGTCGCCATATTTTGACAGAACAGACGAGCGCGCGCCTGTGAACTGCGTCCCCCGGTGGAGCGTGCGCCTGTGAAATGGGTCCCCTTGTGGATAATTCCAGATGGAGTTTATGAGTTCCTCAGACAGGGCACGGCCCCAAAGCGCTCCATGAGCACATGTGTGTACACTGCATACATAATAAGTACTCTGAGAGGAAAGGAAATGCCAAACTGAGCGGGAGCCAGAGCAAATCTACAATTAATTTCAGTGGTGGATAGAGTTCACAGCAGTGTGTCTGTGAATGAAGGTATTATTTATGAAGAAGGATCAGACAAAGGGAGGTGTCAATCAGTTTAAAAATGAGAGAAGGTAACCAGACACTGTAGTCATGGAGTTAGTTTGTGTAAAGTGGAGGTTCACAAACCGGGAAGCCTAAAAGTGGAGACACAAAAGAAAAGAAAAAGGGGAAATACCACTGACATTTGAATTATCTGTTGTACATGAAAGGTGCACTATGAAATGTCTTGCCGGAGGGTCTGTCACCTGCTTGTTTCCATGGGCACAAGCAGGTGACAACAACAGGCCAAGTCTCATTTATAAATCGTCATTTCATTTAGCTCAGATCAACTTCTTCCTCATTTCTGAAGCCCTCAAAGTAGAAATCAGGGTTTCTGGACCATTTTTGGCTCATTTTCATGTCAAGTTTTGTTTTTATCAATCGCAAAGCTAATATGGAAACTCACATATGCAACATTTTGTACGTACGCATGCATTAGAAATTAGACCCGGGATCTGTGGACAGGCGAGTCCAATCAAGGTTCGTTTTTCAAGGTAATTTAGCAACAACACATTGTCAGTGAACAACATTCACAAACTAGGATCTTGCTTCAGCGATAGGTGCAACATAAAACAATGAATACTACACAAATACACACAAAATGCACAGCATGGCCAGTATGGTTATCAAGATAGGTAAGTATAATGCCTTACTGTGGAGCCTTTCAGACAAAACAAAAAAGGTTTTCAGGTCATATCAACACTCTTGTTGATTTAAAAAACCTTGGGCCTTTATTTCAATGTAGAAGAGCTCTATCACCCACTGTTCAACAACTACAAGAGACTTTAGTTGACACAGGCTTTAGGCGTTATATTGTGTTAAGGGTAAAGTGGTCCAACTGCACAAACAGGAAAAACATCTAAGAATGCTAAGCCTAGTGTATTTTACCATCATCAGAACAATAATTTTCAAGGCGAACATCATGTCAGCAGCAGACATTAAGACTCAATTGTGACTCGACTTGAATTAGTTGTGGTTAAAATACACGTAATCGAACAGGAAACTCTGAAAAGAGGGAAAAATTGCATTTTCCATTGACTTGAAGGGCGTGTTACGGCATCAGATCACGTCTCTACTGTGACGCACTGTCGACTGTATCTATCCTGTAATGTTTTTAAATAATATGTTGTAAGAACACTGGGTCGTCAATACAGAAACACAAAATGTAAATGCAAGTGAGCTATACAATACAACGATACTAACACAACTCAAAGTGTATTATTTATTGGATTGCTGCTGAACTAACAAGTTACAGAAACTACATTGCCATTTAAGATCCAGTTCGGCATTACAAATGACAGATCATTGGACCTATTTTGAGTCGTACATTTATTTTAGAACCTTGACCTGGTCGAGACACAAGGCTGAACAATAACAAAATTTTACAGCCATATTGTTCAGGGGCACGGCATTCAAAAATAGACTAAAATAAACAGGTTTATGTCTTCCTCCTGCCAGCTCCAGCTCATGACCAGCTACACAACGGCGTCACAAGGATTCTGATCTAAATTAAACAGATCGCACTGATTTGTACAGGAGAAAAAAGGGAGAAGATTGGGGCACAGAGGGAAGGGGGAAGCAGAGACCTGAGTTTCCATGACGACAGCACAGGACTCCCTCTTGTGCAATACGTGATGCACCATACAAGCTGGAATACTGTATCAGGAGAGGCTTAGACATTATTGAGACAAAATCCTATACAGTGTGTTTTGGCCCAAAATATTGTATATTTCCAACACATTTACAATAATGCAATGAAAAGTTAAATGCAAACAACACAACAAAAGTCAGTCCCATAGGCCCTAGAAGGAGTTTGTATGCCTAATAAAATGGAGGTTCTAATTATAACTATTATTATTATCATCATCAATAATTTATTTTATTATTATGATTTATTTATTTTTCATCATATCATTTTTCAAAATTAAAAACATTTAAAAAGACAAGACCAGAGAGAAACAATTAGGTAAGAATAAAATAAATAAAATAAAATAAAATAAATAAAATAAAATAAATAAAATAAATAAAATAAATAAAATAAATAAAATAAATAAAATAAATAAAATAAATAAAATAAATAAAATAAATAAAATAAATAAAATAAATAAAAGTGAGGCATCCAAACAATCGTTGGCACAATTTGTGTAATCCATTTTTTCCCAGCTGCCAGAAGTATGTGCCAAAGAGATCCATTTATTGTGTCCATGGCATGGGTTTTGAGGCCCTAATACAGTAGAATGAATGGATTGAATGAATGGAGACAGAGTTAGTGGGGGACACAATCCCCCACTAACCAATCCCATCCCCCCTCTCCCCTCCCCTCCCCCGGTTGCCTCCATCAACATAAAACATGCACAATAGGTCAAATCCTCCAGCTCCGGTAGTCCTGACCAAGCCAGGCACAAAGATCTGGAGATGTTTCCAGAGCGCTGCTAACTTAATTGGCAATATCTACTTTCAATTTTAGATAATTATTTATATTTATTTATTTATTTATGTAAATACAGTTTTCTACACAGTTACAGTGAGGAGGAGGAGGATGAAGTGGCTGACGAGGTTGAAGGTCGTAATTCTGTGGTGTAGACGAGGCGGAAGTGAAATGGCAGCATGACAGATAACAGCCCGACAGTGGGATTTAAAGGTGCACAGGGTGGGTTTTGTGTAGGAGGATATGACCCAGGAGCCAGAATGAACGTTAATGAACCACGAAACACATTTTTACATTTATCCCTCGCAACTATTTTCATCCCGTCACCATCCTGAGACTGTGCTCCGAGCAAAGTGAAACCGAGAGGGAGTTAGCAGTAAACGAAAGCTTGGCTGACGGTGACAGGCAGGTGACAAGAGAACGACGTTATCCAGGGTGAGCTTTCGTCATTTTTTTCCCTGCATTCGAATTTAAATAAGCAGCTTTTCCACCTTTTCCACCATAAGCTTCACACTGACACATGTACGGGCGTGTGGCGTGTGGGCAGATGATGTAAAACATGTTCTCGGGCGGAAATTGAGGCCTTGTTCGCAGCCAAACCAGGCGCTGTCGGGGTCCGCAACAGTTTGAGACAGTTCAGCGTATTCCCAGTCAAAGCCAGTGCTATTTTTGTACAATGTAATTAAGTGGTTAGTGATTCCCAAATCTTTACAAGGGAGATTATAGCCAGCTTTGTGCAGTAGCAGTCATCCAAATAAGTCAATTTTGAATGAGGGATTTACAATATGAATGGAGTGAGATTGATGTGGAGGTCTTAATTTGCTGGTGTTTTTCATTCACATGGTTTTAAAATTGTTGAGTTTCTCTGTCACAGCATCTTTGGCACTGTAAAATATGTTTTCATTTGTTGTTTTACATTTAGAAGCTTTTTTTCGTTTTTCTTTTGAGCTAAAGATCTCCATTTGAAAACTAAGCTTCCACAGCCTTGAATTAACCATAGTTGCATTATTAGGATGTGTTCACTTGTCCTAGTTTGGTCCTGGTTTGAGCCTGGTTTGGTCCTGATGTTTGGTCCTGTCCTAGACCAGGTTAAGGCCCAATTTTGCACCCTTTGTGAATGGCATTGAATACTAGACTGAATTATTGTTGGCACCATAGCACAGTAGGAGGTAGAGCGTTTAGCTACCAAGCTCCTCTGTTGTGGAATCAGCTTCCTGTCCATGTTAAAGAGGCCGACACAGTCTCTTCATTTAAGACCAGGCTTAAAACGTTCCTCTTTCAAATTGCTTATGGTCAGGCCAGTTAGGAACAGAAATAAAAACCTATAGTATCCAGCTATGCTACCCTAAGGAGACACTATACTGGGGGAAGTATGGCAGCTTGAGCACTATCCTCTGTTTCTTACTACTTCTCTATCAAACAATATTTAATATTCAATTTCATCGCTTTTCCTTCTTTTTTCCCATTTCCCCGACGGGAGTGGAGCAGGCAACATCGATGACCTGTGGATCCAGATGCTCCTCATCTGCCTGGAGAAACGTCTCTACTCCATAGAACGGTTCTTCATCGGCCTCCGAAGAATTGGTTCTCCTCCTGAGTGGGGTCCAGCTCCACCGCCTGTCCGTCCGAGGGAGTCGGATCTCTCCTTCACTGTGGAACTCCTACAGGTTTCTACTTTTCCCCAAAGAGGTTTGGTAGTTTTTCCTGGCCGAGAAGGAGGGTCCAAGGACAGGGGAGCTTGGGACATCTGTCTAAGGACACAGGACGCTGGGACATTTCCAAGTCCCTATGAACATTGTTTATTTTGTTTTCCACTGTCGCCCCTCGAGGCAACTACAGTTGTGATTTTGGGCGTTACAAAAATAAATTGAATTGAACCATTTTGGCCATTCCTTTCAATTTGTATCAAACTCTGACTTGTTATAATGTTATTGTCACATACTAATCCAGACTAAAACGATCTAAACTATTTATTTATTCACCTTTATTTATCCAGGTAAAAATGACTCAAATAATGACTAATTTAAAACAGATGAAAACAAAACTATATTTAAAAGCACGGACAAGTTCAAAACTCATGAAAACAAGTGTATCGACAAACAACACGCATACACAGGACAGAGTTTGACCTTTTTTGACAGTCTTGATCTAAAAAAACTGCTATTATTGTAAATTATACTGTCTAAAAAAGGTGACATTGTGGCAAGGTAATACGGCGTTAAACTGAATATGTGCGCGCAGAAATCCATCAAATCTAAACGCCCTAATCCCGTGGACATGCGGCGTGAATGTGACCTTGCGGTGTACATTACACGAGGTGTTGCCGGGAGCGGATATTGGCGTTGGCGAGATGCTGGGTACAGGTGTCTCCTACAGGTTTTCTGATGGCATCATTATCAACACACACTGACACACTCACACCTGAGCCTGGGGATGATAGAACACCTCCTGCTTTTCCATTTCAATATGGCCTCCATCCAAAACGCAACACTATGATCCTGATGCTAAATTAATCGACTAATCATGACTAGTAGAATGATGATAATAGTAATATTTTGATCATTGTAATCATTAACTGGACTGAACAGACCCTAAAACACAAACAAAAATATTTTTTTTAGAACAAAGACAGCTGTGTTATTACATCAAAAGGTCAAAAAAAGAAAGAACTAGTTACATTTTTCATCAATAATACACTTTCTTTGTACGGTGCAAATGTGGCAGAGCGGTTAGAGGTCTTGCCTACCAAGAAGGAGATCATGGGTTCGATTACCGGGTCAGACCAACATCACATGATCTCCCTGGCTTCCTCCCACCGTCCAAACACATGTGTGAGGTAAATTGGCTCTAGTGAATGCATGTGAGAGTGAATGGTTGGCTGTGTGCCCCTTAAAAAAATTCCAATATTTGATGTCCCTGGTTGATCATTTATTTAAATAAGTCTCAAAGTACCACAGAAGTCACTGTTTTGACTTGTCGACTGATCAAACAAATAATTGCTTTTTTATTTTATTATTTATTTTTATTTTTGAAATATATACAAATAAAAACAAGAAACAGGACCCGAGCATATATATATTATATATAAAATATTAATATTATTATTTATTTTCCTTTTTGAAGGATTTTTTGGCCCGTAGGCTTTATTAGACGGGATAGCAAATAGCAACGTTCTAACACAAAAATGCTGAAAGAAATGTGTTTTGTCAAGGTATTTGTTTGTCATTTAAAGCACTCGAATCGAATAAATGCAATATAGATGTGTTTAATGCCATACAACGGAACTGTCGAGGCAAGAAATATCATCACCATGGAGACAAGCAAACCCTCCACCAGTAAAGTGACACAGTGCACCTTTATAGATCATGTAAATGTAAAAATAATGAGGGCACCATCTTTTCATGGGCTTCATTTTTCTGTTTAAAAGCAACATTTTGAGGACTTTTGACCATTCAGAAAATAAATTATTTACTTTTCAATTAATGGTTGCTCTGGTAACAGTCCATATTTTTCATAATTCTGAGGCCCATCGGTATAAACATGAGCAGGACCCCCGAATAGTACATGTTAAGTGGTGCGTTGAGTGGGTTTATTACTGGGTAGAGCGCAAACACTGCGAGATGTTTGTAAAGTTCAAGGACGTGTTCAGGGACACTTCTCCGTCCATTAGCGCTGAACTCTGAAGATGATGTGGGTCAGAGGAGCGTCGTGTCTCCTCCGCAGATAAAAGGCACAAACAACACAGTCGCAAGGCAGCACGATGGATCAAATTCAAACTGAATTGAGATCCAATCGTTTAAAATGGTCAGTCATCGGCTTGGAGAAGGATAAATCCACAGTCATTAAATACACAAGGTTTGAAGCCGAATTTGACTCTATTTTTGGGTTAAAGTCATTTTTATTTGTTTTTTTAAATGAATGGATCAAAAAGTTGTGATCAATATTCTCTCTCAGCCATACATTTAAGTCATTTTGAGTCAGCCAAAGCCTCAATATTAATGATTAGGCTCCATGTTCCACTCCAATACACGAGAAAAGGCCTCATAGCCAAGTAACTGGCTGATAACGATATCTTAACAATCTATCAGGAATGTGTTCAAATGTGTCTGTATAATAATGTCTGGATTGGCTTTAAAGTTCAGCACACAAGACGTTAATGAACCATAAAATGAACAACAAAAGCGCAGAAATATCACTTTATACTCTTGTTTGGGAGATTACACTAGATGTTTTTGTCATTTTAATACTTTTAATTTTAGATTTTCTCAAATGTTGGGATCATTTGTTTTCCTGTAATCTAGCGCTTTATTTTAGTTCAAGTTTAAGATGTGTGCATGTTCAAGATTCTCAGGTCGACAGTGTTTCCTCCTTGTTCCTGTCAGCCAATCACAGCTCGCTACGTTTGCTTCTCCTCCAATCACCACTCAAACCCTTAATACAAATAGATTCTCGTCCCTTTTTTCCTTTCCTTCTCTCCCTCCGTAATCATACAAAAGTTATATTTAAACAAAAAACAGAACAAATACAAACAATTCTATAAAATGTACATGAATGTTGGATGCATCAAAACATTTATTATATAGCAATTGTTGATCTGGATATATCTAAAATTAGAATATTGTCTATATTTTCAATAAATAAAACTATGTAAATTTTTCTGTCTTTTTGTAGTTAATTTTAAGGTTCATTCATGTTTTTCGTGCGATACTTGACCCTCAACTACGACATTTCCAGCCGCGTTTTAGCACATCCCCGATGAACAAACGTCATTATCGCCCACCTCTAATGACAAACTCTCCCTTCATCACGTCAATACACAACATTTTTCAATAATATGTACCACGATATTCATGTGTGATTTGTGTGAAGACGCAAACTAAAATGCATTATTGAAACTTTGTACAAAACAAAACAAAACAGAAAGTGTCAGTGTTGGACCGTGACGTTAACGGTGGAGCGAAACATTGTACAACTCGTTATAAAGACTTGAACTTTGAGTACATACATTTACTTGGGTACATGTGTGGGCAAATGCTCAGACGCGTTGTTAGATGTTTCTACATATTAAGAGTTAATTTATTAACATTACAGTTGAGGGGATTTGGAACACAGTTTGGTGATGAAATAACATGAAAACAGCCTTGACTTGTGTAAATGAATGACACTAAACTTGTCAAAACGATCAATACACAAACTGATATTATACGTTTCACATCCTGTTATCGCCTGTAAATTGTTCTTTTTTTCTAATGCACAGCGTTAGTGGCTCAGTTGTGAACGTTTTGATAAAGCCGTTGTGAATTCGTGTTACGCAACAGTGAAAACACAAAATCATCCCGTACGATCGTCCAGAGATAACGCGGGGGAATTAACTCAATAAATCCATTTGTTTGGTGAGAAAATAAATGAAGGTTTTGAAGCGATATTACACAATGTTTGTTACTACAACGGGATTAGGCTGCCCCCAAGTGGTCAAGCAGTGAGTTTGTATAAAAAGATTCAAATTGATTTAACTCTTTAACCCTCTGTATAATAAAGCAATACCTACATTACTTAAAATGACTTGAATTCCGTATGTTTATGATGTGACTAGATAAGAAGTACATTTTATTTACCAGCGGGTTAAGAAAGTATCACTTGATAGCAAATTAGTGTTGTCAATTTCAAGCTTGATTAATATATAGACTGATATAGATTTCAATACCACAATAATATAGAGCAAGACCGTTCTATTCAGGAAAAGTACATTTTGTGTATGATTGTGCTGAACAAGATACTTCTAGTTTTGGTTCTAGTTTTAGTATTGATTATTATCTGGGTATGTATATATTTTTAAGCCTATTTGAAATCTAATAAACCAGCATACAACACTGACAAATAGTCGAAATAAATACTGAATAAATACAATAAAATAATAAATAATAAATATTGATCTTACACATCTAATAATCTAGTATAGGTCTATAAACTATTCAAATCTACTCAATCAAACTCAACATTATTATCAGCCAATACAGTTGGGAAAGTATAGGTTTTTTCTGAATAAATAACCAGGCGTGCAAAGCAGCTTTGAGTGTCCAATAGTGCAATATAATATATAAATGCAATATAATCATAATCACAATTATTAACAACAGAATTCTTCAACCATTACTCTAATCAGTTACAAATATGTTGAAATAAAAAAAACAATTAATCAGATATGTGCATATGTGCGCTGGTTGCGCCACTCAAAACCAAGAGTAAAGCCACTTTCTGATGTTCAAAGGCTTTTAAACTGAAGTGTAACAGAACATTCCTTTTAGAATAGGCTGTATCAGGTCTAAACTTTCTCTGCAGGTAAATTATGAGTGTAAAGCACTAATTGTTTGAAATAATGGTGATGCAGCTGTAGATATCGAAACTGTAACGTACCTTTGGCCTCTCGTCCACGATCTGCTGTCGGATGTCCTTATGTTTCTCCAGAAGTCTCTCATGCCTCTTACTCTGCGCGTCCTCCAACTGCAGAGACAAACACCACTTTACACATACTCATCATTCACCTTTACACATACTCATCATTCACCTTTACATATACTCATCATGTATCTTTACACATACTCATCATTCACCTTTACACATACTCATCATTCACCTTTACACATACTCATCATTCACCTTTACACATACTCATCATTCACCTTTACACATACTCATCATGTATCTTTACACATACTCATCATTTACCTTTACACATCTCATCATGTATCTTTAGACATACTTATCATTTACCTTTACACATCTCATGTATCTTTACACATACTCATCATTCACCTTTACATATACTCATCATGTATCTTTACACATACTTATCATTCACCTTTACACATTTCATCATGTATCTTTACACATACTCATCATTCACCTTTACACATACTGATCATTTACCTTTACACATCCTCATCATGTATCTTTACACATACTCATCATTTACCTTTACACATCCTCATCATGTATCTTTACACATACTCATCATTCACCTTTACACATACTCATCATTCACCTTTACACATCTCATCATGTATCTTTACACATACTCATCATTCACCTTTACACATACTCATCATTCACATACTCATCATGTATCTTCACACATACTCATCATTCACCTTTACACATACTCATCATTCACCTTTACACATACTCATCATGTATCTTTACACATACTCATCATTCACCTTTACACATACTCATCATTCACCTTTACAAATACTCAATCTTCACGCTTTACACATACTCATCATTCACATACTTATCATGTATCTTCACACATACTTGTCATTTACCTTTACACATCCTCATCATGTATCTTTACACATACTCATCATTCACCTTTACACATACTCATCATTCACCTTACACATACTCATCATTCACCTTTACACATACTCATCATGTATCTTTACACATACTCATCATTCTCACCTTTACACATACTCATCATTCACCTTTACACATACTCATCATGTATCTTTACACATGCTCATCATTTACCTTTACACATACTCATCATTTACCTTTACACATACTCATCATTCACATACTCATCATGTATCTTAACACATACTCGTCATTTACCTTTACACATCCTCATCATGTATCTTTACACGTACTCATAATTTACCTTTACATGTACTCATCATTTACCTTTACATGTACTGATCATTTACTTTTACACATACTCATCATTTACCTTTAGTTTGATTCTAGAATAGCCCTTGTCTTGGTCCAGAGCCAGTCCTAGTTTAGATCTGGGATGTGCTCACATTTGTCTTGATTTGAGATTAGCTTAATCCTAATGTAGACTTTGTTTGGTCCAGTTCTAACCCTGGTTTAGTCCCTAGTTCAGTCTTAGTTCTGACTTTAGCCCCATTTTAGTCCCAATGTTGTTATGGTCTCTGTGAAAGTATGAACATCCTATATTGGAACTATAATAGGTTTAGTTCTCATAGACACATGGTTTAGACTTGGTTCAGTTTTAATGTTGACCTTTGATTAGTCCTCTTTCAGAACAGGCACCTGGTTTAAGTTTTTGTCAGTATTTGTCCGTTAGTCGTGTCTCACCCGTTTAATGTACTGCACCACTTCATTCACGAACGACCTGTTGATCTCCAGCTTCTCTCTGTGCCACAACAAAACAGACAAACAACCCATTTAGTCATCATTTACCGACATCTAGTGGCCACAAACTAAACTGCGGCAGTCCGTTTTTGAACACACTTACACTCCTCAGTGACGTTTTTGTCTTTAGACTTGGCTTCGTTGATCTTTTCTTGTCTCTTCTTGTCCATCTTTTTCTTGAGTTCTTTCTTCTCTCTGTGATTGGAACAAGTTATATATGAATAGTTAAACGCTGAGATCATCAAGACACAAAATCAAATACAAAATTCTGATGTTTCTCACAGTTCAAACAGGTATTTAACATATATTTTTAGTCGTCAAGTAATAACTACTGTGAAAATTAGACATGTTTTAGACCTAGTCCGATGTATAGTTGCTCAATGTCCAATAAACTAGAGAAAAAGTGGTAAAATATTTAGTTAACACTCTAAATATAGGTGAAATTAGTAGTCTAACCTGTCATGTATGCTGAAAAAAAAAAAAAAAAAAAATGCATTGGTTGATATTTAACACAAACAAAATATAAAGCACACTGAAAGCAGTCGGAATAATGTTAAAAGTAAATACCACATATAAAACATGAAGTAAAAGCTTGACAGTTATTGCCCTTGTTTATGTTGATAAAATCTCACTTTTCACAGAGGTCTCGTATCTTCTTGAGTTGCGCACTCTGACATTCCTCTGCGATGGTGTTCAGCTTCTCCACCAGCTGCAAGAAACAAAGAAGGAAAAAGAAAAATGACTTAGGAAAGAGAATAATGAAGAATAATGGGGTATTTCAAGTCCGGTTGCTGTGTTGTTACTAATTCAAACAGGACTAATTGACATCTTGCTCGAGACAGGTAAACACAACGCGTCTACACTTGTCGTCTCTGTGCTTCAGTAACTCCGAATGTTGAGCCTCAGCGATGCTCGTTCTGCAGATGAAGCGATGTAGAAGAGTTTCCACACTGTTTAGCAAAACTCGCGCAAGTGAGGAGGAAACAAACGGCCATAAGAAATGAGGTTGGATGTTACTTTTATATAAGTAATCCAATTTTCTTATGATTTAAGTGACCCAAAGCGTAAACAATCAAGTGAATTAGAGACATTTGCAGTTGGTCCATAATTAGTGCTTTTAAAAGGATACGTGTTTTTGGAAACCACACAGACTGTATGCATTATTTGTGTTGTTATTGGTCTTTAAATGTGCTCTATCCCTCTCATGTTTCAAAAGAACTCAATGATGTTTGCATTGAAAACAACACATGACTTTCTAACAGTAAGGCGTTCCCTCGTCAGGATTTGTGTTAGCACTCCATTGGGTGTAAACAAAAGCTTGCTTACCCCCAACAAGCTAATGCAAGCACACACACACACACACACACACACACACGAATATATGTATATATATATATTTTTAAACTAGCTTTCTGAATTTGACCCAGCCATAAATGCCATTGGAGAATCCTTTTAAAAGCAGTATTCATAACATTTTGCGAAAGCAAAACCCATGAAATTTCCCCCAGTCTCAAATAAAACTTCATCCTTGTTCATCTTATTCTGGACGTTGGCCTGAGCGCCGCCATATGACATAATCCTTCTTCTGGTTGTATTAGTGAACAAAAGACATAGTTCTACACAGACTAAAAAGCCGTTTTCAGGTACAGGGAATCGGTGCAGTGTTGACTTGCTGCACATAAACATTGGATATTTTACACAAATCAATCTACTTTGGAGCACATTTTAGCGACGAGAATTTTCCCTCGTTCTCCATTTAAGGGAACGGAGTTCCCGCTGGACCGGAAGTGTCATTACAACAGAAGTGCTGATCCATGGCAAAAAGACAGAAAAGTGGGCGGGGGCGAAATAAGGTTAATAATGTTTCCTGTCTGTGCATGTTTGTCTTTTGTTTTGTTTGTTTGTTTACTGCTCACCTGTTTGATGTGCTCTCTCTTCTGGTACTTCTCGCTGTAGTACTGCTCCTGTCTCAGTGTCAGCAGCTGTTGTTGTTGTTGCCCCTTCAGCTCGCTCAGTCTCTGGTGACATTCCTGGTCTAGCTCCGACAGCTCCTGGTCCAACGTCGACAACGACTGCTCCGACCGGCTGCACAGGAAGCACAAACAAATGGGACTTAAGACACTTAAGACACCTCTTTACCCCCTCTCTCTCGTGACTCTTACTTCTTTTGGCCCTCTCTCTTGTGGCTCTTACCTCTTTACGCCCTCTCTCTCGTGACTCTTACTTCTTTTGGCCCTCTCTCTTGTGGCTCTTACCTCTTTACACCCTCTCTCTTGTGGCTTTTACCTCTTTTCGCCCTCTCTCTCGTGGCTCTTACCTCTTTACACCCTCTCTCTTGTGGCTCTTACCTCTTTTGGCCCTCTCTCTTGGTGGCTCTTACCTCTTTACACCCTCTCTCTGTGGCTTTTACCTCTTTTCGCCCTCTCTCTTGTGGCTCTTACCTCTTTTGGCCCTCTCTCTTGTGGCTCTTACCTCTTTACACCCTCTCTCTCGTGGCTCTTAACCTCTTTACGCCCTCTCTCTCATGGCTCTTACCTCTTTTGGCCCTCTCTCTCGTGGCTCTTACCTCTTTACACCCTCTCTCTGTGGCTCTTACCTCTTTACACCCTCTCTCTTGTGCTCTTACCTCTTTTGGCCCTCTCTCTCGTGGCTCTTACCTCTTTGGCCCTCTCTCTCTTGTGGCTCTTACCTCTTTACACCCTCTTCTCGTGGCTCTTACCTCTTTACGCCCTCTCTCTCTTGTGCTCTTACCTCTTTTGGCCCTCTCTCTCGTGGCTCTTACCTCTTTTGGCCCTCTCTCTCGTGGCTCTTACCTCTTTTGGCCCTCTCTCTCGTGGCTCTTACCTCTTTTGGCCCTCTCTCTCTTGTGGCTCTTACCTCTTTACACCCTCTCTCTCGTGGCTCTTACCTCTTTTGGCCCTCTCTCTCTGTGGCTCTTACCTCTTTCCCCTCTCTCCTCGTGGCTCTTACCTCTTTTGGCCCTCTCTCTCGTGGCTCTTACCTCTTTTGGCCCTCTCTCTCGTGGCTCTTACCTCTTTTGGCCTCTCTCTCGTGGCTCTTACCTCTTTTGGCCCTCTCTCTCGTGGCTCTTACCTCTTTTGGCCCTCTCTCTCGTGGGCTTCTACCTCTTTTGGCCCTCTCTCTCGTGGCTCTTACCTCTTTTGGCCCTCTCTCTCGTGGCTCTTACCTCTTTTGGCCCTCTCTCTTCTGGCTCTTACCTCTTTTTGGCCTCTCTCTCGTGGCTCTTACCTCTTTTGGCCCTCTCTCTCGTGGCTCTTACCTCTTTTGGCCCTCTCTCTCGTGGCTCTTACCTCTTTTGGCCCCTCTCTCTCGTGGCTCTTACCTCTTTTTGGCCCTCTCTCTCGTGGCTCTTACCTCTTTTGGCCCTCTCTCTTCGTGGCTCTTACCTCTTTTGCCCTCTCTCTCGTGGCCTTACCTCTTTTGCCCTCTCTCTCGTGGCTCTTACCTCTTTTGGCCCTCTCTCTCGTGGCTCTTACCTCTTTTGGCCCTCTCTCTCGTGGCTTCTTACCTCTTTTGGCCCTCTCTCTCGTGGCTCTTACCTCTTTTGGCCCTCTCTCTCGTGGCTCTTTACCTCTTTTGGCCCTCTCTTCTCGTGGCTCTTACCTCTTTTGGCCCTCTCTCTCGTGGCTCTTACCTCTTTTGGCCCTCTCTCTCGTGGCTCTTACCTCTTTTGGCCCTCTCTCTCGTGGCTCTTACCTCTTTTGGCCCTCTCTCTCGTGGTTCTTACCTCTTTTTGCCCTCTCTCTTGTGGCTCTTGAGCAGGGCCGACCTCTTCCGCTGCTGTTGGCTCTGCAGTTCGGACACTCGGGCCGTGTGTTCTTTGATGAGTTCAGTGGTTTTTCGGTTGTGTTTCCGGACCAGCTCCTTCATCTCTTTGTACTGTTTCTTCTGCTCGCGGACAAACGCCTTCTGCTGCTTCAGTTCCTCCAGGGTCTGGGCCTCCAGCTCTGATGTTTAAAAGCAGGAAAAACGAATGATACTACTACTATTACTACTAAGAGCATTTCTCAAAGTATGCAAATACAACTGTAAATTGAACATTACCTGTAAGGACGCTTTGGATAATGTCCTCAGTCTTCACAGCCGGCTTCAAAGAGCCTTAAAATGAAATATAGCTGTGTAAATGACCCTTGTAACAGTAGCTCAGTTGGTGTTGCTCATCCTATGTCCGAAGTGTCTGCGCACACTAGTGTAGGAGTGTGTGTGCGCGTGTGTGTGTGTGTGTGTGTGTGAATGGGTGACTGCTGAGAAAATGTAGTTAAAATGGCTTGGATTATTAACCTTCATCTTGATCGTAGCGTTTTTCTGTACAAATACAATAATATTTTACTTTTGTATATGTCTCCTTTTAATTTTGAGCCACTGATGTAATCTGCTTGTATTTTTTAATGCTGCTTGAGCTCAACAGTGATGCCCATCACTTGGTCCCGGAAGTCAATTTCCCATGTATTTTACTTAAAGAAAAAAATGTATATTGAAAATGTAATAAAAAGGTTGCTCAGTGCTAATAAGCTATGGTGACTATTCGTTTATTTATTTTCTACCTCTTGTTCCCGTTTGGGGTCGCGGGAGACTGGAACCTTTTTCAGTGACTTTGGGCTTTAGGCGGGGTACACCCTGGACACGGGCCAGCTCGTAACAGGTCGCTATGGTGACTAAACACCACACAAATCTTTGTCTAAAAAAGATTTCCTAAACTTTATAAACTGCTAACTTTATAAAACATTTAGTCAAATTTTACAGAAAACATCCACGTCATGGAGATGTTCAGCGTCGAACTGGTTTGCCTCTGTTGTGCCCTTAAACTCCAATTATCTGAATCTTTGGAAACACGCATGCAAAAATGTAATGGGAAATGTACTTTTGCTAGCTTTGCCGTTAGAGCGAGAACTCGTTACATATACAAGAGTTTAACTGAATATTCTGTAATTATTTGAATTCTGGTTGACATTTTCCAGTTTAATCGTGTACAAATGTATCACTATTTCTGTCCATTGACATGTATCCGTGCATCGTACCTGTGGGCTGTGGCTGGTGCCCCCCGAGTGAGGGCGGTTTGGGGGCGATGATGGGGGTGTGGCTCAGGCCGTTCTCCGCCGGTAACGTGACCCGAGAGTCCACCTTACACTCGGAGGGCGCGTCGCTGCCCGCCTCCACCTGCACGACACACGCAAAATGAGAAATGGAGCCATAACAGACGAGGTAATACACTTTCAATCTAAAGGCTGAAATACGGTGCCGGAAGTTTATTATTGATGGATGGATCCAACTAGTTAATATAATGTCCTATTCATGGGTTTCAGCTTTTCTGTTCATACGTGATATTTGCTGACTTTTGCCCATTGGAAAGAGACAATATTATGTTCTGAATTGCTAATTGCTGCGGCAACAGTGCTACATTTTCTCCACTCTCAAACCAAAGGACAACGCCTCCGTCTTATTTTATCTTAGTATTTATTTTCCCCAATTTAAAGCAATATGTCATTTGCACTTACAAGTTATTCAATCTGAGATAAAAGTACCAAAACAACTCAAACTAATGTTGTTATCAATATCATTATTCAATTACACTTTATTTATCCCAGAAGGCACACAGAGCAGTCGCACAACCACATAAAAGCGACGCTACTGATCACAAAAAGGTGGCTAGACTGAGAAAAAGGCAATAAAACACATATTTACATCACAAGAACATATTGAGAATAAGAGTAAATTGAGGCTTTCCGTCACGAGGATCAGCGTAGAATAAATATAAAGTACCTGGTTGGTGTTGTAAACCCTGTAGACATAACTCTGGTACCCCAGTCTGAGCATGGCCTCCTCTCTCCTCTCTCCTCCCTCCTCCTGAACACAAGACTTAATTTCCCCTCAGACTCGGCTCGTCTCTGTTCTTATCTCTCAAAAGGTTAATGTGACTTCACATCATCTCGGATCCAGACACGCCTCCACCTCTGCTCCTCCTTCACCTCTGCTCCTCCTTCACCTCTGCTCCTCCTTCACCTCTGCTCCTCCTTCACCTCTGCTCCTCCTCCACCCTCTGCTCCTCCTCCACCTTCCCCCTCCAGCAAGATGTAGGAGCAACAAAGTGACCCAAGTAGAAGTAGAACACAGGAAAAAAATCGAAATAAAAGTTTGTAGTACCTGTTTAAAAATGTACTTTGATGCAGATTTTAAGAACTGTTGAGGCGTAAAATGATAAATGATAAATATTTGTGGATTCGCGGATTATGGTGTATTTATGTTTTTGGTTTTTTTTTGCTCATAGCTCAGGCTCGAAACTCAAAACCTTTTGGCAGAATGTCACCATGAACGTGCTAAATATACTCCCTCAAACCATAGAGAAAATACTTTATATATATTACTTTTCAGTCCAGTTAGAAAAATGTTGTGGAGTAGAAAGTGCAGATACCTGCGCTCAGAGTCAACTATAATGACTTGAGTAGTCTTATACATGACTTGAGTAATGGGGTTAGGCTTACAGATATCAAACCCCAGAGTATTGCATGTGAGGGTAAAGGTCGGGTTTGGATGAGTCAGGTTTATGATACACTGAATTAGAGGAAGTGTAAAGAAAATGATATATCGCAAAATAATAATTATTCAAAGATTGTTGGGCAACTAGAGTTACTTTTAGAGGGATGTGCTCTTAAAATTCAGGTCTATCAATTCATTCTCATTTGCAGATGAAAAGTAGAATGATAGTGACCTCTTGTGGTTGAATTTATATATTGTAGTAGCAGTAAAATACACAACAGTAGACCCAAAATGTGACTTCTGTGAATTAGTAAGTGAAAACTGAATTTATTTATCATTAAAAATGTTAATAAATCTTGAAGTTTAAGTTAAAAAACTAAAAATGTAATTGGATCAGAATAAAAATACAATTTAATCAATAAATGTAAATTTCATATTCACAAATGTAAAACCCAAAGATCAAGTATTGTAGTATAAGAATATTATTTTATATTGATTCATTAAATGAGTGTAATAGTCAAACAGCTTTATCAACTTTGAAAGCATAAATCGCTAAATCCACACAAATGAGAGTCTGTTATGAATTTAATTTTTTTCCTCATTGTTTATTGTATTAACTGTATTGTACTAATGTTCATTATTATTATTATTATTATTATTATTATTATTATTATTATTATTATTATTATTATTATTATTATTATTATTATTATTATATTTTCTTTTTAAATAGCAGGAGCAGTAGTAATGCTGTAGCCTTTTATTTTTAGTCTAATTGTTGTGTTAGATCAAGGTACATTTTTTAATAGTTTTTCTTCTTCTTCTTCTTTTTTTAATTTATATTTTTGCATTTTAGTGAGACAAAAAAACATTAACAATAACAACATAAAAAAATACACAAAAAAGACAACAAAAAAAGACAAAGAATTTTATAAAAAATAAATGAAAAAATAATAGTTTTTCTTCTTGATTTTTGATTGCTCATTTTGATTCTCTTGTCAATCTTAACCATTGCGTATCCGCACTAGAATTCTCTGTTATCTGTTTTGGTTTCTTGATTGGCACTGACCAACTTTTCAAACATATGAACTTAAATGTGCGTTTGTCCATAGTTTTCCTGTTCAACTTTTCTTTTTTTTCTTCTTTTTTTACACAGAAAGATTTTCTCCATGTCTTACGTCACACAACTGAATTAAAGCTCATCTTCCTCTTGGCATTTGGCTTTCTAGATTAAAGTCAAATGTCAAGTCTAATCCTGGCTCCCATTGTCTTAACCTCTCATCACCAAACCCCACTGGTGCACTTCAAACTCATTAATTTGGGTCTGATGAATATTACGGACATGTTTGGATTAGTCATGTGTTGTGTGACCAGGTTGTGGTCTTGAAGTTGAAGTTTTTTAAACATTTTGCAGATTTACAGGAAGAGATTTCTCATCAAAGCCACGCTACATAATATTATCTTTCTACTGTTTTTACCTGGTTTTGACTCAGTGAATAAAACCTCTTCTCTGGTCCTGAAGTTTAAGAACATTGTTATAATTTTGGTGAACATTAGGGTTTGGTGAAATAGTTTTCAAACAGGTTGGACGACTAATTGAACTAAAATGCAGTTAAATTAAATATATTTTGAATTTTGCAAAAAAAATATATAAAAATGTTATCACAGAATAGCACATTTTTTAGGTTCATAATTTCACCTCCTGTTTGTAATTGATGACATCACACGATTAAATTACCCTACACCAAATAAAGTCAAATATAGAAAATCGTAAAAACCTGTCATACGTCACTTCAAGGTCATGCTTAGAAAAAAGATTATGGGGAACACTTTATTTTAACTACATCTTCATTTGCCTTAACAAAGCATGAACAAAGACTTAAATCATTAAGCATGATTCAGGCTTAATAACTACTTAATTAAGGTTAGGTGTTAGGATTAAGAATTAGGGTTTACAAAGACAGGAAGAAGTATAGTTATTCTAAAGTGTTACCAAATTATGATTAAAGTTTGTCAAACCGTATTGATTATTGCAATACTTAAAAGCACCTTTTCCCCCCTATTTTGTACTGGATTTTAACATTTTGAAATAGGCCATTGTTGCTTGTCTCGAGTGACATGTGCAGTGTTGGGAAGTATCTGAATACATGTCTCAAAAAGAAGTAGAATCAGAATATTTATGAGGAAAACAGTATGGTGTTTTGAGCGATTAGTGAGTATGTTTGTGCACTTTTTCCTTCTCTAATGTGTGACAAAAGTTCTCTCATCTTATAAACAAATGCACAACAAACGATGAAACAAAAACAAAAGCTGTTTCAATCATGTTTCCGCACTATATTGCAACTCAACGTGAAAGTATTCTAAGTTTTCAGAATAGCAATGTAGTCTGTAGCTAAACACATTTTCAAAGTATTCTTCCCATCACTGGCCATAAATTGTACTGCGCTTTGGTCAAGTGCATAAGAAACAAAATGGTTTGGAAAATGGTTAAGGTTAGAAAAATGCTTTGGAAGCAGAAATGTCCACCATCAAATAAAATAAAACATACAGCAGTCTAAAATTGTTTACACCCCTGCCGCTCCTCCCCCATAGAAACAGTGTCACTCACGTCCTTGTCTCCCTCCTCCTCGCCTCCCTCCTCTAGCGTCAGAGCTGCGAGCTGATTGGCTCTCTGCTCCATCAAGTTCACGTAGCGGATCGGATTAGACAAAGCCTCGATCACATCTGACAACAGAGAACGAAAGATGGAAGGAAAGAAAGAAAGATAGAAGGAAATAAGGAAATAAGGAAAGAAAGAAGGAAGGAAAGAAAGAAAGAAAGAAAGAAAGAAGGAAAGTAAGTAAGAGGGGCACTGTGTTTTAAAACATTGTGACGATTGATTAAAAAAGAGATTGTCTAGTAAGAGATGTTGTGATCCTACACACCACAAACGCTGGGTTAGGCTTGGTTTAGTCCTGGTTTAGGCTTGGTTTAGTCTAGTCTTGGTCTGAACAGCCAAATTATCTAATAATGTCACATTATGTAATAAAAATCCTGTAATAAAATTGTCTCTTCATCATTTACTCATTTGCTGCATTATGTAAGAAACAAATATAAGCTGTGGCTTAGTGGTAGGGCCAACCCAGAGGTTCAGGTTTGATCCTGTCGGGAAAGACTTTTTAATGTCTCATTAATATAGTGTATACATGTGCAAAGCATGGTAATAACATGGTAATATGATAAATCCTAACTCTAATCCAGTCCGAATCTTGTAAATCTAATATTATGCTGTTACTGTTCACTTTACTATTGTACTATTTCATGGGGGAAAAAATGTATTACCCGCATTTTGTAATAAATTCTAATGTAATGACTGTGGATATTACACAACAGAGAAAATCCTTACAAAATGTTGTTTTATTATATGATAAAGTGACACTTTTGAATATCATTACATACCGCAGCAGTTACACATAATGCTGCTGTAAGGTCCAGTCCAAGCTTAGTCCTAGTTTTGTCAAAATATCATCAAAAACTAAAAACATCTCCTCGAGTCCCACTACAAATACAAATTTATTCAAATCAACATTAGGCTGAAAGCACGGCAGGCACGGCTCCAGAGCGCGGCTCCGGAGCGCGGCTCCAGAAGAGGAGCAGGTCTGCGGAAAGAATCTGCAAGGGTTTCCAGACACCACGTTCTAAGCAGTTTTAATTACATTTGAGGGAACGAGAACATGTTATTGTACGAACCCGCATGAACCTGAGTTGAGTGTGAATCTGGTGTAACGTTTGTTTCAGGTTCCACAGCACAAGAGTTACCTGCAAACGTGTCAGGAACATAGTCCTTCACCTCCACGTACACAAACAGAGCGGGCAGCGTCAGGGACTGGTTCTTCTCATTCCTCAGACTGATGTAGCGATAACCTGTAGTTCAAACACAAGGCATTTATTTAATTAGTCATTTAAACAATCATTATACATTCTACTCTCACTGTACAGCACGCAGATTAGAGATGAGAATACCTGGACGGATGGCTGACACAGGGATGATGCGATGGCCAATGAACTTGCCGCCTTCTTCAAACACGGCTATCCTCAGTGAAGCAAGAGTGGGCAATACCACCTGCAACACACGACAACCAAGCGTTGAAACGGAATATACCAAGGCCAAGGCACACAAATAAGTTCAACCAGCCTAAATAAAGCATTATAGTAGACTTTTTGTCCACCAAACTCCATACTGGTAGCAATGTTGGCAGAGAATTTGCACACCTCTGCCTTAATTAAGCAGGGGGAGCTCTGTCACTTTACGGCTGCCAAAATGAAGTCCTCGGCAAATGCAGTCTGGTGATGTCGGCGCTCTGAGACACGACACATTTTCTGACCTTCTTGAAAACAATGGCCTCCTCCTCCCACACCGGGTTGATGGCGTTGCCCTGGGACGTCTTGGTTTTGAACGCTTTTCTCTTGGTGTCCACCGGGAGGCCAAACATGTCGATCTCCACGTACGTGCCGACTTTTTTATCCGACAAGAACTGCCCGGATATGATCTAAGAAGAGGGAATTAAAAGACGATGCAAAAGAAATGAGATTTGAGAAAGATTGCGGCCCCTACAAAGTGTTTCGTACAAACAAAAGTTTTAAAATGGCGTCATCTGGACAAGATTTCGAGTTTTTACATTTTACAGTAGTAAAATCTATTAGTTATTATGAACCTGAAAATCGGGACTTGATTGGATAATTTCTTAATAGTTTAGGTTTATTAACTTGTCAAAGCTCCATTATTCGAGTCATTATTGGAGTGTTTCTAAAAAAATTTCAAGATCTGTTTACGCATCTCATCCATTGGCAGATAAGCTATATATACTGGAACTAAGCTGTAACAAGGGAGTCGCAGTGAAACGTCAACATAACTTCAACTGCAATACAACAAATAAAAAACGACGGCAGTCAAAGCAAAATAAAATTACATTCTGTCAACTTAACAAACGTTAGACGTCCCGCTTCTTCAGTTCTGACAGGGTTCTGCTAAATCACTGCTTATTTAAGGATATTTATGGGATTTTTCAGGCAGTGATTTAATGCTGTCAGAACTCAGACATAAAAAGGTACAATTTTGCCACGAAATCTACCTGGACGACTGGAATTACACAAACTGGAATCAAGGGAGAATATACTGAATTTGGGTCATTTTGCAGTGATAAACCTTTGTACCTTGACAGATAAAGTATTAGCGACTATCCCGTCCACAGTGCTTTCGGTGAAGGGGTCAAAGTTCTTGTCTGGTCGTCTCATGAACTCCGGTTTGAGCCGGTAGCCACATTTTCCATTGTACTCGTACATGCCCAGGTTCAGCTGCATGGACAGATCTGCAGAGAAGAGAGAGACAAACCTCTGCTGTGGAATCGAATAATAGATAATGATTGTATTTGACTGGAGTGTTTGTGTTGCAGCTTAACGCGCCATAATACATATAATTAATGATGTTTCCAATAGTTGTGTAGTGTATAAAGATGTATCCAACACCAATAATGTATTACTTTACATCTTCCTTTTGTCAATATATTCCCCAAGCACTTTATTTGTTTAGCGTTTTTGTGCACACATCTTTAAAGGACACATATTATGCTTTGTTTTTTGTTTAGTTATTGGGCTTTAAACATACTCTTGTACCTCTGCGTTGCCATGTTTTAGCACTTGAAATAACATATCTACATCAGTCAGCTGTTGCCTTGATAGAAATTGTGTTAGCCATCTCCATCTACTGGCAGCAGAGGGAATTGCCATGGGGAGATGGACTAAAGCTAGCTTGACCCGACATGACAGTACAATCACAGTTGTAATGATGGCGGAATGTAATGGAGTCTGCCGATGATTTATGGACTTAAAAACAGCCCAGGAAACCTCTGGATCATCACCTTTGATGTCACATATCTGGGAAATTTGAAACCAGTTGTTTTTGTGAGGCTGAGAGGAAGAATTAAACAAGAAGTGTACAACTCCAGGTGTGTCTTTGATGAGGGAATAATAATATTACATGGTTAAAAGCTCAAAAAAAAAAAGAGCACAATATGTTGTATATTCAACTGTTTTTATAATCACAACGCTCTTACCGATTGTCTGGAAATTGAGTGCCACGAGTTGACAGCCTGCGTTCCAGAAGAGCTGAGGGTTGTAGTTGGAGGAGTCCACTCTGGTGCCTTTGGGGTAGATCCTGCTCAGCTGAGACTTGTTATATCTGAACGCATCTGTTTAAGGACCACCCTGTTTGACCTGCTTCACTACAACTCACGTTATGCTGCTACTATCACCACTTTCTACAGCTCCTAGTGTAACTCAGTGCATATGACAGGGGACTCATCGCACTAAAATTAAGTAGTTATAGAGTTTTGGTGACGTTGAATTTATTTGACAAATAAAACTATATTACAGGCGCTTTATTTGGTTAAATAAATGTTTAAACTGGCACAAAATCCAGTGGCTTAAGCCCAAATTGTCCGTGAATTTTGGGTGGATTTTTGTGTATTGATGAATGATTGATAGTCCGATTCATTTTATACATCAGAGCTACTTCATGTAATTTTCAACATTTCTTTTCGAGTGATTGAAGTAAACCTATAATAAATACTGACCACAGATTATTATCGAACCAAATAATTATTGGAAAAAACACAAAATCCTGTCATAAAAATGTTAAAATCCATTTGAAAAAGATACTCAACAAACTCCACAGGGGATTTGGTCAGTTGTTCCAGAGCTTTTGTCTCCACGAAGGACGACATCTGGAAACTACGGTTGATCTCTATTAAGAAAAAAACAAACAAGAGCTTTAGTTAGAACAGACATAATGGATTAATGGTGTGGTTATATTGACTTTTGATACAAAATCATAAATAACACAGCAATTTTAAAACTGTAGTGCAAGTAACATGACCAGTGGAAGTTCTTTATCTGCTCTCATTTCATTTTCATTTTTAAACAATAAGGAGATCTATAAATTATTGTGACAGGTTTCATTATAATTTAGTGAAACAATACGTCTTAAGAGTCATACTTTTGGAAGCCTCAAAGCTGTTGAACTTGACTGGCTGGATGTAGATGACCAGGTTTGACATTTCCTCTGTGGCAAAGGCCTCACTGCCCGCTGTGCCCTGCAAACACACACACACACACACGCATGCACGCACACACACATACATACACACACACACACACACACACACGCACGCACACAAATGCACACACACAAAATAATACAGTTATATTTACCACAGACACGCTTATTTGTGAAGATGACGCTGAAGTAATGCATTTCATTCTGTGTGTTTTGTGAACACTAGGTGGCAGCATTGAATGAGAACAGACCTCGTCCATGGAGCCTTTTTTACAGTCGTCGTCGTCGTCGTCTTCGTCCTCGCTCTCCGCCTCCACTTCACCTGAAACAAACACACAATTTTTTACATTAACCATAAAAATGCACAATGGCTGCACAGAAGAGAGGTGACTGTAAAGGCTTTAAGGTGTACTCTGATTATGTAAATGTCGTCACCCCATCCCAGCATGCACCTAATGGAGAATTAGCGAATCAGAATCAGAAAAGGTTTATTGCCATTGTTAATGAACAAAATTCACAAAATTGTTTTGGCATTAATGTGCAACATAAAACACTGATCAATAATAAAAACAAAATATATGAAATCAAAAGGGCATGAATTAAGAAACAATTTAAAATTACTATGGGATAAAATAAAAATAGGCTTACTATGTTCACAAGAGTTTACAGTTAAATTTACAGATGTGAGTGCAGAAAGTGACAGTGCAGTGAGTGATTGATTAAATTGTAGTAAAGTGGCAGGTCTTTAAGAAGTGTTCATGAGTCCAACGGCAGAGGGAAAGAAACTATTCTTGTGGCGGGAGGTTTTGGTCCAGATGGACCATAGCCTGAGGGGAGTGGCCTGCCTGAGGGGAGTGGTTCAAATAGTCCATGTCCAGGGTGAGAAGGGTCAGCTGTGATCCGACCTGCTCGTCCCAGAGCCCTGGAGACGTACAGGTCCTGCAGAGATGGAAGTCTGCAGCCGATCACCTTCTCAGCAGAACGCACAATGCGCTGTAGTCTCTGTTTGTCCCTGGCTGTGGCTCCAGCGTACCACACGGTGATGGAGGAGGTGAGGATGTACTCAATGATGGTCGTGTAGAACTGCACCATCATCTGCACTGGCAGCTTGGCTTTCCTCAGATCCCGCAGGAAGTACATCCTCTGCTGGGCCTTCTTGATGAGGGAGCTGATGGTGGGCTCCCACCTGAGGTCCTGGGTGATGGTGGTGCAGAGGAAGCGGAAGGAGTCCACGGTGGTGATGGGGGAGTCTGTCATGATGAGGGTTGGGGCTGGGGGGTTGACTTTTCTGAAGTCTACGATCATCTCGATTGTCTTCTGGGCGTTGAACTCCAGGTTTGTTTACTGCTGCACCAGGACACCAGCCGGTCCACCTCCCTCCTGTAGATAGACTCATCCCCGTCCGAGATGAGCCCGATGAGTGTGGTGTCGTCCACAAACTTGATCAATTTTATGGAGTTTGTGTACAGGGAGAAGAGCAGAGGAGAAAGTACACAGCCCTGTGGAGCTCCTGTGCTGATAGCGCGAGTATCTGAGACATTCTTCTCCAGCCGCACTGCCTTCAATCCGTCAGGAAGTCAGTGATCCATGCAGGTGGGGTCAGGCACGTTGAGCTGGGAGAGCTTGTCCTGGAGCAGAGTAGGGAGGATGGTGTTGAATGCAGAGCTAAAGTCCACAAACAGGATCCTAGCGTAGGTTCCCGGGGAGTCCAGATGTTCCAAGATGAAGTGGAGTGCCAGGTTGATGGTGTTGTCTACAGACCTTTTGGCTCTGTAGGCGAACTGCAGGGGCAGGGAGGAGGTGAAGGACTTGGTGAAGGAGGTGGGGAAAGACCAGGCGCTCAAATGATTTCATGACTATAGACGTCAGCGCCACAGGCCTGTAGTCATTAAGCCCAGTGATCAGGGGCTTCTTGTGGACAGGAACAATGATGGACGACTTGAAGCAGGCTGGAACGTGGCATGCCTCCAGGGAGGTGTTAAAAATGTCTGTGAAGACGAGGGAAACACCGCCTGGTCCAGCAGCTTTTTGGGGGTTGGATTTCCGAAATAGTCTGTTTACATCCTGTTCCTGAAGAGAGAGAGGGGTGGGGGAGGTGGGGGAAACTGGGGTTGGGTTGGCAGAGGTGGCCACCATGGGGGAGGGGGTGGTCACATCAAACATGGAGTAGAAGGTGTTAAGTTGCTCAGTTTTCGGTTGTCTGCAGCAGGGGGGGCTCGGGGCTTATGATTGGTGAGAAGCCGGAGCCCATGCCACACAGAGACGGGGTTGTTGTCAGAGAACTGTTGCTTCAGACGCGTATTGTAATGTGATCTAGCTTTTGATATCTCTTCGCTAAATCCATACTTCACATCTTAGCACTCTCTGTCTCCAGCTCTGTACGCTGCCTCCTTCTGCTGCCTTAACTCCCTCAGTTTAGGTGTGAACCAGGGTTTGTCATTGTTGAAAGTGACTTTGGTTTGTGTTGGTATAATGCTGTCTTCACAGAAACAAAATATGACGTCACCGTGTCCGTGTACTCATGCAAACTATCTGTGGCAGCTCTGAAAACCTCCCAGTATGTAATGTCCAAACACGCATGTAGCTCCTCAGCTGCCTCATTGGACCACTTCTTAGAGGTCACTGCAGGTTTTGAGAGCTTCAGCCTCTGTCTGTACGTGGGGATCAGGTGAACCATGGCGTGATCTGAAAAGCAGAGAGCCCAGAGCAGCTTGGGCCACGGTGCGAAAGGAGTAGCTGACTGTTGTGTAACAATGATCCAACGTGCTAAGCTCTCTGGTCGGAACATTAATAAACTGTCTGTACTTTGGTAGTTGGTGGCTGAGATTCCCCTTGTTAAAATCACCCAGGATAATACACAAGAAGTCCGAGAAGGTCTGCTCCACACTGAAGAATGAATGAGGCGAACTCACATGGAGAGTAGAATGGTTTGCAGTTAATGAAAAGATATTCCAGATCAGGAGAGCAGTGCTTGGAGATCACAGTCACATCCGATGACCAGGCGTTGTTGATGTAAAAACAGACTCCTCTGCCGCGTGTTTTTCTTCCGGAGAGATCCCTTTGTCTGTCCGCACGAAGAAGCTCGAAGCCCTCCAGCTGCACGGTGCAGTCCGGGACCAACTCGCTGAGCCACGTCTCCGTAAAGCACAAAACACGAGATGAAGAGAAGTCTCTGTTTTGTCTCATCAGCAGCGCCAATTCATCCATTTTGTTGGAGAGTGAGCGAACGTTGGAGAGGAAAATCCCAGGTAAAGGGGTCCGGGATCCGCGCTCTGTGCCTGCGGAGGCGCTCGAGGACCCCGCACGTTTTCCTCGTCTGCGGCTTTCTCACTCTTCTAGCCAAAAGAAGGGTTCATTCTGCTGGAATTAGGTCCGTAGGAGTTGTGGATCGAAGAGCTCTTCACGGGTGTAAGAGCATGCTGACACACAATTTACGATCAAAACCATTCATAACATAAAGCACCTAAAGGCCAGGGCATCCATACGCCATCTTGGGAATTAAATAGCTTTATCCCAGTTTCAGAGATTGTGGGTTATTTTGGGGGGTTTTAAAATAGCGAAAGCAGAAGAAAACCAGAGCCTTTTACCGGATTGAGAAAGCTCCAGAAACTAGACTAGACTGACACTGATTCAACACCAATGGCGGTACAAATGTACTTAATTTGGGTTTTCATTTGGGGAGTGATTTACCCGGTGTCTCATAACGATTTAAAATTGTCATTAAGATTGTTTATTGGCATTATCAACTCATTAAGTGAGAAAAGTAGTTTGAAGAGAAAAACAATCACAAATTCTTTTCAAAAGAACCTTAAGCCAAGGCAAGTTTGTGGAGCTAATACATCAAAAATAAGACTTTTTGGTGGCATTCAGTCCAGGTTTGAGGACTCTTACTCATTCAAAAGATAAAATATTTAGTTTTGAATTGTTAATTGCTATGCCAACGGTGCTACATTTTCCTCAAACTGCAACATTATTAAGGGCTTTTTAACAGTTTTTTCTTACCGTTTGCCGTTAACCTTGTCTAGTTTCACTACATGAGACAGTGGATTCTTTGTCAAATTCATATAACAATGGACACATTTTAACAATAACAGCATGATGATAAACCAGACACCAGACAAGAACTATCCATGGTTTTCACTGTTATCATGAGCATTTCCACAGTATTACAAATAATAACTCGCAGGGATAACGTTGCTTACATTACACTGTGAAATTTTAAATCCATATTCAGATGAATCGATCGTTATCAAACGTTTCATTTTCAAAAACCCCTTTGAACAGGAAATTACACTTTGTTTGGGTCGCTCTGCTCTGGAGACAACATCTGCATTAGAACATTTCTGCATTAGATTAGATTTGACTTCAGGAAATGAATCTTAAAAATACCATTGTCTAAATTACAGCTGTGAATGGGAGTAATGTCCTGGAATAGTCCTGGAATAGTCTTGGAATAGTCCTGGAATAGTCTGAGTATCCCTAATGTGATGTCACTTCCTGTCATTTACCACAGATTGGATTTTTCTCCACAAATATTTACTCTAATGGCGTAAAACTATAATTTATGTAGGAGGCTCAGGGACGTGTGGGAGGTCAGGGACATGTGGGAGGTCAGGGACAATGTGACTCACCGATAGATTTTCTGCCGTGAGGCCTCAGACTGAGCTCGCCCCCTTCAGGCGGCTGTGCACAGTCAGCCAGCTCCTCTTTGGTGGAACCTGCACGCAACATAACACAACACGAAACATTAGCAGACGTAAATGAATGCGGGAAATGTACGGGAAATAACTCTATCCAACTTGTTTACTACACTTATTTGTGCCTTAGTGAAGCAAACAACTACAACCAAACAACAAAAGACTTAATTCATAGTGAACAAATAGTTTATCAAGAATGATTCAGGCTTAGTAACTACGTAAGGCGAGACACTACAGGCAAAACTCAATTTTTTCTTTTCTTTTTTTGGATCAGTTTTCTCTCTCAATATATACGTTTTAACTTGGGAACAACAACATTGTACAATTTGCACCTAAAATGTTTTTGTATTTTATTTAATCCACTTCATCCATACATTTTTTTGGGCCGTTTTCTCCTTATGCATTTTCTACCCGTAAAGACATAATGCTCAGTCTTAACGTAGCACGTACACACACCAAACCTTAGAAACCGATTTGTTGATATCTACTAATCTACTAATATCTCTTAAATCTGATTTATTAAAGTTTTAATTCCAAAAAATGAGGCTAAATTTTCATTTTTGCTTTAATTTTTAAAGTTACTCAAAAACTAAATAATAAATCCCAAATCTCCTCTGTGACACAGCAAAATTAAGTAAGAAATTTAAACCTGATTCTATAAATTTCTCAGATTTGGATTTCCCAAATATGTGCAATTTTGGCACATAATTATTTACACATAAATATGATGAAAAACTTGTAAAACAATTTTTTTTTTAAATTACATTTATGTGAACTACAGAGGATTTTTGATAGCTCTAAATTTAAGATTTTTTCACCAAACAACAAACCTTACTAAAAGTTACTAAGCCTGAATCATGCTTAATAAACTATATGTTATTATAAAGTGTTACCAATGTTCATTTTATCCAATCACACAATCAAATAAGTTGTTGCAAGTTGACATTTGCCCTTAGATCACACCTGGGCATTTGCGGCCCCAGGGGCCGGATCAGGCCCTCGGCCTGTTTTAATCCGGCCCTCCTCCCCCGGGGATCATATGTGTTTTAATCTTAGTTTCTTTTATTTTTAACTGTCTTGGCGCTGTAACATGTGTCTGCACTTGTGTCCTTAATAAAGATAACATGAAATTAATGAATAATAGATTCAGTAGACAGTATTTTACAGAAAAATGCTAATAATGATAAGAATTTTTTACACCAATGATCGCGGGCCGGCCCTCCGCCACTCGCCTGGATTCCAATATGGCCCTCGAGGGAAAATAACTGCCCACCCCTGCCTTAGATGGTTCACTGTTGATAAATAAGCGGCCATAAAAGCATTGCACTGCACTTCTATTCCACGAGGGGGCAGTGTTGTATCACGTAAAAAGCATCGCATTTGAGCTACTGAGCAATTTAAACACAATATGCGCATGTGTGTAAATATCTGTTACACACATGCGCATTTTTCAATTACTACACTGCAATTAAAGCAGTTTTCAAGTAGCATCAGGCGCAACATCGCCAGCTCTGTCCAAGAAACGCAGCAGAAGGCGAACGGAGCGACAGGGACGACAGGGACGACAGGGACGACAGGGACGACAGGGACGACAGGGACGACAGGGACGACAGGGACAAGCCTCTGTCGGGCCAAAATCGGACACACGTTGAAACTCAAAACGACTCGAATGTGGCCCCAGCACCCACATATTGTAAAAGTGGCTCTAGTGAAGTGGGTGAAATTGGGGCCGCTGTGTGCTGTGTGCTGTCAGATGCATGGGTGCACCACGCATCTGATCGTGGTGCACCGTTAGCATGTTTGAATATGTGTCGTATTGTAATAAAACACACATCATTTTTACAGCTTAAGATAATAACGTTACAGCTTATGGAGGTGAAAGGAAGATAAAAATACATCCGTTGTCACCAGTTTAGTGCTTTCAGGAACTTTTTCCCATTTGTCCATTTCATTACGTTGCATATATTTCAATGCTCAGTCTGGGCTATTTTTAATAGACTGCTGCAGGTCAGAGAACTCCAAAAACATGCATGATACTGTGCATGTTGCCTAGTGACAGCTGCGTTTGTTCTTACAACTGCACTAAATGCAAAGTAAGCTTTTTTTGGCAGCTACTGTAGGCTACTGTGTTTTAATATAATTTGAACCAAATGTTCTAATGACATTTATTTTAAATTAGTCCTGTTTTAGACCTGCTTTTGTCCTGTTTTAGTCCTGTTTGAGTCCTGCTTTAGTCCTGTTTTAGTCCTGTTTTAGTCCTGTTTTAGTCCTGGTTTTATAGTCCTGTTTTAGTCGTTTAGTCCTGTTTTAGTCCTGTTGTAGTCCTGTTGTAGTCTTTTGTAGTCGTGTTGTTTAGTCCTGTTTTAGTCCTGTTTTATAGTTTATCCATGTTTTTCTGGTGGATATGGTTTGTTTAGTCTTGGTTTAAAACCTGGTCTTGTCCCAGGTCTGCTTTGCACTAGTCAAGTCAGGTTTCTGGTAAACACTGGGTTTTAGTGCTTTTGTGATGTTTTAGTAATGTTATATTGTTATGATGTTTTTAACTCTCTGAAGGTAAAGTTCATTGTTGATTTCTGTTTGTAGATCTTATAGAGATATAACATAAAATTGTGGTAGGTTTTTGTAGTCCGGACCGTAGGCCTTCAAAAAATCTGGCCCCCTGGAAAATATAATTGGAGACCCCTGATATAAGGTAACTTTGAGCAATAAAAACATATGGAATGGAATAAACCATACTGTGGTACAGCGACTTTAGGCGTCTGGAAAAAGACTAATCTATAATTTATTTCAAAATCTGTCCTACAAATTGAAGTGAAGAAGCAGCAAATTTCACAAATTAACTTTTCACAAATTATTATTATCTGGGATATAAATGAAAAATTATGATATTGAGCCGCTTTTCTATTTTCATTGTGTCGACACATCTGAGGCAGGCCCAAAGATAAATCTGAGCACAATATATCAGCATATATTTACCATTACGGTAACAGACAGTAATCTGATATCAAGAGAAAAGATATATTGTCCATCACTATGACTAAATGTCCAATTAATAATTAATTTATAACAAAACTGAACCAAACCGTTGAGTTTGTTCTTATCGTTTATGATTTGAAACCGTTGCGTACCTGCGCTGGGGGACGAGGGTTCGCAGACGCTGGACGAGTCGCTGCACGTGTTGGACACCTGCTCCGACAGCTTCTTCTTGGTGCTGTCCTTCTTGTGGTGCTTCTTCTTGTTCTTGATCAGGATTTTCCCCATGAGCTCGAAGGGGCTGGGCAGAGGAACGCCTGACTCCAGCTGAAAACAGACGCAAAAGAAGAGAGAAAAGTTGAAAAGACTCATGCACTTAAGTCATTTTGTTGCATCAAAGCGAGTTCCAACCCACGTTCCCTAGAGGTGTAAACAAACTTACATATTCTGTTTGTGTGTATTTTGTCTACGGTTTAAGGGGGCATTTTAGACTTCACTGCGTTTAGTGGAAATGTGGAAAGATTGTGCTGATAAGGTGCACTTAGTGTCTGCGAGGCTTTACAAAGCTGTGGCGCGCGACTGTCAATTTAACCTGCTGCTGGTTCACAAATGTAACTGTGAAATGACCCTCTGCCGAGATAAACCAGCAAATTACGTCAAGACGAATGGAGAAAAAAGCAAGGCCAAGTCAGGGGTGAATTGGGGCTGAACTAAAACAGGTCCATTTTAAACCAGGGCGAAACAGGGCTAAACCAGGGCTAAACAGTGCTAAACCAGGGCTAAACCAGTGCTAAACCAGAACTAAACCAGCTAAACAGGGCTAAAACAGGGCTAAACCAGGACAAAACCAGGGCTAAACAGGGCTAAACCAAGGTTAAACCAGTGCTAAACCAGTGCTAAACCAGGGCTAAACAAGGATCAAATCAAGTTTAATAAAATGGTGTAAACAATGACTAAACCAGGTCTAAACCGAGACCAAACAAGACCAAAACCATGTGTAATTTGGGCCTAAACTCAGCATAAACCCGAACTAAACAGGGATTTATTGCCACAATGTCTGAACCAGTTTTAAACCAGGTCATTGGCCATTTTTACACACATAAAATGCCTTATATAAAAACATGACATGATAAAAAACGTATAATTATACATTTAAACCAGCAGCGCCTTGTCTTAAGGTGAAGCCGGGTCAGATTTATTGGGTTAATGACATGTCAGAATTGAACCGTGAAAAAACCCCGGGTCTGAGCCAGGACTAAATCCACTCTTATTTCACTATAAAGCCTGCAAACATTTACACAACCAGCAGCGCGGTGCCCTTCTCGAGGGACGGGCTGGTGTTAGATAGAGGCTCGCTTGTCCCGGGGGAGAGGGGAGAGATGGGCCCTCTGCTGGTTTATTAATGGGGCGCACTGCTTTTGGATCACACTGTTTAGGCCCATTAATAATGCAAGATAGAGCCAGTCAATGGTGATGGTACTTTCTACTCCACAACATTTTTGAACTACACTGAAAAGAAGAATACATTTAGTCCTAATTGAGTCTGAATGTATTTTCTTTTTTTCCTTCTTTTTTTATTTTTGGTGAAAGTCTGTAATAATTTCAGTCCAGAATCTAAGTGCCCCCTACAGATCGGACGACTCATTGAATTAAAATGCAGTTAGGATGAATATATTTAATAGAAATAGCACATTTTTTTAGGTTCATAATTTCACTTCCTGTTTGTAATTGATGACATCACACTAGGAAATTACCCAACAAACACTGGGCAAAAATTCTTCTAATGTCACAATTATTTTCTATTTGACAAATAAAAATATATAAGTTTCTGTGTAAATTTTGCATAAACTTTGACTGGAATGAGTGTCCCTAGTGTGATGTCACTTCCTGTCATTTTCTAGAGATTAATTCAAAATTTTTCTCCACAAATACCTGCCTGATTGATGTAATGCTATCATTTGTATGTACAACAGGTATAAATACACCAAATAAAGTCTTAAATAAATTAGAAAATTGTCATATGTCACTCTACTGTTGTTTGAGTATTTTCTTTGCTCTTGAATCTGTACTTTAACTCAACAAAATGTAGTACTTCTTTCATCACTGCCAGAGATCCAGTTTATTTAGCGGTACCCTCAATGCAGTAAAATAATTCCATCCTACAAACTTTATAAACCTTGGTTGAACCTGCCAGAGGGTAATAGATAACAGAACTGCTCTCTCTACTTTTTTGGACTAGTTTTAATATTGATTTTCCCATCTTTGCCACAAGCACTTTATAGTCAGCATTTACTGTATCATTTGGGTGCAGTACTTCTGTCTGTAAAAATCATTGTATTATATTCTGTTTCTGTCACAACCTTGTGGAGTTTGGATTGTATAGATTGGCAGAGATTGGGAGCTGCATTTCAGTAAGAGTCACAGTAGTGGTAGTAGTAGTAGTAGCAGTAGCAGTAGTACTAGTAGCAGGAGTGGTAGTATTGTAGTAGTAGTAGCAGCAGTAGTAGTAGTAGTAGCAACAGTAGTAGCCGCATTAGTAGCAGTAGCAGCAATAGTAGAAGCAGTAGCAGCAGAAGTAGCAGTCGTAGCAGCAGTAGTAGTAGTAGTAGTAGTAGTAGCAGCAGTAATAGCCACATTAGTAGCAGCAACAGTAGTAATAGTAGTTGTAGTAGCAGTAGTAGTAGTAGTAGTAGCAGCAGTAGTAGTAGTAGTAACAGGAGTAGTAGTAGTAGTAGTAGCTGTAGTAATAGCAATAGTAGTAGTAGCAATATTAGTAGCAGTAGCAGTAGCAGTATCAGTAGTAGCAGCAGTAGTAGCAGCAGCAGTAGTAGCAATAGTAGTAGCAATAGTAGTAGTAGTAGATCAAGAGGGTTGGACTGGTGAAAGTTATTGTTGAGTGTGTAAACCTTGTGGCTGTGCGATCTTTGCATGTGCAGTACCATATCTAACTCCAAAATAGTTTTTGAATTATTTCATTATTTAACAATATCAAAATGCTTTTATATGATTGTAATGACAATAAATGTAGTTGATGATGTAATCATTGACTGAGGTTCGGGGCGGGACCAGGCCTCAACCTCCTACTCCTCCAGCAACCACGCCTCCACTCTTTAATCACATCCCTAATTATACAGAAGCCCTATTTTTACAGGCCTATCCCTGCATCTCTTGTTGTCTCTGCACTCTCGACAGAGAGACAATCAGTCAGCGAGCGCATTCGTTTGAACAAGAATCATGAGCCGTTTTTCTATTAGATTCTGACCTGTTCTCATTCTCAACTTTCAGTCGGTTGCATTCCCCAGAGGACTGGCCAACGTAGGTCCGATCTCCGCCGCGCACACACACGGTAGGTGGGATTCCATAGCCACCAAACCCCACAATCTCAGTACGCGCCTCTACCGCGGACCCCTACCTCCGGGATTTCTACACTCACACACACCGACCTCTACTCCATAGGCAACGGGACCCACACGCTCTCCTTCTCACTCTTCTCCCCCTCTTTCAACCAGCCGCAGCGCGGCCTCAGCTCGCACCACAGTTCCCGCCAAGGCACCACTCCAGTGCGCCACTCCAGTGCGCCGCTCCAGTGCGCCGCTTCCGTGCGCCGCTTCCGTGCGCCGCTTCCGTGCGCCGCTTCCGTGCGCCGCTTCCGTGCGCCGCTTCCGTGCGCCGCTTCCGTGCGCGTCTCCACGCAGGTAGACGCCAGAGATCGGACCGCGGCTTGCTGCAGTGGGCTGAAGTCAGGAGGCATTTCTTTCAGACGCTATGATGATAAATATCCACTTGTCGTCAGCCTCCGCACTTCCTGGTTCCCTGTACAGAGCGCGCGCAGCTGCTGATGTCATTATTGCTCCACGGGCCTGCAGCCCGACCTCTCATCTCCCCTAGGTGGCAAGAGCCAGGTTGTATAAACCCCGTGTCTGCTCCCTCTGTTCTCAATCTTTCTCATCTCATCATTTCTCTCATCCCCCTCTTTGGATTACCATGTAATCCACACTATTTAACAATTGCTCGTCCGAACTTCAACCCCATCACTCTCGCACCTTATTCATACCCATGCACTTCCATCAGCCACCCACGAACGCATTGTCTTTATGCCATCCATTTGACTTTAGACTGTATTACCGCACACGCCAACTCTATCGCACTCACCTGCTCTCCATATCTTCCAATTCATCGCCCAAAACTCTATTCAACTGCACCGGTAATAATCCTCTTCTCCAGTATGGGCAGACTGCTTTAAGATTCCATCCAGTTACTCTTCAAAGAGTCACTCAGTTGACATCTTCATTTTCAGCCAATCTTGAGATCCAGACCATCTTTGCTAATTTTAAATCCTCTTTGAGGGTTCTGAATCGGCTGGGCTGATTACCCGAGACGGAGCCCCCATCCACAGTCTCTCTACCCAACCAACTCTAATCGAACTCTAACTCCATCATCGATCCGTCATCGATCCATCATCGCTATTATCAATAAACATTCTGTCATATTCCATTTGTTGTGGCGTGGTCTCTGCCAGTGAAATGTAGTTGATGATGTAATCACTGACTGAGGTTCAGGAGCGGGACCACGCCTCAACCTCCTACTCCTCCAGCAACCACACCTCCACTCTTTAGCCACACCTCTAATTACCCAGAAGCCCTATTTATACAGGCCTATCCCTGCATCTCTTGTTGTCTCGGCACTCTCAACCCCACCCTCCCACCCCGTGTCTCTATCATCTTCACCTTAACACATTACCATCTTAGGAGGGGGGGTTCTGAATCGACTGGGCTGATTACCCCCATCCACAGTCTCTCTACCCAGCCAACTCTAATCGATCCATCATCGATCCATCATCACTATTATCAATAAACATTCTGTCATATTCCATTTGTTGTGGCGTGGTGGGTGGTCCCTGCTAGTGAAGTGTTGATTAAACTCCGGTAAAAGTGTTTTTCACATAATTTAGTTGCCATCATCACCATTATTATAGCAAGAGGAACAGGAGATGAGTAATTCCCCGATTTTACCCCATTTTACTTGTGGGGTCACAAAGATCAAATTTGTCAAATATTATCGCAAATAATAATAGCAAGTAAAACTGACATGTGAACAAAAAAACAAAAATTTCTGGTAAGAAGCTAGTGACACTAAACATATTTTTTTACGCGTTACTGGTGAGGAGCAGATAAATACATAAATATTATGAAATAAGCATGTTATACACTTTAATATGGGGATTATTTATTATGATTGTGAAGGCGCGTTCAAGTAGTAGTAGTAGTAGTAGTAGTGGTAGTGGTAGTAGCAGCATCAGCAGCAGCAGCGACAGCAGTAGTAGCAGTAGTAGTACATAACGATATGTGAAAGTGCCAGTATTTCTGAGTTCCCTGCCCCAAATCTAGGCCGCTACACGACTGCACAAATTGGAGTAAAAGTGTTATTTGTCAGGCTGTTACTCGTGCTGGTATAATTCAAATGTTTTGGCAGCCTGGGCTTCGTTAGCATAATGAATGCACTGATGAAAGCCTGCGTAACAAGCAAGGAAAACATGTTTATAGCCGTCTAATTTGTAAGCAATTTTAGTTTGTTGGTAAAAAAAACTTGTGCTATATTTCATTAGTAACATTTTGCCGACACTCCCATTGTTACACTAACTCAAGGCGGGTGAGTTATGTTGCTACAGCAGTGATTGGACTGCCAACCTTTAAGTCAGCGGTGTGAATGTCTGTACAATATTATATACATATTTAAACAACAGATATATTTGGTTAAGCCGGAAGCCTGAGGGCCAGCAAAAAAAGTCTAAGGGCCACATTTGGCCCGCGGACCATAGTTTGGAAACCTCTGGTTTAGTCTTTTATTTGAACATGACCAAAATGTAGGAAGTGTCTTTCCCAGTGACACAAGAGAAGTCGACATTACAAGTAGCAGAGATCTAACTAGTCTTGCCACGATACAAAAACTCGATTTTGATACTAAAGAATATGGTCAATACTCGATACTGATTTCAATATAAAAAATATACTCTTTTTTAGATAGTAGAGTATAATTTTCAAAACAAAATAATACACTTTGTTGGTGTAAAAAGTGGTTTTCTACTAGTTCTGGGGCCTCATTTACAAAAGAGTGAGTCAAATTGTACTTGAAAGCATGCGAACCGCAATGTAAAAAATTCCCAACCACAAAAAGAAAAGGTGATTTATAAAAACCTGCGCAGCACACCTGTACGTATTTCCCTCTTCCAAAATCCCGACTCACCGTACTTTCCACCCTGAACCCGCCCTGAGCCCGCCCTAATATCCCATATATGGCTATGCAAATCCCCGAATTAACATATTTAGCATATTCATAAGGTGGAGAAAGAGTTGGAGGTGGAAACACTAATCGGCGATTCTTTAAACAGAAACCTTCACATGGCGCTGCTCTGCTGCTCATCTGTGGGTCATGGCAACTCAGCCTGTAGCGGCGTATTAAAAACAATAAACAAAAACTAGGGACCCACGCGCAATTTGGTGGTCAATGGAAACAAGACTTCTCCCTTCTATCAGTAATCTGTCGTAATATGAGCCTGATTGTGCCCATTTCCTCGAGAGGAGTGGAGCCGGCACATCGATGACCTATAGACTCGGGTGGTCCTTGGCTGCCTGGAGAGGCGGTCTGCCTGTAGAGATGGTCTTGCTCCATATGAACGGTTCTCCATCGGCCTCGAAGAATTGGTTCTCCTCCTGAGTGGGTCTAGCTCCACAGTCTATCTGCAAATTGAGGCGCGTCCGCCTGTCCGTCCGAGGGAGTCGGCTCTCTCCTTCCCTGTGGAACTTATCCAGATTTCTACTTTTTCCCAAAGAGGTTTGGTAGTTTTTCCTGGTCGAGAAGGACAGGGGAGCTTGGGACATCTGTCTAAGGACACGGGATGCTGGGACATTACCAAGTCCAATGAACACTGTCGCCCCTCGAGTCAACCGCTGTTGTAATTTTGGGCGTTACAAAAATGAATTTAATTGAATTGAATGTGCGCGGATCAGACTGTAGCCTACACTGCCCTGAGTCATAATCCCCTGTGCGCAAAGTGATCAATTAAAACCTTAATCGTAATAATATAACAGTAAACCATCAGACTGAACAACAGCTCTTAAGGACACTAAATGGAGCGCCGACCTCGAGAGCCCCATGCATCAGGTTAGTGAGCGGGAGAGAGCGGGAGAGAGCGGGGAGAGCGGGAGAGAGCGGGGGAGAGCGGGGAGAGCGGGAGAGCGGAGAGAGCGGGAGAGAGCAAGGGAGAGCGGGGGAGAGCGGGGGAGAGCGGGGAGAGCGGAGAGAGGCAAGGGAGAGCGGCAGAGAGCGGGGAGAGCGGGAAGAGAGCGGGAGAGAGCGGAGAGAGCGGGGGAGAGCGGGGAGAGCGGTGGAGAGGCTTAAAGAAGGGAGAGCACTAATGAGCTGTGACACTGAGGGAGGGCATCTGAACAGAGTAGTAATGATGGAAAACTTTAAAATACGTGACTGGTCTGCGTGCATGAAGCGAGTGCGTGATGGTGCATGTGAATGCTTTTGCACGTGAAGGGTCTGTCACTCATTTGATTGTGCGTGCCCTCACAATGATCGTAAAGCACAAAATATCCCGAATGTTTCAATAAATTGAGTAAATCAAATACAATTACTACTGCTAGATTAGAATTCTATGAGAACATACAACATGCTTTGCAAAATTGCCCATCCAGAACTGAACCAGATTTAAACTAGGACTAGACTAGAACATACAGGACTAACCCTGAATCAAAACAGGTCCAAAGCAGAATTAAACACGGACTAAAAAAGATTCTTTTTTTCTTTTTCAATATTTGGATGTCGTGGCCGGATTAAATCGCTTGGAGGGCCTGATTTGGCCCCCGGGCCTTATGTTGAGTAGCCCTAAGTGAAAATCTTCTTTCAATGTGATGGTAACACGGTAACACAACAACAACAACAACACAGTAAATATCCTGAAGAAAATAATGAACAAAGACTTAATTACAAAGGTACAAAAAGTTTATGACGAATGCTTCAGGCTTAGTAACTAGGGTTAAACGTTAGGTCATTTATTATGAATTAAGTCTTTGTTCATGCTTTATTAAGGCTAATTAAGGAGTAGTTATTTTAAAGTGGAACCAATGTGACACAGCAGACGTCTTTGCTGGCAGCGGCGCTCGAACTGTCTCTACCCCTTTATCTCCAAGACAACAGAATCACAAGGTTAAGTCTCTCACTGAAGGTGACTGACAGTCGTATTGAATGCTGTGACGCGAGTGTCTATGAAAATGGTAATCCAACTTATTTGCGGCGGCCTCTCAGCTGGATCCGATCTGCGAGTATTATCCCGCGTGTGCCCCCGCGGACGCACACGGCATCAGATCCCATTTGATACGCCGCGCACTGAGCCAGGAGATGCTGTCATCGCGCTCACCTCTCCCACTTATGACGCAAGGAACCAAAATCTGTCATTTCTCACCGTTCACCAGACTCGCTCGAGTTCCGAACCCGGGCACGTTTATGAGCTTTTACCCGTCATCATTAGCTCACTCAAAGTCGTATTTTGTGCTTGCGATCACTCAAAAAACTCAGACTCCAGGTCACACATATATCAACAATCCATGGGGTTCAGAATGATGAGAAATCTGAGCCGTAATGAACAATATAAAACTAAATATTGTATCTTTTGGATGGAAAAAAATACCCTAAAACGTTGCATATAACACAGGGCTAGTCAACAGAAGGCTCAAGGGCCAAATCAGGCCAACCAAGTGATGAATCCGGTCCACGGCTCATCGTCCAGATATTAAAAAGTATATATAAATATATTTTTTCCTGGTTTAATTCTGGGTTAGCACTAGTTTAGACCTGGTTTGGTCATGGTTTAGTCCTTGTTTAATTCTGCTTTAGACCTGTTTTCATTCAGGATTAGTTCAAACCTTGTTACTTCTAGTCTAGTCCTAGTTTAATTCTGATTCAGTGCTGGATGGGCACTTTTGCAAAGCAATGTGTGTAAAGCATTTTGTATATCATTTCTCACCAAAAAAAATCAGCAGTTACTATATTGTATTAACTAAATTTACTGTGGACCTCCAGCCCAGAGGTCTCGGCACTCCAAAAAATCTTGCCCTCGGGAAAATGAAGTTAAATAGCCCTGATATAACATATGAATACAACAATATAAACTCTACTTCTACTTCGCTGCTTATTACAGTGAAATGTGACTATTAAGAGTTGAATAGGAAGTCAAGTTGCAATGAAAAAGATACAAAATGATGTTATGGAATCTTAATACCCTAAAAAGCATAATATGTCTTTATAAATCACCAGGTCTGGACAAAGCGACATTCTTTGTTGAACTAAAATGATATGGTAAAAATACATTTCAATTGAACAGGTCAGTACTGTAGGCATAGGATAGGTCCAGGATATGGTTAATATTCGGCGTATGTTATTAAATGTTTTGGGCCCAAATCAAGCTTCTCGATCACACATTTTACGAAATCATTGTGTTAACAGGACGAAGGCAATAAACTAATCCCAGATTAAATTAAAACCCAAGCCTAAATTATGTCTGGGACTAAGCAAAGACTCAACCAGGTCTTAATTAGGTCTAAACCTTTTCCCGGCCTAAACTAATATAACCCACATTAAAATATTCTAAACCAGGACTATGCATTGATACTCTGTTTCTAGTCACTTGATGTAACGTAACTGGATATAATTTATGGTGAATATTTACTATACAACTGCACCTTTACTTAGACCTCAGGACTCAACTTAAACATAGACAAATGTAAAAAACAATGGACGGAATGGGACGATTATTCAGATCTCAATATGCTCTAATTCCTCTTTTTATTTTATGCCACTCCCTTATTTTTTTTTTTTGTGGGGGTTTTCTGTTGTTGTTGTGTTGTTGCTTTGTTTTTGTTGTTCTTTTTTTTTTTTAAGCAAAAAAAAAGGGGGAAAAAAAGAAAGAAAAAAAACTCAATCTTCAATAAGTTCTCATGAAGAATAGCGGTTGTCATTGCCTTCACGTCTCTAACTTATTATATGCAGAAAAGGGCCTGCACTTCCTCTCCATTCCTGTCACACATTTGAAAGTATTGGTGTGTGTCTGCTCCTATCTCTGCTGCTGTCCTGCCCTCTGCCACTCCAGCAGAAAGCCTCGCGCCGATAATACTTCAATGTCAAAGGCTGTCAGAACGCTGTAATTCTCGGTGGGAGTGTCTTTTTGCAGCGAGCGGAGCCAGAGGGGCTCCCTGCATGAGTGAGATAGCTCTGTGTGTGAGGAGGACGGCTTTAGCTGCTACAAAAGTGTTACGGCCCACAGGGACAGGCGCGGAGTCCCCGGTGGTCAAAGTGAAAAGTGTGTGTTGTAAAAGAAAAGCGTTTCCAGCTCGACATGTGGTATGTTTTGATCCAGCCCACTATGTCTGACGAGTGTTTGCATTCCCACTGCGGAAAAATATATATATTATACGCAAGTGAAAATTGGTTGAGTTCATAATTTTAATCTTGATTTTGGCACCTGAAATTTGTATCGTGGCGCTACATTGGAAGTGCAGGGAAGTAACCGGGAAGTAAACATGGACAGGCCTCCTGCTGAGGCCAGAGTCAGGTCTAAACATGGACCGGCCTCCTGCTGAGGCCAAAGTCAGGTTTAAACATGGACCGGCCTCCTGCTGAGGCCAAAGTCAGGTCTAAACATGGACCAGGCCTCCTGCTGAGGCCAAGAGTCAGGTTCTAAACATGGACCGGCCTCCTGCTGAGGCGCAAAGTCAGGTTTAAACATGGACCGGCCTCCTGCTGAGGCCAAAGTCAGGTCTAAACATGGACACGGCCTCCTGCTGAGGCCAGAGTCAGGTCTAAACATGGACCGGCCTCCTGCTGAGGCCAAAGTCAGGTTTTAAACATGGACCGGCCTCCTGCTGAGGCCAGAGTCAGGTCTAAACATGGACCGGCCTCCTGCTGAGGCCAGAGTCAGGTCTAAACATGGACCGGCCTCCTGCTGAGGCCAGAGTCAGGTCTAAACATGGACCGGCCTCCTGCTGAGGCCAAAGTCATGTCTAAACATGGACCGGCCTCCTGCTGGTGCCCAGAGTCAGGTCCAAACATGGACCTGCCTCCTGCTGTGCCCAGAGTCAGATCTAAACATAGTCAGATCTAAACATGGACCGGCCTCCTGCTGGTTCCAAGAGTCAGGTCTAAACATAGGTCAGATCTAAACATGGACCGGCCTCCTGCTAGTTACAGAGTCAGGTCTAAACATGGACCGGCCCACTTTTATGTAGCAAAAATCTGCAGCAGATGTGAGACAAGCCTCTTTTTTGACATGGTTCAAATCTGGGCTAAAACAGGAGCAGTCCATTGCAGAAAAGTCTCAAATGTGGTCATTAAAAAAAACACTTTTAAATTGAGACATTTCGACTACCATCCAGTTGTCATATCAGTACCCTCAGATTGAAAATGACTACTGAATGGTAGTCGAAAAACGTTTCGTAAAAGGACTTTAATATTGATTTTTTTGGGGGGGCATGATTCAGTTTAGTAACTACTTAATTTAGGTTAGGGTTAAGAGTCAGGAGTTGGAGTATCAGATAAGAAATTACTAAAACTGAATCATGCTTAATTAACTTTTTTGTTACAGATTTTTTTTACCTACAGGGACAATAAAGTGTAACTTACCTCACCATGAGTTGAGAAATGATATATTTTCTTGCTGAAAGAAAATACCTAACACAATCAGAGGCAAGAGCGGTGAATTTAAGTGTCTTTTCAGTAACAAGGACATAATCAGCTGCTAGTAATCAATTACAGGTGTTTTTTTTATAGTATTCTTAGTGTGAGAAAAAAAAGATATGTTTAATGTCAAACTGCAGACATGGCAAAGCCATAACATCTCTATGAAACAAGCATGTGGTAGACCCCCAGCAGTAAAGTTAAGTTTTTGTTTGTTTTGTTATCTTTTTTTTCTTTTCAATTCAAGTGGCCTAACTTTTTGTACACCACTGACTGCCTAAATATAGTGTGAAAAAAACAAAATTTGTCTTGAAACGTATAACTACCGTTAAACTAAAAACATAACAGGCCAAAACAATCAAAGTTAAAGATGTTACATAGACATAGATATGACTTTTTACTCAGCATAGGCATAGGCAGATAAATGTCTTTGGGGAGAAAACGAAAACAAAAAATAGATGAGTTTGACGACAAAGGGACCGGCGAGCAAGCTTTCGGGACGCGCGAGCAAGCTTTCGGGACCGGCGAGCAAGCTTTCGGGACCGGCGAGCAAGCTTTTGGGACTGGTGAGCAAGCTTTTGGGACCAGTGAGCAAGCTTTTGATCGTCACCGTGGCAACAGGAGAGACAGGAGACGGCCAGATAAAGTCGGCAACGCTCTGAGAAGGTGGATTACGACGTCAGAAAGCACGCCAGGCTAATTGTGTCGTTTGCTTCCTCCGGTGTGAGGAGAAAGGATAAAAATGATAAATAAAAATGATTTGTTGGTTTCCTCCGTACATAAATAGCCACAGGTACGAGAGTGATAGAAAAGAAAGGAGAGACGGAGGAAGGGAGAGCGATGATGTATGTAGGTAGGAGAGGGTTTAGATGAGCGCCCGGAGTGACAATAAAAAGAACGCAGTGACAATAGATTCTGCCACGACCTGCGGCTAAACGACAAAATGTAACTGAATGCAACAGGCTGCAGAAACAAAACAAAGACACAAGCATCCACTGCACTTGAAATAGACATAATACGTTTTCTTGTGGCTTTAGTTGGCTTTAAAAGTGCTTTTGGTCACTTGGGATTTGAACTGAACATTTTCTGGACTGAGATTAACAAAAGCGTCGCCAAATGTTGTCGGCACTGCCATTCCACTTGACTTCAGAACTATGTATTTGGGCCTCAAAACTTCTGCCCTGGACACAATAAATGGATACCTTTGGAGCATATGCCTGGCAGCAGGGAAAAAGGACACAAACTGGACCAACAATCAAGGACTGGACTGACATTATAATTTACATTCCCAAAATGGAAAGAATTACATTCGGACTTAATGGAAAAACTTATAAACTTGGGACCAAAAAGGATTATGTGCTATGTTTGTTTTCTTTGTGTGTTTTTTCAATTCTATGTGTTTTATGTTTTGTTTAAAAACTGATAAATAAATAAATACAAAATAGAAAAATTTATTGGCTTGTCAGGATAAGCCACTTCCTCACCAGAACTGAAACTTGGTGGTTCGTTATGCGTGCTGACCAATTGTTTTATGAAGAATACAATACAATACTTCTAGATTTTTATTGTAGTTTGTCTCTAGAAAACAGGAAATAAGAGGTTTTCCAAGTTATCAAAAAGGAAAATTGATTGGTCAGCAGGTATACAGACCAGACGCTCTTAGATAATAATACTTTATGTCCCAGAGAGACATTGGACTCTCCAAAATACTTCAAAACACGAGAGACATCCATGTATTCCACGCTCAGTCTTGAGCTGCTACGTTTTGTTTAAAGGCGAAGGTGCAGGGCAGACCAAAAACCAACAAACTTGGTCCAAACTTACATCCTAAATAAATGGGGTTCAGATATAAAACTACTTCAGTCCGGCAAACATCATTTAATTTAAAGTGAAATATTGTTTTCTGTAATTGATCTAAATCTTAAAACCGTCTAATTATTTGTGCTGTTTGTAAGTGATCTTGCTCCTGTTTCTAGCATTAAATATTAAACACTTTTGGCATATAAACTAAATTAAAACTAAATATAGCTGCTCTAAATCTGAAGAGCAAGGTCAACCTTTAAATACTCAAACCGTGGCCAAAATTTAAGCTCCCTAGATGCAAAAAGAAGCAGTAGGGGAAAGAGAGTTTAAACCAAAAGAGACATATCTGCTGTTCGTAGGCTGATTTATTTTTGCGAATAAACTGTCTCATAATGTTGTTTCTCCCGTTTGTATCCAGACTTTGCCCAAATAAAAATCTGGGTTTAAATATGCTCACTCACTGCATCAGAATGGGGACTAAACTCTGGGGCTTTAAACCGTTTAAAAGACCAGGACAAGACATGGACTAAACCAGGTCTAAATGAGAACAAAACCAGGACCAAACTCCTTAAAAAGAAAAGCACTCACAGGATATTTCTCCAAAGGATCAGTCAGTAACGCATCTCCGAATATTGACCGGCAGTACTCCGCCATTTTGGCCTGTTGCTTTGGGCTGTGGAAAACAAAGACATAAATCAGAAAAATGTGGTAAAATGATGGCAATTGACGGCCAATGAAAGAGGCTTACGAGTCGACGTGGTTTTCAAAAGACAGGATGATGGGAAAAGGAGAAGTCTTGAAAGCGCACTCTGAAATGGCCTCGATCACTTCCTGCGGGAGAAACACAGATAAACGTTTAGTACATTTGGCTTTCCGGAAAAAGGAAAATAAAAAATCTCACATTAATAAAGATGAAATGTAACCCTTGGTGCGATGTTAGGCGTCTTATTGGATTTCTAAGCCACTGTCAATTACCGCCTCATTAAAGATGGCGTCAGCGCCGTTAATGCATTTATGTCCATTTACTCGATACATGAGACCCAACCCTTTTCACTCTGTTTTATTCACTGCTCTTCTTGTCCAATTGTGCATCGTTTGTCTTCTTTTCGAGCCATTTTCTTTCAGTAAAGCTTATTGAGGGGATTTATCTCATGGGGTTGGGTCATCATGCATTGAGATGTTCTTGCTTTTCCAGGAATGTCCCAAAGTGTGACATTAAAACTCGGCTATTTTGCATTTCACTAGCAAGGACCACAACCCCAGCTACGATGCAAAGTGTTTCTTGACATACGAGAAACATGAACAACACGAATGTACAGAAAGTACATTCATTGGGGCTTCTGGCGATGAGGGCCTCGGTTCCCCCATCTAGGAGATAAAATTAGAATCATTCGAATCGTAAAATAGGGTGGTAGGGAGGGGCATGAAACATGCATTCTTAATGTTAGTGGGCTCTCCTCTCCACAGATCAGAGCTGTACCTTGGTCGAGTTGCCTAACCTGCTTGTCCCTAGAGATAGATAAGTTGAATGCCATACTGTGGAACATTCCAGACAAAGATTACATTAAATAGGAGTTATTATACAGATGTATCTTTCTTTATTATTATTATTATCTATTTATTTTAGTACCACTTTATAATAATAAGTGACTATTGAAGTGTTACCAAAAGTACTGAATACAATCATCAAATCAAGATCAGCTTGTAAACTCAAGGCATTTTATGTCGATTCTATTTTGTTGGAGTTTGTGTCTCCAACTTGTTTTTCTCTTTCAGCCCAATCTGATTAGAATCTTCCATTCCTCCTGTGTTGCTCTCGTTAAGTCTAAATTCTCTCTATCAAACCCTCCTGCGCCCTTACCTTTCACACCTCCTCCTGCAGCAAAACCATTTTCTCTGTTCCTCAATCCAGCCTCAATTAGCTGCTCCTGTGAGCGCCAATCAAAGCCTCACTCAGCCTTTTCTCTTGCCATCTGCTCCGAGCACCTCTCCGTGTCTTTCAAATGATACTTTTCGTGTGCTTTTACTTCAAATACTACAATTGCTACAACTACTTCTACTGCTACTACAAAAACTCTGACAACTACAGCTACTACTGCTACTGCATCTGTTACAATACAACGTAGCCCTGAATTGTTTTGGGGATATTTTGGCACAAACATCAAATTAGAACATTTCAGCATTTGTTGTATTTTATTTCATTTTATTTAATGTTGTTCTATTCTTTTGTTCAATTCTAGTTAAAGCTCAAGATTTCAGCATTTACTTCATTACAGGTGTTATTGATTGCACTAAAAACCTTACCGAACGCGCACTCTCGCTGTGTGGGGGGGCTTGTCTCTCCACAAACCTGACTCGTAACTTTTCCGGTGAAAGGTCGGCCACCTGCTTGTTGTAATTGTTAATATTTGTATTTATTTATAAAGAAAATGCAATAGTAAATTCTAGACAAATATTTCAATTATGATATGATATGATATTATAGTATATTATATTATAGTATATATTATATATAATCCAGATTCATTTTACATTTGTCCATGAACATTCGTTTTTTCCATCGCTTTGACACACCTCTCCATCTATAATTTACAAAACAGCTCACACAAAATCCGAAATGAGTTTCAGTTATTCCGAAAGAAGAAAATTTACATTTTCCTTCAGTACATTGATATAGATATATAGACGATGTGTTCTTGAAAATCTGAGAAGACGTTCATAACACATAGATTTACGTAAATACTGTTGGAAGTCTTCGCTCTCTGTTTGATTCATTTGTGACATTCTTTGTTGTTGTTGATTCTTTTGTGCTCCCAAATAGTTGCTGATTTGTTTGAGATTCTAAATTAAATCAGACTTTGTTAGGTGCTTTACCATGTACGAACAACCCTGTAGTGTGGAAAATGGACAAATTCAATAAGTAGTGGACAAAATGGGAGTATTTTTTGTAACATAGTATGCCTTAACCCCTCTTTCTCTTTACTTTCTAATTGAATTCTTTATTTATTCTTTAATCTCACCAGTCCCGCCCAGCTGTGGGTTTTATTTCACTCTTTTTATGTTTTTTTAAATGATTTTTTTCTGCTTGTTCTTGTTTGATGTAAAAATAAAGAAAAGTTAAAAAAGAAAAGAAAAACTAGGTAAATTCAAGAAACTGGTCTGTTTCTGAACAAGAGAGAATGAGCCCGAGAACCGATGAGAAATGTGTTGTTTCGATAAACGTTTGAATCAAGTGATCAAATTTATCATGCTTTTAAAAATGTGTACAAAAAAACAGTAAAACGACAACATTACAACAACAACAACAACAACAACAACAACAACAACATGCATTCCAGAACATATGTGCAAAGATTCAAACTAATGAGATTGTGTCTACATTTCTAATTGCATCATTATAATGATTTTCTCCCCCAAGAGCGTGTGTTACCTTGAACGAAATCTCAGTTGTCATGGTGAATCCATGCGTAATGACCGGCTCCTCCTCGGTGGTGCGGCCCTTCCAACAGTCCAGCTCAATGCAGCGACACCCGGACAGTAACACCTGCTTGTACATCTCCACCGACGAGTTCCCGGCGAGCTGACCCGCTGTGCGGCAAAATACGGGCGATGAGTATCAGAAATAAACACCAAAAGTCTCAAAAATAATAAGTATTTTTCTTTTTTTTTTTGCATTTCAGTGCATGCAATGAACGTTGTGAACACAACACTGTTTTTTAACATGGTATAACTTACTATAAAGCCTTTGCAATGAGAAGAAGTGATAGTAATAATTCAATAAAATATGAATGCTACGCAAACACACGCCAGCAGAGGGCGCAAGAGTGCCTAGTTGCATTCAATCGTTATTGCGCAACCAAAAATCTGATCTTCTACAGTTTTCAGATTATAAAAATGATTCCTTTCAGATTTTAACAAGGAAAATCTGTAAAAAATGGGCAAACTAAGGTGGGAGAGAGAAAAATGAAACAGGTCATGAGAAAATGTCACTGTATTTTGTCAAATACAACAGTTCTTTCTAAAAACGCATTGAAATAAAACACACAGAAAAACTGTTCAAATCTTTGGGTTATGTAAACATTCCCATTGAAAATGAGTAACAATGAGATGAGAAAGTTGGAAGAATGGATTTGCTTTATAAAACACATCTAAATGGTACAAAATGAGAGTTTAGAAGTTTAGATTTTGGTTAAAAATATTTGCCAAAGCATTTTGTAGAGAAAGTATTAAAAAAGTGTAATTTCAACAATGCTGTAAATAATTTTGTAAAACAGCAACAAACACTGCACCATCTTTATCAGTAAAGAACATACAAAAGACTTTAAGACCACAATAGTAATAATAAGAGTTGTCTTCTTTTTTTTTTTTAATACCAAGATACTAATCGATTAGATAATAATTTGAGGATGAATCCATATTGAATTTACCTTAAAAAAAAAGGACAACATTGGCCCATTCCTCGTTTTAGAATTATATAAAGCAAGACGACAATGTAATATTTAAAAAAAAAAAAATTATTGACATTTTTAGTGAAATTGGCCGTATCAAGCCATTTCCATAGTACTGAATTTGCACTTTTAGCATAGCGACAACACTAGAATAATTGCTGCCATCTTGCAAAGAATCTCAGTAAAATACGACTTCACTTTAGTTGCAACCTAATTACGGAAAGAGCTACAAAGTCACACCACATTACCGCAGACTCTGGAGTGGCTTAGTTTGCAGAGACAGTTGTACAATCTCAATCTCATCACTCTGCATCCATTTATGAAGCAATTACCTCGCCACATTAGCACTGAGCTTCCTGCTACCGCTACTACTACTTCTACTTGAATAATATTGATACTGCATAACCAATTGTGAGGGGAGAAAAAAAAGCATTTGAACTTTTATCTGAACAGACGTGCTGTTAATAACCGTTCGAAATGTTACGCGTTAACTCGAACCCGTTTGTTTTTCCTCATTGTCTCGGAAAACCACGGCCCCGCTGCAGATATTCAATTGAATCCCATCGGCGAAGATAGAAATTTGATCTATTTGAGCCCCGTTGATACCCCTCGGAATAGATTTGAATACATGAATTATAACGTCCATTGAAAATAAAACGGCAAATCTCCTGGACCGACCATGAATTTCAATAAACGTGGACAGATGATTGGATAAGCCTATGAGAGGTGACACCCAGGGGCCCCACGGACACGCTCCGCCGAATTTGATTGACTGACCGGCAGAGCAACGAGTCGGGTGTATTCATTTGTGCGCCTGTAATTTTATTATTGAGTGAATGGTGTGTGTGTGTGTGTGTGTGTGTTCATTGGAATGCGGAATTGGCAAATGAGGTCGGCCATGAGTGAAATCAGCTCGAATGAAATGGAGAGCTAAAGATGACGAACTCAAAATATGATCTTTGAGAAGACTTGTCATTTTGAATAGAGTTAAAGAATAAGGACAAAACCACACTGATGTCACAGTGGAGCAAACGTGAACTGATCAATTTAACTGCTCAAAAAGGCACAATTGTATGTCTAAACTAGGACTAAAGCAGGATTAAACTAGAACTAAACCAGGATTAAACGAGGCTTTAACCAGGATTAAACTAGGACTAAACCAGGATTAAACTAGGACTAAACCAGGGCTAAACCATGTCTAAAATAGGACAAAACCATGTCTAAACCAGGTCTAAACCAGGTCTAAACCCGGTCTAACCCAGGACTAAACCAGGTCAAAACCCAGTCTTAACCAGCACTAAACCAGGACTAAACCAGGACTAAACCAGGTCTAAACCTAGTCGAACCCAGAACTAAACCAGGTCAAAACCAGGTCCAAACCAGGTCTAAACCAGGTCAAAACCATGACTAAACTAGGACTAAACCAGGACTAAACCATGTCTAAGATAGGTCTAAACCAGGTCTAAACCAGGTCTAAACCAGGTCCAAACCAGGTCCAAACCAAGTCTAAACCAGGTCTAAACCCAGGACTAAACCAGGACTAAACCAGGACTAAACCAGGACTAAACCAGGACTAAACCATGGCTAAACCAGGACTAAACCAGGACTAAACCAGGGCTAAACCAGGGCTAAACCAGGGCTAAATCAGGGCTAAACCAGGATTAAACCAGGATTAAGCCCGGTCTAAACCCGGTGTAAATCAGGACTAGTTTTGGTGATAGTTGGTGTACCTGTAAGGTAAGTGTTGTGAGAGGAGTTGATGAAGTACTGGGACAGAGGGTTGGTCATGTCTTCGCTCTGGTCCAGTTTTTCGGGGGGGATGATGCTGTTCTCGTCTGCGCTCAGGTACCGGGCAAAGCCTTCCACCGAAATGTGACCTGATGGACAACAAACAAGAGAAAATTCACTTGATTCACTCATTCTACTTTTAAATACCAGCTGAAGATAAAGGTTGAGGCAGACTCTGTTGTTAGATCGTGAGTCAGAAGAACATTAGCCTTTTGCAGGTTTTGGGTTGATGACCCTTCCCATGTCCTGTAAACACAACAGCTGCATTCTAAAACCTGGCTCCGTACATTAGCTCCAGTGCATTTTCAATGGGACAATTAGCGTTAGCCACAACATCACAAGCCAAGAAAAAGCAGGGCTGTTTTGGCGACTGACAAAAACGCGACCTCACGTGGGTCACGCCAGAGCCTCGTCAGAAAAGATTAAGTGTTTTTCTTAAATCTGACGTTATTTCTAATGTGATGTTAACATAAATGAATAAACTAACTCAAATAAACTAAAAGTTAAACTAACTCAATAAACTCATCAAGAAGGAGATGAGATTCAAATTGTATTATCTTGGTGTGACTTTGGACTCAACTTTGTCTTTTAAAAACATGTAAAAACACTTTAATATTTGTAAGTTTAAATAAATTAGATAATCCTTTCCAGAAAGTGCTGTTAAAATGTTTCTTCACAGAAAGATTTTTTCGCACATTGAATATTGCTTTACAAACTGGTCAATGACAAACCGTGCTGCCTTAAAACCAATTGAATCGCTATATAAAAGAGCCTTAAAAATATTAGATTAAAAACCTTACTCATATCATCATCATGCTTAACACTTAAAAACATAATTATCAAAATGTTGACAGTTTTTAAAAATTCACATTAGCAATTTATAAAAGTCTACATGGTCTTTCTCCGCCACTCCTGAACGAGTTTATCAAATTCACATCTAGACCAAGGGAGAGTAACAGAGCTTCTACTCGAGGTGCACTTCTTTTAGAGACGCACAACCTTCAGTCACAGTCCTGTCCGTCAGAGACACAGACACTTGGAACAGCATCAGCCGCTCTCAGAGACGGTCTGACATTAAGCACATTTAAGACAAACCTCAAACATTGGCTCAAGAGGAACCAGGTCTGTGACCACTGATTCTGAAGTGTCGTTTAACTCTCATGTTGATATTTGCATTGACGTGTGCTCTGTGTGTGTTCTACGTTCTTTGACGTGCCAGAAACGACAGATGGAAAGTCGCCAATAGGCTCATTCTGGCAAGCTTACATTGTTCACTAAAGGTTTTAAAGAGGGTTTTCAAAGGAAAGAGAAGTCCTTTTTCAAATGGTGCGCCTGCGTGACACCTCTTCCTCCTCCTCCACTGCTGCCTGAGCTCCTCCTGACACTGGTAAATGTGTGCTTTTACAACTGGAGCTGCTGCTGCTGCCACATCATTCCACCTCAAAGCATGTCGCATGGGCGGAATACAGAAACGCACTCACTCAAGCTTTCAAATGATACATAAAACGTACCAGTACAGTAGAAATTTAGTGACCAACTCGTCTGTTTTTAAACCCTTTGAGAAACACTTTGGCTCGGCTTTGCTCCTTTTCCCCCTCGTCTCCTCTTTTGAGGCTCACTGGTTGTGGATTCTTGCCTGCCGTCGTAACAAACTTTGTGCTCACGGCTACGAAGCTACAGCTCGAGGAACCCGCTGAGAACTGCGGTGCTGGAGTAAACCACGTCTTAGCGAGTAAGTACGCAAAGCACGTAGTCTTGTCAGTTAAGTGAGGAACATTGATTGATAAACAAGGTCGCCTCAGTTTTTATTGGCAAATGTTTTAGGGCCTTCATCACGTTCACACTTAATGTATTTTTCTGTATATTTTTTTACCTTAAGTACAAGCCTATTGCACATCTATTAGGCTATTTTTAACAGATACTGACGGCTAAAAACGAATTAAATTTAATCCTCCATGCCACATTTAATATGCACTGTCCCTTCAAATAAATAAATCCAAATCTAAAAGGATGGTTATGTTGGGTGGGAGGAGCTCTAGACCGTTATTGAGACGATGCTCGGCTGAGAGACACAGGAACTCATCAAACCGCTGAAATCTGAGCAGTAAATCCTTTCAAGTCACTGTGCAATATTCCGTTCACTTGTAAAACTGTGCAGGAGCATGTAAATATGTAAATGTATTTTATAATCAACACCATTTATTTCCATTTCCAGTCTTATGTGCCCATAAAGAGGACCGGTTCTGCACAAGTCTCCATCACTGTTAAGCCAAATGTATTCTGTATTTACGGGGAGTTAGTTAGCTGTTAAAAACCTACAAAATCAAGTTAGAAATCTGGGGGTACGGTAATAACTGGACTCACTGTCTATCTTTTGAATTTTACACAGCCACGTCAGATCAATCACATCAGCAGCTTTTTACCATCTAAAAACAACATTGCCAAAATCAAAAGTATAGTTTCTAAACCAGACCTGGAGAGATTCTTATTCATGCGTTTGTCTTCGAGTTCAGCATATAGATACTGATAGCAACGCACTGATGTCTCTAGTAGATTAGACTACTGTAACGGCCTGCTCACTGGCCTCTCCAAACGAGCTGTAAAACAGCTGCAGTACATCCAGAACGCTGCTGCTCGGGTCCTGACTAGAACCAGGAAGTACGATCACATTAGTCCTGTGCTCAGGTCTCTGCACTGGCTCCCTGTGGCTCAGAGGGAATAGACTTCAAAGCAGCTCTGCTTGTATAAAAGTCTCTTCCATGGCCTTGCACCAAAGTACATCTCGGACATGTTAGTGCCATATGAACCATCTCGGACTCTGAGGACCTCAGGGACCGGCCTCCTGCTGGTGCCCAGAGTCAGGACTAAACATGGGGAATCTGCGTTTCAGTTTTATGCAGCTAAAATCTGGAACAGTCTTCCTGAGGATGGTGAGACAGGCCGCTACTCTGGCAATGTTCAAATCTAAACTAAAAACTGTTTTGTTTGGCTGTGCATATGACTGAAATGCTTTTCTTTGCACTCTTCTCTTTTATGTCTTGAAACTATTTGACGGATAGCCTGAAAATGGCACTTTTAATTTCTTTAAATTAAGATTTTGTGATTTCTTGCCATGTCTTTGTGATTTTAATGCATTTTTTTCCTGTTGTGTGAAGCACTTTGAATTGCCTTGTGTACGAATTGTGCTCTACAAATAAACTTGCCTTGCCTTGACTTGCCTTAAAAGGCCTGATTTATAGCATTTTATTTTTAACTTTGACTGTCCAATTAAATTATGAATGGGATAGAATGTTTACATCAGAATCAGGCTGTGAGTGCAACTGTCACTCCGGGGGAAGGATTTATAAGATCACACAGAAAGGTAATGCACAAAAAGTAGCTTTGATTTATAAGAGATTTTAATTTTTTTTTGTTTCACCCTGATTGTTGGAATACATTTTAATCAAGATGAGACAACAAAAATCCAATCCCAACCACCTGACACACGGCTTTTTAGCGATAATGAATTCAAAGGTTTTATTTGTCGCTGCTCTGAGGCGTGAGGTGGAGCAGACGACAGGTCTTCTTCTTCTGCAGTTTATGACTTATTTATCCAGCCTCTCTCCTCCTCCTCCGCGACCGTATTGAGTGGGGTTGACAGCAAAAAGGCAAAGCTTAGCATGCCTGACCTTGACGACCGCTACAAAGAGAGAACACGGCGTCCAAGGATACGCAGCCCAAAAAGAAGTCAGCCAGTGGCACAGATTGTGAAAGTATAAATAAAATGGACGGAGCGATTGTTATGAACATGATTTGCATTTCTATTCTTATTTTGCCTTATTTTCTGAGTACGGTGGACATTTGACAATCAGATTACGCCGAGAAATGTATAGTCTGCCTAGTAACCATGCGGAAGGAGAAATTATTGAAATGGAAGGAGACATTATTGAAACGGGACAGACACTTATAACGCATTATTTTTATTATAATAATTTAAAAGGTGTGTCCTCTGACTTAAAGTGCCTCTGACAGGTCGGATGACTCACTGAACTAAAATGCAGTTAAGATAAATATATTTTGAATTTTCCCCCAAAAAATATAACAATGTTTTCACAGAATCGCACATTTTTTTGGTTTATGATTTCACTTCCTGTTTGTAATTGATGACATCACATTGTAATTGATGACATCACAGTGTCCCTAGTGTCATTTTCTACAGATTCTTCAACGTTTTCTCCACAAATACCTACTCAATTGGTGTAGAACTATAATTTGTATGTACAACAGGTATAAATACACAGAATAAAGTCAAAATTTGAAAATTGTAACAACATCTCATAGTTGGAAATGGACAAATTCGACAGACTTTGGATGAACTAGGACTTTTATTTTAATTCATTTATGCTGTGATTTTGCTTGTATTTGTGTTTAGTTGTGTTTTTACTCCAGTTCTGGCGTCACTGCACTGTCTTCCAGCTCTCCAGAGAATCCAATTTAAAATGTTGCTCATGGTTTTTAAGTCTTTAAATGGTCTGGTTCCCTGTTATTTGCGGGAGTTGTTGTCCCACCATGTCCCTGCTCGTACCGTGTGGTCCTCCTCTCAGCTCCTCCTGGATGTGCCCAGGTCAAAGCAGAAAAGCAGAGGGGACTGAGCTTTCTCTGTGGCGGGGCCCAGACTCTGGAACAGCCTCTGTCTGCATGTTAGAGCTGCTGAGACACCAGAGCAGTTTAAAATACTTGTTAAAAGCAACCTTTTCTCTCTAAGACTTTTAAACACGAACTGAGCTGAGTCATTATTTTTATTAACTTTATGTGTATTTCAATTGTTTTGATATATGTATTATTGCACTTCTTACAACGACTTTGGATTTTTAAAGTTGTATAGTGTCGCTTGATTGATTGATTGATTAATTGATTGATTTCTTTCGATTTATACCCGCTGGTTGTTTTGTGTTTTCTTCTGCTTATTTGTGAATAAAAATCGAAAAAATTAAATAATAAAAGGTTTGTCCAAATGTTTAACTGGTAGTGTATGTCTCTGAGTCGCTCCCTGTTCTGTATTTGTTTTAGTGCCCCATCTATTGGCAGAAAAGGGGAATTTTGAGTAAATACACAAATAAATTAGCTTGCACCATAGAAATGCTCAAAACGAGTCTGGTGACGATTCATTGACTTAAAAACAACTCAGGACTCATCTGAATCTCTATCTATGACGTCACATATCTGGGAACATTGAAACCACGTGTTTTCTGAGGCTCATATAGAGAGAGGAATTAAACAGGATTGAGCAAACGAGCGTGAATGAAGCATAAATACAAGTTTAGTTATTATGAAGTCATCCTAGGTAAGAAGAATGATTCAAATACAATCATTATGGTCGAAGCCACCACGTTCTTATCACTATGGTCACTTTATGTCAGTGTAATCCCTCATTTGTCCAGGAGTGTTCTGAGACACCGGAGTTTTCAGACTTGTTTCACAGATTGAGAATGACTCTTGGATGAGAGTCGAAACGTTTTGTTTTACCACAACAGAGTCCAGATGACTACAACTGAATCTTTTTCTACTATGGTCACTTTAGTATATAGTGTACATGTATATCCTACACCTTTATTGCCCTGCTCATATCAGACACATTATAACACCACCTGTGACTTCATAGACACGTGTAATCCCCCCCATATTAACCACATTAACACGGTTTGCCCTGGACGCATGGTTTGTCTGTGCCCCTTTGGTAGAGGTGAGCCCTTCTTCTGGCACTGGGACACTGCAGCCAGGCGAGAGGGAAAGAGGAGGAAGAGAGAAAAACAGAAGGAAAAGGGAGGAGGAGAGAGGGAGAGAGAACATGGGAGGTAGAAAAAGGATGGACGGCAAGAGAGAAAGAGAAAGAGGAGAGATATGGGGGAGTTCTGCTCAGATGTCACAAACCAGCGTTAATTAGTGCAGGACCCCGCACAGGGCCACACCGCATTAATTAGCATAAAGGCGCCGGAGGGACCTGTTCCCACCAACCTGCCCTCACTTGCATATCGTTCTGCTCTTGTAGGACGATCTGAGGAGTCATTTACACATTTCACAGCACAAAATGATTAATGGCTCAGCCCTTAAGTGATTTTCATTCTGAAAAATATCTTTAAGTAGTATTCAGTAAGAGTGTACTGTAGGGGAGAAGTATCTGAGTGTAGCCCTTTACAAACAGAAATAAGCCATGTGGGGAAAGAGGACTTCTCAGCGGCTATGAACTCAAAGCTTATGGATAAATAAGTTGAGTTGGGGCAATATACACGCTGATATTTCACCACATGTTCATGTTTAGTCCTGTCTCTGGGCACCAGCAGGAGGCAGGTCCATGTTTAGTTCTGACTGGCACCAGCAGGAGGCTGGTCCATGTTTAGTCCTGTCTCTGGCACCAGCAGGAGGCCGGTCTATGTTTAGTCCTGACTGGCACCAGCAGGAGGCCGGTCCATGTTTAGGCCTGACTCTGGCACCAGCAGGAGGCCGGTCCATGTTTAGTCCTGACTGGCACCAGCAGGAGGCCGGTCCATGTTTAGTCCCGACTCTGGCACCAGCAGGAGGCCGGTCCCTGTTTAGTCCTGACTTTGGGCACCAGAAGGAGGCCAGTCCATGTTTAGTCCTGACTCTGGGCACCAGCAAGAGACCAGACCCTGAGGTCCTCAGAGTCCGAGATGGTTCATATGGCACTAACATGTCCGAGATGTACTTTGGTGCTAGGCCATGGAGAGACTTGTATACATTCTAGTCAGGACCCGAGCAGCAGCGTTCTGGATGTACTGCAGCTGTTTTAACAGCTCGTTTGGAGAGGCCAGTGAGCAGGCCGTTACAGTAGTCTAATCTACTGGAGACAAACGCATGGATAAGTCTCTCCAAGTCTGGTTTAGACACTATACTTTTGATTTTGGCAATGTTTTTTACATGGTAAAAGTTATTGATTCGACGTGGCTGTTAAAATTCATGTCTGAGTCACAGATTTCTAACTTGATTTGCAGGTTTTACAGTGAGACTGGTGACAGCAATAACGCTAGAGACAAGCAGGTGGCGTACCCTCCACCAGGAAAGTAATAAAGTCAATGTTCTTTAAATTGATAGTTTCCTTTTTGTTGAATGTACTGAAAAGCACTAAACTGTATAAATAAACGTGTTATTATCAAAAAGTTACATAATGCACCTTTTAAATAACAGTGTGTGCAACACTCATGTGAAGGATAAAGTGAATTATAAATCAATTTTACATCATCATTCTACAAAGTGAGGACAGAATGAAATACAAGATGAAAAGATGACTGAACATTTTAATAAAACACAAGTCTTTGCCGGAGGAAAAGAGTCTCGTATTTGCACCAGTTTTATGGGCAAAGCTCGAGGAGATGAGCTCATTAAATCATGTGTGCTCCACTGAACGTACGGCGTGTATTACCATAACATACGTGATACAGGAAACATCAGCCCACATCTGGTGACACCACTAGGGTCAGTTACAGGACAGCTCTGTGGAAAGGCAATCTCTCCTTGCATTATGATGGTTTATGTCTAAATGCATGTGACTATGGGAGAAAAAGATGAAAGCGAAAGAAAATGAAAGCGAGAAAGGGCAAAGACAGAAGAGAAGAAGAGAGCGAGGGGGGATAGATGGGAGAAGACAGGCGAAATAGAGATAAACACAGTGATGGACAGAGAAAGAGAGAGAGCAAGGGCAAGGAGAGAAGAGGAGAAAGGTGGCAGGAGAGCGAGAGAAGAGAGAAGACATGGAGATGAGAGAAAATATAAGGAGACAGGGTGAGAAAGAGTGCAGGAGGGAAAACGTAAGGATGGAAGATACATGGAGAGAAGGGAAGAAACACAAGGAATAGAGGAAGAGAAAGATAGTAAAAGGAGAGGGAGGGACAAAGAGAAACAGAAGAAGAGAGAGGAGAAGGATAGAGCTGGAAAAGGAGTGAGAGAGAGAGAGAAGGATAGAGAGGCAAGGAAAGAAGAAGAGAGACATTTTTAAGAAGGGGAAAGGCAGAAACGTGGGGTGCGAAAAAGAGAACAGAGGGTTAGAGAAAAAAAAAAGAGGAAGAAGGAAGGAAGGAGAGTAGGAGGAGAGAGTGCAAGAGAGAGGGCACGAGAGAGAGAAAGAGAGAGACTGAAGGGATGGCAGCATGTGGATTGGAGGACCCTTGTACGCAGCAGATGGTGGACTTCCTCAGGCTTGATAAATACTTCATATGGAGAGATGTGAGCGAGGGACAGAGAAGGGCAAGAATCCAGAACATATCAACACAGAACATCACAGCTCTGTCAGAAAAGCCTGTGTTTGGAGAGGAACGGAGCTGAGGTTGAGCTGTTGCCAGAACTTTACAGGTCCAACACGCCGGGGACCATCACCGCACTTATGCACACACGTTATGCTATTTTAATATCCATTTTTAAACCAAATGGCAACCCAGTATTAAAAAAAAAAAGAAAAATGCTTTCTGTGCGGCATTTGCATGTTCTCAATGTATCTACTGTATCCGTGGGTGCGAAGTGACGTGACACACTCGTTGCTACTGCCATCTTGAGGACGAAAGCCGCATTTGGGACGTGGTCAACAAAAGTCTCAAAACAAAGGATTACTTTCTTCTTCTCTAACATTTCCAAAGACCACGTTTAGCTGGAAATGTGTAACTGTGGTCAGGTGGGATCAGTGTAGAAATCACTCCAGACTGAGACTGAGCTGTTTGTTTCAGGTAGTTAGCAGCTGGCTAATGCTAGTTTACACATTATTGCGATGGCTATGCTAATAAACGTTAGCTTACTTGCAGACATTTCTAATGAGCCTAATTTCCAACTGTTTGGGTGTTATATTTTAGGATCAAACAAAAAGTCTAAGCTCTTGAAAGCTTTGAGGGCTTGTCCGGTGCAGAGGGCTTGTGGCCGAGAAAGAACAGATGTCGCTGTTTTTAAGTGTCATTGACTCGCTGTTGCAGATAAGGATCAAAGCCCAGAACTTCTGTCTTCTTCAAGTATTAACGCTTTTCATTTTCAGTTTTATGTGCTCTTTTTTATGACTATTTAACAGCGGAGAGGAAACCGCACGTGTGACGTCTTCAAAATCGCGGTGACAAAAAATAAATCACGTGACTGAAGATTTCCTTTAGGCTATGTTCACACTGCAGGGAATGAAGCCCAATTCAGATATTTTGTTTAAATTTTTTTTTTTTATGTGGTCGTTCACATTACAAAAAAAATGCGACCGCAGTTTGTGTCTGGTGTGAATGGAATGCAGCTCGATGTGGCCCGCATGCGCACAAAAGAACATACATGTAGCGCACTGAGTTTATGGAAGTAAAAAAGGCACGTCATGCAACGTCCAACCCTTTTATTGATGTCCTTATTTTCTTAAAATTTCGCTCGAAGGCTTTTGATTTTTACTTTCATTGAATCCCTCGCTCGGCCAACTCTTTCACAATCTCCTCAAATACCGCCCGATTACGGTACAAACCCTCTTGCCTGACTTGTCACCCCGTATATTGATTAGTTCACAAACTTTTTCCTTCTTCCAATGACAGTTTTTGGCTACCATTGCCATTTCCCTCCACTTTGACTCAGAATTGTGACGTTTATCCCGGAAATGTCGCCTACGACGTTTCGGTCGGATGAACAGGACCTGAACGTTAAGACTGAAGTCGCATTCTAAAAGTGTGGATACATATCGGATTTATTTCCACATACGAAAGTGGCCTGGGTCAGATTTGAAAAAAAAATCAGAATTGTGCTGTTCACACTGCCCTGAAAAAATCAGATACAGCTCACATATGGAAAAAAAATCTGATTTGCCCTGCAGCATGAACAATGCCTTAGTTTCCACTAATACGTGTGGGTTGGTTTGCTCAATTATGACAAAAAGGTATTTTTCTAAGATCGGGTCCTCTATCAGAGGCCTTGGAGCTTGAGGGTTCTGCGCAGTATCTTTGCTGTTTCTAGCACTGCACTTTTCTGGACTGAGATGTCTGATGTTTATCCAGGGATCTATTGTAGCCACTCCTCCAGTTTGGGGGTCACTGCCCCGAGTGCTCCTATGACCACGGGCACCACTTTGGCTTTCAGCTTCCACGCCTTCTCCAGCTCTCCTCTGAGCCCTTGGTATTTCTCCAGTTTCTCGTGTTCCTTTTTCTTGATGTTTCCATCACTTGGTATCGCCACGTCAACCACAATGGCTTTCCTCTGCTGTTTATTCACTACCACAATGTTGGTGGTTTGCCATTACCATTCTGTCAGTCTGTATCTGGAAGTCCCACAGGATCTTGGCTTGGTCATTCTCTACCACCTTTGGGGGTTTGACCTTGGGGTTTCCAGTCCATACTCTGCACAGATGTTCCTGTACACTATGCCAGCCACTTGGTTATGGCGCTCCATGTATGCTCTCTCCATGTATGTTCACTATGTTCATGCTTTACTAAGGCAGGAATAAGTGTACCGTAGGTATTATAAAGTTTACCCCACTTTTTACGGCACCTTAAATGATTAATTATTAAATTAATTTGTTCATCATGAATTAAGTCTTTATTCATGCTTTATTAAGGCTATTAAATGTGTAGATAAAAAGTGTGACATTTTTGTAATTGAATTGAGCAATGATTTAATCCAAAATCAATTCAATAGGTTTATATGTAGTAGTTTGAGCTTTAAATGCAATAGTTTGAGCATTATATACAGTAGTTTGAGCTTAATATGCAGTAGTTTGAGCTTTATATGCAGTAGTTTGAGCATTATATGCAGTAGTTTGAGCTTAATATGCAGTAGTTTGAGCTTTATATGCAGTAGTTTGAGCTTTATATGCAGTAGTTTGAGCTTGATATGTAGTAGTTTGAGCTTTATATGCAGTAGTTTGAGCTTTATATGTAGTAGTTTGAGCTTTATATGCAGTAGTTTGGGCTTTATATGTAGTAGTTTTAGCTTTATATGCAGTAGTTTGAGCTTTATATGTAGTGGTTTGAGGTTTATATGCAGTAGTTTGGGCTTTATATGTAGTAGTTTTAGCTTTATATGCAGTAGTTTGAGCTTTATATGTAGTGGTTTGAGGTTTTTAATTTATTAGATTTCTGTCTTTTTCAAGCAAATCATCTTATGTAAGGAAAAAAACAGTTTTGTTTTTAAAAAGGCATTTGGCAACACTTATTTTGCTTTAGTTTGAGGCTAATGTGGCTGAAAATGCAGAGCTGGTTTGGCAGAGCTGTTGGACTGAAAATGCAAATGAGTCGCCCGTGTCTAAGACGTCAGCTTTACACAGTTCTTGTCTCGTTTCTGGCAGCTCAAGCCACAGACGGAAATGAAAGCACTGCATGTCCAGCAGATTTGAGCCGTGTCCATCTATTTCATCTGGCAAACGGTGCAAATATATCAGTAGTCAAAAAATGTACGATATTGCAATACTTGTTGTGGAGGTTTGCAAAAAAACGAGCAGGAAATATTAAAGTGCCTATTACAGGTTTTTACAATTTTCTAATTTTGACTTTATTTGGTGTCTTTATACCTGTTGTACATATAATATGTAGGTTTACACCAATCAAGTAAATATTTGTCGAGAAAACTTGAAAAATCTGCAGAAAATTACACGAAGTGACATCACACCAGGGACAAGCATTCCAGTCCAGGACGTTTATGCAGAAATTACATTAAAATAAACTACATTTTGACCGTCTAAACATTAATTCAACAAAATAAAGTTGTTCTCATATATTTTTATTTGTCAAATAAAAAGAATTGTGACATTAGATGAGTTTTTGCCCAGTGTTTGCTGGGTAATTTCCTGGTGTGACTTCATCGATTACAAGTGAAATTATAAACCTAAAAAATTATCTATTCTGTTATACATTTTTTTTGTAGTTTTTAGCAACATTTTAAATATATAAATCGTAACTGAATTTTAGTTCAATGAGTCGTTCAACCGGTCAGAGGCACTTTAAACAAACTTGCAATTTAAAATGACAATGAGGGTATAAAGTGATATAGCCACATATAGCCACAACAGTTACGCTGACATTTTAGGACATTTTTGACAGATTCTTATCATAATATTATCATAATTACAATAATAATCATTAAAAAGACATCAATGTCTTGTCAATGGTGCCAATTCCTACTATGAACGACGTATTAAACACGAACTGTGTTTAAGCATAGTAGTTACGGCTTCACCTGTGCCTATTTTTATTCTGTTTGGCTATTTGTCAACTACTTATCAGCCAGTAACAAGAAAATGTATCCTCATTCATATAAAAAAGTGCAATATTAACAGCAAAATACCAGTTAATGACAAATTAGACTATGTAGACTATGACGTAAATAAGATTTACATTGACTAAAACTCAACAAAAAGTGTAAGCCTATTATCTATATGAATTGCTATTACCAGTCACTAATAACCGATAGTATGAGCAGATTTCTTGTCATATTTTTGGCCAGTGCGTTCAATCTGACGCTGGGTGGAAATTGGCCCGGCAGAACCGCGGCGCTGTGAGCAGTGTGAATCCAAGTGAATTGGCAGACGGCGGAAGAGCACAGGTGTCGAAAGATAAATTGAAAAGGAGAAAAAAAACAAGTTAGTGGAATGATGTTTTGTTTTAAAAGCGTAGACATCTGTATTTATTCTGTAAATATTGAACAGAATTAATGTTTTTTTTTTTTTTTTTACCCGTGCCAGTCTTTTAATGTAAAAATCGGCCCAAAGTCGGTGTATACTTTTATATCGACATTTTTTTTGTCGCCTTATTTATTTATTCAAGTCTTAAGTCTGAAGTAAAGCGCTGAGAATATCATAAAAGCCCTTTTGGGTTCATAATAAACAGAATCGTCTTCGTAGGATCTGGACCCAAAGTGAAGGGCTCGTTTTGCTCCCCGATTAGATAAAAGGCGTAAATGTAAGCATAATCAACATTTACATCGACATTAAAATCTTTCGTTATCAGTAAATATGCTCTGTTTGCCGCAGAGGGAATCACCATGAGAAAACAAACAAAAGCTAGCCCGCCCCGACACGTTAATACGTGCGTGCAGTTGTAACTAATTTGACTGCCTTAAACAACAGCTCCTCCCCTCTGAGTGCCTTTATAACCCCGGCGCCATCTAGAGGTTATGAGCAGGTTATGAGCAAGCAAGCACAAGACCAGAAAACATGAAATGATTTTTATAAATCGAGCTCACATGTGTCTACTTGTATTTGTTGTTGTATAGGCCTTTCTTTATATTATTATCTTTTGTGAATGTTTTGAGTTTTTTCTGATGTTGTGATTAGGATTAGTATGTAATGTTTTAAAGTCAAGTTTAAACCCTAGCTATGACGTCACAAATCTGGGTGTTTTTGTTTTCTCTTCTTATGAACAGGTTTAAAGAGCCTCTGACAGGTCGATGACTCATTGAACTAAAATGCAGTTAAGATAAAATACATTATATATATATTTAGAATTTTGCTAAAAATTACAAACATTTCTCACAGAAAAGCAAATTTTTTAGGTATATAATTTAATTTCCTGTTTGTAATTGATGACATCAGAATAGGAAATTACCCAGCAAACACTGGGCAAAAACTCAACTAATGTCACAATTTTTTTATTTAACAAATAAAAATATATGAGAGCGACTTTATTTTGTGGAATTATGTTTAGGGAGTCAAAAAAGTAGTTTCTTTTGTGTAAATCTGGAACAAGTGTACCTAGTGTGATGTCACTTCCTGTAATTTTCTACAGATTTGTCTACGTTTTCTCCACAAATACCTACTCGATTGTTGTAAAACTATCATTTATATTTACAACAGGTATAAATACACCAAATAAAGTCCAAATTCGAAAATTGTAAAAACCTGTCATACGTCACTTTAATGGAACAAGCGTGAGTGAAGCTGAATTACAACTCAAAGTATGTTTCTGATGATGGAACAAGTTATTACAGGGTCAAATGCTCAAAAAAGTGTAGTAATTTGTACGTGTAAAAAAAATAAAATAATCTGACATATACCACTTTTATCATTCGTACACTTTTCAGGTTGTTTCATTGAGTTTGCAGTTCCTTTCATCTGTGCCAAACGGTGCCCTACTGAGTGCCATGTGATATTTACAGACTCTCTAACATTGCATTCCTTGGCACCCCACAATCATGACCTCTCTTTCTGTGCCTTCGGACGCAGCACGTCGCTATGGAGACGGTCCTGCCAAATTCACAGAGGAAGACAGGGACGAGGGGGGAGGAAGGGGGGGTTGGACAAGCCTGCGGGGCAGCGGGACCTTGAAATAGTTACACAGCACGTCACTGGTAAATATGTTTGGGCCCAGTTTGCAAATAAACACAATACAGAGCTCTCAGGGATTTTCTTTTTGTTGCTATGATATGACAAACATTCGAGTGGTCTGGATCTGTTTTTATAAAAAGCCTCTGTCACTTTTCTGGAGCTTAGTCCGTCCACTGGCTTGTCTCAGTCACAATCAAACTTAAACTAAACATCAAACTTATCTTACATTTACGCAATTATAGTTTATTCCATTGCAAACATACCTTCTTACTGTGAGCTGGATCGCCGCTACACAGACCTGACCTGTAACTTGGGCCTTGTGGCGTCACCAAAGATATAGATACATTGATGTGCTATTTTAAAGGGAACATCTTGTGGCTTTACGTGGTGTTTAAATATGCTTTTGGTCACATTGGGATTAGTATCTTTGACATAGATTTGGGAAAACACTTTACAAACTGCATCTCCGTTTCCAATGTTATCTAGGCTTCGGAGTGCCCTCTACTGTCAGCAGTGGGAATGAACAATGACAAAATAAATGAATGAAGCCCTAAGGGAAAATGAATGCTCCGCTAAAAGAGCCGTATGTTCGTTGAGAACACAGTTTGACGGCAGAAATGTTCAAAACCAGCAGATGACGCAGCAGTACGGGGGAAATTGAAATTGTTCTCTGAGTGCTCAGAAAAGACGACCTCGGAAACAGGATCAACGAAACAGGCGCGACAGAAGCAAAATGCAACTACATGTATGTTTTTGATATGAGGGAACAACAATAACACGTTTAAAAGCTCAAAAAAGTCCATTCTTTTAATTATCTAAAATGTTATCACCATTTTCTTTGGAGATCTTTGTTACATATTGTATGATGTGTGTGATACTGTGTCCAAGTGATTTCCTTTGTGGATCAGTAAACTTGTGTCTAAGTCAAATTCCATTCTGTGGAACATTACAGACAAAGCAATCACCTCAACAGTTACAGAGCGCACCTTTAACTTACTTAGATATAGTGTGTTTTTGTGTTTAGTCTGTAACGGCCTTCATTATAAGACTATATATGAATAATACTAAGAACAGAGCCTTGTTACAGTGTGTGTGTGTGTGTGTGTGTGTGTGTGTGCTTTTCCTCACTGACCTCTCTCGGCCAGCTCCGGATTGGACTCGTACTTGTCCACCAGAAGCTGCACCTGCTCGGGCTTCAGCGGCGGGTAGAGGATCTCGTTCAGCCGAGGGTCCCGTTGTTTACTGTTTATGAACTCCGTCATCTGCTCCAAGGTGAGGAACTGCCGGCTCTTCGCCCCCCTGTGGACACAAAATAAAATTATAGCGAGAAACGGGAGCGATTTGATGATTCTGAACAGGGGTAATTAAAGTGGCGAGAGGTGGCGGAGAGGCGGGAAACGCACCGAGGGGCTGGTGATTACATTTGGCGCTGGGTAAATTATGAGATTTGATTAAAACGTGTTTCATTTCACAGGCTTGGATGGTGAATTGCAACATATGCTGTTAAATGAGTATCTAGATCAAAATGGCTGGAGTTCAGAACATTCATCTGAACAATTTAAGAAGTCTGGACTAATCCCATTTGCATTTTTAGACAGACGCAGATTAAACATTGTTAGATAGATACATGTCCCAGCATCCGGTCCTTAGACCCTGCTGCTCGGCAAGGGAAAACTACTATTACTACTTCAATACTGCAAAAAACACTGTGTACTATGTCAGTTTCCTGCTATTATTGCCTTGTCTGGAATGTTCCATAATATGACATTAAACATCATGCATTTCTTTGCTTACAGGTGTTTTTTATTGCTCAAAAACACCTTGAGAAACAAACATTCTTACTGTGAGCGGCGTCGCCTCCCCACAGAGCTGACTTGGCCTCAGTTTAAGTTTAATGCCATACTGTGGATCATTCCAGGCAAAGCAATGACAAAGCTTTTTCAAACAATCAGAAATATATTGAAACAAGTCAAACTAAATCCAGGCTTTGCTGTAAAAGTTAAACTACTCAAAACAAATAGTGATATTTAGAATTCAGGCAATTTGATCGATTACTGAATACTTTAATTAAAATGTTATTGTGTTCTGAACACTTGGAATATTTTCACATTGAGTTACATTATATTATAGTGTAAAATGTTTGTTTACAATTCTATGAGCATGGTTGATACTAATTTCTACTAATTTCTATGAATTCTAAAAGCCACAGTAGAGGTAGAGCGTTTAGCTACCAAGCTCCTGTGTTGAGGAATCAGCTCCTGTCCATGTTAAAGAGGCCGACACAGTCTCTTCATTTAAGACCAGGCTTAAAACGTTCCTCTTTCAAATTGCTTATGGTCAGGCCAGTTAGGAACAGAATAAAAACCTACAGTTCCCAGCTATGCTGCCTAGGAGACACTATGCTGGGGAAGTATGCAGCTTGAGCACTATCCTCTGTTTCCTACTACTTTTCTATCAAACAATATTTAAGATTAATTTCACTGGCAATTTGTTCATCGCTTTTCCTTCTTTTTCTCCCACTTCCCCGACGGGAGTGGAGCAGGCACATCGATGACCTGTGGATCCAGATGCTCCTCAACTGCCTGGAGAAACAGTCTCTACTCCATATGAACGGTTCTTCATCGGCCTCGAAGAATTGGTTCTCCTCCTGAGTGGGTCCAGCTCACCGCCTGTCCGTAGGGAGTCGGATCTCTCCTTCACTGTGGAACTCCTACAGGTTTCTACTTTTTCCAAAGAGGTTTGGTAGTTTTCCTGGCCGAGAAGGCGGGTCTAAGGACAGGGGAGCTTGGGACATCTGTCTAAGGACACATGACGCTGGGACATTTCCAAGTCCCTATGAACATTGTTTATTTTGTTTTTATTCTGTATTTTCCACTGTAGCCCCTCGAGGCAACTGCTGTTGTGATTTTGGGCGTTACAAAAACAAATTGAATTGAATTGAATACATTTTCTAAAGGTCTTGGAGGCCCCTTGAAAAGCCTGCAATGGTTGAGACTCTGCAGCAGAACGACAAATAGCTGTGAGGTCGCTTCAAACGTTACGCACGGAGTGAATTAGAGAAGGAAATATTCACAAATACTTCCCCCCAACACGGTGCACATTTGCCGTGTTGTTCTGGGCTCGTGCCATCTCACTTTGCTGTGATTAAAATCTAGATTTATGTCAGCGAGTCGCCCTGGTGACACTGGCCCGCTCCGTGGATGACGGTTTAAAACCCTCAGGGCCAAAGAGCCTTTTAAAGCTGCTTTCAGATGACATCACTGCATTATACGGCCCTGTGCAGTTTAATTGAGAAAATCTGTTGTTGTAATGCAGTTTTTATGGTGTGGTTAGAGAAATACTGTGCTATAATGAACCTTGTCACTAATCTTGATCTAATGTTACATAACTGGCACATATTTCTACAGATAAATGTATTTGTAAACCGTTAATGAAAAATATCAACTGCGCAACCGGCCTTAAAGTTGCATTATTATTATTACTTTGTCCTTGGAGCGGTTTTTGCTTTGCCTGGCTTGTTCCACATATTAATATATTAATTAAGACAAGCATGTGTCAAGTTACAGATCAGAGCTGTGGAAAGGCAACGCTGCTAACAGTAAGAATAATTGCCTTTAACCATATTATTTAGTAATTAAAACACCTGACTTGAACAAAAGCAAGCAGGACAAGTAAAACCTGTGAAACATTCAGGGCAAAGCAACAGCATCTCCATGGAGTCAAGCAGGCGGTGTACAATCAACCAGAAAAATTACATAGTGCACCTTTAATTAAAGCTGGGGTACATGAAGTTGCATTTGTTATCATTTTTTGTAAATAACACATTTTAACATCGAGCAGTATTTTGTAACTGAGACTAAATTAGACCACAGCACATTTTCTTCCGGAAATAAATTATTTCAATTCCCGTCAACCTGGAAGTAAGGGCCAAAAGAAGTGCTCTGATTGGCTGTGACTGGGAGGACCGACTGAGTTTCACTTTGCCGTTGAAAAAAATGCTTAAAACGAACACATGTGAATATCATTGTTATTGGCTTTGTGAGAGCTAGGAAGTAGTTGGACAGATTTAAATTCGTACTGCCGGTTTAGAGGTGTTAAAATCATGTACCCCAACTTTAATCTCCTCTTTGTCAGTGAGTCTGTTACGCATCGTCTCTGGTAAATACATAAAGGGTCCAATATCAATGGATTTTTTATACAATTAACAATTGATGCTGGAATCCATTTCTCTTGAGAGAGGGACAAGATCACATTCTACGTTCGGGAAACAAGTAAAGCCAAAGCACCGGGCAAATTAGACCACTTTATACTAGTGTTGATGAAGTGTTTACTTAGAGGGCCATAAAACCTAAAGGCGGAGGCTCTAAACACAAAAAAACACATCACTCTTTCAGGCTGCATTCTCACTTGCATTCTCTTTTGCTTTACAAAAAATAGAACTAAACTGAGACTAAACTGAGACTGAACTAAACCAGGACTAACCCAGGACTAGACCAGGACTAAAACACTACTACATCAGTGGTAAAAGGGGATTAAACCAGGAGCACAGCCTCATTCATCACACAGAAGCCTTTGTTACTGAATCTTACACGTCGCAGAAGATGTTGTCGAGTTCTGGTCGAGGGCAGATGTTACAGAGGAACTGTGTGTAAACCTCTGGAGTGAAGTCCTCCTGTGGTATGGAGTCACTCTGAAACGCACAAAACACAAAAGGAATACACACTTCAATAATATTCCACACATTCTAAAATCCCTAGAGTTTCAAATTGAGCTGGAGCAGGTCAGAGTGGTAGTGTTTGCTGTTTAACTGTCAGATTGCAGATGTATTGACCTGGTTTATGGTTCACATCTCTGTAATCACTGGGCCAATCCACATGAAACAAAAACCGGCACAAAGTTAAACAACTTCTGTCACCATAAATAAACTAAAGTTACACATTGTTTTTACAATGGCTTCGGAAAGTTGTGCTATTATTCAAACGTGATCATTGTCAGTGTAAAGGACTTTAAACCATGAGCTTGATGTGGCTTGTGGAGCTAAATCCTAATAAAAAAAATAATAAGGTTCAACATTTGTAGATCATGAATTTGGTAATTTATAAAACAAAAACAAAAAAAGTGAATCTCCCACAGAGAAATTGACATTATCAAACATGTTACAAATGGCTTGAGATTGAGATTATGATGCTGTAAAAAAAGTTTCAAAAGTAGTCATTGGACAATGTTTTAAAAATCAGTCTTTGAACTTGAGCTATATTTGACCCTTTTTCTACGATGGATCTCGCCTGGGTGAACGAGGGATTACACCGACATGTTTCCAAGGTACGAGAGAGAGTGACAAGACATAAAAGAATAAAACAGAAAATACAGTCTTTGCTGTAGTCAGTGGTGCAGATGGTCGAGCCGTCATCTTTAGTGTCAACAAAGGTTTAGAGCAGGGCTATTCAACATCAGACCCGAGGCCAAATCAGGCCCGCCAAGCCATGGATCCGTCCCACGACCCATCTGACAAATATTAAAAATAATAATTGTTGATTGGTTTAATTCAGGGTTAGCACTAGTTTAGACCTGGTTTGGTATTGGTTTAGTCCCTGTTTAATTCTGCTTTAAAACTGATTTGATTCTGGGTTAGTCCTGGTTCAGACCTGGTTGGTACTAGTCTAGTCCTAGTTTAATTCTGGTTCAGTTCTGGCTGGGCAATTTTGCAAAGCAGTTTGTATGTTATTTCTCAAAAACATCTAATCTATCAGTAGATAATTTATTGTTTTATATCCATTTATTGAAACAGTGTTGTGTGTGAACCAAAATGTTGTTACAGTTGTGGACCTCCGGCCCAGAGGCCTTGACCCTCCAAAAATCAAGAAAATACAATTGAATAACCCTGGTTTAGAGAGTGTATGAATAATGCTGATTTTACAAAGCTGTCCATCTTACAATCAACATTTCTGTAATTGTGCCAGAATTAGCTGTAGTTCAGTCCCAAGAAAGGTGTAAAATGGCCATCAATATATAAAACATACATTATATACTGTACAATTAGGATTAGGAGAAAAAGATAAAAGATTAGGAGTCCATATAAAAACAGATTACTTGGTGAAAGATGTACTGAAATCTGCAAAAGCGCAACAATAAACTACAAAAACCGTCAGCGATTCTTTTATGGCGACTTCGCAACCTCAGGGCAATCGACTGAGCCAGACCTCTGACCTTCCTCCCCACACCGGCGCCCACACGCAAAATTTAACACGCAACTCATTAAGCGTCCAGATAACCTCCGACAATTATATACGAGGATCCGAGGGTTATCGCGGGCGAGCAGGTGCAATTGAAAAGGCATGAGCGCCGGAGCGTGTGGACGAGGAAATTGGTTGTGTTCACATGAAGTCGTACCATTCTTAAAGGGCACACACATCAAAATGTACATCATATTGTGAATGTTGTTTTGAAGATATCCACAATCTGAACAGCAAGTACATCATTTATACTGAAAAATGCTGCAAAAAGAGCTGATTAAACATAAGGAAAAACTGGTTATGTTATGTTCAAACAAGAGTATAGGGTGATTTCTGTATTTTGTGATTCATTATACAGACATTTCACATCTGTCTGATGATGAAACCTCAACTACTACGTTAAAAGACACATTTCTGTTAGATTGACCAAATATTGTGTCGTAATACTGAATTTTGTCATCGATATACATTTTGTCTTCTTTTTCATTTTATGTTTTTATGCCACTATCCTTTATTTTCTCAGTTTATTCCTTTAGTTATCTTATGTTTTAATGTTTTTTTGGTATTATTATGTACTTTTTGGGTTTTTTTTTGTAAAGAAAATAAATATCAGTTAATATCATTCTATACTCTGGGTCAGTCTAAAACAACACCTGGAACAAACTTAAGCATCGTCTCTGCTGGCACAAGTGTAACACAGTGAATTCCAAAAGGTTATTTGATCATGTTCCATATATACGGCTTGCTCACAGTCTTCTTCAGAGTGGTCGTGATGTTGCTGTAACATACCTTCTCATCTAATTCTCATCATTAAACATTATTGGGGAACAAACAACGTCGCTAGCTAAAGAAGGGAAATTAAATGCATAAACTGGGACAATGGGACCTTTTTACTCTCCCACACTGTCTCGAGGAAGTTGGACTGCAGATGGCGCTGTCGTCCTGCCGCTACATGCAGGAAGCCAGTACCAAAACCTGTGAATCTAGACATTTCTGTCTCTTTTTGAGGTCATTTTTCATATATCTAATCATGATATACTCAATATTCTAATTTTGCAAATCACACATTTTAGATCACGTAAAACACGTTGTTATGGACGGCAGCTCGGGCCTTTACAAATCTCTGTGCGTCATTCTGTGGACCAGTGCTCGTTGGTTAGCATTTGTGCGTTTGTGTGTTTAAAGGATTAGCAGCTCTGCCGTTTAGTCATAATTACTTGCACATTGGAACAACGGAAAATCCCAGCGGACTTTCACAGAGCAACGCACTTACACTTCCAACTTCCTGCTAATTAAGTGTAGCATGTAAAGCCTGTGCATTGGAGACAATCAGGTACTCATAGTGTTTATTTTGCAGTGAAGTCGTTCATTAAAGCTACATCGGCTGTGTGCGTATGTGATTTAGCATGCGTCGCGTCACTTGACTTGACAGGTCCATACGTAAGGGATGTTATAATGAGCTGGTGTCATCTAAAGATAAGTTTGTTTTCCTCGGACTCGCTAATGGACAACGGAGGAAAATAGCTTATATAAGCTCATTATTTTAAGGTACAGTATGTGACGTCTTCTGCCAGTTTATTTTGAGATTGTTATATTGTAAGGTTGTTTTTATGTCTCAATAAAATATATTTTAAGGCTGTTCTGTCAGTACCCATTTTTATTTTGTAAATGTTATGCAAAATATTTAGATTTACAATTTTTTTTATTGTGAAACAAAAATGCTAAGAAGGCAGGAGGCTTTTATCAATTTTAGATCTTTGGGTTATACCAGCCACATATTGGTATTTATATATTGGGCTTCATCAGACTGGGCACCGTTTTTATCTCATCGAGATCAGACGGGCGTGATTGACAGGTGGATCAGCCAATCATCACACATGGCCTGTTTGTATTAAAAAAAACATGGCTGCGTATGAGGAAAAGGTAAAAAATATCACAGGTACTGAAAAACTCTCTTAATCAGAACGGAGATAAGTTTGATTTTGTTCTAAATTATAATGTGACTAATGACCTCTTCCATTTCCCATAATAAACACATCTGATTGCACAGTACTGTTTGAGTTTGGCTCCAGACTCACTCTTCGAAAACAATCGACAAAATGTGTATTTTGGACTACAGGCAAATACCTACAGCTAAAAGTTAAGATTTACCCTATTTTTGTCGTGAATGGTATGCTAAAAAAGCTAAAGCTAAATCCGGTTTAAATAATTGTTTTACATGATATAAATGGGTATTAACTACTCAAAAGGGCTGCACATATCTATTACCAAAAATACAAAATTCTGTGTACATTCTACCACTTTTCTGTCTTTAACATGTTTTTACTGTTTTGCCTGGAATGTTCCACAGTACGGCCTTAAAAGTATCTCTTTCCATGGAGACAAGCAGGGGACTCACAAGGCCAAACTACAGGTCAGATCACAGTAAGAACGCAAGAATGTTCTGTTATTGTCTGTTGAGCAACAAAAACACCTGTAACTGAATATATGCTGGAATAAAAAGCATTATAAAATACATGTTTAATGCGACACTGTGGAAGTTTCCTGTGAGTGAGTGAACTTAGTACTGTTGCCATAGCATTTATCAATTCAAAACCAAAAATAGTAATGTAATCAATTTATCCATAACCTATGCATCTATTAGTCAACTAAAAGGGGCGTGGAATTAGCAAAGGGTAACAAAATTACATCCATGATCTGACCCAAAGGGCTTATTTGAAAGGCAAATTAATCTGATTCTGATTCAAATTAAATTCACAATTAATTCCCAAAACTCATGCTAACTCACTCTGCGTTTTCTTCTTTCCACTAAGATTCATATAAATTCTTTGTGATCCAAAAAAAAAAGGTTAGTCGACTAAGACAAGGCTAAACAAAGGACTATACAACCCTAAAAAAATGTATCTTTTAAGGGGGAAAAGTACTCAAAATAGCGCGCATAAGTTACATAGTTCACCTTTAACTTCAGCAACAAATGAAGTAATAACAGTAGTACCATCATCGCTTCATAGTACTTAAGAGTTATCGTCTTCATCTCGTTTTGCAGTAACAGTACACACTTTGAGGTACTGTTGTCTGGTCGCACCTGCGTTAATGGGAGCAGGGGCAGTCAAGCATACATCCCGAAAATAAGGCTCTAAACAAACGAGCGAACAAACAATCAAGCGCTGTTACGGGAGAATGGAGTGAGCTGATTAAAAAACAAAAGGCGATAAAGCAGGTGATGCAGATAAGAAAAGATGAGAGGAATTATGCATGTTTAGACAAAGAGATACACAACTTTAAAATGAGTATTGAGATGAGTTACAGTCGCGTGAATTCAGATTTAACGATCTAATCTAATTTGTTTAATTTTGTTTAATAAATTATACTTGTATTATTTATTTTCTTGTATTGAGTTCAAATGACCTACCAAACCATTTTAAAACATGTTATTTTAGGTGTACATTCCAGACAATTTAGATTAATATATGTAGACATATTTTGAAGAAATCTGATTATTATGAAAAACTCAGCTGTTGATTTAGCTGAATTTGATATCAGATGCACTTTTTTCCAATATATATATTTTTTTCAAATGTATTATATTGTATTTTATTTTTTTCTATTTTATTCTCTTTTATTCAGTTTTAGTTTATTATATTTTATTATATTTTATTTTATTTGTAAATTCAACATTTTTTGCATGCCTTTTTTTTAAATATATTTTGTATTTTACCATGTGTTTTGAGACTATTATTCATAAATACTAGACTAGGGATGTCACCATATTTTTTTGTTCTACTTTTCATTACTGTCCGAATACTACAATATCAAACTCTCTGAATGCAAAAGTAAAGTTATTGTGACATAAACAGCCCCATAACAAACAAAACATAAACAAAACATTTAGGTATTTACTTTTTGGGGTCCAGATTGAATAGAAATTACATAATTTTGTTCCTAAAATAGTCAGGATTATTAGTTTTTAGTTCTTACTATTATATTGCGACCTGAATAATCACAATAACCGAATAATCTTAACATCCCTTTACTGGACTGAGATCAATGAGGCGCTGCGGACTCTCTTCGACAACATTATCCCATTTGACTTTAAAAACTATGTCGGATTTAGGGCTCCAGCGATGGAGAGGATTGATGGATACCTGTGGAGTGTGTACTTTTGGCTGCAGCAAAAAAAAAATGACTATGAAGTACAGAACTGAAATAACTTTGGACATTTACATTTCTATTTTTTACATAATATAAACATTTTAAAAAGCAAGGAAAAAAAGATTTTACCAGCAACCGTCCAATTACAGCAACTACACATCTGTAACACATCTAAACTAATACAAAATCTAATCAAGATTTTGAATGAAATTAATTTCAAATAACTGTTGTAGAAACGTATTTTGTTGTAGGTTTTTTGAAAGATAATCACTTGAACTGGATAAAAAAATAAGAAAAAAGCATAAATAGGACAAATTAAGATTAGAAGATTAGAAAGATTAAAACATAAAATACATAACACACAGAACAGAACCAGAGAGCAAAATAAAATAAATCAGATCTACCAACAAAAGAATTATGAAAAAGATGAATTAAAATAAAAGTCCCATCCTAAATCATTTTAAAACGTTCTTGCTCTATGTCAGATCTAAGTAAAACTAATATTTATTACAACTACTTACTGCTCTTTATTATAACCTAACCTGTGGTATAGTCATATCATTTTCAGTATACTTTTAGTACTTTTAGTTTTAATGAGGTGGCGTGACCTTGTTGTAGCTGTGTTCGAACGTCTTACCCTGACAGACGGGAGGTTGCAGTTTTCCAGCGCCGTCTCCACTCTCTTCCGGTCGGCCGTGAACATCCTGAAGATACTGCACAGACAAACGGAACAGCTCTGAGCAATCCCGACTCGACCGCACTGCCAAAGACGACTCATTTAGTTCACTTTGAGTTTCACTTGCGCGGCGCCCATATGGTTTTGGAAAATGGCACCAAAACGATCAAAAGAATAGCATGGCATTATGGAAAGATGGAGCAAACACAGCAAAGGAAAATACAATATCGGGTTTTGATTTCACCATTTGCTTTTGCCAACTGCTATAATAATACAAATCATCGTTTTGTTGCCATGACAATGATGTTATTGTTGAGCGTTTGTGGTTGTCTGCTCTTGATGTGAATGGTTTTAAATCCTGCACTGCGACAGTTTCTGGCTTGATCAAGCTTTTGTTAATATTTTCCAGAGTACGAGTTCAGTTATGCTGCTCCCACAGCTTGGAATACATTTTAAAATGAACTGAAACTTTGTGAGCAGTTTATTTTTTTGAGTTTTTTTTGCTATTAAAAAAAAGAAAAAAAGAAGCCGCACAAATCCTATGAACATTGTTTGTGCTTTTGAATGTAGTCCTGTTTTAATGTCTTACTTTTTAGTTTTTATTTGAGCGAATACGTTTTTTGGCAGGTCATCCCTTGAAGAAACTCTTTTAATGAACACAATGAATAGATAAACATGGATTTGGAGCATTCTTTTGGCAGCAGGGAAGAATGAGATCACAATGGACATTCGCAAAATGGAAACAATTAATATTTTGACTTAAATTGAAAATGTACAGTTTTAATAGACTGGATCAAATGGATAAATTACCCCAGACTATATATTAATGACATTATGATTTTATGTCTGTTTCTATTTGATGTTCTATGTATTGTTCAAAAACTGGAAAGAAAAAAAAAATAAGAGAGAGAGAGAAAGCTCTAAATGTGTTTTTTTCTACCTGGTAAATACATGAAATGAGACACAGCTGCTTTCCACACATCCACAAACACCTCCTACAACCTGGTTTACATCAACCATGAAGAAAAACAACTGCCTGAATCACATTTTACAAATTCTATAAACAAAACAAACACTTCAACTCTTTCTTGTTGTAGAAAATAGTCTCCATAAAATACACTCATTATCCTTTAGTACAATCTGATCCTTTAATACAGTCAGACGCTTTAGTACAGGCTGACCCTTTATGTAGTACAGCCAGACCCTTTATGTAGTACAGTCTGATCCTTTAGTATTTCGTTGCTTTGTACTTGTACATGTGTAATGACAATAAAGTTGAATCTAATCTAATCTAATCTAATCTAATTTAGTACAGCCAGACCCTTTATAACAGTCTGACCCTTTATGTAGTACAGCCAGACCCTTTATAACAGTCTGATCCTTTATGTAGTACAGCCAGACCCTTTATAACAGTCTGACCTTTTATGTAGTGCAGTCTGACCCTTTAGTACAGCCAGACCCTTTATATCAGTCTGACCCTTTTTGTAGTACAGTCTAAAGCCCTTTAGTACAACGAGCCCCTTTATATCAGTCTGACCCTTTATGAAGTACAGTCTGACCCTTTAGTACAGCCAGACCCTTTATATCAGTCTGACCCTTTTTGTAGTACAGTTTGACCCTTTAGTACAACCAGCCCCTTTATATCAGTCTGCCCCTTTATATCAGTCTGACCCTTTATGAAATACAGTCTGACCCTTTAGTACAGCCAGACCCTTTATAACAGTCTGACCCTTTATGCAGTACAGTTTGACCCTTTAGTACAGCCAGACCCTTTATATCAGTCTGACCCTTTATGTAGTACAGTCTGACCCTTTAGTACAGCCTGATGCTTGTACCACTGCCCTTAAAATAATAAAAGTAATTTATAGCACTTTCCTGTTGCTAACAGAGCCATGGCTCAGTGTTTAGCCTTGCCTGCGCGCGCCGTGTGACCAGGTTTAATGTTCCTCCGTATACAGTGGTCTCGGCGGGGGAGCGAGGAGCACACTGACATTACTCAAACTGACATGTCCGCGCAGCCAGGAGGTTAATTCCCTAAACGGAGCGAGGCGGCCTGGAGTGTCTTGCTCGTTGACACCCACTGGTTTCACTCAGGAGGTTATCAACGGATTTCGATGCCGCCGCCGCTGACTCAACGCTCCACTTGAGTAATGAAAGCAGGAAGGATTTCTTATGGAAGTGATGACGATGTGCGGAATGTGGAGGAGAAAATGCTCACTTATAAGAAGGAAAGTGTCTAGCTGTCTTATTTTACTTAATGAGAAAATAGACATATTATGATTTTGTCTGCTGAAAAATGATAATCAATGACCTATTTATTTATTGATCTGATACAACTTAAAAAAGGAGCACCGAGTCAGTACTGAACAATGGGCGTGTTAGAGAGTAAAGATTCAACATAAAAACAAGTCTTTTTGCCCTGTCTCTGTTAAAGCTACTGTAATCAAGAAATAATTTACATAATATACTTTTTTATTGCTTTGTGTCATTTGAGAAGCAGAAGGTTTAGAAGAGGAATAGTTTAATCTACAGTAGAATAATTTACTCCAATTATGTGAAGCCAAATAATCTATAATTTATTTTGCACAAGCAGAACGTTAAATTAAACGATTCAGTTTACTAATGTAGAAACACATTTTATAGCATGTTAAAACCAATGGTATTTATGACAGTTTTAGGAAGTAACTAAACACGTACATCTGCCAAAATATTCAGAATACACGTTTAAGTAACAGCATTTTCTGTACTCTTTCATTTGGTGCTATTTGGAAAACTGTTACAAAACTGGAAACTGCAGGGCTTTAGAGAGAGAAAGAGAATACACCGCTCGTGTGGTGATTGTGTGTGCGTTTTTTCTGTCTATAGTTAGTAATAAGCAAAAGTGTAACACTGTGAAACAAACATAAAGCTGTTTTAATCATGTTTTTTCACACAATAATATAATGCAACTAAACTCAAAAGTCTTCAGAATGCAGTACTCTGATTGGACCATGTATTGGAAAACTCAAGGTATTCAGTATTCTGTAACTAAATACATATTATTTATTTGCGTTGGACTGTGTGTCTGTATGAGTTGGACTGTGTGTGTCTGTATGCGTTGGACTGTGTGTGTCTGTATGCGTTGGACTGTGTGTGTCTGTATGCATTGGACTGTGTGTGTCTGTATGCGTTGGACCGTGTGTGTCTGTATGCGTTGGACCGTGTGTGTCTGTATACGTTGGACCGTGTGTTTCTGTATGCGTTGGACCGTGTGTGTCTGTATGCGTTGGACTGTGTGTGTCTGTATGCGTTAGACAGTGTGTGTCTGTATACGTTGGACCGTGTGTTTCTGTATGCGTTGGACCGTGTGTGTCTGTATGCGTTGGACTGTGTGTCTGTATGCGTTAGACAGTGTGTGTCTGTATGCGTTGGACAGTGTGTGTCTTTGATTTTCTTTGGACTTGGTCTTCTGTTTTGCTTTTGCCTCCTAAGCTCTCTCTCTCTGGTTTTTGTCGTTATAAATTTGTTGAAGTTGCTGAAAACGTGCGAAAACGAGCACCACCATAACCACCAAGAACTCCAAGGAAAAACTTGTCTAGAAACATCTTGTTAGTTCTGTCTTCTCGCCCTCGCCTGAAATGACTAAAACCGCTATTCTTTGCCGTCAAAGTCTGCCCACGGTCTCTTTGAACACGTCATGCATTGTGGGGTTCAAAAATAATAAAATATGTTGTGTTTTTTTGAGAGAGAGAGAGAGAGAGAGAGAGGAACAAACATGCAGCTTGAGGGGCTTCACTGTAGACATTGATTTGTGAAAACAAGGGCGAGGTGGAAGCAGGAGGAAGACGTGGATGAGTCACGGGCCAGACTTACTTCTTGACAGGAATCTTCCCCTCGGGGTTGAGCTGCAGCTTCAGTCGAGTGTATCTGCATGGGACAAAACAAAAGTCTGAGTTATCCGCATGTAAACACGATATTTGTCTATGTAAATAACAATACCACAACAAAAATAATAGTTATCCGCATGTAAACACAATATTTGTCTATGAAAATAACAATACCACAACAAAAATAATAGTTAACCGCATGTAAACACGATATTTGTCTTTGTAAATAATAATACCACAATAAAAGTCTTAGTTATCCGCATGTAAATACAACATGTACATAACAATACCTTAATATTTTGCAATCTGTCATTTTTATAAAAACATTTTATCGTCACACTTATACAGTGATAATGACAGGTTTTTCTAATTATTACTTGGTGGGATAGTAAATATTTATCCTAGTGGCAGTTTGTGAAGTAAAGCTGAGGAAAAAAAGTATAGCGCAAAAGAAATACAACTTTTGAACATCGTTTTTTCTACAACAGAGTCCAGATGACTACAACTGAATCTTTTTCTACGATGGAACACTCCTGGATGAATGAGGGATTACACCGACTTTTGAACATTACATTAACAAACTAAAGTGCTGTCATTGTCATTTGTCAAATATCTTAATAACGAGTGGTACATCATAATTTCCAGCCAGGAAGTAAAATTATAAACTAAAAAAATTGTCAAATGTTTAATACAATCGTAATTCTTTAAATGTGAATTGTGTTTCAGTGAAAATAGTCGGTATGTAATGTTTCAGCTGTTTGCATGTTCTGCTTAACCAAAAAGTGACATAAGGATTCAGATTTTATTGAATGATTCAAATAAAAAGTGACCAAAATATAGTTTGAAAGGTGCAAATGTAACTTTATCATCTGCTTATCTTATTTCTTTGATTGGCACCAGGTCAAGTTACAGGTCAGATCTGTGGCGAGGCGAGGTTTTTCAAATATTTTTTGTAATGTAATCCATTCTAATTGAATAAATACAAGTTTAATTCCATACTGTTGAACATTCTAAGCAAATAAATACAATCTCCAACAGGCCTTCCACCAGAAAAGTTACATAATGCACCTTTAACATCAGACAGTGGATCAGCAATAGCTTTTGTTGTTCAGTTTCTTATCATAACGACAAATGGCTCAGTCAAAAATTAATTACACAGCAGGGACATTTTTAATGAATTCTTTTTTTCTCTTCAAAATTTTGTCACGTCCAGACGTGAGGCCAAACAAGGGACCGAACACGGGAAGACCAAAAACACCACACAAAAAACAAAAAAAAATACAATGATAAATGATTTGTTTACATGTATTTTCAAGTCCATCCATCCCTGAACGAATATCAATTGTTCCCAGCTCTGGCCCCGTCCCAACACTCGCACGAGTCCACTTCAGACGCTCAAGTGTCCCGATGCTTAGAATGTTTTGATCCGCACTTCACCACACACTTCCCTCTTCATGTCCTGGAAGTGCCGAGCGACGAGCAGTACATTCCCCACAATGCATTTCACTGCACTGTTTTCAAACTGCACAGCGATTTAGCAATTTAGCAGCGAGAGCTAACAGGAAACAGTGGAAGGGAATGTCTTAAACTGATGCTATTTTAACTAAATCTGCGACTTTCCAGCAACAACACTGTAAAAACGTTATTCGACTGCGGTTTAACAACACTCTGATAGTTGTTTTACGCTTCTGTTTTTGTTTACCGCTCTGAAACGTGGACTGTCCTCATTCTCATGTTTACTCCCTGCCCCTTGTGCACTCAAAGGCTTCGGTCAAGTACGAAGTGCAAGTATTAGAACACAGCCTTTGAATACAAGTACACGTCTGACTTTATCTTGTTGACCGTGTATAACTCTGGAGCCGGCACGTTTCATGTAAACAGCATTAGTCCGCGTGAGTAATACCGACACGTTATTAATGCCTGTGCGTGTTTGGCTTCTGTGACCGATGATGGTGTCTGCGCCCATTTACCAGCTCTGTCTAAGCCGCACACGCAGATTCATCACTTGTCGCAGTCGGACAAGATAACGAGAAGAAGCCTTTGCACGTTGGGAATATTAGGCCCGAAAGGTATTAGTAAGTAAGTAAGAAAGTACACGTTTAGACTATTGTAATAGTCTGAACATGAAGACACAAAGGCATGAATTATGAGTTCCGGATCATTTTGAGAAAATGGAACATCTGAATGCTTTCTGCTCCTTTTCATTAATTCTTTGTGTAACTGTATGTCACTGATCATGTAGTTTACATGTTATCATATAAAATGAATAAAATGAATAAAATGAATAAAATGAATAAAATGAATAAAATGAATAATGTTACAGTTTTATTATCAGAAATATATTGTTAATGATATGTCTTAAACTCACTATTTACCACATCATTTATTAATTTAACAACCAATTTTCATGGTCCTTACCTAAAGTGAACACGTCACTCCTGTGGAATTTATCTACATGTGTTTCTCTTTTTTTGTTTGTTTTTTTGCTGTAAATAAGAGCACATGTAAAGAGCAGCTAACACCGCTCTGTATTATCATGTGTTTGTTTTCATTATTAAACCACGTTCGATCACATGACACTTTCACAGTGGTCCACATGTAGCTGAACTTTATTGAAATCAGCAAGTGCGCTTCATGTGTGAGACAAATAATTGTTGCAAAATGTTGTTACGCCTGCGGTCTGCGTTTGTCACGGCTTAAAAATCCTCTTGTGTGCTGCTATTGCTAATCAGCCTCTTTAAGCTTTCAAACGCTTTCAAAATGTTATGGGAAAATGATTGAAAATGTTTCTTGGAATCTAAGATGTTTATTTTTTTTCTATTTTTATGACTAATAAAATACATAACATACACGCCTTATGTTAGCCAGTATTAACCGTAAGGCAAAATTGCCGGAGGATCAATATTTGTGGATTTTGCTTTTGATACATGCATGGAACAGTGTAAACATGCATGAAGCAGTGTAACATGCATACAACAGTGTAAACAACAGTGTAGGCATGTATACAACTGTGTAAACATGCGTACAACAGTGTACACATGCGTACAACAGTGTAAACAACAGTGTAAGCATGTATACAACTGTGTAAACATGCGTACAACAGTGTACACATGCGTACAACAGTGTAAACATGCATGCAGCAGTGTAAACATGCATACAACAGTGTAAACAACAGTGTAAACATGCATACAACCGTGTAAACAACTGTGTAAACATGCGTACAATAGTGTACACATGCTTACAACAGTATAAACATGCATGCAGCAGTGTAAACATGCATACAACAGTGTAAACAACAGTGTAAGCATGTATACAACAGTGCACACATGGTACAACAGTGTACGCATGCATACAACAGTGTAAACATGCGTACAACAGTGTACACATGCGTACAACAGTGTAAACATGCGTACAACAGTGTAAACAACTGTGTAAACATGCGTACAACAGTGTAAACAACTGTGTAAACATACGTACAACAGTGTAAGCATGCATACAACAGTGTAAACAACAGTGTAAACATGCGTACAACAGTGTAAACAACTGTGTAAACATGCGTACAACAGTGTAAGCATGCGTACAACAGTGTAAGCATGCGTACAACAGTGTAAGCATGGTACAACAGTGTAAACATGCATACAACAGTGTAAACATGCGTACAACAGTGTAAACATGTGTACAACAGTGTAAACATGCATACAACCGTGTAAACAACAGTGTAAACAACAGTGTAAGGATGCATACAACAGAGTAAGCATGCATACAACAGTGTAAACATGTGTACAACAGTGTAAACAACAGTGTAAGGATGTATACAACAGTGTAAATATGCGTGCAACGGTGTAAACATGCGTACAACAGTGTAAATATGCGTACAACAGTGTAAACATGCGTACAGCGGTGTAAACATGCATACAACAGTGTAAACAACAGTGTAAGGATGCATACAGCAGTGTAAACATGCATACAGCGGTGTAAACATGCATACAACAGTGTAAACATGGGTGCAACAGTATAAACTATACTATGCACTGCTGTAGTATTTGCACAGGGCAGGTTGGAACAGAAGCTAATCCGTGGAAGCCTTGCATTGGCAGAACACAGCCGCACAGAACAGGCTAAAAATAGCTCCTTCACTGCAACAGGAGCCATCATTATGGGCTAAGCTTTAAGTGGCCGCTAACTAATAATTAATATCTATTACTGTGTCCACTTGAGGGGGCAGAGCACGTCGAGGCTACAGGGACAGTGACCGGCTCATGTAACGGTTAAAAAGGGTTTGTTTTTCTTACAGGAGACATGGTTTTAAACGTGGACCGGGTCTCAAATGGACTTTGGAAGTGAAGCAGAAAGGAAAAGTACATCTTAATGTTCTCACGTGCCCCGCCGCTGCTGGATAATTTATTATGGGGAGAGCTAAAAAAGTACATCTGTCGAGATCAGTGGTTCTGAGGGACTAAAACAGCCCTAAACTAGGGCAGAATCAGGGCGGAATCAAGTCTAAACGGAGATTAAAACAGGTCTAAATCAGGACTAAACCCAGTTTACAGCAGCAAAATATAACCAGGTTTAAAAAATATATAAGATATAAGATATGAAAAAAAGTCTAAACCAGGTCCAAACTGGTCTAAAACATCAGATCAAAACTAAGGACTAAATGAAGACTAAACCCCCCCAAAAAAGGATTAAAGCAAGTCCAAACCAGGTCCAGGCGTTGTCTTTAAATAAGTCATGACTAAACCAGGTTAAAGCCAGAACTAAACCCTGTCCAAATCATGTCCCAACCACATTTAAAGAAAGACTAAACCAGGTCTAAACCAGGTCTAAACCAGAACTAGCCTGCTTATTTCTGTATTTAAACTCCTCTTTCTATTTTCTCTGTAGTTTATCCTCAACCTGCGATCATGAAACAGGACTCAAATAGGACTGATCCAGAACCAAACCAGGACTAAACCCAGACCAAATCCAAGCCTAAACATCTGAAAAAACATCTGAAAAAAGCAGGATAAAAAAAATTGACACTTGGTCTTGGTTTGGCCCTGACTTGAGCCCAGTTTTGACCCGGTGTAGACTTGGTTTGGTTCTATTGTAGACCTTGTTCAGTCATGGTAATGTCAAGATTTGGTCCCAATTTCGATGTGGTATGTACAAGTGTGAACGTAGCCAAACTGACCCAAAACAGGTCAAAACCAGGACTAAAACAGCACCACTGGTGGAAGACGCACTAAAATGTGTAAAACACACAAAATCTACTTAAGTAATAGTTAAAGGTACAAGTACACTCCAAAATTACACCTTCTTAAAACTAGAAAACACTTGTTTCAGGCAAAAATGTTAAAAAGTGAGTATTTTTTATTTATCAAGTAATCTATAAATAAGCTTATTTATTTTGTAGAAATTTCTTAAAACAAGATAAGTGAAAAAAAAATTAAAATAATAATTTTTATTTTATTTTTTTAAAGAAGATTAGTTTTTCACACATACAAAAAAAGAAAAAAGAAAGAGCGTAAAATGTCAATTAAAATCAATTTCTTCCTTTTTCCAGCAAATTTTATGTGTATATTTTTGCTTGCTTGAAGCTCATACTTAAACTCAAAACCTGCAGAATGTCACCACGAACGTGCTAACATTATCTCCAACTTTTCAGTCCAGTTTAAAGTCAAGATAAAAAGTGTCCGCATAAGACTGAAGTACAGATATCTAAAAATATGACTTTTCCTTTTGTACTTGTTACTTTCCGTCATTGAACAGAACTAATGAGGACGAGCTGAGTCTCCGCTGTTACTTTGGGTTCTCTCCCCTTCTTTCTCTTCTCCTGTGGCTAAAACTGAGCCGGTCCTTTGTTAGTTTTTACAGACACCAGCCGTGACTCACCGCTGCGTCTCCAAATACACAAAGGACATATTTTTGGAGGAAAATGCTAAACAACCGCTCTCGTCCTCATCCAGCGCGGGCCAATGGTCACGTCTAATATGGTTGTATTGATTTAGAAATGACAATCAAAGTCAAATTGGGACATTGTGTTTGGAGACTTTTTGTGTCTATTTCAATTACTCTGATGATGTCCAGTGTTGTCTCGTAGTTTAAATTCAGAAAGAGCTTTATTGACATTGTCGGCGAACAAAATTCACAAATTACGCATGTCCTGATGATTACCTTCTTCTAATACGTCCAATATTGTGTTGCTATGGAATTTTTTGTTTTGTTTTATTGTGAGTATTGATAATATATTCCACTCTCTGCGTCACATGCACACATCACCCGCATTTTACATTAAATCAGGGGAAAATGTCTATTATGTCTAATATTTATTCTGTAAGTTGTTTTAAATGTATTGATGACCTATAGACCTGCATGTGAAGATTATACTAGCAAAAGTGAAATATAGTATTATTTTACAACGAAACAATGTAAAAACGGTTTATTTTTGTACAATATCACATCAGTTGCGTCACAAACCTACACACAGTCCTTAATTTGACTGAAAGAAAATGACATCCTTTTGCAAAGAAGTAAATGAATGATGAATAAAAACAATAATAAACAAAAAAAACAATCTCAAATGCACCACGGCACACGAAAAAAGCCCTCCGTCACGTCTGTATTGATCGCTGAATAACATCTGGAAACAAATGAGGACATAGTGGTTTTCGATAGTTTCCCGCTCTGCATCTGCTCCATTTACCCTCAAGTCCTGAGTCTAACATAAGACAATTAGATTTTAACCACAGGAACATGAGGAGCACTTCAGGGATCAAACCTCCCCACGGCAGAGACGGGGAGAGACTCAACCAGGACTATACCGGGACTATACTGGGACCAGGTGTATACCGGGATTGATACTGGACAGAACCAGGATCGAACCAGGACTATACCGGGACTGATACTGGACTGAACCAGGACCATACCAGGACTGATTCTGGACTGAACCACGACAATACCAGGATCGATTCTGCACTCTACCAGGTCTATAACAGGACTGATCCTGGACTGAACCAGGACTATACCAGGATTAATCCTGGACTGAACCAGGACAATACCAGGACTAAACCAGGACTATACCGGGACTATACCAGGACTGATTCTGGACTAAACCACGGCTATACCAGGGCTATACCAGGACTGATTCTGGACTAAACCAGGGCTATACCAGGGCTATACCAGGACTGATTCTGGACTAAACCAGGTCTATACCAGGTCTATACCAGGTCTATACCAGGGCTATACCAGAACTGATTCTGGACTAAACCAGGTCTATACCAGGACTATATCAGGACTAATTCTGGACTAAACCAGGAAGTAGGCTTGAAGGAGGACTTTACACATCAAGACAGAACAGACCCTTGGTTTTTTTTAATGTATCTATTTATTGCTTATTGACCTTTATCACCAGCTCTAAACCTGGACTATACCAGGACTGATTCTGAACTAAACCAAGAAAAAAAAAGGCCAACATATCAGGCTTGAGCTTAACAAGATCTTCACCAGGACTGTTGCTGGTTCTATTAAAAAAGGAAATAAAACTGGTCTACAATCAGGACTAAACCAGGACTAATACAAGACTAAACCAGGTTTAAAGCAGGACTATATCAAGAACATCTAACATCAAACCAGAACTTAACCTGGTATAAACCAGGTCCAAAGCAGGTGTATCAAATTAGGATGAATATCATCTATGTCATTAAACCAGGTCTAAACCATATCTAAAGCAGGTCTAAACCAGGTCAAAGCCTGTACCAAAACATGAGCATCACTTCAGAAAAAAACCTCCCTTATGACAGTAATGAAGAGGTGTCATTAAACCGGGACTAAACCAGGTCCAAAGCAGAACTGAACCTGGTATAAACCAGGTATAAAGCAGGTGTATCACATTAGGATGAATATCCTCTATGACAGTGACGAAGGGGTGTCATTAAACCAACACTAAACCAGGTCCAAACCTGTACCAGAAAATAAGCATCACTTCAGGACAAACCTCCCTTATGGCAGCGATGAAGAGCTATCGCTAAACAGGACTAAACCAGAACTTAACCATGTCTAAACAAGGGTTAAACCAAGTCTAAAGCAGCTCTAAGCAGCACATCAGCTTCATCACTCCAGGATAAAGCTCTCCCATGGCGGAGAAGCAGAGGCTCATATTTGTAAGCACTCGCTGTACAGAGCCACTGCTGAGTGCAACACAGCGTGACCAACCAACACTGCTCTATTCCATTTCAGCACAATCTCTGCTCACTGCGAGGTCGATGGGCACTTTTATTGTCTCATAAGTCAATTATTCTCCTCAGGGGGTGGCCGTAATGGTTTGGGTTCGCTGATAAACACGGGACAGCTGGGAGGTGGCACTGAAAAACTACACAGTGCATTCTGTCAATACAAAAGTGCAATGTCAGATCAGAGACACACGCTTTGAATGGGAAGTGTCTGAGAGGGCCAAAACCAGCTCTGAACAAGGACTAAACCAGGTCTGAACAAGGGCTAAACAAGGTCTGAACCAGCTCTGAACAAGGTCTGAATAAGGACTGAACAAGGACTAAACAAGGTCTGAACATGGTCTGAACAAGGACTGAACCAGGTCTGAACAAGGACTAAACAAGGTCTGAACATGGTCTGAACAAGGACTGAACAAGGTCTGAACCAGGTCTGAACCAGGTCTGAACAAAGACTAAACCAGGTCTGAGCAAGGACTAAACAAGGACAAAACCAAGCCCGAACAAGGACTAATCAAAGAAAAGGGAAAAGGGACTAAAACAGAACTAAATTTGACTAAACTAACTAACAGCAGAATTATATGTTTCTACCAATTCTACTTATTATCAATCTGGAAACGCTCCTATCGATATCGTTCTGGAAGAGGAGGGACTCGTTTAAGCGTTTAAGTCTATTGCTGCATCCTTCGATATTAAAACAATATCGTTTTTGGCTAATTAAATGTGTAGCATCATACCTATTGCTTCTAACACTTGGGAACTTAATAGCAAGTATTAATAACATATTTTTGTCTGAATATAAGCTTTCTGCTTCACACCAAAAGTCGAGTGATCCACAGATCAGCCGAGAGGCAAGTTCAAGATGGATTCAAACCTTGCGACAATCCAGCAGAGCAAAGACTAAACAAGGACTAAATCAGATCTAGGGATAATCACCAGGACAATACCAACCACATCTTCACCTGGGCTAAAGCACCATCAGTGTACATGATTTAATTGGTTAAACATAGAGCCAGAACATAGACATAGGCAAAATGTCGCCTATTGATGACGTTCAGGTCGGATGAACGTTCAGACTGAAAGTGGCCTGGGTCGGATCTGGAAAAACTGTCACTGGCACACTTAACTGGAAAAATCGGATACAGGTCACAGGATACAGCAGTGTGAAAGTAGCCTTAGCGATCAATAAAATAAAACCTTTTGAATCAGATATAATTGCTTCTAAAATGATATACTGCGTTAATAATAATTGCATTGTGATATGTATTCATGACACAATTGTAATAATGAGATAATGTTGCCATTACATCCCACCAGCCGTGCCTGTACCTCTGCTTGAGAAACACTGGTGTAGTTTACATATATATATTTTTCACGTGTGACCCTCACTTCCCTGTGGATCGATGGCGGAGTCTGGCTGTAGGCGTTTAGACGTACTTATTACACGGATCAGAGCGCTGTGAAAATGATTGATTCAAGTGACAAACACAAGATGACAATACCTGCTGGTCACAGATATTTAATGAACACTGTGGGAATTACGTAATTTATTTCATTACAAGGGACCGTACAGTTGCTGGTGAACCAAAACTAAGAAAATAATCTTATCAAAAGCAGGACACAACAAGGACTAAAACATAACAGGCTACAAAAAATATCTAAACCAGATTAAAACCAGGATTATACCATGGAATTCCACGAGAATAGTACCCAATATGGGTTTAAAATTTGAGTAAAATTGCGTTTTAAATGGCAAAAGACTTTTGCAGTATGTTTTCTAAAGTATTTTTGTTTACCATTGCCAGTAAATCAGTAAAAATTCAGAACAAAGCCAAGACTAAACCAGATCTAAAACAAAAATAACCGGGATCTAAATCAGTACTTAAAATGGACTAAACCAGGACCAAACCAGGTGGTGCTGGGCCTTTCTGTGCGGAGTTTGCATGTTCTTCCTGTGTCTGCGTGGGTTTCCTCCAGCTGCTCTGGTTTCACCTACCACTAAAAACATGTACAACAGACCCCTCCCCTCAGTGGGACTTAATAGTCAACCTGTCCAGGGACGAGAAGGAGAATCAGCACTTGAGCTGCAATCTGGTCAAATTTGCACTGTCCCTATAATAATAATAATAATAATAATAATAATAATAATAATAATAATAATAATAATAATAATAATAATAATAATAATAATTTGTTTTAAGAATCCTTAGGACGATACCAAGATCTAAAACAGGACCAGACAAGCCCCCAAAAAAGTAAAAAAAATATGACAATGACAATTTAAAAGAAATCTACACGTAATGCACATCAAAACTGGTAATGATGGGACTAACCCAGAAATAAACCAGAATAATCCCAAAAATACAACAGGGTCAAACCAGAACAAGTGACCATACTGTAAATATACATATATATTGTCTTTCCTGCACAAACATAAACTTCCACAGAGTCCGAGTGCTACACTCACAGTGTCGATCTGAGGTGACGCGACCTTTATAAGACGTAAACTCTTCAGACAAATGTGAGAGACTGAATCTGCTGTAGGTAAAGAGCTGTTCTGCAGGGAAACAACGGAAGGTTCACGCTTCACTGTCTCTCTACAACGCAGAGGTGGAAGTCTGCGCGCGCTACTGCAAGTGTTACTTCTGTTAAAATTCAGTATGTAATGTTAAACTACCATCACACAACTACAACTTCTGCTACTACAATTCAAACACAACTACTATTTACTTACTATCACAATATCTGACAAATGACTAGATACTTTAGTTATTTCTATTACGCCGACTAATCACTACCTACTTCCAACGACTACTAAAAACTATTTTGTAACTTTTTTTTGGTTATTGCGTTTATATTTGTTGCACCATTTGTTAGGCATTTACTTTGCTTTTTGTTTTGTGTGATCAAATACTGCCATGTTCCTTTGAATTTAGAAAAGTATTCTGAATAATAAACTGTAAATAAACTGTATAAGTATTTTCAGTACATGTATTTAGTTACTTACAAGCGCTGACTATTACTACAACTACTACTTTTACTATAACAGCTACTATAACGACACTATGGTAATGCTGTTAGGACTTTAGAATGCCGGGCTTAAAGCAGAACTAAGTAACATTTTCACCTTCTTAAACTTCTTTTAAGTCCCTGTGATGTTTAAATATGTATTTTCGGGGACGTTTGAAGTGTCCGTCGTCGCCCCCTGCTGTCTTTGTGCAGAAAACCAAGACAACTCTCCTGAGAAACCCTGGCTCTTTTTTTATCATATTTGGCGACATTAAATGTTTTTGTATGCGATTGATGTGATGTCTTATTACGATGAAGAATGGAAATGAAAGCATTGCGTCTCATTTCTGACAATGTAAATTCACAAGGGAGCTGCAGGGGGAGCTCTATCGCCAGCGTCACTTAGTTCTGCTTTAACTAAAACAGAGATAACTAAACAGGTTGTCAGAGTCACAAGTGAGCAATTTCAGTTTGTGGGACAGTGGTTTTAGCGGAAACAACTCTCTGCGGTTTTAACCCAAGATTATAACTGTATTATAACTGTATAATGTATGTTTATTACTACTAAGTACTACAAGAACTACTTACGCTATACTTTAAGTTAGTGAAACCTAGCAAAAAACGTTTAAAAACACGCAAATAATATGATTTAAGATGATATTTAACTGTAGATTGTTCATTGTACATTGATTATAATAGAACAAATGCACAGACTCATGCGGTGTTGTTTCTGGATGTCCATATTTGTCCTGGAGTTAAATACAGGATTACAGAGCCATATTGTGGAGACGTTTGTTTATGTGTGAGTGTGTGGGAGTGTGTGGGAGACGTACGCCTTCTCCAGACAGTCTTCTCTGGACATGTTCTGCACCAGGAGGTTAGACGCCAGTCTGAACAGCTCCTCGGCCCATTCCTGCAACAAAAGATACACTGTATATTCAACTTTTTGGGGTATTTTTGATAATCCATCCAGTTTGTTTATGAATCTTCACACGCCTGAGTCCACACTTACACAATATTGGGACTAAACACTAAAACTAAACAATCAGACAAGGATTAGACCCAAGTGCAAGTGATAATCCTTTATTTATCACTGGCAAAACACACATTCTAAATTGATTCTCAATTTTTGGACGTCTTTGGCACTGAATCAACCTCAGCATAAGCTTTTATAACAATCTGAAATACATGAAATACATACATATTGCACAAAATATTGCTTCCGGTAAGACTTTTAGAACCCCAGTCCACAATACGAATATCTAAATATGAGGTGAATAATCTGGCCTACTCAAAATCACATTTCATTTTGTAATATCCATAAGAAATATAAAACTATGCTGAACTGTGGCAGCCGGATGCAGCGTTGTGAGCTTGAATCAGGCTCAAGACGGTTTGCTGCATGTCCTTTCCTCTCTCTTCCCACTTCATGCTGTGCTGTTTTAAAAGTTAAAAAAAATATAATAATAATAATAATGATACATACAATTCAACTATTGCAAAGAACATTAAAAGCCATTTTTCCACGCCATAAATAATTTATCTTTTTAGTTCATTATATACTTTTATAGAATTTCATAGTAACTCACAGTAGCTAAGGTAAAAGCAGGAGATTAGAATAGTCCTTGATAAGTAGAATTTAGAGTACATTTCTGCCAATACCTGAAATAGAGACTAAAAATAGGATTAAATGTATTACAAAACTGTTCCAGAATTTATTTATCTTTCAAATAGCCTAAGAGCCACTTTGTATAAATAAAAGTTCAAACTTAAGGAGATGTTCTGGACAAACACCAGCCAAAAAACATTACATCAGTGTATGAGCTCAACCAGGAAATACGCAAAACTGATATCTTTGGGCCGATACTTAATACTAGTATCGGTGCATCCCTAACTCCAACCAGATATGTTAAATATTACGAGACAGAAACACTAACCACTCAGCCACCAGCCTCGTTCTCAGTGTTACAAATTCATCCATAACATAAACCGTGTCATGTTGAGGTTTATAAAAAGCACATGACCCTGACACATGCGCGCCGACATCAATCCCACACAGGAAGTCGTCTGAAAAGTGCGCCGACATGATGTAAACTGCCGTGAAATATACAGCGCACGTTAGCATTAGCATGTCGCGGGTTCACAGATAACGGCTAAAGGAAGTCACGGCGTTTGATTTTATTATGTTTTATTTAAACATTTTCAACTCTACAAATGTTGATTAATTGTTCTGTCGCACTTTACTGGTTAAAGCGATTACTTTGTTGTATAAATTTATCATCATCATTTTGTGCTAATTCTACTGTAATTTGACGTACAGTGAAGTTAAAGCTGCATATTGTAACTATACAGATGAAGCATATGTTACTTTAGCTCATTCCCCCAGCAGGATTGGTGTTAGCGTTCCATCTACTGGCAGCAGAGAGAATTGCCAGGGAGGAATAATAATAATAATAATAATACATTTTATTTAAAAGCGCCTTTCAGAACACCCAAGGACACTGTACAAGAGAATAAAACAACAGAATAAAACCCACAGTACAGAACTGGATGATGGTGTTGGAGTGACTGAGTTATGTGGTGTAGGATTGTCTGAACAGGTGAGTTTTGTGAATAAACAGGTGAATAAACAGAAGCTAGCTTGCCCCGACATTAGGCAAACCAAATCAGGCACACAGTTGTAATGAACGTCAGAGAGAGTTTGGTCTAAATATGTTCAAATTAAATGGGAAAAAGAGGGTCATTTTTTTTACGGACAAAATGTACATGTGGGACTAATAGTAATAAGCATGCACAGGTAATAATGCTGTTATAGAAGTGTAATAGATTAGAAGATATCACCCACCTTATAGTTTTCGTTATTTTGTTATTATCACATTATTGTCACATAAGAGCATTTTATTTTTGTATTATTGTGCAAAGAAGCCGATACAAAATAGTCTTTTGGTCAGGAGATACGCAGAGGACCCACACAGGCAGGTAGAGGCCACTCGGGGGGCCTTGCAGGTCCTAAGTAGAACGTGCGCTTGACATGAATGGCGTGGACATACACATCTCTTGTATTTCAGTGAATTCGGCAATAAATGGCAGAAACCTTCTGAAGCTCCCTTATCCGATCTACAATAGATCGGATAAGGGAGCTTCAATCACTACAATCACCCTGGATTTCAGAAGAGAAACTGGCAACCTAAATGAGAGATTCATGTGACGCTCAGTCTGCTTTCTGAAGGGAGAATCGTCTTGACAACCAAAACACTAAATTATAACAAATTATTTTTATTTTTTTTCATTTTGTAATTATGAATAAAAACATCAACTTTATAATTGCAATCAGTAAACGCAATATTTGATTTTAACTGGTAGCTGGGGACATGAAATTTTAAATCTTACATTTATTATTTTTCAGAGTTTGTTCTGGCACTACGAGAGCCAGGACAACAGCGCCATCTGCAGTCCGACCTCGTGCGCGAAACATCCCCCTCGTCCCAGTTTACAGTCACTTGTCTCCTTAATCCAGCGACTGTCCAGGAAAAAGTGGTTGCAGATGGAGCTGTTGCCCTGCCTCTACTCGAACGAAGATCATGAGTGACATGAGTGAATGAGCAGTCGAAACTGCCGGGTATGAAATACAAGTAGACTGTGCTCGCCGGTGGTGCAGTGGTTAAGGGTATTGCACATGTGCCGCATAGTGAGATCGATTCCGGGCCTCAATGAATGTCTATACCCACTCTCCTCCCATTTCTCACTGCAGCTGTCCTGTACAATATAACTGAATCTGGCCGTAAAAAACATGTATATATATATATCCAAAAAACCTGCTACTTTTTTTGTATAAATTCTAAGAAGATGAAATAAGCCTCTTTGGACCATAATGTTACATACTGTCTCTTTAAAGGTGATACAAATACCAGGCTATGGCACGGTTCAAATCTATACTGTAGTGAATTAAGCGTGATACAAGCACTCAACCTTGACTGCGGTTTATAAAATGCATTAGGGCAGAGAGGTCAGTCCCTCCGCCCCCCATCCACACAGCAGCGCGAGGGTCTCATCTCTTGTGTGGGTTTGCCTCTTGTCGTTATGGGAGCAGTTACCTTGGCAATCTCCTCCTGGAAGGCCATGAAGTTCAGGTACGTGATGTTGACCATGTCCGGCCCGCTCACCACCGTCAGCATCCGGTTCTCCATCTTCCCCGCCAGAGTGCTAACGTCCAGCAGCTCGCGCAACTTCGCCTCCTGTGACCGACAGACGAAGGAAATACATTATAATTAAGACGTGAGAGATGCGTTTCGAAAAAAGTACAAATATCACAAGTGATTTTAGAAATACAGTTAAAAAGTACGACTTGTCTAATGTTGATAAAGCATGAAAAAAGATTTAAGGCGATAGGAAAAAATTAAAACCTCTCCAGTAGTTTACCCACATATATGTAAGAAAAATAGTATAACAAGTTTTTCATTATTATTATGATTATGTGTAAGACTTCCCACTGTGGCCCCTGGCATTCCAGTGGTCTCCCATCAAAGTATTTTAAAGTAGTTAAAACGGCCAAAATTACTCATATTTGTGACATCTAAATCTAAAAATATTTGTTGATATAGTGGACACAAAATAGTTTAAAGAGGGGATTTTGGATGTACTATTTAGTTTCGGGGGTAATATTTATGTCTGTGGAAGAAAACTGTATTTTAAGAAAACAACCTCTGAAGTTACTATGTCCTATGCCTATGTCTATGGCTGTAAGTGGATTAAATTAAAGTATATATAAAAAAAAAAAAAAAAAATAAGGAGCAGATTGGACAATTTAGTTGTTTCCACATGAAAGCCTATCATTATACATTTATATATGTTGAGAGCGCAAACGGACCAAAAAATAAATAACACATTAGTTTTGCCTGTAGTGTCTCGCCTTAAATCATAAAGAACAAATAGTATATTAAGAATGATTCAGGCTTAGTAACGACTTAATTACTTAATCATTATTTGTGCATTCTTTATTATGGCTATTAAAAGTGTAAAATATGCTAAAATAGAATGTCAAACATAAAGTCTTAAAAGCATTTTTAAAAAGACGAGAAAAGGACAAACTAAAAATAAAAATATCACTATCTTGTTGTGCAATCTTCTGATGAAGAGAATAAATGGTAATTTGTGCCCTTTTTTGGATGAATTATACATTTCATATGCAATACTTAAAACTCACCCAAGAAATCGCAAGCATGTTTTGGCACATTTCTGATGGATTGCCATAATATTTTCAAAATACAGATGGATAGAGAGTAAATAGAAGACTTTATTTATCCATACGGGTAAACAATTATGTAGCAAATTCACATTACAAGCTTCACTTTCACATATGCTACAATAACAAACACTGTAGCCTGAGATTCACTGATTTTTTTAGGTCTAAATCCACCCCCTCAACTTTGCTTCCACATGTTTCCTTCTATTTCGTCAATTTCATATTCATATTTAACATTGTTAGCGACATGCAACACCACATTTTCATTCACAGTATAAAGTAAAGTGCCGATAGTAAATGCCTTCAACAAACTCACAGCTCGTTTTCATAGTAACATGTTGTCATTCACTTCACAGTTTTATTTATTTCCTTCATAAAAATAAAAACCTAAATAAATTGACCACCAACATCAAATGGAGTGGGAGTTTGAGACACGAGCAGCGGTGACGAGCTAATCTATGTGATTTTAAACAGATCCGGCTGAAGGAAGTCGAAGACGGCGCTGCTCAGTGTCACCGTGTTTTGTGTTGACGTTACACCAGGGTCTGGAGGGAGACGAGCACAACGCACGGCTTCGGATGACTGACACGGCCGCTCCATCATTTTTTAATAGTTTATCATTCGTGGTTATAGATTTTTGGAGAGATGCAGTACATAAAGCGGCATAATTATTATTTTTAAAAACAATCATTTTAAATCATGGTATTGTGAACTTCTGTTGGATATTTCGTTAAAACTGTATCTTTTCCGAACATAAACCGACTGTGCTCCACCAGCCATTAAAAATACAGTGACTTAAACGTTGAATATTCCATTTAGTAGTTCAATAATACATTAATTCTCCCCCACCCATGTCTATCCTGTATCCTGGTTCCTTGTCTCCTGCGTTGTATGTGTCAAATTGTCTTGTCTATTGTTCCTTGTCCTGTTTTTATCACCTCTTTTTCTACTTGTACTACTAATCAGGCCAATGGGAATGTGCATGTTTGGTTCATTATCTATATGCCTGCCCTGTCCAATAAAATAAAATAAAAACATAAAACTTTGTCTTGCATTTGATCTTTAATTATCTGTAATTGTCAGTATTGCGTGGCTATAAAATTGAAAATGTGAAGTGTGTAAAATGAAATATTGTATTATTATTATTATTATTATTATTATTATTATTATTAGGCCCTAGGGCCACAAGCTGGCGAGAGGCCTATTAGTTCCGCAAGGCAGTGCGAAGCGAAATTGAGCGCAAAGCGCTCGCCCGCTTCCAAACACTCACTAACGCACTCCTCCACTCATGCACGTCCCATGCATACTAATTAGTAGTAAGAAAATGTAATAATAATTATAATTATTATTAATATTAATATGATATTGTTGACATTATTATTACTATTATATATTTTGTAAATTATTATTATTATTATTATTATTATATTTGTTATTATTATTATTATTATTATTATTATTATTACTACTGTAAAGGGTACACAATTTTCTTGTAAATTAGTAAATGAGTAACGTTAGCCCCATATCCCGTTTAGTATCTAGTAAAAGCAGAATTGTGTGACAAAATCAGCTGTTTGCGTGTCATAATAAAGTAATGAAGCAGCGCTCTGATTGAGCTTCAAAGGTCTGCCACAGTTTCACTTTGCCGTCTGATAAAAATTGCAAAATTCAAGCATATAAAACATATTAACGCTGTGCCAAAGGGTAAGTGAGACTAGTTAAATAATTGTAAATATAAACATCTTCCTTTTGCTGTTTTGAAAATACTGAGCTATTTGAATACTAGACTCCTGTCCCGTTTTAAAATATGCCTTTATTGCTTTCTACAGCCTGAAAACAAGCAGTCGTTTTCAGTCCAAGTTGCGTTTGACAGCTTGGTTCGTGAGATTAATGGGAAGCCGGCGGTCTTGGACAAACACAGGCAGACCGGGGCACCAGGCTGAAGTCACTGTAGCGCTGAGGTGAAGCACGGGGCAGTGTGAGAGGTAAATTAAAAGACAGATTAAATTAAAGTCAGCAAGTGAGCCTACTTTTTAAACTTCTTCTGAAACCTCCTGACCAAACAGCTCACGGAAATCCTGCGTATTAAGCAATAGGTCAACAGTTACTCAATGTTGGGCTCATATACAAATACGGTGACAGATAACTCATATTAAAAAAAGGTGAACACTGCCACTGGAGTCGTCACAATCTTCCCGAAAAAGCAGTGCAAATCTATAAAAAACTATCCTTAATAATGAATTGGGCTCAAAACTAAAATGGCATTTATTTATTTATTTTTAAACAACATGATTTTACATGCAAACACAAGAGAACACGATGATTGGTGCTGGTGGAGAGGGGACGCCACCTTCTTGCCTGCGTGGAGACGTTATTGCTTTGTCAAGAGTGTTCCACAGTATGGCATTAAACAGGTCAAGTTACAGGTGGCATGGGACAACATTGACATTTTATACCACGATTATCAGGGCCAAAATAATTGCAATTAAGTGTAATAGCACGATAATTAAAATGGCTGACAGCCTGAAAATGCAATGGATATAATTAATAATGTTATGTTCCATGTTCAAACAACTCTATAGAATTAGATTTTGTTATAGGAGAACATTATGAATACGTAGCTTATGATGACGATTATGATGATTATCTTTGTTGGAGATGATCACAATTATACAAAAATGCATGGTTATTGTCTACCTCTTTTCTTGGGTTAAATGATAGTATTGTTTATCGTCCCATCCCTAGTTACAGGTCAGGGGTCGCATTTATAAAAGTGTACGTGGAACTCTGACTACAAGTGCACGTGGGGGACAAAACCCCCCAAACCCCCCCAGATTTATAAAACCCTCGTACGCATTGAGCACTAATGCACTAACTAACTACGGCCTATTTTGGATATATTTTAGATCAATTCATATATAGTTGTGATACACATTTTCGATTGTATTGGCCTGTCACTGATTGCCTTGATTGCCAGGACCGCACGCCACTGATAAATCCCAAACTTAACGTGGAAAATCACGTATGTTACTTTTGGACCCCATTTTGTACGTACGCACACTTTATAAATGAGACCCCAGATCTGTGGAAAAGTAACAATAAAAAAAGACCTGTAACTGAATAAATGCAAAATAATTTAAATGCCATACTGTAGTACATTCCAGGAAAAGCAATAATATCTCCATAGAGACCAACAGAGGGCGGAACCTCCACCACAGACGTTACATAGTGCACCTAGTTTTTCTGTCTCTCGTTTCAATTCCAACCGCCGCGCCAGTTTAATCTGATACCATCTTCCCTCACAACAATGTTTACTCAGAAACAGCACACACACACATATAACTCATCTCCCTCCATTAGGCCATGAGTACATTTTTCATTTTCATTATGTTAACTTCCCAAAAACTTCATCATAAAAGCTATTATGTTGTTTAATGAGTCTTGCGTGGCACTTGTAGTCGTCTGTAACAAAACATCAGGCTTTGGCTCCAATCCAAACACACAAGGATTGGTTTTCAGCCGAGGCATTCATCTGCGGGGGTCTAAATAATCTCATTCTAGTCATCTTTGGTGTACATCATATAAAAAAACAAACTGCAGCGCCTCGGAGGGAGCAGGTCACAAATAACAATGATATTTTACTCTTTTTGGCGAGCCGAGGTACGAGCTGCATACAGAACAAAGGCGGTGGCGTAATTAACACAACAAAAAGCAGAGCAAATGATTTCACTGTGAAAGCAAATGAGCTTCCACTAATTTAACCAATCAAAAAAAACAGCTCTGTGCCCTGCGTCACACTGGTAAATGTCTGTACACGTCCCACACATCCCACACGGCCCCACATGAAGCTTCAGACGTGGTAAATAGGTTACAATTTGAGACATTTGTAGACATTTAATGCCTTCTTGTGGCTTAAATTTGCTTTTCAACATGCTTTTGGTCACTTTGACTTTAAGCTTAAGTATTTCAAGTTTTTTAGCTTAAAGTAATGTCTTCATTTGAAGGGCCCTCTGTTGTCAGTAGTGAGAATGAACGATTAATAAGCATTAAATCAGCATATTTGATTGTGTTGTCCCAAGTATTCTACAATAATGATAACCGGTGGACTTGTCTGCTACCTGAAGGGTTTTGTAGGAATGATTACAGCTGATTTAAGAGTAGATTTGAGTCCAATTTGTAATGCAGTTTACGTGAAATAAGATCATTGAGTTTAAATAAATAATTGTGGAGATTGTGGTTTAATTATTTCTTATGACGAAAAGTTGATGAGTTTTGATCCTGGTTTGAGCCCAGTTAAGTCCGGATGTAGGCTTAGTTTGGTCCTGTTCAAGCACTGGTTTAGTTCAGGTCAAATCCATGTTTAGTTCTGTTTTTAGTCCAAAGAACGCACAACCCAGTTTTGATGTGGCATGTATGAAAGTAAGGTAAGGTTTAAGGTAATTGTCCCAGTAGGAAAATGTAACGTCTATGCTCTCAAGATACCAACACTCCTGTATTATTTTATGTTTTGAAGATTCAATTAACTATAAAGCATAAATCCTATGTAATTGTATATATGACTACAGTTCTATTTTTGGCTAAGCTCAGGGGAGACGCCGGCTGTGCTCCTCTGAACTTCTCTGAGGCAACAGGCTCAGCACAGTTGCAGATTCTGCTCCCATGATGCAGCATTTGTCAGCTTTTCACCAACAGATTCCCTTGACATTTGTTAAATATTCTCCCCTGCGATGTGTAAACAAATTCGGCATTTAAGATTCATGAATGTCAAAACATGTTTTTCACTTTGGGGGGAAGTTGCATGATGCGCAGGCAGGTGTTCTGCATTATGGAGTCAAAATATACTCAGGGTCAGGAATATAGCTCAGAGGATGTCATTGTGTGGAAATAAGTCAGGAAGGGCTGGAAAAATAGTAGTACATAATTTGTATATGATTTATAACACGTTTTTATTCTGTTGTCTAATAAGTTCAGACAACACAGTTCCAAACCACATATTTTCAGCTCTAGTTTTTAAAGGTGCACTAGAGTAACTTTGGATGGAAAGTTTGCCAATTGCTTGACTCCATGTTTTTACTTTGTCTGGAATGTTCCACAGTATGGCATTAAACTTATCTGCTGGACCAGACAATCTCCCCCTCCGCCCAGAGACACTGCAGAAAAGCTGACTCCAAACTTCACAGACATTTTAACACCTCCCTGGAGTCATGCCACGTCCCAGCCTGCTTCAAGTCGTCCATCATCGTGCATGTCCCCAAGAAGCCCCGGATCACTGGACTTAATGACTACAGGCCTGTGGCGCTGACGTCTGTAGTCATGAAATCATTTGAACGCCTGGTCTTGCCCTATCTCAAGTCCTTCACCTCCTCCCTGCTGGACCCAATGCAGTTCGCCTACAGAGCCAACAGGTCTGTAGACGACGCCATCAACCAGGCACTCCACTTCATCCTGCAGCATCTGGACTCCCCAGGAACCTACACCAGGATCCTGGGTTTAAGCTCTGCATTCAACACCACAAGCTCTCCCAGCTCAACGTGCCCGACTCCACCTGCAGGTGGCTCACTGATTTCCTGACATACCAGAGGCAGTGCATGCGGCTGGGGAAGAATGTCTCAGACACTCGGACTAATAGCACAGGAACTCCAAAGGGCTGTGTACTTTCTCCTATGCTCTTCTCCCTCTGGCAAGGCAAGGCAAGGCAAGTTTATTTGTAGAGCACAATTCATACACAAGGCAATTCAAAGTGCTTCACACAACAGAAAAAAATGCATTAAAATCACAAAGACATGGCAGAAATCACAAAATATAATAGTTCAAGACATAAAAGCACAAACTGTACCGGCTGGTGTCCTGGTGCAGCACTACCAACCTGGAGCTCACTGCCCAGAAGACAATGAAGATGATCGTGGACTTCAGGAAAGTCACAGCCCCCCCCCCCCCTCACCTTGACAAATTCCCCCATCACCACCGTGGACTCCTCCGGCTTCCTCAGCCCACCATCACCAAGGACCTAAAGTGGGAGCCCACCATCAGCTCCCTCCTCAAGAAGGCCCAGCAGAGGACGTACTTCCTGCGGCAGCTGAGGAAAGCCAAAAGCTGCCAGTGCAGATGATGGTGCAGTTTTACACGGCCATCATTGAGTCCATCCTCACCTCCTCCATCACCGTGTGGTACGCTGGAGCCACAGCCAGGGACAAACAGAGACTACAGCGCATTGTGCTTTCAGTTCATGATCTTTCAGTTACATCACTTTTATTAGCTTATTTGTTTTGCTTTTCTGTCTTTTCCTATTTTCTCCTCTTTTTAACCCTGTGTTAAAATAGGTATTTATTTGACAGGGAACGTGAAAATCAATAAACATTGTTGTATTGTTGTATTTGCCTAAAAACACTGATTAAACAAGAAAAGATCCAACATGGCACCATAGAAAATACCTACAGTTACAGAAAATACATCATACTCAACTCTAACTATTAACTACTGTTTTTTTTTTGTTTTTTTTAATGCCAGTGAAGTGTGATACAAATGATTAACTCTTCATGCACGTCTAATATGAAGCTTTCCTCATCTCATCTTTTAATCTTGACCACAATACAGACAGATGCTAAAATTAGCCTGTAAACAGAGGCCCACCCCTTTCACCTTTACATCAATGGGACACAAAGGGCGCAGATCTGAGCGAGGATCCGTCACTGTCCGTTTGAGTGTTCCAAAATGCCACCCACCCCTTCCATCAAAGCCTCAGCAGTCTGTTCCAATCTGCTAAAACATACAACGCAAAAAGAGAAACGCCAGTGCTCGAGCCAAGTGCCGAAGATGAAAGGCTCGCCGGGGGAAACGAGGAGACACCAAAACCGCGTCCCACCATTCATTACACCGCGCCCACGTCAATACGATTCAAAGGCGCACGCACGTGACGGAGTTGGCACCGAGTTTATCCGAGTTTATCTGAGGAGAGAAGCGTCCACGCTCGAGATGGAGAGTGAAATGAGGCGATCCCTGGAGGGCCCTGGTGGAGTTCATTTAAGATGTGAAAGAGAGGAAGAGGTGAGGGAGAAGTGAAGGGGGGGAGAGAGAGAGAGGAGTAGAGGTAGAGGAAGGGGAGGAACAACAGGGAGAAAGAAGTGAAGTACTGTTGGAGTTAGCTTTGGTAAAGATGTGAAAGAGAGAAGTGAAACAAGGTATTCATCTTGTCAATACAATTACTATATTGACTTATCGTCAAATAAATGCTGGAAACAATATTTCTGTGGTTCAGTATTTATCGTATATATATATATTTTTTTTTTAATTTGATAAATTATAGATTCTAAATGAGTACTAAAGGGTTTAATTTTGTTATTTTTAGTATCTCAGCTCATGTTTTAACTATATTAAGATGAGAGGGAGGGAGGGAGAAGAGAGAAAGGGAGAGACGAGTGAAATGAGGCGATGTCTGACTGAGAGGGGAGAAAAAAATGGGGATTCGGGGAAAGAGAGGGAGAAAGAAAGGGAGAGGTGAGGTGAGGTTGGGAAAGGAAAGCGTGAAGGGAAAGAGAGAATAAGACGGAAAGGTAGAGAGAAAGATGGGGAGGAGAGAGGAAGATGGGGAGGAGATAGGAAGATGGGAAGGAGAGAGGAAGATGGGGAGGGGAGAGGCAGAGATGGAAAAAGAAGAAGAGAGAGAAGAGCGAGGTGAAAGGTCAGTGAGGAAGGAAGAGAAAGGGGTAGGAACATAGCGAGAATAAGAGCGAGATGGAGGGAGAGAGAGAGGAAGAAAAGGAAGAGGGTAAAGAACTTAGAGGAGCGGAAAGAGAGGGCGTTGGGGAGAGAGGGAGGAAGTGAGGTGGGGAAAAAAGAGGCAGAGAGAGTGTCTGGGAAAGAGAAAAGTTTGAGAAGATAGAAAGAGGAAGCCGCACAGGGAGAGAAACGAGTTAACGAGGAAGAGACAAACAGAAAGAAAGAGTAAATGAGAAACAAAAGGGGAGAAAGCAAGGGAGGGGGGGAGGGGGAGAGTGCTAGGGAGAGAGAAAATGGAACTCAGACTTCAAACAAGCTACCATTGGTTGTTGATTTCATGAAAAAAGGAAACGCAAAAATGAGTGAGATATAAAAAAAGAGTAACGTGGGGTCTCATTTATAAAGCACAAATCCAAATCTGCGACACCTTTCAACATGGAAAGCGAGTGGTCCGGTCCAAATATGCATGAACTTTACGAGCTGGGGCTTCCAGAGATGACGACGAAGGCGAAGTGCACTCAGAGAGCCGTTCGCGTTTGTAGAAGTTTGTGTTTGCGCGTTGTTTTTTTTTTTGTAAGAATTCCGAGTAATAGCTTCATAAATGAGACCCTTGTATGTCATGGACTGTTTATTTTGCTCTGTGTCATGTTTTCTGTCTTGTGTTTAAATTTGGAGAGAAAAACATGATAAAAATAAAATTGAAATAAAAAAAATATATATATTATATATATATATATATTATATATATTATTATATATATATATATACATATATATATATATAATATATATTATATATATATATATATATATATATACATTATATATATATATATATTATATATATATATAATATATATATAATATATATATATATATATATATATTTTTATAAAAAAATAAATAAATGAGACTCTTGAACTTTCTAGTATTTACAAAAAAGTGCTGAACTCCAAAATGTACACTTGTGTTGGAGACAGAAGTTAAATGAGGCGATGATTGGGGCCGGAGCAGCCTCTAAGAGCAAAGCACCCAGAGCAGAGAGAGAAGAAGGGGAGAGGGGGGAGAGGGAATTGGACCTCAGCCATGTGAGTGAAGAGTAATTGCTGAGGGTTGATGGTGCGTCGTGGAGCCGGTAAAAGCACGGCTGCCGTCACACTCGCCCACAAAGATTGGAGATTTAGAGTCGAACAAACAGATGATGATGCAACTCGAGTGATGGACTGATGGGAAAAGAGGCGAAGAAAGCGCTTTGTTACTGGCACTAATACGTAAAAGGGGTTAATTGACTTGGTGTTCCAAACTTTTCTGCACTGTCAAAACATTTACTTCCCAAACTTAGTAAAATAACAAAGACAAACAGAAATTCGTCCTCAAGTTCAAGTTCAAAGTCGCAAACTTACAATTACTTTAGTAGTCGACTAGTCAGCGATTCATTTTTCAATTGTCGAGTCGTCAAGCAATTATTTCTTCTGTATTTACATTTTAAAAATGAATAGCCAAAATATTGTTTAAATATGGTGACTGAAGGCTTCTAGATGTCAAAATATTAGGAATAAAGTGTAATATTGATCTTTTATTATTTTTGGACATTTTGATGTGTCTGTGCAGTCCAGGAAACGATAACAATGATAAAGAAAAATATGATTACAATTATTGATTATGTCGACTAGTCTTGATTGTTCCATCATATATCATTTATTCACTTAAATATGTTTTTATTGCTCAAAAATAATCTACCTGTAACTTGGTCTGATGGCGTCTCCTGCTCGTCTCCACGAGGATAAATGATTAATGCTATACTGTGGAACATGCTAGGCAAAGAGAAAACATCTCCATGGAGATGGAGCAGATGCCTGAGCTTTAACCAAAAAAAAAAAGTTACAAGGCGCATTATATATTTATATATATGCATTCAACTTTACACTGTTATGATTCAAAACTGCCTTCACCACTTTCGAACAAAACAAATCAAAACTGGGACTAAACTGGTCTCAAACCAGGACTAGAACAGGATCAAACCAAGTCCTACATCAGGACTAAACTAGGACCAGAACAGGATCAAAACCAGGTCTACATCAGGACTAAACCAGGACCAGAACAGGAATACAAATCAGCAAAGATCTTACATCAGGACTAAACCAGGACCAGAACAGGATCCAAACCAAGTCTACATCAGGACCTAAACCAGGACCAGAACAGGATCAAATCAAGTCTACATCAGGGACTAAACCAGGACCAGAACAGGATCAAACCAAGTCTACATCAGGACTAAACCAGGACCAGAACAGGATCAAATCAAGTCTACATCAGGACTAAACCAGGACCAGAACAGGATCAAACCAGGTCTACATCAGGACTAAACCAGGACCAGAACAGGATCAAACCAAGTCTACATCAGGACTAAACCAGGACCAGAACAGGAACAAAACAAGCCTACATCAGGACTAAACCAGGACTAGAATAGGATCAAACCAAGTCTACATCAGGACTAAACCAGGGCCAAATAACCAGGATCAAACCAGGATCAAACAAAGCCTGCATCAGGACTAAACCAGGACCAAACCAGGAAGTGTGAACACAGTCTATGTGAACCTATTACATTTTCTGTTTCTGTTATGCCAGCCTTTACGCCCTGCAGTGTGCACTTCCTGTTGCACTGCCGGATTGGCGTCCCTAATGCACGACAGACTGTGACCGAGTTTGCGAGCTCAGCGTCAGACAGGTAAAGCCTTGTGACGAGGAGGAGGCGCGACGAGGAAGTGCAGCGTGGACTTCCTGCGGCTGAACGTTAAGTGACTGGGAAATGTCCTGTCACACTCTGGGCAGCTCACGCCTGGATAAACCCCACACTGTGCACCGGGCCTGGGAACACTGAAACAACGGCACTGAGCAAGTCTTTCATAAACATGCAGCCACTAAAGGTGAGGGTTCATTATCGGGGCTAAATGTCAGTCCTGGAGACACGATTATGTGTAGAGATGACTTTACTTTAGAGATTACTTTACTGTTACTTTTACATTAAGAAACAGCATTTTTCTGTAGGAGAGTCCGCCACCTTAGTTATTTTGTTTGAGCACAAAGTCAGTACAAAACATGGACTGTATGTACATAAAAAATAAATGAATAATAAGAAGAAGAATAATTATAATAATAATATAGTGTTACAATAATATAGTGTTACTATATTATAGTGTATATATTATAGTATATTTGTGGTTGAACAAATAAAACAGCACAATGTTTGCTTGTTTTTAATGGGTATACAAAATTAAATAGAAAAAGGTAAAACACAACATTTACATTAGGATTTGATTAGGATTCTACAACAAAAAATCTTTGGTTATAACAATTAAGGTGAAACACCAAGGCCAAGTAGTCTTCTTTTTTTGTAATAAAAATTGTTGTTGCTGGTAAGTTTTGTCAGTCATCTTTCTCTTTCAGAGCTGTAACCCTCTGGAACAGCCTTCCACGTGAAATCATCTGTACAATTTATGAAATGTTTACACACCTGAGGAAATAATGACTTCTAACTAAACAAACGTCATGAACTGAACACACTGAACTGTCATGAATAAATGTGTAAATATTGCATGGATGTGTGTGTGATAGTGTTTTGGAGTGGGACTGGTTTTACTAAATGAATGACTGGATAAGTGATTGTATTAATATACTTGTATATTGTATATTTATTGTATTTTATTGGTGTGAACACCATTTTTTACGTCAACCTGTCCAGGGACTGCAGCTGGAAACAACTTTGTATTAACCCGGCACAAGCAATGTTGGCCAATGTTTTATGTGCACTGTCCCTGATAAATATATATATATTTTAAATTAAATCTAATCTATAATCTATCATAATATAATATAATGTAATATAGAGCAAACACAAATTAATGAAATACAATAAACATGACACCTAAAGCAAAGCTTCTGCTCAGACAGCCTGGTTTGATCTGGGTCAATCCAAATGAGAGAGTGTGTGAACATCAAAGCAAATGTCAGTATGAATGATTGATGATGTCCCAGCACCTACGCATATGTCGCTCCATCACACCTTTAAAAATGTCTGGCACCCAAAACGAGTGGAAACATAAGAGGATCTCATCTTCAGCATTGCCTTTCCCCAAATACTTTAGCTTGAAACGAGAGGAAAGAGAAGAGTGGAATGTAATCTATATGCAAATAATTTACTTTATGCTGAGTCAATATTATCATCATTATTATTCTACAATTATAAAATATTGCAATGCACCTGCAATATTTGAACGCAATATTAAAGCAACTCATCCTTATCCTTTTAAACGTAATACACGGTTGCAGTTAAATAAGTCTTTTATGAGGTGGAAAAACTTTAAAATCAACAATGAAACAGTAGGCGAAGGCATCATGGTCTCCATAAGGTTCAGTCGTGACCTCAAAAACGCATTTTGTTGTCACTGTGATGGTCCATTCACGTTTTGTGCGATACTTGAACCTCAAACGAGACATTTACAGGCACGATTTAAAAGTTAAAATATCGTCCGAAAAAGATAATCTCACAAATATATTCTCTTGTCAATATTATATTAATATTATAACAATTGTTTCGAAGAAACTGCATTCTTTCAACTGAATAACTTCTTTAAGAGACAACTTTGGAAATCCACTTTGGCATCGTGTCAAATCATTGTAAGGCGTTTAAACTGTGACTAATACAAATAAATCCTACTTTTACAGAGGTCTTTATCGCTGTATTTCACACCGGGTTTAGAGAATGCCATCAGAATGCACACGGGTGTGAGGCCATGGCACTGTGGAGCGTCCCCCGCAGGCTACAAGCCACGCGCCACTTCTCCCGCTGCTGGCTCGCCTTGTCAGCTAAGCGGAGCGGTTCGTGCTCCTGGTGGGAGAGCGGGGAACTGCGGGCGTTTGGGCGAAGAGATTGGATATGCAGCCGCGGGGGGCGTGCTCAGCCTGCTGCACCGAGACAGACACAGGCGCTGTTTGGCAGGTTGGCCAGATGGAGACAAAAGAGCGAGTGCAAGGCTAAATATTCAGATTTAAAGATAACAGATTAGACTTTTTTATGGTTTTATAATCTATGGTACAATTCCATTATTATTTTAGATTTTTTTAATGTTTAAATTTTTTAATTTTTTTAATTTTTTTATTTTTTGCAAGTAAAATAAACACAACAAAACAGAACCAGACCAGAGAGAAAGCCATAGACAAACATCTAAATCAGTAGACATCCAATAAAATATATAAAGGAAAATTAGGTCATAAACAAATCAAACCAAGCGTCCCATTTCATCCACAGTCCTACAAATTTGCTCCCTTTCAAAACAAGTACGAATGTAATTTTTTCCATTTTGCAAATGTTCATTGTGATATCTGTCTAGTCCTTGTTTGTTGGTGCAATTTGTGTCATTCGTTTTTTTGTGATGGCCTTTTTTGCTGTTCCAGAGGTTTATTGTGTCATTTTTTATGTGTTTTTTCCCCCACATTCAATTACATTTTAAATATTGATTAAAACATTTTATACACATTAAAAAAGTGTGCACGAGCGGGCGCTCGGGCCTAATTATGGACGATCGTTTTCCTTTAAGAGGTAACTAAAAGTATCTAGTTTCAGTTTAGTTTATTAGGACAATGTGCAGTTTCATTAAAAATATGTCTGCACCAGATTTAGCTTCAAGCTAATTTCCATCTGCAGTCCTCACAAAAATACATTACAACAAGTATAAAGTGCAATAAATATAAGTGCTTATCTCAGACCTCACAATCTAAAATACAGTACAATGAAACAATAAAGTGCAAATACAAATACAATCTCCAATCTCACTTATAAAATACAGTACAAATAAACGATAAAATGTAAACAAATACTAACTCCAGTCCTCACAGTATAAAATGCAGTGCAAAATACAATAAAGTGCAATACAAAAACATAAATACATTACTTTCTTACTATAAAAAGCCTCATACCTGATTTGTATTGTTTTGAGGGCCATTGCCAACAGAAGATACCCACGAGGGTAACGTCTGTTGGCCGACTACCGTCCGGTATTAATGCGAGCAGGACTGACTGTCCAGGAGCCAGCTTTTTACAGCTCGAGAAAACGATAGAAAGTCAGTGCTGACGGTAGAAGAGCATCTAAAAAACAGTGACCTTCCAACATTGTTAGGGGCAGTACCATCTGTTACTAAAAGCTCAGGACATGTCCAATCAGTCAACGTAAACATACTGAGCTACACTGTTTGTTTGAGCCAAACTTCTGCTTCCACTCTCAACGTTATATTAAAAAATGCTGCAGTAAGAGGCATTTGCACTGTTGCTGTGCTTGAATTGCCCCTTCTGTTTAACATGTTTGCATTTCCTGTGACAGATTAGCATGCCTTTCTCAGCAAATGTATATATTTATGGAATGTTTATAGCTCATATGGAATTAGTAATTTCTCCAAGGTTGTCAAACTAGGGCTCCTCAAACAACATAAGGGGCCAGAGGTGGCAAAAGTAAGAGTAACGTTCCTTAAACATGTAATTACTCATTTAGAAGTACAAAGAAATGATCTAAAAAATATCCCAGAACTAAAAAAGTGCTGCTCGTAGAAGAGTAATTGTCTGGATGTCAAAGCACAAAACATTAAATAATGTTGAACATTTTAATTGCACAAAAATATGAAAAACTAAATAACAATCTGAAGTGGGCCTGTCACGAATGCACCGTTTTGATTTTGATAAACCGTAATTGAAAATATCACGATAAACAATCTGCCACTGATTCAAAAATGTTGTTAATCCTGGTAAACCTTTTTCTAAATGTACAATATTGTTAAAAAAAAACGCTGCGTCACATAAATATCAGAATAAAACTATATTGTATCTATTTTATTCATATTACTACAAAATAAAATGTTCCCAGTCGTGATAAATGTCCCTAAAAATACTGTTCCATCTAATATTTACTGAACAATAAGTAAATAGAGGAATTATCGTATATACTTCATGTTATTAGCTTGTAAATCATTTTGTGTGTATTGTTAAGTCTTTGGAGCGTTTGACCCACAGTGAAGCTAATCGTGAGAGGACTCCTCTCCCGGCGGCGGTGTCATTTATATAAAAGGGTCAGCCGGTGGTGCTAAGGCATGTTTTAAACATTAGCACACATCATAAGGTACACACAGGCGCACAGCTCAAACACTGGGCCCATTAGGACAGACAGAGTGCCGTGTTTTTCACTCAGCTCAAGTCGTTTCCTCAAAACGACCTTCGTAATTGTCCACACGTTAGATTCAAGCCGCACAACACGCGGTGGCCGTTTTGAATGCTCCAATAACAATGTGATGTCAGAATATTGTGTCAACTACAAGACATACACATCGGGAGACTGGAGACCGTGGAGAAGAGCAAGGTAACGCATCCAGGGCTAGTTACAGGTCAGATCGGTGGAGAGGAGACCCATTCACAATGACAGGAGAAGGGAAGCAACAGCAGCAGCAGTTATCTGAGTCTTTGCTTGAAGCTCAGACTCCGTTCACGTTTGTGATGATGAGACATGAGTTAGAAATACAGGCAGTATTTCAATAACATAGAAGCTAATTTGTGTAATGAAGTGATGGTGAAGTGAGACTATTTACGCCATTCATAGCATTCCGTTTCACATTTTGCGTGCAAATGTGATCCACTAAATATGGATGAACACCCCAAGTCTGCTTGCCCATCCATAAAAGTCACTGCACGCTCCTGCTCCAAGGAGACGAGCAGATGGCAGAACCCCCCCGCCACACCTTTAATACATTATTCCTTCACTTCCAACACTCATTACCTCCATCTGTCTAATACATCTAACTCAAGTGTCTGCATGTACTGAAATGATTCCTTTTTAACTGATATAAATGACGAAAAGTTATTTTATTTAAGCCAGCAAGTCACAGTAAATATAAGGAGCTCCACAAAATTGCATCAACAGTCTAACGAATACAAAAAAACATCAGACATTTTCTCATAGACGATGGGGAACCAAAGCCTGTGTTTTCACTACAGGGGCCCCGCATGTAGTTCAGCTTTAAAGCCTTTTACTGATCAAACGCTCCTTTTGGATTTCGCCTCAACCGCGCCGCCTTTTATATAAGGAACGCCAGCGCAGTCTGCTCCCATTATTGAACTGTAGTTGTCTCCCCGTTAACTCACTCAGCCTGAGAAAAAAAAAAAAACTAAATCATTTCACTTTTGGCACACAGTTAGTAAATCCCAGGCACAACTCCATCAGACAAAGTGTACAGAAAAGAGATGAAGGCAACGGATCAGAGCGGCTGTGTTTCTAGGGCAGCTTTCGTCCTCTTCTCCGATGCATTTTTCATCTGAATGTGTCCGTCCGATTGCACGGGAGGGACCGTATGCGCAGAACGCAAGCCGCACGTCTGCCAGCCGCTTTCATTTGCAAACTGATGCCACAAAAGTGCAGTTTAATCCACCACTTGGAGTCTGAATTATTCAAATAGTCACACTAAATACAGGGAGATGGGTGGTGATAGGGGGTAAGTGAAAAACTGGAATTTTCTAAGGGCTCAAGCCTCAAATGCAGGACAATAACTGGATTACTAAAACATGTACGAATCAATCAGCATACAAGTTCAAGTAAATCAATGATAAGTGCCGTAACAAGCTCAATAAAATTGATTTAGCATAATATGTCCCATTTCTGTATGACAGGTTTTTACGATTTTCTAATTTTGACTTTATTTGGTGTATTAATAGCCTGTACATATAATGATAGTTTTACACCAATCGAGTAGGTATTTGTTGAGAAAACGTTGAAGAATCTGTAGAAAAGGACAGGAAGTAACATCACACTAGGGACAATCGTTTATGCAGTTTATGCAGAATTTACACAAAGAAACTACCTTTTTGAATCTCTAAACATGAATTCAACAAAATAAAGTCACTCTCATATATTTTCATTAGCCAAATAAAAAAAATTGTTTTTGTTTTTGCCCAGTGTTTTCCCGAGTGTGATGTCATCAATTACAAACAGGAAGTGAAATTATAAACCTAAAAAATGTGCTGTCGCCCCTCAAGGTAACTGCTGTTGTGATTTTGGGCGTTGTAAAAATAAATTGAATTGAATTGAACAGAGGTAGCAAGATATGTGTGAAAAATGTTCCTCAAGGTCTTAATAGTCGTAGTCGAGGTTTGGGTGCATGAATTCAAGTCTGTAATGTCCCCACAAACAGGTGTAATGTGTGTGTGTTTGTGTGGGTCTAAAATGTGCAGCTCTTCATTTGTGACTCGTTTATTCCCTCTGCTTTGGATGATCCCTCCCTCAACTCAGGTCATCTGGCTCCGAACTGCCTCGTGTCCATCAAACCCGTTGGAAAAAGCAGACGGTGAAAAATGAGCATTTTAATTAATGAGAGGAATTTGTGACGGCTTGAAGTTGGTGTGTTGTGTTGTGTTTAAATGACACGCAATATGCATGATTTGTACTGTTGGCCTTTAAACGTACCTCTGCTTTAATGTACGCTAAGGTCAACTTTATTGTCCCAGAGAGAAAATTTGTCGTGGGCCACAGCGTCCAGTGAGCTACGAGACGTAAAACCCTCCACACACAGCCACTCGAAACAATAAACAGACAATATCTGCTTCAAGAATTCGGATTCCTGCTAAAATTACTGCAAAAAAGACCAAACCTCTGTCTACCTGAAAAATAGACAAATGCCACCTCTTTATTTTCAAACTTTATTCCCTTACTTACCTTGTGTTTTCTCTAGTTATTTTTAATTTAATCTATTACATTTTCTTTCATTTAATATATAATTTTTTTTCATTCTAATTTTTGAAATGAAAATGAAAAGCAAATTACTGCACAAATACACGGTTCATAAGCCCTATAACAACCTGTAAGAAAATACAGCCCATTTGAGTGAAACATTCAAATCAGAAACAGCAATAAATATTAATAAGTTACTAATATCTACCCTCCACATTTCATAGTCGAGAGAACGATGATATAGAAAATTACATGTCTTAGTTAATATGTATGACTTTTTTTCTATTCTATATTATAATATCAAGGTTCAAAATGATCTCTTAAAGCATTTTACATTAGTCCGTAATTCATTCACTCTCGAATACCTCAGTATACTGTATATATCTTTATCCAAGTCCCCCAGTTTGTATAAAAGAAGCAGCGAGGCATTCGATTTGACTTGTATCAGCGTGAATGGTCTGAAGTTGTACATTGAATATGGTACTTTGGTCTTAAGGTGGATTTCCAGTGAGTTCCAACTGTATTTTGACAGCTTGACAGTGACTTGAGTTTGATCTTGGAACATATAAGTGTGTAATATGCCTTCTGTATGCAGTATCTGACGGAGCGGAACTGTTTGAATGGAAGAAAAAGTGTCCTGATTAGGATATAATTGCAAGGCCAGGGACGACCATTAGCTGTGTGATGTATGTGACAGTACGAGACAGGCTGCGCGCTTAGACAATCGCTCAGCTCTCCAATATAAAGGGCATTTCATTAACCCCGAGGCAACGAGACATGAAACGAGATATAGACGCTCGGACCGAGACGACGGGCACACTGCAACATATCTGCATAGGGTTAGATTCAGTGGATGCCGAGTATTTATCATGTTGTGACTAATTTATGTAAGTACTAATGTTATCGCTCTGCCCGGAATGTTACACTGCACGGTGTCGAGCGTCGATCGATCTGAACGTATGCTTTTCAAGGGAACTAAAATGCCTGTAAGTTCGTTAATGCCAGACTATGAAACATTCCAGGTAAAGTAATAACATCTGAAGGCAGGTCAGTTGCCTCGTTTCCATGGGATTGCTATATAGAGCGGATCAGTAAGGTCTGAAAGTGTTTCCGCTGACTAGGGCAAAAACAAGATGGCAAAAAGCAGATATAAATAAAAGATCAACATTTCTATACATATATTTAACCCTCTGCATTATATAACGACACATTTAAATTTGTAAAACAAATGCAGAAAAAGCTGACGATAAATCAGAAGTAGTTTTCTCCAGCTTTAGTCACGTCATGTCTAAACCTGTGTGTGTTTTATACTGTTTGTTTACATGGTTGTAACTGCTTTTTATCCCGGTCCTATGGGACTATGCATAGAAATTAGCTTTGAGCTAAATCTGGTGTATATACAACATAAACGTCTCACAACGCCACAAACGTCTTCTAGATACATTCACTGAGTAAAGAGAAACTACATTTACCCCGATGAACGATTTATGCTACAACCCTTAATAATAATAATACTTAATAATACTCAATAATCTGGATCATATACAGCTGCGCTAAAAACAACAGATGTGCCTTTTTACATGTTTGCAGCTCATCTCACTGTGTTTTGAAATGTAAGCCAATGACAGGGAGTCGTTCACAGGTTTCAGATTATCGTCCAATGCATCTGATGACGAGGACGAGGGGGAAGAGAAAACAGCATCCAGAGCAATGCTAATTTTATCATGAAATATCTCATTTGAAAGTGCTCCAGACTATTTCCGTCATCCCTCTCAGTGATCACATTTTATTTGACTTTTTGGCTCAAATGTTTTGTCGGATTTTCATTACGCCCGTGGAGACGGCCGGACAGATCGCTGCAGGCAAGGATTCATGACAGCCTTTTGATGGATCCGTCTCGAAACTTCTGTAATTTCACTGAATCACTTTAGATTTATCTCACTGCAGTTCCGAGTGTCAATTCACGCTGTCATGTGGAAAAGGCTAAACCACAATGTTCAACGGATAAATATTTAGCCAAATGAAATTTGCGTCTTCAATAAATTGTGATTTATTTTTTTTAGAACATAGAACAACAAAAACAACAAAAACATTTTTTTCAAAAAACAGCAGGACCAAGGAGAACATAAGGTAAGTAAAGGAATAAAATTTGAAAAATATGGGAGCGGCATCAAAAAAAAAAGAAAGAAGACGAATTAGAGCATATTAAGTCCAAATTAAATGTCCCAGTTTGTCCATTGTTTTTTTAAATTGATCTATTTTCAAGCTGCGTCCAGAGTCCGATAAAATTGTTTGAAGAAAGGTTTTATTACTCATTGTCCTCATTTCACTCTATCAGCTAGTTGCAAACATTATGCAAAGTTTGCTATGAGCTTTTACCAAATGAGGTTGTATTTCATTTCATTCACACTTTATTCATTAATGCTGTTTATGAGGTTGTCTTCTCTGAGCCTCAGAAATCACTGATTGCTGTGTCAGAGACTTCTACTGTGCAGTTTTTAAGTCCATAAACCATAAACGAACTCGTTCTGTGCTCAAAATGTGTCCACAACAAACGCATGGCTCTCTTAGCACAAGTGTCACCTTGCCTAAGGGCTTCATTTATTCTTTTTCATTGATTTTTGACGTTCATTGACAGCAGAGGGCGCTCCAATGCTTAAATACCACATGTACACAATGCCGTTTATAAAGTGTGTTTTCCTCATCTAGACATTAATTTAAGTTATGTGAAATAATAGCCATGAATCTGTTTTTATGGTAAGTTGATGTTTACTTGTGTTATCATTTTTGATTTACACTCTCTGGTCATTTTGTGTTGTGTTCTGCTCTATGTTTATTTGTCTATAAAAAAAAAGGAAAAAAATAAATAAATAGAAAAGTGAAATAATAATCCCTTAAAAAAATATTAAAATCACACAAATGCATAATATGTCCAATTTAAATGTAGCAGTCCTAAATTATGAATGTCAAAAGACAAAAAAGCGTGTATAAAAGACAAGTCAAAGGTAGAATTCAGCAGAACATGTCACTGTTGCACTTGAACGGCATCAGTAGTGAGCAGCGGGCACCTGTCCACTTGTGTAAGCGCAAAATAATTGGCTTAATTCCGCCCGCTGTCAAACGCGAGGAGCTCTTGACGTGTAATTGAAGGTGCGGTGTCATTGTGGAGGAGAATGATCTTTATTCAGAAAGAGGGCCCTGCAAAGGCTGATGGGAAACATAGTCTGTCTGTAGACGGACCTGACAGCAGAGGTCAGACAGAGGCCGCTCCAGTCCAGACCACTCGTTTTGACCTTTCAACACGGTGTGAAAGAGTGAAAAAGAGAGTGAAAAGGAGTTTTATGTTGTCATTGTGTGTTATTATCATCAGTATCAAAGCTTGGTCTGTGCAATTGACTGAATTTTAATGGGAAATTATCAGTTTGGAACATTTTAATTGACAGATCCACAGCCTAGAAAATGTTGTCTTTTCTGTGTTAAATTACAATAATTTAAAGCCCATAATTTTTTTGTTCAGCGAATTAACATTGAAAGACAAAATACAATCAAATGGAAAATCAAGTTTGTTCAGCAAGTTTGTTCCAATACTTTCTGATTGTGTATCTTAATGCTTCGAATATTCTGACTACATAAGAATATAAATGCATTGAAGATTTATTTATGTATAATTTACATTTTTTTTGCACATTTTAAATTGAATACAAACAAAACTAGCAGTAACGAAACCATTGTCGACTATCGCGCACATACTGTACACATTGATCTTTTTCACATCAGCTTTATAGATTATTGTGTCAGTCGTCATAATCTAATCTAACCCATTTAAATTCAATTAGCTGTTCCTTTAATCTTCGCCAGATATATAATTCAAGAACCGCTTTGCTCAAAAATGGCTGCGGTGACAGATTGAGGAGAGAAAGTGTTGCACATTCAACAGATAACTTTGGAGAGAGAGTCGAGCTTCAGAAATGGCACGAAAATTGGACAATCTGGCCGTGAAATCTGCTTTGCTCCGGTACCAAGATAACGCACGTATGAGGCGAGCAGGAAACCGAGCTAGAGGACAAAGCAAGTACATTTGACACATTAAAATGCACAGAGTCGTCACTGTAGGTGGTTGCATAAACAGGTCTACAATGGTCTGGTTTTTACTTTGTACCAAAAGAATACAAGCTTTGGGTGATGTGAAGGGACGAGGAGGTGACGGTGAGACAGAAGAGAGCAGGGACGCAGCCATTTGGGTGCCCAAAGCAAAAACGCTCAGTGGTGCCCCAAGGCCCCCCAACCACTTCAAACGTGTAAAAAAAAAAGGTAGGTTTTGACAAGCTAAAGGTGACTATATCTATAGAATATGTATATATATTTCATTTGATATATATATTGCATAAATCACAATCCTAAGCGGGGTAATTCCTGTATTTTGGTGCATTTGTATTATTATTAGCAACCCATTATTATGAGAGCCCCCCTCCACAGTCCCTAAAGGTCCTTGCTCCATCCGCATCGCACATCTTGTGTCATACGTTCTTTTTTGCATTTTCAAATTGAATATGAGGGCAATTTTAACCATCCAAAGTCTGCCTGCGTCTGAGAGAGTCCTAGAGTTAGTTTTGAAATGATGAAGAACTAAAGACAAAGTAGGCCTACAGTAGGCTCCATTTCATTGTAATAATGATGTGCAGCTGTTGCACAATAAACTATTGCCATTCAATCCAAACTGTCTGGTAAAGCTGGTGGTGCCCCTCGGAGCAAAGTTACAGGTCAGATCTGTGGCACTGCAACCTCGCAGTAAGAATTCATGTTTTTCAAGGTATTTGTGAGCAATAAAACAACTGCAATTGAATAAACGCCACCATTGACTCGAAAAGTTACATGGTGCTGCTTTAACTTTTGTCAACACTGGCCAGCCCTAATTCAGTATGTAGTTTCAAAAATATAATCTAAACGACAACAGTTTTTACAGACAGACTTCACACACACTAAACAAATGCTACTGTATGAAAAAACAGCAAAATATTACATGTTTTTTCCTCATAAACAAGCAAGTCTGAGTGATATAATAAAGTTGGAGCAAAGAAAACACTTACATAACAACTCTAACACTATAATCTGTACGGTGGCTGGATCTCATTCTGTCGGCGCCGCCAATCGAGCCCCATTCTCTTGACGGGAGAGTCTAAAAACGGCAACCGGTCACAAGAAGCTGCCAGGTACAAACCATTGTAATTATCCCGTAGTTTTACAAAAGCTCTAATTTACCAGAACGAGACGGAGGGACTGAGCGGCTAAGTGCATCACAGCGGGACACGCGTACGCTCGGGGAGAACAGACTTCAATAATGGGGCGGGAACAGGAACAGGCTGGGGTAACAAAGACCTTCCCCAAGCAATTTCCCAATCTTTAAATGTGTGTACTACTTCTTCGGCGGAGGGATCTGCCACCTGATATTGCACTGCGCCTTCGCTGAGCCTCAGAAAAACACCAAAAATGTCCCTGTTTTGTGGTGTCATAGTTGTGGAGGTCTCAAATCATTCATCATGTGAGTGCAAGCTAGCTTTTGTTATTTCCCAACGGTAATACCATCTGCTGCCTGTCGATGGAGTATACAACACAACTCCTGATTAGGGAACACCAGACTGATAGAAAGTCATGTGTAGTTTTCATTGAATACATTATTATTTTAAGTTCTAATACTCAAGAGCAAGTTAAAGGACCACGACAAATAATGCATAGTATGTGTTTGTAGCAACAAAAACACCTGTAATAACAAAAGATAAATTAATTTAATGCCATATTATTGGTTAACAGCCCAAGCAAAACCTCCACCTGAAAAGTTGCAAAGTGCACCTTTACGGTCGTATGCCATATAATTGGGTTTTTGAACCAAACTTTGAACACATAAATGTTTCACAAATTAAAATTATTGACATGTGGGAAACAGCTGAATTACGCCTTGATTTCTGATTTCACACAAAGCCCAAGAACTGTCCAACCACTGAAGAGTGAAGCCATTAAAATGAGGCTTCAACATTAACTGCTAGCTTGAAAGTTGTCTCTTTTAATGCACCTTAATTTAAATGAATGGTCTAAACACCATTGCAGGTAGGAATTAACAACATAAAAGACAAAATAGACTCAACCAAAAGAGAACCAGGTCCAAACCCGGATGAAATGAGGACCGGTAAGTCAGAAAAGAACCAAAGGAGACTAAACCAATTCCAAAGAACATCTGAAGTAGAAGTGGGCTCACCTGAGGACTGCGCACTGTGAAGAAAATCTTAATACAACCAGAGAAGGCCCATGCACCACCAGTAGTACCCACACCACAGCTTGGGAAACATTCCATTTAAAAACACTCCGAGATCCAGAGTGTGCGCCCCATGAAATCCCTCAGGACAAACTCACCAGTGAAGTGGACTTTTCCTCGGTGGAAATAACGAGATTAAATGAAGACAGAACTCGCTTAAGGACATCTGCGTGAGAGAGTCGCAGCGTTAATTACAGCCAAAAAGTCATTTATTTCACTTTCAACAAACGCTGCTAAAATAATGACTAATGGTTTACACCACTGCCTCCTCCGGCTTGTCAGAGCGCTCAAGCGATGTTAACTTTTGACATCTCCAAACTCTTTTCAAGTACTCCTGTAGCCGAGAGAAATACGGAGAGAAAGAGGAAGAGAAAGAGAAAGGAGAAGGCAGGGAGGGGACTGGAGATGAACGTGAGGGAGTGAGAGAGTGACAGAGAGAGAAGATGGAAAATAAATAGATAGAAAGCGAGAGGTAGAGCGAGAGAAAGAGAAAGAGGAGAGTAACAGTGGGGATAGAAGAAAGAGCCATTTCTGAACATTTCAACAACTACTATAGGTGATAATTCAGAAAGAAAGGGAGCCAGAGAGCAGATAGAATAGAGGGAGAGCGAGAGAGGAGAGTGAAAAGGGGGAGAGAGGAAGAGATAAGCCATGTTTCCACTGGTTCACTCTTTCACCAGTGTCTTAAGTGAACCGTAAAGGCCCGTAGAAGCGATCTAAAGCCGACCAGGAGGAGTACTGGCTTCCAAAGCGGCCTGGCTCTCTTTAGCTAAGGAGGAGCTTATCACCACAGCGATACGATTGGACGAGAAAGAATCCAGACTTGGGCGAAAACAAGAAACAAACCGAAAACACAAATATCTCTCCACACGCTGACTTGATCTTGTGATAAACCTCTGTATTCCAGTGTTCATAATGCTATCGACGCGCGGCACTCGCATCAAGACACAAAATATTATACTTCCATGATGCAGCTAACATTATCAGAACAAAAAGGGGTGTTTTAATGTGATGCAGAAGTGCAAAGAGGCTAAAAAAAATTTGCATTTTGAGCGTCGGACGCGGCACAATCAATCAGAGATTACGCTCCAGTGACGTACCTACGCACTACCCGGAAGAAGGATCAAAGCAAACCCCGGACCTATAAAGAAATCATCCAGACGCAGCTCTTGGAGCAAATAATGATATTCACTAAACTCTGCTCATCTCTGAACTATCTGAGGGACCTAGACAAGCCGCCGAGCCGATCGCCTCCGTTCTTGGACTTTGTAAAGTAAATGCACCAAAGCCATTCTCTTGACCTGAACTGCCACAAGACACAACTCCTCCACTGTGCATGTGCACGGGACGCCTCGGCCGCGCGTCTGCTGGTGAGTTTATTTTTGTGTACAGGCGTCCAACTCGGGCATCAAGCGCAAATTTGGACGCCGCAATCTGAACGCAGCTTCTCAGTGCCAACAACTTGGAATTACTAAACATATTTGAGTAAATTGCTGAGATTGCTGACTGGAAATGTATAATTCAGATGTAATTTAGCTTTTATTTTTAAAGAAACCGTGTATTATGTTTGGGTGACGTTAGCTGTTGGGTGACGTTAGATGCAGAGCTCCAAGACGAACCCATCTAGGAAACCGGAGCCAATACAGAGAACAATGACCAACTTCTGCAGCCTCCAAACTTTTCAAGGACTCTTATAGCTGCTGGTTGGGAAAGTGAGAGAGAGAGAGAGAGAGAGAGAGAGAGTGCAGAGAGGAGAGAGAGAGAGAGAGGAGGAGACGAGAGAGAGAGAGAGAGAGAGAGACGAGAGAGAGAGGAGAGAGAGAGAGGAGAGAGAGAGAGAAGAGAGAGAGAGAGAAGAGAGAGATGAGAGAGAGAGAGAGAGAGAGAGAGAGAGAGGAGAGGAGAGAGAGAGAGAGAGAGAGAGAGAGAGAGAGAGAGAGAGAGAGAGAGAGAGAGAGAGAAGAGAGAAGAGAGAGAGAGAGAGAGAGAGAGAGAGAGAGAAGAGAGAGAGAGAGAGAGCGACAGCAAGCGAGAAAAAAAGAGCGGGAGAGAAGAAGAGCTCCCTGTGGCTTTTTGCTCGTCCGCTCTGAACACCATGGCAGCCGCACTGAACTAAGAGAGAAGCCGGGGGGCGATGTCCGCGGCGAGCAGAGAAAGTAAATAATTCAAATGAGCCCCTACTGCGCCATGTGACCTCCGGGCCGCTCCGTGTGCCACATGCAGCCCACCCCACCCCCGAACACTTTCCATTCTTACAACCCATTTAACAGATGCCAGGAGGACATGAAGCCAGGATAAAGAAGCTTACAGTCACATATTTAGGATAGTAAAATAGCTTTTATTCGGATGTTTAAGAATGCTTTCGACATTTTTTGCATTGATATTGACTTTACTGAGCTTCGACTATACCTGGAGAGGCAAAAACTTTCATAGAGACATCTTTTAGGGCAGTATGTTAACCTTTATCCTGATATGTAAAACAACGTTGGGAATTCTTTGCATTGGTAAGCTATTCTGAGTTATACATCGTGTAATATAGTTCACAATACACAGCAAATTTCAATCGTTATAGTGAAATCTTTCAATCAAGGCAGTCGAGACTTTATTCTGTGTTTTTTAAAATGCTTCAGGATTGTGTTGTGAGCAGAATGTTGTGGCATAGTATATCCAAAAAGACTTTGCTTTAAACGAGTGCTTAGCTTTGACAATTCGCCTTGATATTTCCTGTAGAACAAATTTAAACTCCACTTATGTGTTTGAGAGAATAACATTACGACATGGGTTAAAACATGGTTAAAAGCTCTTCATATTAATGCATGGAAATTTGGTAGGAACGCCATTTTGAGTGAATGATGAGCTTTGATTACCATTTTATTGATAAAAAACTGTCAATGTGATACAGTATGAGCTAACAATTATTAGATATATTTAGAAATAACTTTTCTCTGTCTGTGTGTTTCAGAGAGATAAAAAAACAGAATCAAAATATATCTTTTGAGTGGGCTGAATTCATCAAAATGTCCTGCAAAAAAAGTAAGAACTCTGGTGACTGAAACCATGAACAACATAACAACGTGCACATGACGACAGACTGTGTAATTATGTTGATGATTGTCTCACAAAATCCCTCTGTAAACATTCGAGGAGCCTGGCTAAGCGTCCCTTGGTGATAAAGTGATTTTCATGTGTCATCATTTAGCCCTTTGCTATGATTAGCTTTGCTGTGACACTGGAAGCCTGCCGTCTCTACACCCCTCCACCATCTGCCACGCCACAGCCATGCCAGCCCCCCCATCACAGCCATGCCAGCCCCCCCACCACCACAGTCATGCCAGCCCCACCCACACAGTCATGCCAGCCCCCCCACTACAGCAATGCCAGCCCTCCCCCCACCTCCTCAAACTGAGTACATTTGGTACGAACAATACATATCTATGGGTTACAATGACCTCATTATTCAGAGTAGTCATTGAATGTTTTTTAGGGTTTCTTTTTGTAATTTTGTAGGTGCATTGTGTACGTTTTCTGGTGGAGATATTGGCTTTGCTTAGAATCCACTCTGGCCGTGTTTAAATCCAGGCTCGAAACGATTATGTTTGGCTGTGCTTATGAGTGAATTTGTTTGATTTAAATGTATTTGTATAGTGATTTCAATGCCTTTGTATAGTGATTTCAATGCCTTTGTATTGTGATTTTAATGAATTTGTATTATGATTTTAATGCATTTGTATTGTATTATTTATGTCTGTAAAGAACTTCGAAAGGCATTTTGCCTACATTGTGCGTCATCCACCTTCAATTTACTGTGCTTTCATATTTTGTTCATATTCATTTGGCAGATACGGAGCTATACTCAGTGTATACAACATTTAGATCATGGCAAAAAGTAATATAGGCTGGCCTGTATTTTTTTCTATATAACCAATTATTTTATGCAGTGAAGGCATCTCTGCGCTTACCTGCCAGGACAGGTTAGTACGGCGTTAAACAATATTAAAACGAGTGTTTCATTTTACGGCCGAGCTGTGGGTGACCTGGGAACACCTCATTAGGAGATTTAATGACAAGAAAACGCGGTGAGAGCCCCGCGCTGAAACGGTGTCCGTATCTGATCGGCTTTGATGTGGTCGGACCTCGTCCCCGATAGAAGATTATTACAAGAGCGCGCTTGTTCTGTGCGACACAACACACACCTACAGAGGAGGAGTGTAATTATCGCCACTCAGTTTCTAACAGTCAACGTGTCTAGACAGAATTCCTGCTGTTGGTTAACAAGAAGGACAGTCCGAAACAACTTGGACAGCCTTTGACTATACAAGGCTCCGAATTTAAACTTAAAGCAGAACTAAGTAACATTTTCACCTTTTGAACGTCTCTGTGAGTCACCATGATGGTTAAATATGTATTTTCTTGGAGTTTGAAGTGTTTCCGTCGGCACACCCTGCTGTCTCTGGACGGAAAACCAGCCTTGCAACATTTGCTGACATCGACACGAAGAAAAACTCTCCTGAGAAACCCTGGCCCTTTTTTTTATGTTTGGTAATGTGAAATGGTTTTGTATGTGACTGTGTTAAAGAAAAAAAAAGCTTTTAAATCTATTTTCTGACCATGTATTGCCACAAGAGAACTGCAGTGGGAGCTCTTTCGCCAAAGTTAATTCTGCTTTAACTTAAGTTCAATTTGCATATTTTCAGATGAATTACTAAAATATTTTGTAATTGAAGGTTATATATAAGGCTGACAGTATATATTTGTACACTGTTCTCATGTTTGATGGATATTGGAGCCTATGGACGGTTGTACTTACATCCTTGTAGAGTAAAGTCATAATATTATTACATTATCGGGCTAATGGACATATTGTTTACACACAGAAGAGCATGTAAAGCATTTCACCATCTTCTTCGTCAACACTGACTTAAAAGTGACATTTAGACAAAAATGGGACATACAGTACTAATAAATGGCATGCAGTTAAATAGGACAGTATGCAAAGTAGGGTTGGTAAGTATTTATGGCTTTTTTTTATAACAGTCCATGTTGTTTGCAGCTTTACTTTGCAGCTTCTTCTTGGGATTCACACCAGTTTTCACTCGTACATTCACTCAGCATGACGAAGGTTGACAAATAGGTGGAAAAGTTTCTGTGCATGAGCCAAACAAAAACAAAAAGCACAACAAAACCCGGCCAATTTATCTGGAGCGGTTTGTGTCACTATAACTTTACTTTTTCATTCATAACTTCTAAAGGATTCTATTAGACGCGGTGACAGAAAGGGAATTAAGGACTTCACTGTTGTTTGGGTATTGTGTCAACAATCGATAATAAATGCAAAAAACGTGCCGTTTCTTTTCACAATAATTGGCGCACAACAAACATTGTGACATCGTATTTCTCCTTGAATTTCATGGAAGCAAAACAACTTAATTTAAAAACAATCTCTCAAATTCTATATCCTCCTGGTGTTTTAGTCTGGAGACGACTTAAACTTGAGTTCGCAAAGCCCCTTCTCTCTCTTCTTGGGACTAAATTGAGGATAATGAAAATGGTCGCTGGACATAATTATGACTGCTTTATTACTGCATAAGGACAATGCCCTGCAGCTATTCTATAATTATCTTCTATAATATTAAACTAATCTTTGGAGATAGAATGCTCATATTTACTGGCACTGACAATAATATCTGCGCTCTAAATGTCTCTTCAGTTCAGCAGCCAATCTCCATCCTGCAGCAAAGCAACATCCAATACTAGAACTGGCCTTAAACTTCAGGATATTACATTAGAGAGTGAACTGTAGGTCACATACGGCTTCAATGGACAATCAATACTGTTTACTTTACTTATTATGTTCAATTGTTCAGTTTTATTGCATTTTCTTGTATCTTTGTGAGGGGAAATCTACTCCACGAAACTAACCGAGCATATGAAGGAAACAATTTGCAAATGACTAAGGATGCGGTTATCTGTACAGAACTATCTATCCTGCTTATGCTGTAGTTTAGACCCCTACAAACATATTTTGAAATGCATTCTATTGAATATTAACTTCAAATGGTAAATCTTGGTGAGTTTTTGTGAATGAGTAAATGTATTTTTCTTCCCTCATACTGTAAAAGCAGCAGTAGCTTTGGCGGTCCACCCTAATTTCACTTCGTCGTCTGAAAAAAGCTGTTCTAAAGCTGTGAACGTTAATGCATGTGAATATTAACGATGTGCCAAAAACTCTCATACCACTTCAAAGGTTTTTTTTTCCTCCGGTGTAAATCCGTGTAATCCCTCATTTGCCCAGGGGTGATCCATTGTAGAAAAAGTTTATTCATCTGAACAATGATTTACATACCAAAATGCTTCCACTTCCATCCGAAAGTTGAAATGTCCTGATTTGTAAAACATGTAAAAAAAATTCTACGATGTGCCAAAAACTTTCTGAGCGCTAGGAATGAGGGAGATACATTTAAATACACGGTTTGGAACTCAGATACACTGGCGTTAATGATCCCGAAAATGTTTAAAATCTGGATCTTGGACTCAATCTTGATCTTTAAATCTCCGCGACGACAAGCCGGTGACAGTTCCTCCACCAGGAAAGTAAGTGCACCTTTAGAAACGAGTCCGGGTCAATGCGGTGCAACTGCAAATAATGTCCCTGCTTCCCGAGGGGGCCGAGAATGTAACAGCAAATTCATTCAAGCAGAAAAAAAAAAAAAGAGCTTCTTTACCAGTTTTCCCCCGAACTACAAATCCATCACTCGAGAGAACAAAAAACGCTGGCGCTGGTTTCAAGGCTCGGAAATACTTTAAGGAAGGAAAGCGGTCTCTGGAGCGGCGGCATTACAGATTCAGACGTTTTCTTTGGTAACCCTTTTGCGAGATTTACTATCGAAATCCAATTAAGTCTTCAAGCTTGGAAGGGATCATTGGCGGCGGATGGAAAAGGTCAGCCGGCTTTTTATATCCCGGTGTTGGACGGGCTGCTAACGGGCACTCGCACATGCAAACGCTTTACATCGGGAGTGATAGGTCCCCGGGTTACACCAACGCGCGTGATTAAAGCTGCATGCGTGAGATGCTCTCAAAATGACAATTAACTCGACTCCCGAGAGCTGCCCATCCTTCACAGTCGGCCGTACGAGCAGCGAGAATAAAATAGACGGATATTTGCAGGATGGCGGCGGATGTATTGATCAGCCCAATTAAAACGGAGAAAACTGAGAACGGAGACGACGGGAGGAAATGTGCTTTTAGCTAGCACGTCCAGATGTTTACTATGGATTTGTGTGGGAAGAAACATTGTGTGTTGTCTTTTGGTGGCTTTTTGGATTTTTAGATTGCAATGGCGTCGTACTGCCAGAGGGGACAGATTTATCTATTGATTACACGGAAAAGCTCCAAATGATGAACATCCAGCAGCAATAAATGGATAATTACTGAATCACCCAACATAGCAGGTGCTCACAGGAATGAGATCACTATTGATAATAATGTAAAAGTACTCAAGTTGACCACTCAAGTAAACGTAATCAATTGAATTGGTAAAACTATATTTGTTATGATGATATGAAACATACATAGATTTGTTTCTACAGTTAGCTTGTTAACGCCTAATGATGAAGGTTAAATATAAGTAAAGCCTGTGTGACAGCTGTACTAGTATTGTGACTGATGCGATTCTGCCCAAACTTTTATCAGGAGAAGCCTAAAGCTGCTTCATTCGTTCTCCTGTTTCTGTCTTGAGACCCACAGCTGGTCTTGCTCATGTGGGCAGCAGCACGTGGTCAAACACAACACAAATATCAGTGTTTCCTCATCGACCTGCACCGTCGCCACGTGAACACGCTCCTCCCCTCTCCTACTCTCTCATTGCAGCTCCTCGCTCGCCTGCATCCCTCTTCTTCTTTCTATCCTTACTGTGTTCACGCCATGTCTTTTGGATTCAATCAGCGTGTATTTTTTCCCACAGGTTGTGCGTGAGTCTGAGAGCTCAGACCGCAGGATCAAAAGTGAAACCCCACACAGAAAGGCCTCAATCCCGTTAACAGGTCAGTTCAGTTTGTGGTGTTATTTTAACATTATTTATTACATTTATTGTATGTAAGCATTAAACTTGTTTCACAGATTGAGAATGACTCTTGGATGTGAGTCGAAACGTTTTATTTTTCTAAAACAGAGTCCAGATGACTACAACTGAATATTTTTCTACACGTCCGGATTGCTCTCTCTGCCTGTGGATAACCGACTTGGGCTCTTAACAAAGTGAAGAGAACCGAAAAGCAGGACAAAAGGGACAAAAGGGAAAACAGAACCAAGAGGAAAGGGTGTCTCTATCCCTTATGTCTCGGGACTGTCAGAAAAATTGCAAAGAATTTTTAGACAACACGAAGTCCCTGTTTACTTCAAACCAGGCAACACGTTAAGACAAAAACGAGTTCACCCTAAGGACAAGATGCCTACACAAAAGCAGAGCAATGTAGTGTATTCTATCCAATGCAGTGAAGAAAGTTGTAAAGAGCGGTACATAGGGGAGACTAAACAGCCACTTCACAAGGCAAGAGCTTTATCAACACAGAAGACACGCGAGTTCAGGACCCAGAGCGCCGTGCATCTTCATCTCAAAGCCACAAACCAGTCTATTGAAGACAGTGAGGTGGAGATTCTGAGCAGGGAGAAAAGTGGTTTGAAAGAGGAGTTAAGGAGGCACTCTTTGTTAAAAAAGAGAATCCTTCATTAAATTGTAATGGAGGTTTAAGATTCAACCTTCCAGTTGTTTATAATGGTTTGCTGAAACCCTGGAGACGCCCGAGGCATTCGGATGCTAATAAAGGTACTCAGGAAAGAGTGAGCCAAAGTCTGTGAACATAGGCCCATCCCATTTGGTTTCGATTGCCCATTATCAGGGTTCCCGTTCCTGTGGGCAGGGCTTTCACAGAGTAGGATATAAACCGGAGTTCTCAGACTTGTTTCACAGATTGAGAATGACTCTTGGATGAGAGTCGAAACGTTTTGTTTTTCTAAAACAGAGTCCAGATGACTACAACTGAATCTTTTTCTACCATGGAACACTTCTGGACGAATGAGGGATTACACCGATATGTAATTATTTTAGAGACAAACTCTCCAGGTGAAGGACTTACATGGTAATAAAAACCTGAACATGCTGTGATTATCCATCTGGAACTCACTCTCTGCTTTGTGATCATCAATAATTGATATATTTTAGGAAAACTTAGCTAATTCTCCATAAGGAATGAATGGAGCAGGAAGTGGAGCTCGGCATTTTTAAGGCAGCTGGAACTAGCCTAACTAAGGCCCTATTAATGAAAAATACTAAATCCTTACAACCCTAATATTTAAAAAACTGTGCAATTTCTAAATGATCAATGTTTGCTAACGTTGGCTCATTAGCGCTGCTTCGTTTGCATTTTTGGTCATTAGCAAGCCACGCAAGATTAACATTTTCAATTAGATATACGGGCCACAAGAGATAAATACCAAAATCAGTTACTTTTGGCTGTAGATTGAGCTCAAATAAGGATTCAGAAATTAGCATGAGAATAGGACGCTCTCAATCTACTCGCTAATTGCACCGAAACAAACATTGAACAGACTCTAAATGAAAAACTTTAGGACAGTTTTGCCTGGTTTAAATGAGGACAGAATAATGCAGGCACTTTGATAATGGAAGTGAGAGAAATACACCAAACGAATCCATCTGCTGCAGAGACCTTTTCAGTTTCTATCCACATTATAATGTCGTATCCTCATTGAAAAAACATATAGGTCTGTTTTGTACTACTTACTGTAGTTTGTCTCGCTTGCTAGATATAAAAACAACTACCACTTGTTCATATGCCTGCCCATGTTATTGAACACTTGGCTTCTCTGTGTTTTTAACGTGTAACATAATCCTAACCCATTGCAAGTGTCCTACTTGTTTTACCACGATGAGTTTATGAGCGGTTTTCTTGCAGAGGACAGAGCAGAGTTTTGTCATCACGCTAATGCTAGCAATGACTAGCAGGCTAACAGCACACTTCCTGGGCCTAAGAGCAGTTTTTACGTTATATTTCTGCTGGTGTTGAGCCACATTATTCTCTTATCATTATCGTTGTTTTGGTGTCAAAACATAACTCCTAAAGTCTGTTTGCTCTTGTAGTTGTTGTACAGTGGGGGGCAGAGCAGCTCTTCTACATTGCAATGAATGGATCGTTGAGAGATGATGCAGTCCAACGGCCCTCAGCTGGCGTTTTGAGGCGCATTATTTCAAGTTGTATTACAGCAAATACTAAAGTTATGGAGCTGGTAAAATCAACGATATCCATGGGTTTCAGTGTGATTAAAACATTTGCACCGTTGCCATAGCAATCAACAATTCCAGACTAAAATATATTCCAGCTTTTGAATCATAGATATGGTCTGGGCGCAGCGATTGATGCTCATGCTATCAATCACTTAGCAACTCTGCTACTCCAGAAAGATTTGAGGGACTTTTGAGCCAGTCCCATGTAGTTTCCCTATAACCGTTAGTATTAGCCAGCAAAATAAAAACGCAAATAATGAATACGCTAAAACCCATGAATAGGAGTTTGATGGGGGACAGAAAAACGAGGACAAAAAGGTCAAGGGCCTTGGGAATTGTTAGAAGAAAAATATACCAAGCAGAAAATAGCTCATTTTCAAGCCTTTAACCCCTTTAATGCGAGTTAAAAGATCATGTTCACTGAATAAGCTGCAGTGTGATTGACATTTTCAAAAGGAAAGAACAGAAAAGGGTAAATGTTCTGAAGGCGCGAGTCAATTAGTGAGCTATGCCATTTTTCCAGAGCGTTCATGTCAAAAGGTGACGCCAAAAAGTGTCAAAGTAAGCCTGCCTGCATGGACTGCCCCTCGTTAGCCGAATGTTCTCTGTGCTCGTTCCTACGCGGTTGCCACGGTAACAGACCTATCACACGCACGTCTTGTGTTGAACGCACCTGCAAAACTCGGCTGTGGCAGGAGAAAAGAGACGACCGTGAAGCCATTTCTAATTCGATAAGATTACTGTCATCGGTGCATTTCCTGATTACATTACACATGGTGGAATAACAGTGGGTTTATCCATAGACTTTATGTGTTATGGATTGGTTGTTTTAGCTTGTTTTGATGGGCCAGACCACATTTCAGTGTTGATGTTTCTTGAATTATCAAAGAAATATGCAAAGTGTTGAACCTGACCATTTATGTTAGTGATATGGTTCATTATTTTGCTATATCATTCACGAATAACCACAACAGAATCTAAACACTGGGTACATTTACAAGGCCAGTAAAAATCTGATAACTGGAATAATCTGATAACCCAATAATTAGATCTGTTTTCTGCGGCAGTTTGCATGAGCAAGAGAAATTTGATGTACTTTAAAGACTAAGTATGCAGTATGAATTTTAAAATGCTTTAAAACTCTTTCAAACTTCAACATTTTCTGTTTAATTTTTTGTCTCTGGTACATTAGTTGGCACTTTATTTTTTTGGCATAATTTTTATTGTCAAAACCTGCACAAGTGTGAATCAGATTACTCACATTAGATAAAACTGTTTACTTGGGAACTCCAGAAATCAGATAGTTGTAGTTTTTCATGCACACCACGAATCTGTTTTTATCACTTAAGAGATGAGAAATGTTTATTGTTTCAAAAAAATAACAATTTCCCATTTGAAACACTGACCATGTTTCTTTTTCTGTGCATGTTTTGACAAGGAAAGTTATGTAAAAAATAAAAAAATAAAAAAATAATAATATGAAAGCGAAAACCATTAATCTTTATTTTTAAAAAATCCATTGTACTTTGACCTACAAATACAAAAGTTCCCCTGAAAATCCATTGATTCAGAAATCTCTTGGGCAAAATCAGATTTTTTTTTGGCCATGTGAATTGACTATTATATTGGGGATATGGTTCAGAGGTTGTCGCTAAACGATTTAAAATATTTCGATTTGTGATTGTTGGCCAATGTTACTTTTTTCCACAATCCCAAATTGAATTCTTGAATTATGGAGCCTTTTGTTCTCCTGGTTTGTTCACCTGCTTTTCCATCATCCTAAAACATGTGCAGTAATCCATGCTCGGACGAACTAAAAAGTATATTCAACAGTTAAATTGGTCAACTCGCTTGGAATCTAATAACTGCTACAAAAATGCTGCTAGTTCAACGTATCGACAGCTGCGCAGAGGGAGTTAGATTAGTTATATTGTGCGGCTCGCGGTATCGATGTGGCGTTTCAGAGAGCGGGGATTAATGGCTTTTCTTGAGATTGCTTTGCCATGAAAGCCGTTTAGGACCAGAGCAGGACCGAGCCTGACACAGGCCTGACCAATCCTCAATCGATGACTTCATTATTGAACTGGTAAGATGCGTCTGTCCATGCGGTCCAAGTCCAAAAGATACTGCAAATGGAGTTCCGTAATAATTGCTTTTCTACCATATTTTACTTTTACAAACCATAAAATAGAAATACTGTATGTATACATTCCTAGGGGATCCACTGGGGTTCATATTTTCAAAGCTTCATATTTATTCCAGTGCACTAAAAGGGACCACATGCAGTACAGTAGTTGAGGGACTATACTTTCAAGCTCACAGCAAGAAGGTCGAGGGTTCAACTCCTGTGTCTTTCAGTGTGGATTTTTCATGTTTCTTCCCGTGTTCTGGTAAAACTCTCCAGCAAAGTCGAGCTCAAGTTCTGGAGATTGGTCCCCCGGCGCTGCATTGCTGCCTCCACTGCTCCTGACAAGTTGTCCCAGAGGTGGAGGACCAAATTCCCTACAATAAATATTAGCACACCAGAACGCTAAATGTTCACATGCTTCAGTATGATTTTGAATTAAAAATAATAATAAGTAAGCAGTGTTCCACAAACTCCATTGTTCCAAAACATGTCAGATCACTCTTGTCCCAGTCTACAGCAGGTTATAGAACTGAGTAGTTGCGCAAAGAAGACATTTAGCAACATAATTTAGCAGCAAAACAGTTTTAACACATTTAAACACACTCATTTTTCATTTCTGAATGTATTTATTTATACAGAAAAGTTCTCTTTTTCATGGGTACCCTGTTAAAACACAACACAAAATAAACAACAAACAACCACAGGATACTAAAACACAAATAAAACATTCAATAAAATGAAACAATTCATAAAAACACATTTATACATACAATATGAAATCAAATTATATTAAACAAGTGCATCGGCACAGCGGGTAGTCCTTGACCAGTTCTTTAAAATCCTTACAAGGCATAAAATGATTTATTTAAAAAGTCTCTGTGTTTTGTTCCACAGGGAGGGAGCAAAGTTGCTGCAAACCTTTTTTCCTTTACTCTTGGCAAACATAGATAACACAGCGAATAAACAACATTGAGCCTCCTGCAGTTTTTACTTTCATTTTCGGCGGTGGAGGAGCCGTAGTTTGCCATCTCTGCTGATCTAAAATGAGTGAGTATTTACAAACTCATCTAATACTTTCTTGTTTGTTTCGTACCTGGTGCAGAGGAAGTCTGCTCCTTGTGTTCATCGGACTTCCCTGTTACATGCAGCAGGAATGTGACTACGCGCAGACTTCTCGATCAAGACTTCAACCACACTTTCCGTGGTTGAGTCAATTTTGAAAAATCTGCTTGAGATGGACAAGGCGTTTGGCAATACCAGTGATTTTTGTTTCGATCCGATAAGTAATACTATGAGTTTTGTGTTAAAATGCATTGAAACTTCTCGACTATAAAGAGTTTCCCCTTGGTGTATAGGAGGCTATCATTGTTTTTGCTCCACCACAGCTTGAAAACATAAAATATTTGTGCTGATGAACTAAAATATAAACCATGCATTTAAAACGCTATTAAAATTCGATTCAAAAACTGCAATTTTGGCATCACTACCAGTTATCCAGTTTTCCTGTCGTGCCTGTAAACGTAGCGACTGACTAATAATACTGGCTATGGTTTAAAGGCCCTGGGACACACAATGAAATCTCCATGGAAACAAGCCAGTAGTGGACTCCGCATTAGAAAAGTTGCACCTGTAAATTCTGGTGGTCTATCATAACGCAGTGTTGTATTTAAAAGTGCGGACACAAATAACATGTCTTTGCGTCTACGTTTTGCCCATGACTATCAGAAGCCAGCGGTTGAAAACACACCGTCTCAAAGGCTGCTGGAGCACGTCTTGCAGTCGTTTGTTGTTGACTCTGGAGCGCGCCGCAGTACTCAGACACATTCTCTGCCGGGTTAACAGAATGTCACATCTGATTTCATTACAGACACCGGTGACCTGTGCCAAGTCGCGCACAGTCAAGTGACACTGAACTGGAGTCGCTCCAAACAGAGACGTGTGCGTTTCCTGCGGCGATCTCCATCCAGCACAGTGTAAACACAAAAGGGAAAGGGAAAGGCATATCTGCAATAATGTTAGTTCAAAATAGGTTGCTTGTTTTTAGCATTTTTGACAAGCTTGGTTTTACATTATTAGACTTATCTTCAGGTATTTCTGGCTGGTCATAATCCCAATTTCAGTTTAGGAATGTTAACATATTATGCAAATGTTTTATCTACCTTTTATAATGGGTTTCCCTCTTTAGCGTTCTTAGACTTGTATTTTGATATATTAATGCATGGCTGAGTAATCCTGGTTTGTCGCTTTCGAGGCTTAAGTGTTCAGAAGCATTTTCACTTTATCTCCGCTCACGTCTCTGTACTTAGTTGGGGGTTATCCATATAATTCAGACTCCGGGTCACATACATGTTGGGTTAAAAAATGTCACAGAGAAATTTTTCAACAAATGCAAAGATTAAATGCCAGTATGAAGAGACAGGGCTTGTGAGTTCAAGGCAATGTTCAGTCATTTTATAACAATATTGCAGTTTACAATGAACAAAATGTCAAATGAAGATCAATGTATGTTATAATTTAACCATCATAAAAAGCACAATTTCTGTTCTTTAAAGGTCACATATGCTAAATTGACTTTTTGTCTTTTTGAACCATTTTCTAACATCGTTGCTCCATCAAAAACACACCAGGAGTAGCGTTTGGCTTCATTCACGCTAGTTTGATTAATCCTGGTTAGAAAGTCCTCTCCAAGCGTCAAAAACACTGTTCTGAATCGCCTCGATAACTGCCGTTTTCTCGATCTGTGACGTGGCTCTGAAAATCTTCTCTGCTGTTTTAAAGTCCATAAATGACTTGTTCTGAGCATTTACAACTGTGTGCTGAAACCAGCTTGAAATGAGTTGAAATTTTTAATCTTGTGTAATTCCCTTTGCCAAAGCTCAGTTAGTTCCGGGGGAAACAGCAGAGATCTTCCAACATTATAAATAATCATTTATAAATTAGCTAGAAAATAATGAAAAATAGCCTGTAAAAATATAGAAAGATATTATTTTTTATGTAATAAATAAATAAATAAATAAATAATTCCAACACATTTTGATTTTCAGTCCTAGTTTATTTTGTTGTGTTTTTCCAAAGAACTTTCTATTTTGTCACTATTGTCTATAAACTCGGTCAGTGTGTTTTTATATCCTTCTCTCATGAAATAAAGGCTTTTTATATTTTTCTAGCCAAGTGAGTGCCTGATATTTATCTCTTGTAAATTTACAGCACCCCGTGGATAAAATCTGTGCTTACGATTTGGAAGGACATCAAAACAGACACACTAAACAAAGATGTTAAAATTTTAAGTTGGTTGGTTTATGACCAAAGCTTTACACCAAATAACAACGACCTTAGATTTAAGCAAAGTGCACATTATTTACAGAGATCTACTGACTGACTGTGGTTGTAAAGTTGCTCATCATTACCATGAGTTCTGGGACTGTCCTGTTATTCACAAATACTGGACTGAGATCGATGGGGCGCTGTGAATCGTCTTCTAAAAAGATATTCCATTTGACCCCAAAACAATGTACCACGGATGTAGGACTCCAACCACGGAGATGATTAATGGATACTTGTAAGTGTACTTTTGGCTGCAGCGAAAAAGGTAGTAACAAAGTAGTGGATGACGGGAACTGAGCCGACTGTCAAGGACTGGGGTGAGATAACTTTGGACATTTATAAAGAAGAAGGAGAAACTTACTTTTACCTTTTTCACAAGCAGCGTTGGTTATGTGAATACCAGAAGCTCCTCGTCTTTCTCCCTTTAATATAGTTCACATTTTTCCTAATAGCTTAATTTGTATGTTTACCTCACAAAATGTTCTTCTTCACGGAGACAATGTCCGTTGTTTGGCTGAGTCCGAGGGCTAAGGGAAATTCCAGCTCTGTTACCTGCACAGGTGCTCTATTGTGCAGCGCTGAGCCTTTCAAGCAGATAATCATCACCGAGGTCGCTTCGGTAACTCTGCCTCTCGCTCTCACTTCAGCCAGAAACAGGCCCAACCAGAAACAGGCCCAGCCAAATGTGAACGATTCAGGGAATAGTTTGAATGGATAAATATATTTTTCGAAATCTCTTTCTGAAGTTGTTATAGGTGATCAATACCAAAATATTTGAAGTCTCGAGGCGTGGCATTAGGAAAAGCTGTCAAAACTCAAATCAAAACTCAATTAACCAAACATATGTGATCAAGACAAACAAGAAAAACAATCCTAATAAAAAACTTGGATTATTAAAAAGGGTGGTCAACTATCTATCGACCAATTAATTGACTTAACGACTAAATGCTAGCGGCCCCAAAAAGTATGCTCAAGAAAAAAATATGTTCGCTATGGCAGTGGTATGTCTTTTACAGGAACGCAAGAGATCTTTAGACTTCAGAATATGAAAGAGATTAAGTCCTTATCGCTATAGTAACCCCAGTATTACTTGGTAGAGTAATAAACATAGACATCAATGGCATTAGCATTAGGAACATTAAGCATCTGAACACATGATGTATTATTTATACTGGCCTTTAAACATGCATTAGAACATCTCATTAGAACATAAAGTTATGGATCTATCTATTCTAAACGTGAGGCATTCAGTCATCGTGTGTGAGGATACCATCTGCTAGCAGCACAGGAAAAACAAACAAACAAACAAACAAAACACTGGCTAACAATGACATGCTAATGTCAGCATGGAGTTGTATTGAATGTGATTTAAGGGAAAAATGCTCAGAACCAGTCGGGTGATGATTTATGAACCAAAGGATCTCTAACTTGACGTCTGGGTGTTTCTATGAGGCTCAGACGGAGCAGTGAAAAGGACCTCACAAACAAGATTAATGAAACCAGCGTGAATGAAGCTAGATACTCCAGGTGCGCATTTGATGAGGGAACAGTGTTAAAACATAGCTAAAATCAAAACACAACACTGTGTAAGATGCAAGCCTGCTCACTCAGAATACATGTTATAGATAACTGAAATATTGGTATGTAAATATTAAGGTACTATTTTGGACTATTCCAGGTGAAACAAACACATCTAGGGGAACCATCAGGTGGCGGACTCTCCACCTAAAGCTACGACTTGGGCTGTGTTCACACTTGTCCTGGTTTGATCCCCTTTTAGTCCTGATAAAGACTTGGTATGGTCCAGTTCTAGTCCTAGTCTAGTCCAGGTAAATTTCCGTGTATAGTCCAAATTTTGATGCACTTTCAAACGCAGCCTTCGTTCGTTTTGCTAATCTCTTCATTTACAACGGTTCAGTAAGTCAATGCTATGTGTTAGACCACGGGAGCGAGCATTTGGAGTTTGATTTCTGTGCGAGCACTAATGAGACGGCGAGCTTCACACCGGGGGAATCCATCTTGCGTGCAGAGGTGAGACGAGTAATTGACTAGAGGTGTTGTAGCGCGCTTGCACCCCAACCTTTCTGTGGCTTTTTACTCGTTTTTTCTCATCATCTTCATGGCTGGAGGTAACATTGGCGCGTGAGCTATTATTTATTTTTATTTTTTGCTTCATTGATGACCTGTAGCACTATTTCTTTTATGAAAATCAATATGTCCATTCACTCGCTTGGTTTAATCACCATTTTACTCCAACACTGCCAAACACGACGGTTGAAAATGAGCCATAAGGGACTATTTCCAATCCTGCTTTAACTTGTTGGCAAACGAAGAAAAAACTATTTGACTGCTGGGCCTGCGATAGCATGAACGCGCTACGCCGGTATTGATTTTGTGACCAAGCTGACCTAAGCAGTGAAACTCATTGTTCTGTTGCAAAAGATTGGCAAACTAAATACATTTTTGCCAGCATGAACAATTAGAGGTTCACAAATACCTTTTAGCCTAAATCTTTTGCCGGCACTCAAGGCGATTTGTATTGTAACGTTTTGCGAAATAGTCTAATAAATATTGTATATTAAATTTCTATCAGGGGTGTCCAAACAGTTTTTCACTGAGGGATGCAACATGTATGAAGCAAAAAGCTGCCGACTCGTGATGAAAAAAATTTACATTTAGAAGGAGTTTGAGTGAACCACTGCATTTTTATTCAGACTTGGAACCAAAATATTAGGTTTGCCTCTCACAAAAAAGGCGAAAATACTGAGTTTATAACAGTGGATGTTTTCGAAACTTGCTTAAAGCCAATTGGGCCAATTCACCAGGAAGCCTGAGGGCTAAACAAACTGGTCTGAGGGTCATATGGTTTTGACATGCCTGGTTTAAATGCTGACAGATAATAACTTGTTAATTTGCAGAGTTTTGTGTGTGGATAGAGGCATGTTACCTTTGTGGATTTTCCTTGGACATATTTCTTGCCAGTGTTGTTTTCCACTGTTTTAGTCCAGTTTTGAGCCCAGTTTAGTCCTGAAGTTGACTCGGTTTGGTTCTGCTTTGAGCCCAGTTTAGTCCTCGAGTAGATTCGGTTTGGTTCTGTTTTAGTCCTGTTTTGAGCCCAGTTTAGTCCTGGAGTAGACTCGGTTTGGTTCTGTTTTAGTCCTGTTTTGAGTCCACTTTAGTCCTGAAGTTGACTCGGTTTGGTTCTGTTTTGAGCCCAGTTTAGTCTTGGAGTAAACTCATTTTTGTTCTGTTTTACCCCTGTTTTGAGCCCAGTTTAGTCCTGAAGTTGACTCGGTTTGGTTCTGTTTTGGGCCCAGTTTAGTCCTGGAGTAAACTCGGTTTGGGTTTGTTTTAGTCCTGTTTTGAGCCCAGTTTAGTTCCGGAGTAGACTTGGTTTGATTCTGTTTTAGTCCTGGTTAAGCCGTTATGAAGTCCATGTATACTTACAGTTTTAGTCCCAGAATCGCTTGAATTTTGTGCGTGTAAGGGGCTCCAAGAAATCATGACTAGACCAGGACCGAACCAAGACTACACCAGGACTAAAACCGAGACCAAACCAGGACGCAGCCATGGACACGAGTTGCAGAAGGGGCCGCTGACATATGGCTGAAAACATTTGGCGGCGCCCTGGTGGTTAGAGTGACCCCGGAGTGAAGAGAGCGGTGGGGTTTGTGCGTGACGTGATTTGTGTCTAAAAGAGGAGCGCGTGGGAGTGCAGGCCTGACAGCTTCATGGCTCTGTGCACCGAGTCTGACGGAGGAGGGTCTCTCCTCACATACGGCACACACAGAGCTGCTGAGCGCCATTCAGTACTAATAAGGGAAAATAAAGGAATTTACTTCTGGTGAGGGGTCTCCAATGACATGACATTAAAGGCATCGTACTTGATTTCTAGCATCTTGAAACCATGAAAAAAAGTAATAATTTTATATATTTTATTCACGCTTTTTACGATTTTCAGAGTCCAGAGCAGAGTTTTGAGGTCCCGGTAATGCTAACAACAACAACAACTACCATGGTAACCATGGTGCAAATTTTGGTTTTCGGACAGTAAAACACTTTATAATGTGATGCAGACAGCACACAGCAGTCAGGTTTTTTTTTTATCTTAAGAGCTTCACAGTATAAACATCTTCACGGATTTGCTCTTCCCACTTTAAAGGACTTCACCAAAAAGACTGAGAGTGGGAGAGCGGGAGAGGGGGAGGGCACCAGGGCCACGACTCAGGGGACGCACCACATTCGGACAAACTGTGCTTTCTGTCAAAGGGACTCGTTATTAGTATAACCTTCCTCAAGTCCGTTAACACTTTTAACCAGCCTTTTATTGCCCTGTCATTTTAATGTTGTAATGTTTTGTAATTGTCTTCTGTGTAAACTGCCAAGGGACTACAGATGGGAATGATCATTTTTTATATTTATATATACATTATATATATATATATATATATATATATATATATATATATATATATATATATATATATATATATATATAATAATTACATATATATATATATATATATCCATAACTTTATGTTCTAATGAGATGTTCTAATATACAGCTTTACTCTGTTGATCAAATTAACCAATTTGTTCATGAAAATAGTCTATAGAAAAAGATTAGTTTGGCTTTGAGTCCCATGTTCCAGGGTGTAACGTCAAAATGGCGAGCGGTGATGATTGGGCCCTTGGGACTCTGGGAAATGTGGTTGAAAATCTTGCTTTTATCTTGCGGCGTCTCAAGCTGATCAAAGCCCTTTAAATATGATTCTTTCTGGCCTAGCATGAGAAACAGTGAGCTAAACGTTTGAAATGTGTAATATAAGGTGAGAGAGTTATGATTTGGCTAATAATTCTGCTGCTGTGGTCTCATTTTGACTTTATCTGGTGTATTTAAACCTGTTGTACATAAAAATTATAGTTTTACCCCAATCGAGTTGGTATCTGAGGAGAAAAGTTGAAAAAGATGTAGAAAATGTACAGGAAGTGACACATTGGGAACACTCATTCCAGACAAAGTTTATGCATAAATTACACAAAGAAACAACTTTTTTGACTCTCTAAACAAAATAATGGTGCTCTCATATAGTTTTATTTGTCAAATTAAACTTAAGATTATTTTTTTCCCAGTATTTGCTGGGTAATTTCCATTCAATTGCTAACAGGAAGTGACATTATAAACCTAAAAAAAATTGCTATCCTGTGATAACATTTGCATAATTTCTTGCTAAATTTTAAATATATAAAACTTAACTGCATTTTAGTTCAATGAGTCGTTCGACCTGTAGGGGGAACTTTAAAGGAGGGTTGAAATGACTTAGGAAGTGATCAAAAATAGCAGACTGCGATTGGCTGACAGTGACAGACAAAAAAGTATGTCTTCCTGGTTGAATTCGCTTAATTTCCGTCCCCGCAAAAGTCATGCTTAGTCATGTTTATACTGATATTTGAAACATTCTAGCTTGTGTCTATATTTAGTGTGAACAGAATGTGCCACCAGACTGATACTATTGGACTAACTCCCACAGCAGCAGAGCTGGAATAAGATTTAGATTCAAATTTTGCATCTAGGGACGTCACAGTGTCAAATTTTAAACCTAAAAGTGATTGACTGTAGTGATTTCTGTGTAAATCTATTTATATCAGATCATGTGTTGCTTTTATCATGATGAGTCTGTGATCAATGTTGGCATCCTACTGAATGAAAATTACAAGCAAAATAAGCTACATAAACAACAGCAGAGAAAATACGCAATCATAATATTGATCACATCACTCCTGTGACAACTACTGCTGCTATACATCTGTAACTACAATGTAAATAAGTATGAAATGTACAGTTTAAGACTGCTAAACAACAGTAACATATTTTTCTTTTTAATTTATATTTTAGTTTTTTAGTCAGACAAACAAACATTAACAACATAAAAAGAAAAAAAAGAGAAAAAAAAAATATTTTTTTAAGTTCCTGGATGTTAACATACATTTGCACATATATTTTCAGCCATACACTTATGGCATGACTAAAAACGTAATGTCTATTTCAAAACCCCTGCACATTTTTTACAGTAGAAAAATAAAAACGATTGAATCCATAATGTTACAGTAAAATGTACGGATGATTTTTATTGTTTGTGTGATTTTGGTCATATGTTGTTGATTATTGTGATTTTTTTTGTTCCCATGGTGCAATAAAATTTATAAAATAGGACCATTTGGAAATTAGACTAAACTAAACAGGAGCAAGCCCTAAAGGAGGATAAAACTGGAATAAAATATGCTTATGCCGTTACATCACCGAGACAAACTGAAAATAGCCCGACGATATCCGAGACCGCGCGCCGGGACACGCGTCTAACACCGGAGCAGAGATAAGCTCGTGCATGCTTTGTTTACACTAACAGCTGCCACGCGCAACATTTAGATATGCTTCTGTTTCCACTTTCAGTCTTCTACATACTGTCAGACAGATAAACATTTACAATCCAGAGCAGCCAAAGGGCGATAAGCTCTGATGATAGATTTGAGCCGATATAAAGGATCAATTTGGATCATTTTCCCCAACCAATATATGATTTTAAATGACTACAAACTCTATATTGTGCAGGGCTGTAAAGTACAAAAGTATAATAATGAAAAATCTGTAAAAAATTATTTTTAGACATTTACAACCTTGTTTCACTTGTATATGATTACCAATTGTAAAAAACATCCTTAAAAATACTTAATACCTAAATCTGTATTAATAACGGTATATTTCAATCTAGTATGAATGTAAAATTTAAATTGAAAAAATAGAAAATCTGTTTACAGTAAGTGGCTGTCATATGAACAGAAAATATTGCACCAGATATCGGCCTATGGCTATTTAAGGCAGAATCAGATAAGCCAAAAAGTGAAAAAAACTGGCCCAATATATGACAATTGCTATATTTTTTTTGGTTAGTTTGCTTGTTTTTTCCAACCTAATTATAGATTTGCACAAAAAATAAGATAAAGATCGATAGATAATACAAATTTTTATGAGAAATATGAAAAGGATTGACTGCAAAATATCGGGAAATGAATGAATACAATGGTTTGTAGATTTCCCGTACATTCACACTTGTGCTGGTGCTGATGCTGATGCAGATCTGGTTTGGTCCTGTTCTAGTCCTGTCGAGGCTTAGTTCTGGGTTTAGTTCCCAGAGTAGAGTGTATATTACGGAGCAGAGTCAAAGAGCAAGTCATTTTCACCTCTGACCCGTTTTCTGCTCCCTCGGCCGCTTGAGTGACACAGGCCTGGCTCAGTCGTGGCGGAACGCTGACGTGAACGACTGTGGCACTTAAGGGTCACCGTTTATCAATAGACACGGCCTGAAGTTACACACTGCAAAGTAGATGACTCAATTTGGATTCCCCGGGGTCCTGTTTGAGCGATATGGTACAACAAACCATTTAATTAGGTGCAGTTTGGTGCAGCTTTCCCAATTGAGAGACCTAGTTTATTAAATCTAAATATTTTGCCTTGTTACACACCGTAACATGAAATACTATACTGTGTTTCCATTCAAAGGTGCACTATCCTGGTGGCTTTTCCGGCAACCTGCCGGGAATGTTCCGTATGTCATTTGTGTATTTGTGTATCTCCATGGATTCAAAGAGGCGATCAAAAGCCAAGTTACAGGTCAAATCTGTGAAAGGGCGACCCCTCGCGCAGTAATGTGCGTTTTTAAGATATTTTTTGCAGTGAAAACACCAGTAATTGAACGAACGTTTAACACCTCACCATGCAACATTTCAGGCAAAACAACAATATCTGGAGATGGACTATGATGACTGGTTCTCAAGCGGTTCACGCCAAGTATCATTTAAAAGTTTAAAAAGTCTAAAACTATTCTAGGTTTAAACTAGGACTAAACTAAATCTAAAACAGGACTAAACCACATCTAAACTAACACTAAACCACATCTAAAATAGGACTAAACCACATCTAAAATAAGACTACACCTTAGTTCTAAACAGAGGACAAAACCGTAGGTATTAACTGACTTAAATTAATCAAGTAACTGAATTGCAGAGGAATCCGCATACACGTACTACAGTTTGAGAAACACCAGTCTACGAAATATAATATGTTCGATCTGGACGCGAGAGGCGTGCATCAATAAACAGGAAACAGATGATGCTAACTATGAGCACTATCTTAGTTTTAGTACTGTTTAAGCCTTCTTTTTGGCATCTTGTTGTCACGCGAGTCTGTGTTGTCTCTTATCCAATCATCTCGCGGCGTTGTGTAGCTCCTCCTTGTCTCAAACGGACCGTGCACGACACCTCTTTAGGAGTACCGAAGAGTCCTCAAAGGCCTCAAACGACCCAGACAGCGGAAACGTTTTCATTCAGACCGCATCGATCCGCTCCAAATCAAACCCACGGAAACAACGCTTTACACTGAGTTTGATCTACTTGTAAAAGAGCAATGGAACATGGGCTTTCCTTGTTTTGAATGGGACTGGGGTAGACCCGGGACACTGCAGCACGGTTTAACACTTACTGCTGAGGGAACTGGGGGAGCTTAGGTTCACTTTGACTCTGTGGACGGCGATAATGGCTTTCTGACCTCTTCTGGATCCTGTTACATTGACGAGGACACACAAGCCGCTCTGGACTTGGCGACACTCCTCTCTCCTCCTCCATTTTACCTCTCTTGTCTCCATCCCCCCTCTCTTCTCTGTAAGATTACTCACTTTCTCTTCTTACAGCACCACAGTGAAAGTCTAGAGGAAACCAGAAACCATTTGCGAATCGAAAGAGAGAACAAAGATCTACCAGAAAAACGAGATTTCCCAAAAGTAATTTCATCATTTATCACAGCAATATTAGTACAAACATTCATTATGATTTCCTTCTTCAGTTGACATAATTTCTGTGTTTTTGTCCCCCATTAGAATATAATTTGGAGTATATTGAAATGAGTAAACGTTTCTTAAAAAAGTAGACAACATGAAAAAAATAAAATAAATAAAAATATATGTACCAACTAAATGCATAGAAATGGAAAAAAACCGAAAAAAAACGCACGTTCTTCCCTTTTGTAGTTTGTTTGACCGTTCTTCGCATCGTCCTTCTGTTGTCCGCCAACGTTAAAAATCCCCTGCTTCCCGGAGAGAGAGTGCGTTTGTTGTACGTGATTTCCATGTTTCTGCGCAGATAAGAAAATACTGCGTCCATTTACACACAACAACCTTTGGAAATGATCCTCTTTAGCAGCTCTCCACAAATCAATGTCCTCCGCGCTCCTGATTGTGATGAACCATTACGTCCATGAGGCGCAGACATGTTGCTCGTTGGAGACACTGACTAAAGCTATTAAAAATCCTCCGTTAATGACAATTCGGGGCACAAGGGTAATTGATTTGTTAAGTATGGTCGATTTATTGATTATTAATCCATCCTTCAATGCCACTGGGGTTAATATCTGTTAATATCTGTCAATATCGTGATATCAGATTCAGTTAAAGGCCACATATTATGCAAAAGTGACATTTTTCTGAGCCTCTAACCATCGTTCCCAAAACATAACTGGAGTTGTATTTAGCTTCATTCTCGCTTGTTTGATGAATCCTGTTTACGAGTTCCTCTGGCTCTGAACCTCAGAAAACACTCACTTTATTCACTTTATAATAACCGATGAACCGATCATAGGTAGAAAGTTGGAGGTCTCCTGGGCTGCTTTTAACTCCATAAATCATTGTAAATAGCACATTTATTTAAATGTATTCAGATTGGCTATTCTGAAAAATGTGTTTATGGTTGTCATGTTTTCGGCTACAAAACAATGCATTTTTGACCCAGGGACATTTGGTAAACTGTCAAAAATCATGTGGTATCACTTTATAATAACTGATTAACAAATAGTTTCTGACAATAATTCAGGTTTAGTAAATCAGGGTTTAGCGTTAGTAGTGAGTATGAATCAAATTGTGACTTAGCCTGAATCAATGTTAAAGTATTATGAATGAAGTCTTTGTTCATACTTTATTAAGGCTAATAAAAGTGTGGTTAAAGTGTCACTCTTCATACGACGACACTTTCTTTACAGAGTAAGAATCACAATATCATTATTGCAACATCAGATTAAATAACCCGCCTTTAGCACTAAGAACTGTGAACTGCACCTGTGGCTTCAACACAGACGTTACATTGCCTGGATAGAAATAGAAAGAATGTAATTTAGCTTGTCAGACTCCTACAGTATGCGGCACAGCGCGACAGTGATTGCATTTTCTCCCTGTTGCTTCTTTGGAGAAAATAACAAAAAAGAAAGAGGAAGACGACGAGCCGGCTTCATCATATGCCACACGCGGCGAGCAGGATGCGCAACAGGCGTCAAACTGTTAACAGGAGAGCGTCTATTTATGCACGAGTTACTTTTGCTCGAAACTTTTTTTGTGGTGGGGGGAACAAATGAAAGGAGGGTTTGCTGGTATTGTTTGAAAGTACATGTTGTGCCGGGATGTGCTGAGAACAGTGGGCCACCCAGGCAAATGCAGGTCGAGGAATTGTAATGACAGCTTTAAACTGATTACGAGTTGTTGTTGTTTTTTTTAGCACGTAGTGTCTTACTCTCAAAGGGATGTCATTCTTTGTCATCAGTTTTTGTCATAATTTAATCATTTTTTACAGTCTGTTCCCGTGGGCTGCAAAATCTGCAAACTCGTAACCGCTTTTTCCAAACAGCTTTTCTGGGTGCTTATGTCCGTGGAGATGTTATTGCTCTGCTTTGAACGTTCCACATCCAACGAGCTCGCCTCCTCACAGATCACAAAACTGTAACTTGGCCTGGTGGCATTATCTGCTTGTTTCCGTGGAGCTAGATAAGCTTAAAGGACACATATACGTGAACTATACGGCTACAACGATGTCACGGCTACAACGGTGTTACGCCTACAACAGTTTCATGCCTACAACAGCGTCACGGCTACAACGATGTCACGGCTACAACGGTGTTACGCCTACAACAGTTTCATGCCTACAACAGCGTCACGGCTACAACGATGTCACAGCTACAACGGTGTTACGCCTACAACAGTTTCATGCCTACAACAGCGTCACGGCTACAACGATGTCACGGCTACAATGGTGGCACGCCTACAATAGTGTCACGGCTACAACAGTGTCCGCTCGACTGATACAGGTCGCTTTTTCTCCTGAAACTCATCTTGTCTGCCCCTGTGAAGTGCAACCGTTGATAGACGAGAGCAAACGCGTGAAGCTCTGCGTTTCCTGGCTTTTCATACAGTGTCATGTGATCTCTTTCCGACCAAAACAGACAGAGTTGCGGCGCTAGGCTAGCTGTGACGCTAACTCACCCAGGAGTCTCTAAAATGGACATTAAAAGTGGCGATAGAGGTGAAGAAACTGGACAAAATTCCCATGGATTTATCAGAGGAAAACCAGTTTCATTTGGAGCTGTGTCCAAACAGACGAGGACGTCAGACACAGACGAAAAGAGGAGGACGCTTTTAACAGTGAGCGAGATCATTTATGTGTGATGCGCTTTAGCTTCGGTTGCATTTTTTATTTTGCAATCAAAGAGCGGTGTTCACTGCTCCCCGAAGCTGTATTTCACCGCGTGCACGCTCGGTCGGCTACGCATCTCGTAACATCCTGTACACTGCATGACACGGACACACGAGGAGTTACTTAAACCGCCTACTATGCATTTTACCAAAGAGGAGCCGGGCGTTGCGCAGTTTTAACGCAGGACGCAGAGTCTAACCTTTCCCTCGGGGTTCCTTATGGAGAAAATACATCATCTATTGTATTCATTAGCATTCACTAGTGTTTTAAGAATAATAAATAACAGATAAATTACTGGCTTACCAAGTGCCACTTAGCTAACAATGACTATGCTGTCCCTAGACTAAAGTGTTACTAATAGAGAAAGCAAATCTAAACATAATTCATATTTACCAGAAACAATACGATGACATATTTGACCAAAACCGCCATTGAATTTTAATTTTGTCCCTGTTGTGTGTTGAGGATTCTGCCAAGACTAGAGGTGAATAATGAAAATGATGTAAAAGCTTTCCTCTGGCGCGTCATTTAGGGTCCAACGTCTCATTTCGACAGTCTGAAGTGTGTTTGTTTTGCGGCTGTTTTGCATGAAAGACCGAGCGCCGACGGCTCTTGAGCGATGAGAGCGGGCGACATGACTGCAAGAACAAATAACAGCCACCAGCAAACTCTCAGCCCAAGGTGGAAAGGAAAAACAAGCAAATAAAGGGATAAATATGAAAAAGAAATAGATAGATTTAAATTCAAAACAGTTGGAACTTTTGCATTTGTCTTGGTTTGGCAAAACACACAAAAACATCCACTCTGTTCAGACTAACTCCAATGTCACTTTTAGGTCTTAAAAACATTTTATTTTGCATACTATTTGTTGTGTGTTGTGTCTAGTTTTTAGTTTTTGCGTGCTTTTTTTGGTCATTTTTGTATGACACACCAACTCAATTTTGGAATAATGTACAGCAATAATGTGCCTCAAACCCCCCGCAATGGACACTGTGGATGGATACCTTTGGGACATACTCCTGGCAGCTGGGAAGAAGAAGGCCCTCACAAAGAACTGGAGGACTCAAACGGCTCCGAGGATTAAGGACTGGGCTAATATCTTAACAGACATACACACAATGGAAAAAATAGCCTCAGGACTTCACTTGAAAATAGATCAATTTAAAACACAATGGACAAAATGGGACAATTATTCTGATTTGAATACGTTCTAGATGTTTTAAAATAGAAAATATATATATATTAGAAATTCTGATCACTCCATTATTTTCTACTTTTACTTCTTTACTCCAGCTCATTCTTTGTATTTTTTTGGGGAGTTTTTTTTTTCTGTTGTTGTGTTGCTGCTTTTGTTGTTGTTGTTCTAATCAAAAATACAATTGCAAAAAAGAAACAGCGTGTCCAGGACACGTTGGAGGGACTATGGCCTGAGAACACCTCGGGATCCGCCCCTCCTCGCTCTGCTCCACTCGTCTCCTCCTCGCTCTGCTCCACTCGTCTCCTCCTCGCTCTGCTCCACTCGTCTCCTCCTCGCTCTGCTCCACTCGTCTCCGCCTCGCTCTGCTCCACTCGTCTCCTCCTCGCTCTGCTCCACTCGTCTCCGCCTCGCTCTGCTCCACTCGTCTCCGCCTCGCTCTGCTCCACTCGTCTCCGCCTCGCTCTGCTCCACTCGTCTCCGCCTCGCTCTGCTCCACTCGTCTCTTCCTCGCTCTGCTCCACTCGTCTCTTCCTCGCTCTGCTCTACTCATCTCTTCCTCGCTCTGCTCCACTCATCTCTTCCTCGCTCTGCTCCACTCATCTCCTCTTCATTCTACTCCACTCGTCGCTCTGCTCCACTCGTCTCTTCCTCGCTCTTGCTCCACTCGTCTCCTCCTCGCTTGCTCCACTCGTCTCTTCCTCGCTCTGCTCCACTCGTCCTCTCGTTCTGCTCCACTCGTCGCTCTGCTCCACTCGTCTCCTCCTTGCTCTGCTCCGCTCGACTCCTCCTCGCTCTGCTCCACTCGACTCCTCCTCGCTCTGCTCCACTCGTCTCCACTCGTCTCTTCCTCGCTCTGCTCCACTCGTCCTCTTCGTTCTGCTCCACTCGTCGCTCTGCTCCACTCGTCTCCTCCTCGCTCTGCTCCACTTGATCCTCCTCCCTCTGCTCCACTCGTCTCCTCCTCGCTCTGTTCCACTCGTCTCCTCTTCGTTCTGCTCCACTCGTCGCTCTGCTCCACTCGTCTCCTCCTTACTCTGCTCCCACTCTTCTGCTCCTCTCCCTCCTCTTCCGCTCCGTGAAGAGCTGTTCACAAATGCATGAGTCCTCTGTGTGTTGTACTCGCTCCCCTCGTCTCCTCCTCTTCCTCCTCCCTGCTCCTCCTCTGTTCACAAATGCATGAGTCCTGTGTGTTGTACTCGCTCCCCTCGTCTCCTCCTCTTCCCCCTCCCTGCTCTCCTCTGTTCACAAATGCATGAGTCCTCTGTGTGTTGTACTCGCTCCCCTCGTCTCCTCCTCTTCCTCCTCCCTGCTCCTCCTCTGTTCACAAATGCATGAGTCCTCTGTGTGTTGTACTCGCTCCCCTCGTCTCCTCCTCTCCCTCCTCCCTGCTCCTCCTCTGTTCACAAATGCATGAGTCCTCTGTGTGTTGTACTCACTCCACTCGTCTCCTCCACCTCTACTCCACTCATCTCCTTCTCGCTCCACTCCACTCGTCTCCTCCTCTTCCTCCTCCCCGCTCCGTGAGTGCTGTTCACAAATGCATGAGTCCTCCGTGTGTTGTACTCCATCATTACGCGGCGTGACGCTCGGCTCGACTCAATATGTAAGTACAGATAAGGGCGAGATGGGCCGTGTTCTCAACAGACTTTCACGACAAACGCAGATTAAAATGCAAATGACGCCTCAACAAGGAGGAACTACTGTTTTCCACTTTCACAGCACGCGCACAAATGATCACGTGATGTTGTGAACCGTGAAAAAGACAAAGGTGAAAAGTGAGATGAACAGCAGACACAAATTCATGCTTTTGCTGATAAAATGTAAACATGTTTTGACTTGGTATATGGTCAGTATCTCTGCAGTTACTGGGCCTATCCAGATGAAACAAAAACAGACATAACGTTGAAAATATGACTATGTTGGTAGTGGTATTATAACACACAGACTTCTTGGATGGGACTGTATTATATATTGTTCAATTGGCCTAATTTTCCAAGAATCAAAAATCAATAGTTCTAACTTTATTGTTACAAATTATGAGGGACAAATAATAGTGGTGCCATTTTATAACTAAACTTGAATAAAACATGAACAAAAACTCAATTCAAAATGAACAAACAGTTTAATAAGAATGATTTATGCTTAGTAACTACTTAATTTATACCCTGACTCATAACTCCTTTTAATTAGATACTATTTGTTAATTGTGAATTAAATCTTTGTTCCTGCTTTAAAGTGTGGTCATTAGAAAATGGTACTTTGCTGATAATACAAAAACACTGTAGTTTATGGAAGCACGTATATTGATCACTAAGTAAATGGTAATTAGAGCAAATAAGTATACATTTGTATTTATAAATCACTCTTTTATACATATTAAGGTCAATTTTTACAACGCATCCATTGCAATAATACTAATTAACAGTAATCAATCACATAAAAACAAAACAAATGCTAAAAAAATGTATAAGCACTTTTTAAGTAATAATACTAAAGATCTAATTAGCCACTTAGTATACTACCAGTTAGTCATTAACATGTGGTTCCAGAACAAACGGGTTACCAAAAATGTGTATGTGTTGACTAAGTATTATTCCAACTAGAGTTCAAAATATTCAAGGAAAATGCTGTCATCCCAAAGCCTTTTCAAATCAAACAGGAAAAGCCGCTGCCTGTTCAGGTGATACAAATGATAAAAACTTAAATTAGTTTTGCGGCTTCAATTTAAGTAGGTGCCAAATTTCCTGATAGACAGTAGCAGTAGCAGCAGCAGCAGCGTATCCGATGACAACGTGTCCATAGGATTTTCCCCATCTGCATCGCTCCACTATAATTTAGTTGGGTTTCTAATGCCACAACATCCTATAGGGGGCTCTAGTATTTCACTAAGGCGGGGCGGGGCACTCTCCATTGTTTATATGCTAATTCTGTGGTGTAGCTGGAGACATGGAACACATATAACCTTACCTCTGAGGATTAAAGGTGCACTATGTAACTTTAATGGTATGGGCATGTTATCATTTAACTTGGAATGATCCACAGTACGATATTGAACTCGTCCATCTTGCACAGAGATGTAGCGCAACAATTACGATACCGCAAACGCCGTTTTGGTGATGAGCAAAATATCGAGTGCATTGTCCCTGATTACAATTGTTACAAATGAGCCAAAGAGAGACAGAAAAGTATTTCATGTAATATGTCTGTACTTTTGTGCTTAATTTTATGTTGTTGTTTTGTTTTCATTTTCTGGCGCATTTAGCACATTCTTGGTAAAAAATGTGCGGGGAATATTGTTATCTAGAGTTATACTGATTAGGTAGACATTTTCTGCATTTAGTCCCTTTTGTTCACCATCAAATTCATGGGAAAGTGAAATGAAAAAGAAAGCTCTAATCCACTTTGTGAGTCAGATCAACAAATCTGGAAAAAATCAGGGAAAGAGAGCTTCCTGCTAGGGCGCCCCTAGAGGCTTTAAGCCCGTAAACATCTATAAATTAGCCACAAAGTTGTATAGGCCGCAGGGTTCAAAGCGTGAGAAAAAAGTAACGCCTTGTTGTATGAATTTTACTGTAGTTAAATTCACTTCAGCCTTAAAATGTAATTAGAAAACCCAACAATGCTCAAACTGGTGTCAATCAGACCATCCAGACACAATCTTCACTCCCCCATATTTATCAATAAAAATCTAGAAGGAAATTTAATCCTGGTTTTCCTCTGTGCAGAACTTCCCGAGTAAATAAGACATAATAGTCTAAAGGCCCGTTCACACCGCCAAATTCGCGCACATGCGCAGTGGAGGAGTTGTGTCCTATGGCAGTTCAGGTTAAGAGAATGGCTTGGTGTAGTCACTTTACAAAGTCCAAAAACGGAGGTGATCGGCTCGGCGGCTTGTCTGGGTCCCGCACATACTTCAGAGGTGAGCAGAGTTTAGTGAATATCATTATTTGCTCCAAGAGCAAACAATGCTCTTGGCTGGTCTGGCTGGTTTTTTTTTATAGTTCCGGGGTTTGCGTTGGTCCTTCTTCCGGTCTGCTGACTGCTTTGCGTCTGCTGCAAAAAGTTCCGCTTTGTCCAACTTTTCTGCTCTGGCCGCTCTGGCTGCTCTGGCCAGAACGCTTAACCGTTTAATTAAGTAGTTACTGAGCCTTAAACCATAAATCATTCTTAATAAACTATTTGTTCATTATGTTTCAATTCTTTGTCCATGTTTTATTCCAGATAAGGCCGAGATAAGGACATGGTACATTCTGACGTAAAAACAACCGTGAGCATTTTGTGTTTTCATAATTGGCCGTCTGCGCTGGTAAAGGTTCAGATGATGCGACTGCTATTTAAATCTCACTCATCTGAACAATACTGAGTGAAGTGTATGTGTGTGTGTGTGTGTGTGTGTGTTATTGTGTGTGTGTGTGTCTTCAAACGTAAACAGACAAGGCATCACTTGAATGAAAGCCTCTCTAAAGCCAAACAGACAGCAGCTCGCTCACACTTAATTGACAATTATGTTCACCTGAAGCTACTCTGCGCTCGCCCATAGAACTAAATGGACGTCAATAATGGGTTTTTCATGATCCACTAAAGTTAAAGAGGCTGGTGCTTTATAGCTGGACTTGAATAGAAAAATATAAAAATAGCATACAAATTAATGTTGTCAATAGATTCAAACATTTGATCAGATTAATCACACTTTTGAAAAATGCATTAATTGCATAGCACATTTTCTGACGTATTTACACATATAAATAAAGAATGTAAGATCATTATTTCACAACTCTAAATACATTACTTAAAAGCCCAATTAACTACAATTTAGGTCTAGACTAGGGATGTCACAGTTATTAGGTTAATCGATAATTATTCAGGTCACAATATAATCGTAAGAATCAAAAAATAAGAATCGTGACCATTTAAGAAGCAAAATTAAGTCTTTTAAGTTCAATCTCTCGTCCAAAAAATAGACCTAAATGTAAATAACTTTTTTATCTGTCTTTTTTAGTCAAATTTCACTGTATTTTGTCTTTCAGAAAGTTACATTTCGTAATGCCGGTTCAGAAAAATTTGTAGACCACGAGAAAGAAAGAAAATGAATGATTTCCCTGTTGTTTAGTCACAGTATCAATAATTAAATCGGGAGGTTTTTTTCTCAAAAATAATCGTAACACTAAAATTTGATATTATGACATGCCGTGTCTAGACATTGTATTTCATGTCGAGTCTCTGTGGTCACATGGTGGTTCAAGGCCCATAACAAACCAACTGCCGGTGTGGGCCGGGCCAAGCCGCACCGCTCGTAAACATCAGTGGCAGATCACTCAGCGGCTGATGTTATTATCATTATTACAGTGTATTTATACGGCGCGTTTCCACCTTCGAGGCACTCAGAGCACTTGATGTTGCAGAGCGCTGAGCAGCAGATCTGAGTCGAACAGTGTGAGATCAGTGACAAGGATAAAACTTGCGTGTGTGTTCGGACTGATGGAGTGTAAATTTAACCACGTGATGCTGGTTATTCTAATCTAAAAGGCCGCGTTTCATCAAAACAGACACGTGATCAGCGTCAATGTGTACATTTTCTATGATTAATCCCAGGAGTTGACGTGTTCACTTTGACAGCCCTGATACAAACATAAGATTATACAGGAGAAAACAGACAGGAATGATGCGGTAACATTTATTAATTCTTATTTTTTGTTATGTAGTAAGGGAAATTGGTGTCACAGCGAAAAACTTCAGGCAAAACTCCTTTTTATTTTATTTTATTGCATTTATTTTGGGTCAGCATACAAGCTTTAACCGGGAAACGTGTCCAATTTGCGCCTAAAGATTTTTTTAACTTTAAGTTTAATCAACTTGCAGTGAGAAGAGAGTAAATTTACCCTCTTAAACAACCCATTACTGTATGTGCTTTCAGAAAATACTGTGTTGTAGCTTTATTGAAAGAATATTTACACACAAAGTGTTAAATAAATCAAGTTTAAGTCTTGGCACTACAGATCTCTACCATTGATATATACACTATGATAAATGTCTTGGCAGTGGTTTTATTTTTAATCTTCCGTTATTTTATGGCCATTTTACCTTTTATTGTTCATAACTTTCCTTTACAGCTGACCCCAATGGATTGTGTATCCTTTATGAAGACTTTTTCCATTCCCAGCTTGGTCCAGAATTGTACAGAAAGTCCACAAAATATGTATAAAGAAAGCGAGCGCACTGTGGGAGAAATACAGTACGATCCATCGCAGTTCATTCAGTGCACAGTTTGTCAGACGCTTGGCATTTACTGTGAACATGGGACTTTTCATTTGCTAAGGTCAATCTTATAGGTTAGTTATATAAAATCTGAAGAAAGCATGAGAATAACAGCATTAAGAACCTATAGCACTTACTTAATAGTGATGTCACAATTGACCGTTTTTTCAATCATCGTGATTATTTATGGCCACAATTATTTGTGAGGTTTTTGGAATCTGAGGTTAACCGCAGAAATGTGTCCAGGCGCAACGCGAGTCATGTACAGCAGCGTACTCACACACGCAGCCCAGCGTGTCAAAAAGACTGGATAAACGCGCTGAACAACCAGTCTGTTACACACGGCGGTGTGCGCACGTGTGTGTGTGTGTGTGTGTGTGTGCCTGATCTGTTTATAATGATTGTCTGTAGTACACGTGGTTGTGGCGAGCTGAAAGACTGGTCTGTTACAGACGGGGGTCCACACTAGTGCAAGTGAACAGCGTGAGCTACAGTCAACGCGAGTCGTTTTTTTTATGCCGCTGCTTAATGAGTTTACACAGAGCAGAGCGAAGCACCGCACCGCTAACGGCGCTGGAGCGCAAAGCGGCCGCTCAGCGCGAGCCGAAAGTAGAGCCACTGAACGCACAAGCTCGAAGGAGGGCAGGAGATGAAAGAGAGCGAGAGAGAGGAGGAGACAAGTAGTTCCAGAGCATAATCTTACCTGTAAACGCTTTTTTATTCTTCACAAATCTGTTTGGTCTTGGCGTGAGCCAAAGGACTTTCTTAAAGTCTCAAGCCCCTCCGCCGAGCGTTACCATGGAGCTCATCTCACTAATAAATTATATAATGCTTAAAAGAGCTACAATGAGGGGCCAATAAGTATACATTTATATTATGTAATCCATTTGTGGCCATGATAATTTATTTTTAAATAAATATGCCTTTTTAAATTGTAGTTAATTGGAATAAAACCAAATTTTCCTCTCACAGGAATATTTGCAAGTTTAAACTTAAAAAAATACAATATAAATGTTTCCTTTCTTTTTGCTAATAATCGTGAATAATCGTAAAATCGTGATAATCGTGACTCTAAAATTAATATCGTGACATCCCTAATACATAATTACCAGAACTATTCAAGCATCATTCTGCAACTGTGTAAAACAATCTATAATATTAACACCAGATGCTCTCAAAATGTAGCTACTGTAGCTATTTGTATTTAATTCTGTTCTTTTAAAGTGCCTCTGTCAGGTTAGATTATTCATTGAACTAAAAAACAGTTATATTTTGAATTTTGCTAAAAAATATTTTAAAAAATTTGGTTTATAATTTCACTTCCTGTAATTGATGACATCACACTAGGAAATTACCCAGCAAACACTGGGCCAAAAACTCATCACAATTTTTTAAATTTGACAAATAAAAATGTACGAGAGCAACTTGTTGTTTAATTAATGTTTAGAAGGTCAAAAAAGTTGTTTCTTTGTGTAATTTATGCATAAACTTTAACTGGAATGAGTGTCCCTAGTGTGATGTCACTTCCTCGCGTTTTCTACATATTTTTCAGAGTTTTCTCCACAAATATCTACTCGATTGTTGTAAAACTATTATTTATATGTACAAGCATAAATACACCAAATAAAGTCACAATTTGAAAATCATACAAACCTGTCACACGTCACTTTAACACAATTACAGTACAAACAAATAAAATACACACAAAACAAAGCTCCAGTCACGTGACAGCCAACTCGCAAGCAGCCCCGCCGCGCCAAATTGGGGAAAAATACGCAAAATGATCACATGAATATGAATACTCAAACAGCTTTACGTCCGGAAACCGTTGAGTACGAAACCAACCCGTTAACTTTCAAATTAGAGCGTGAAGTTATGTGTCAAATGAAGACGAAATTGTCATTTATTTTTCTCGACATTGCGGCCCACTCGGTTACCGTGGCGACGACTCACCTTTGGCGTCTTGGTGCACTTTCCGTTGCGTGCATCTTTTATGTAGGCGATGTCCAGCAGGTCAGTCTCCTGCGAGAGGGACACAAAACAAAGCAAAAGTAAGTCGTTTGTAATGTGTATGTCGTACGGAGGATCATGGCCACCCACTGTTCCACCACTTTGAGTCGTGTCAATCGTGGGCAGAGATGCTCATTTAATTGCGCTGGGAAAAACCTGTGTCATGGAGCCGAATAAGTCATAAAAGTCGCCTGCTTCTGCTGTTGTGTCTGAAAAGAGCTTAAATGAACATGCTCATTTATTTATTAACTGAAATGTATTTGTATTATAGTTGTGCTTGTGCTGTGATGTATGGGAATGAGCAAGCCAAAGACACATTTCTGCCTGCGTATGACAGACGGTAAATTTATTCTGTTATGAAACTTATGCCAAGTTGATCTTTGCCAACTATTTATGAATTCATTATGTTAGATTCTATGGATTATTTCGATTTTAGATACAAATGCACACTTAAAATGTTCAATATTTAAATGATTTTGATTTAAATCTTTTGCATGAGACACATGGCAAAGGGAACGGCCAACACTATCAGCACAGAGCAGAAAATCAACTCTCTCAAGAAAAACAAACTATTCTAAATCAACACGCTTTTTACAATTTTCGTGACACGAAAAGTGACAACAGTTTGTAATTGAAGGGATTTTTGTGAATTATTCCAAGATCAAGGTGCAGTGTAAGAAAAAGCATTTTTTTTGCCCTGAATAGCTTTGTAAATGAATATATACCAATGTTGTTTTCTATTACATTATTATGTATTAATCCACAAGGTAAACTGATTACACAGTAATTTAGTTGCACAATGAAAAACCTTAAAGTCATTGTAAAAAAATGAATACTTTATCAACTAAATAAAAGGTAGAAATTTGTTGACTGAAGGTTTCTAGATTGAGAATATTTACAAATAAAGTGTATTCTTGATGATAATCAGAAGTTGTCTATTCTTTTTTGGAGGTTTTTTTTTTACATTTTGATTTAAAAATACCACCGTCTTTGATATAAAAAGGTCTTTTCTATGTGTTTTAGAGTCTGTACGGTCCAGAGAACGTAAATCTAAAGAGCAGTGTGATTTGAATGCTCAAGTTCCCTTGTCTGATATTGATCAAGGATTTATCCAGCAGTAAAGTTGCTATATTTTAATGACCACATACTACGCTGCTCATAAGAAGTGAAACATACAGTATTCGTGAAACCGGGGCAGTTTTTTGACTACAATGCTTCAATATTGAAAGCTAACAGCCATGTCTGCGAGGGAAAATCCTCCACGCTTGGTTTTGAGGGAACATTTCTTATTCAGGTTTTATTAAAATGTGCCTCTTCCAATCCCATTACTGCAGTCAGACCATCATTATGCCATCTAACTGCAGCGGATGATCTCTTCTCCTGTCTGTCATATTTGATTTGTAAAGCTCTTTTGTCCACAGGCAGCTTATAGAGATGTCTGGGAATACACATACAGCTATCAGTGATGTAGATATGATTTTTATGCACCAATGGCTCCCTCCTTCATGGAAAATCTCGGTCATGAAAATGTATGTCGATAAAGAAAAAACAAAGATATGCAGACAAAAAAAGTGACTCAACGGAGCAAATTTGTACTAATATCCAAGAATGCTAACAGTAACTGTGGGCTAAATGCTACTGCGATGCTAACGTCACCTGAAAAGTGGAACTCTTTTCATTCATTTGTGTTTAGTTTTTATAATCTTTCAATATACAGTAAATACTAGTACTTTTAGTCAATAAAAATATAAATGATTGCCTTCTAAGAAAACTGCAACATAACACATTTTGCCTTGTCACTTCAAACCTCTGAACATTTACATATTCTCGTCATGATTTTTGCAGAAAAATAAAACACGGAAATCGAGCGTGACCGTAAGACTCTTCAGCCGGCCGCTTAAAGTGACACAAATGTTTATCAGGCCAGACAATCTCCCGCGTCGCTCCAAGAGGCGGCCGAGGCGTGAGCTGGAAAATTAACCCAGTCCAACAGTGTGGCCGTTTCACATTATCTGCAGACGAGAGGAGACTTTATCGGGAAAAAAACTGATCTGAGATCGGCCCTGCACTCCTCCATCAGGACGCTGGAAAATTGCACCCGCGCCTTCCTCATCTCCCCATCTTCAAAACCATATCTGAACCAAGATTCCAATATTGTTACGCTCGCTCGCTCTCTTTCCAGTTGTGTATATTAAAATATATATGTTATTTTTATTATAATGCAATGAATCTGGACTTCTTATGAGTCTTGAAGGTCATTTCTATCATGCACTATGGACTGTTTTCACTATTTAAAGGTAAGGGAGGGTCACCTGCTCAAGTTCATGGGGATGTTATTGCTTTAGCTGGAATGTTCCACAGTAGGGCATTAAACTAAGAAAATAACAACAAAATACAATACAATATCAGAAACTCAACTTAAGTCTGATAGCCTTTAGCTCAGATGAGTTTCACACTAATTATTATTATATAAAACAGCAAATGGTTTATACACTCAGCAATTACTTAAAGCGAACTAAGTAACTCAGGTGATATAGCTCCCCCTGCAGCTCCCTTGTGAAAATACATTGTCTGAAAATAGACGTACAAAAACATTTAACAAGAAGAGCCAGGGTTTCTCAGGAGAGTTTGCCTTCATGTTGATGTCGGCAAATGTTGCAAGGCTGGTTTTTCGTCCCGAGACGAAATATTTAACCATCACAGGGACTTACAAAGATGTTCAATAATATCAAAGTGTTACTTAGTTCTGCTTTAATGAGACTTTTACCTCACCTAAACGTAGTCGATGAGTTGGTGACAGCCCACACCTTCTTGATTATTCATATTCAATTTGTGATTTTTAAAGGCTAATGCTAATGGCTAGCCATAAAAATACAGGAGACTGGCTCCAGAGTCCCTCAAATATTAGCGGACTAGCCGAGTTGCTCAGTGATTAATATCAAGTGCACTGAACATTGCGTCTACATTTATATGTCTATGGTCATCACCATGAGTGGACAAGGTTTGATGAAGAGGAAGTTTTAGGCCTCCAGGCCAACAAGTATGGCTAGTCTGGACACTGAGTGTTCAAAGTCACATGATGTGGTGTCTCATGTGCTGTGGTCTCAAACTGATGAGTGAGATACTGTAAGTCACATCAGAGCACACAATGTCTTTGAGATGACAAAAACAAATGACAGTTTGGTGGCATGTCAAACATAATATGAACCCTAGAAGTTAAATAATGACCCTAACAAAAGGAGAAGGAATGAGACCCGACAGGGTTCAGACACATGAAGCCTGTGTCAAAACTTTCAGAATAATCTAGCTTCAAAACACTTCAGAATAACTTTTTAATTTGTATGAGTTTGGAGGGTTATGTTGGCTGTGAAAACATGTTTCATTGTTCAAATAAGTAAGACATGGTTCTGTAAATGGTCACTGAAAAGAATTTTGCATAAGAAAATAAGCAAGAAAAAATTAAGTCCAAGCAGAATGCATATAAAAAGTCTATTCAATGTTTGCTAAATTAAGTCTTATGTTTTTTTCTTTGTGGTTTGTCTTAGAACAAACTAATCCTGATACTTCTCGGTGGATTTGAGTACAAAACAGCTCTCACTTTTATGTTTTAAATGCATTGATAGTTCCTTTTATCAGATGATTGACAAAAGGGAATAAATGCAGACAAATTCCGAGGGCTTTTAATGCCGGCACAAACATTACTCAGCAGCAGCAGCCCACAGGATCTCACTGTTCTGTCATCAAAAGAAAACACATTCTAATGGCCCAAATGTAGCTGGCGTTCCTCTTTGTGCCACAGGCAGCAGGCAGAATTTGTCGGTGGCAGTTTCCAGAGACAGAAGCTGAGTCAAAGGTTACGCCCACGCTGGTCTGAAACGCTGCTTTGAAGTGTGTGTGGAGAGATGGAGCGCAGCGGGGGGCTGTGGGTGGAACGGGAGGGGGGAGGGGGTGGGCGCGGCAGGAAGGAGCAGCCTTGCTGATGAGGTCTCACTGTCCCCGGGGCCCAGCACAGTTAAGCACACACATGACTCCCACGGCAAAGTGCTAACCTCAGGGGAAAGATGATTAAAGCGGGGCAGACCAAAGACGAGGACGCGTACAGGGAGTTCTGGACGTGTCATTGGTGAAGGTTGAACTAGAGCTAATGTTTTTTGAACTGTGATTGTACCTGTTTTACTTTAGTATTGTAAATGTTGCGTTATCCAAGCAGCATGTTGTGACAAAAGTCAAGCAAATATCGTATCAATCGGAAGTAAGAGCCGAATGCAGAGCTATGACTGACGGTGCGTTGATGGTCCGCTCCAGAGTCAAATCACTGTATGAAAAAAAAAAATCTTAACGCCCCAAAATGGATGCCTTTGATTATAGCAATGTTCCAAATGGTTTGTGAGAGCTCGGTATGAGGTAGAAAGTCTTTAATGCACATTTCCCCTTTACACGGTTTGAAAAATAAAATCAGAACGGTATTATGGATTAAAACAATATTCATATTAGGCCTGCATGACCCAAAAATAAAATCCCTTTTTTCCCCCTCATGTTGATTGACCACAACATTTTATTTTATCTTATCTAAAAGAAAATAAACATGAATTTCATTATTAAATTCCAGAGCATGAAACAAGATAAACAATCAGTGCCATTTAAGACAAAAAACAGTCCAGTTTCTTTCTCCAAAGACTGAACTCTGCTCAGAACCACATGCTTTTACTGACAGAAGACTGACTGTGGACCTCTTGGATAAACTGACCCCAGATGATCATTGAAATGAAAAAATTCTTGTTATTGGCAAATAGCCATTAAGCTGCAGTGATATTTGTTCACAAGCTCTTGTTGGGCTCCTTCTGTTTCGTTCGATTATGATTGGGCCCAAACCACCAGTGCGTTTCATGCCTGACCAATCAAATTTGGGCGGAAACCAACGGTGAAGTGTACAAACAAACCAAAAACATGGCATCACCCTCAGACGTATTTCAGTCAGTATTTTCATTTTAAAAACGTGCACATAGAGGCACTTTGTACATTTGTGGAGGGAAATATGTCTGTGCATTTCTCTCAACTGAATTAAACACTATTTAGATTTTTCTGCTCTGCTTCGTCATCGCTTTCATGGAGAGCCTTTCCAGATTGATTAAAATGTAGAACTCAATTCAGAGTGCTACATGCATCAGTCAGACAAGAGTCTCTGCTTTTACACTTAATGTAACTGCACATTGTAATGATAAATAAACACATGCAATCAAAATGATTAACTGCACAGCCCTTGTTCATATAACCAGGTCTAAGACTTCTCTATCATTCGGGCCCAGGATCTAAACCAGTTTAATTGCAGTGATTCCTCTCCATCTGAGTCGTAGATTCTCTGTGTTCCTTTCATTTATTTGATGGACAAGTGTTGTTGCTTTGGCCGTTCCTTCAATTTGTCTCGCCACTTATCACACCTTTTCAATCTTGAGTCCTTATACTGCTTTTCTGGCTTTCTCACCCTTTTCTTTCCCCTCCCTCTCTGCCTCTCTCTCTCTCCCCCTCTTGCTTCTCTATTCTCACTTCTCTCTCCCGCTCTCTTTTTTGGTTATTCTTTTCCTTTCTCGAACAGAAACAGCCGTCCCTGATCCAAAGCCATGGTTGAGACCCGAGTCACGTCCAGGCAGCGTCAGGGTTAGCGGGAATGAAAGTACTCAAATTAATGAACACGTTTAACCCACGCTGCTCCAGGCTCGGCTTTTCGGTGCTCGTTTTTTGTGTCTCCACAGCCTTAACATGCACCTTTTTAAATTAAACCCGTCCCTTATCGCCAACCAACATCAAGGTTATTCCCGAACAAGACAGCAGAACATGCATCATGGGCACACACGGCACAAACATGACTTAAAGGGGCACTATGTAAGCTTTTAAAAGGGTTTGAAGGGAGTTTGTTTTGCATCAATGGCATAAAACTGGAGACATGAGACAATATTCAACCGAACAAAGTTTTATTTATCAATGAAAACACCTGTAAATGAATGATAAGTTTATACCATACTGTGGAACATTCCAGGGAAAGAAAGAAAACACCATGGGACGGACCAGAAAACTTACATGATGCACTTCAAAATCAGAAAATAAATATTTGAGTACTTTTTTATTATTATTATTATTATTATTATTATTATTATTATTAATTTATTTATTTATTTATTTATTTATTTACTTATTTATTTACTTATTTATTTATTTATTTAAGTCTAGATTATTTAACTTTGTGTACACTTCTGATTCCTTCTCATGTATTTGGGTTAATAAAACTGATTTATGTGCAAATAAAGTACAAAAAACTAAACGTTTTGGGGGCTCTGAAATACAGAAAATATTTTGAAACCAGCTGATACTTTTAAGTAAACTAAATGTGTCAAGTAACATCTGAGTAAATTTGTTTTGCAGTGACAACAAGTTGGATCAAAATAGTCGTTGTTGCACTCGTCACATGGAGCCAAATAAGCAGGCTGTCAAAAGGAAATAGTTACCGTATTTTCCGGACTTTTAGCCGCTCCCCTATATAAGCCGCATTTGCTCTATTTTTAAAAAAACGATAATAAAACAATACATAGGCCGCACCTTTTGTATAGGCCGCAGAACTCTTTCCTTGACTTTTGGCATCGCATGAGCTCGTCCCGCTGTCCCCTCCAGCGTCTCACCGTACATTCATTGATGTTAAGCTTGCGTGCAGCCGCGCGGTTTCCTAGCAAGATCGATGGCCTTCAGCTTAAAACTTGCTTCATACGAACTTCTTCGTTTGGGTTCCATAATGATGGGCAAGAATTTGAAAATAATTATAGTTGGTAATTTGTCGTCCGTGTTCTATTTGCTAGCTGAATTAAAAAAGCAACATCTGCTTCTTTGCTTAACTTTTCTGTAGTTTTGATTCTAATTCCAGTTAGTTCGCCCCTAGCGGTGAAAGAAAAAAACCACAGAAAAGCCGCAGCCTCTAAATAAGCCGCATGGCTCAAAACATCTGACAAAAGTAGCGGCTAATGGTCCGCAAAATACGGTATTTTAGCAAAAATAAACAAATAGTTGGATATTTTCTTCCCAAATTACTGGCATTCAGTTCTTTCAAGTTACTATTTCAGAGGTTTTATTTATGCCCAGGTTTGGTGACTGCACTGTAATGGACACCGAGGAAGTGCAGCCCGACGCTAAAATAAGCAGAGTCAGTCATGAGTCACAGATTCATAAATATTTGTTATGACGCAGAAAGTTGAGCGTGCCCAGTTTGAGGCAAAGACATTGTTGCAAACTTAAGAAAGCCCAATAGCATCTTCTTAAGCATTATATTTTCTCATGAATGACTTTGGGATTAGCATAAAATAATTAAATATATCAAGTTTAATTAAAACCGCAATTGAAAAAAAACAAAACTAGAAAAAACATCACATACTAAAATACATTTCTCTGCAGTGGTAAAGCAGACTTTTCCCTTCACAAAATATGTCTTTGCTAAAAATACATATCTCTGGGGTCTAATCTGCACCAGGCTTAGAGGTTCATTTGTGATTATTGTGATGCTGAAGCTTATTTACTTGATTTGATTTATTTTGCATTTTCACAGCATTATTCATAACCACACTGCAAAAAACATTGAAGTTGCACTGTGTAACATCTTTCTCGTGGAGGATCACCCACTTGTCACCATGGAGATGTTATTGTTTTGATGTTAATGCTGCTGTTTCAGTCGTCCTCAGAGGTCAGGACGTTTCCTTTTTCTTTTTAAATACATATTTTTAATATATTTAAATGTTTTATTAATTTAAAAACTTAAAACAAAAAACACAAGAAACAGAACCAGACCAGAGAGAACACAGGTGATAAAAATAAATGTAAATATTTGGCCCATTTAGTCCAGATTTGGTGAAATTTGATTTTTAATTTTTTTTATTTTACGTTTGTCAATTGTAATGTCAGAGGTAACATCTGCGGTGAGGCAACCCCGTTCAGAGTAAGAATGCATGTCTGTTTAAAAAAAAAAAATAACCACAGAAACACCTGTAATTGAACAAATGAACCGTTTATTGCCCTTCTGTGGAACTTTCAAGGAAACATCTCCAAGGAGACAAGCAAGGGGCACACCCAACCCACCAGAAAAGTTATAAAGCACACCTTTTAAAATGTATTGAACTAAAAATATTCATGCTTTTTAGCAACTTTGACTGGTTAAAATGTAAAAAAATATTTGACAGTCCATTCAATTAAAAAGCAATGCTTTTAAAAACTTTTTACGGTACATATATTTAATAATTAATGAAAATGAAATGTGTTATTTCGTTTTTATCAATGTTAATTTAAGCAGTGTCATGTTTAAAAAGGATGATATCTCCACCTGCAATCCTAAACTCTGTCCTTGATGCACAATCTCCATAATAGTCGGGCCGTAAGTGCGGTTTGCGTGGGCCCATATGTTCCAGAGCAGAGGAGGCCACAGTTAAAGTTGTGCAGAACAAAGGGCGGTGAAATTGGTCCAGGTGCATGCTGGTATTTTGAGTGCCACTCGGCGAACACTTGGACGCTGTTATGAAGGAAAACGGCTCTGTGGAGGGCTGTGTGCGCTGCTCCCGCTCCCCGCGCCTATGGATGTGCCCGGGCTGCTGATTAAACCATTCAACGCTGCCGTGAAGTGGCCGCGCCGACCAGAGTGCTGCATAATGACAGGACGGTTTTCAACGATTTGTTATTGTGCATATTTTTACAATTCCATTCTGCGTATTCCTAAAACACAGCAAAATCCTGCAAAATCAAATAATCATAATGTGAATGTATATAGACGAGGAATCATTAGGCAAAACATATAATCATTGATATAAAAAAACAACAACAGTATTTCTCTTTCAAACCACTACCTGCACAAACTTAAAGGGCGTATGACAGGTTTTTACGATTGTCTAATTTTGACTATATTTGGTGTACCTGTTGTACATATAAATGATAGTGTGACACCAATCAAGCAGGTATTTGTGGACAAAACGTTGAGAAAACGTCTGTAGAAAATGAAAGGAAGTGACATCACACAAGGTACACTCATTCCAGTCAAAGTTTATGTATAATTTACACAAAGAAACCACTTTTTTGACCGTCTGAACATAATTAAACAAAATAAAGTCGCTCTCATGTATTTTTATTTGTCAAATCAGAAACGGTTTATTGCCATTGTCAATGAACAAAATTCACAAACATAGGAACTTGTCTCGGCGTTAAGGTGCAACAAAAAACACTGATCAATAATAAAAACAACATATATGAAATCAAAAGGGCATGCATTAAGAAACAATTTAAGATTGCTATAGTATAAAATAAAAATAGATAGTATAAAATAAATATAAATCAATAGATGAGTTTTCTTACAGTGGTTACTGGGTGATTTCCTAGTGTGATGTCATCAATTACAAACAGAAAGGAAAATGATAAACCTTAAAAATGTGATATTCTGGGATAACATTTTTATATATTTTTTTAGCAAAATTTTAAATATATGAAACTAAACTGCATTTTAGTTCAATGAGTTGTCCGACCTGTAGGAGGCACTTTAATATGAAAAACACCCAATAGAGAAGACAAATATTTTGCATGAACACATTTCCTTTCTAAAATTATTTATTAAAATATGCCATATACATATGCAGCAAGATAATTCAATACAGCATCCCACAATATCAATACTGTATCACCAAAAGTGTTATGATTATTATGATTATCATGACTTTTTATTTCAGTGTATTTAAATAGCCCTTTTCCACCTTCAAGGCACTCAAAGCGCTTTACTAGGCAATGTGGGTGACGTGTGTTGCCTATGGACACAACATTTTCTCTAACTCCACATGTTTGATCTCTTTTGGGTTTGTCCTTGTTTAGACGCTGGCTGAGAACATTTCTATCTCTATGGCGACCGGTAGGAGATGCCACCAGGTCAGATCTGTGGAGAGGCCGTGGTCTTTCAAGGTATTTTTGAGTAAACAAATACTTTTGAATACATGCGAGAAGATAGACAGGTTTGATTATATACTGGGGAATCACGTCTCCACGGAAACAAGCAAGTCATATTTCTGTCTTCTCTCAAATGTTAACATCTCTGGACGTGTTGAAAATGTGAACTTTGACATAATTCTCGTATTCTCGTACAAAATTGCCAATCTAAGTCGCAAGTGCATCAGAAAAAGCTCAAAATCCCAAATCAACCTTAATATTCGGTCATTTTTGCAGTGTTTTGTTTGCGTGAGAGCATATTTTTCCCTGGTCTTGAATGTATCTCCATGTTTGAATGATTTCTCTGGCGGTAAAGCGCGCGAGTGAGTGAAATGGGTGAGTGGTGAGGGGCAGCGGAGTGGCCTGGCACTGCTGCTCGCGCCGTGAGGGCCTCTTCAGATGACTCACTCATTAGAGTTTTTCATCAGCTCCTCATCTGTCTCTGTGATCTCCCCATGCCCCGCGGCAGCCACAAAAACAGACCAAATCACATCTACAAATGAATCCAGGCTGCTAAGCTTTTAACCAGCAACAATTTAGCAGAAAATATAAACTGAAAATGCTGTCGAAGAAGTTTGTTTTTGCTTTGTGGCTGCAGTGTTGTGCGTTTTGTTCTTATTTAAAATACTTTTGAATATTGCTGTCACGATACTACAATTTCAAACTTGATTTCGATATAAAGATAGTTTTAAAAATGTATTTCAGTATTTATCAGTATTTGTAGTTTCTATACTAGTTTTAGAATAGATTAGAAACTGATTATACTTTTGACAACCCTACTTTTGGTCTTTCATGTTGTATAACTTATATTGTTTGGAGAAAATGTTGATATGAATGATTTGATGAAATATGCAGGCTACTTTAACAATTGCAAAAGAAAAACTCAACTGTTTAATGAACAAATAACAGCATGGTTGATAAAAAAAATTCACTGTTTGTATTAATTAAATGGGCACATTTTATATCGAGTTTGTGCAAGTAGTGGTTTAACAAAGAAATGCTGTTGTTAAAATTTATTGGTTGTTAAACAAATAGTGATATATTGCAGACATATATGTGCAATTTATTGATTCTTGCATGTATTCTAAAGTGTAATGTTGATCCTGTGATTGCTAGCTTTATAAAAAAAATTTTTTATAATAAAAGGTAGTCAGGTTCCAACATTGCTTCTTATTCAGAGTTGCAGCCACATCTGAACTTTGATCCCGCAGCTTCCTACATGAAGAGACTCAAATCATCCGAAGACACAGTGCATCACAGATTCACGCTCGGAGCCATGCATTGTGTTGAAGCTGATGGAGTTCTGCGCATTGAGCCGCGCCGCCGTGACTTCTACTTGCCTTTGTGATCCCGAGAGTGCAAACCGTCGCCTTGAATAGTAAATAAGTGCTGCTGCCGTGGAAACCGCTCGGTGTCGCGAAGTATACAGTACGAAGCGTTCTGTTTTGCATCGGTACGTGCTTTAAGACGGCAAAGCCACAAGTTTCCTGACCAGTAAAGGCTTTTTAAATGTGCCGATGTATTAGATCATTAGAATATTTCCACCGCTTTTAAATAGTGACAGAATAATTTACCGGATTTCATTTGTACTGACAGAGAAGGCCAACTAATTACAGCGATGTTAAGCATAAACCAGAAGGGATGGGAAAAGATCTCCAGCAACAAATTGATACAAGATTGTTCACATGTGTGGAAAATAATGATTGTATGAGATCGTTTTTCATCTGGTACGGACAAGGAAAAAAGGGTCAAACGATGAGCAATATGTTTTAAGAAGCCGTGGTTGTAGCGCTACAACAAGAGCAAAATGATAAAAGTCAAAAATTTAAATATGATAAGCCATTTTATTTATTAAGTAAGTAATTCCAAGATGTGGTTTATTGTCAGATTTTTCTGCATTTATTTCCGCCTCTACACCGCATTTTAACCCCTCTTTATGTAATGCATTGGGCTTGGAAAATGTTAGCCGTTTTATGTACTGGAAATAAAATATTTACGATGTTGACGCGAGTGCTGTCGGGATTCAACACAACTTTGAGGTCAAACCAATATATTTGCAGTTTGTTTCTAGAATATCTTCGTATCATTCAGAATAACATTTATAACTTCTCTCAGATCAACGGAAAAAACGGTCTTGGCTGGGAAAGTTATCCATGGGTCAATCCACTTCAGAATATGGAGAGAATGTTCCGTAGTATGGAATTAAACTTTACTATCTCCATTGAGACGAGCAGTTACGGTCACAGTTCAGATCTGTGAAGAGGCAATCCAGCATGTTTTTTCCAAGACATTTTTTAATTTTTTATATAAACAAATAAACAAAACAAAACAGAACAAACAGAGTATGGATTTTTAAAAAGCAGAAAAACAATTAAACACTCCAAGGCATTTTTCATACCTATCATTTAAAAATGTAAGATTGTAAAGTTTAACTCTGCGAAACATTCCCAGCAATAAAGTGTACTAGATCCAATCCCATTTGTTTCTGTAAACAAACAAACAAACAAGGAAGCAAACAAACGCTGTCTCCAAAGTGCCGCACACGGTGAAACAAAATCAATTTAACACAATAAATAAAGCCACAAAATAGAATACAAACAATAAAACTAATAATTGTCGATTATTTTTGTAACACTGGACTGAAGGACTAGTTACCAATAAAGTTTATTATTGATGAAACCAGAGATTGTTAATTAAATTTGACCATTTTGAGTTAACAATGCAGCAAACTTATTTTTCAAAATATAATTAGTCATTAGGGCTGTAGTCAACCAAAGAATTGCCCTTTGCATTTATAGTCGACAAAAAGGGAGTGCGCCGTATAGTGCTACAAGAGCATCTATAATCTGACCAAATATCTGACCGTAAATCTGACCCACAAGAGATCATAAAATTCTGCAAGTTCCCTCAATAACACATATGCAAATAAAGTACCAAAACACTGCACAAGAAAGCTGAATAAATGGATTAGTCCCTCCAGAAACCCGAGATAACTCACTTCTCCTTTCTGCTGTTGTCCATAAAAAAACATGTTTAATCCCAAATCGAATGATAAAAATGCTGGTCGACTAAAACACCAACAATACCAACCAACTAAAGGACCAAACGCTTACGGCCCTAACTAATCACCATTATTCTGAATAATCGAGTCGGCTGCAGACCCTCCTCCGGAACAGTTACAGAGCGCTCCTTTACCGCGTTTGTATTCACAGATGACGACGAACGCCTCAGATTACAGAGGTGAGAGAGAAAGAGAGAGCGCAGACAGCATTGAAACAAATCCCTGTGTGCGGCGGCTCGTGGAATATGGGCCGGGCTGATAATGGGCTATCGGGCAACGCCGGCGCCTGAGATAAGGACGAGCTGCGGTCCACGAATCCATACCAGCGCCGGGGCCCAACAGCAGCACAACACTAGGACTGCTCGCATCAGATCCAAGCATCAGTGTTCAGCCAGGCACGGCGTTGACGAGACCAGGCAGCAGGTTTTGGTTGTACCTCAAATAACATTGTTCAAATGACTTGTGTTTAGATTATGGCTTAAAAAAAAGGTATACTGAAAGCAATCCATCAACTAATCAATTGCTTTATGAATTGGAAAACTGCACACAAAAGACACGTTCACAGGAGTTAATTGAAAAACTACTATTCGTGCAAAGAAGTGCTGGTAAAGTGTGCATTTCTATATAAAATGGGAGGTTAAACTCACTCCATGCTTTCTGTTTCCTGCCGCATTTAAATACTGATAATCGCCGAAGATTTATCAAGATAGAATTGCCACAAGGTTATGCAAAATGTGGAAAATAATTTCATCCTTTTTTTTAATTTGTCACGAAAAAAAAAAAAAAAGAAGAGGATAAAGCTTTCGGAATCAAAAGTTATGAGGTCAAGCTTTTGAACTGATCCGCACAATGTAGTGATTACACATGATCAAAATTAAGTTTATTCAATTGTTTTTTCACAATGTCATCTTGTGTTCCCTCTAACTAACTCCCTAACATTTAAATACTGACAATTTCCATAAAATAAACGACTAATACAACTTTTGATCAGCTAAAAGACATCGTCGGACGATTAATTGACCTAACGACTAAAGGCCTGCAGTCCTTTGTTTGAGCAGTAATTAATTCATGATTGTTAAATCAATCACATTAAAGTTACACTATATAACATTTCTGGTGGAGGGTCAGCCACCTTCTTGTCTCCAAAGAGATTAAATGCACCCAACACCATAGAAAGAAGCAGGTTTCTAGGTCAAGTATAGGTCAGATCTGTGGAGAGGTGAACAGTAAGAATGAATGTTTTTTCGTTTTCTTTTTTCAATTTAAAAAAAAAAAAAACATATACAAAGCATAACAAAGAACAGAGAACATGACAGCGAGCAAAAAACAAAATGAAAATCACAAGTAGCACAGAACTCGTTTTAGTCTCTCTAACTGCGAGTGTGCCGTTTTAATCTTTCACTTTTGCCCTGTCAGTGTTGAGGCTGATTTAACCCACCTCTAAAAGCGGTTTATCCGTTTCTTGTGAAGTCGGGCAAAGCACAAAAAGAACAGAAAAGTCTTTAGCTCTGCAGGGATCGTGCCTCTTCTCCTTCGTGTCGTGCTCCATTTTACTTAAACTGCATCGTGCTTTTTAAACAAGCACAAGTCTATTCACACTTCAAACTGGCTTTTTACTAATAAATTTGTTCTAAATGCAAATTTTCGAGACGAGAAACTAGGCTGAAACCATAAATGAACTGGGTTTAACAGTTTAAATAATTGCTCAAATGATCATTATTATCATCAAAATACATTGAAACTAGTCAGAATATCACAAATATCTCACAAAATAATCCAAGTCAAGTGAAAACATCCTCTAGTCATCAAATCACACTTAATATGGCCAACTTTACATATTTAAAGTGGGATTTGTGCAAAGTGGGATTTGTTGAGTGAAAGATGGCGACGACAAACAAAGCGCCGGCCTCCTCCCACATCTGTCCATCACGAGCTGCTGTTTTCTCCCCGTCTGCCTTTGTTATGCTTGGCAGGATCTCTCTCTCTCTCTTTCCCTCATCCTCGTTATCTCACTCTCTCCTCCTGCACATCAATCCATCTCGACTTTGGACAAGTGCCTCCTCCAAAACTCTCCCCGGACATCTGTCTCTTCTCCGTTCCCCGTGGTGTTCCTGTTGTTGTAAAAGAAGCAGCAGCAGCAGCAGTTGGGGCTCTTGGAGCTACGGCTGGGTTTCTGATGACATCGCCACATTCTGCAGACCAACAGGGTGTGGGGGTGGGATGCAGTGGTCAAAGTGATTGGTAGATTTCCATTTAGGATATTTCTTACGGGAAAACAACAGCTGAGATATACAGCTGTATTCTGAAAACATTTTAACTTTGATTTGTACAGCATTTCCACGATTGACATTACATAACTATTCAGTCACCCCTCACACCAGTATCAGTTGTAACAGTTGTCCTAGAGCAGTGGTTCTCAATATTTTCAAAGCCCACCTAAAAGGCCAGGTCTAAGAAAGGTCTACTCTAGATCTATTTATGGGTTTCAGTCACGTTACGTATTTATTGTCACCGCGATTTTGAAGACGACACACATGCTGTTGCCGCTCCGCTGTTAGTCATGAAAAACAGAGCATAAAACTGAAAATGAAAAGGGTTGGTATTTGACGAAGACAGAAGCTCTGGGCTTTGATCCTTGTCTACAGCCTCTGCACCGGACAAGCCCTCAAAGCTTTCAAGAGCACGGACTCTGTGTCTGATCCTAAAATGTAACACCCGGATAGTTGGAAATGAGGCTTGTTAAAACTGTCCACAAGTAGGCTGATGTTTATTAGCATAGCCGCGCAAGAATGTGTAAACTAGCATTAGCATTAGCTGCTAACGACCTGAAACAAACAACTCAGCCTCAGTCTGGAGTGATTTCTGAAAGTCCACTGGTCCCTCCTGACCACAGTAACACATCTCTGGACAAACTGATACGTTTTATTGACACACCCACAGTGAACATGCAGCTTATGCCCTCAAGATGGCAGTAGCAACAAGTGTACACAAGTCATGTCACTTCGGACCCATGAATATAGCGGCTATACCAGGTAAAAAAAAAAGGATTACACAAACTGCTATACTACTTCGAAACAAGAACTAAGGTAAAGGAGGATAAAAAGGTGGACAATATTGACTAACAGCGTCTCTGACCATAAACATATCAGTAGTAGACGTGGCGTTCGATGCTCATGCTATCGATCACTTAGCAATTCCGCTAGTCCGGATTTGAGGGACTCCGGAACCACTCCTCAGTATTTTTTTTCTTAATAAATAAATAGCAAGTTATGAGTAATCAAGAGGATTTTGGGCTGGAAAGTCTGTTTCCCAAGAACACAGCTGAAGAATGAAAAGTCCAGATCTGGATTCGAACCGTAAATTCCCGCAGACTTGAGTCCCTGTTTCCCTAACTCTCGCTATGACATAGATTTTGGTTTGTGGTGTAATGAGCCTGGGCGTAGTTACGATACAGTACAATGATCAGATTCAACATTTGCGAAGAGTAGAATTAAAACACTCTAAAACCCTCTTAATACCCTCTGTCCTGCTAACACGCGCCTGTATCGCATTTCCTCTTGACTATTCATGTCTGCAACTCTACCCGCATGGCTTCCCTGAGGACTCTTCGAATACGGGCAACAATTTGTAGAAAACTTGCCATTCAGCTACTTTGTTCACACGTTTAGTCCTTCTGATCATGTTGCAGGTGTTGAGTGAGATCGTTTTAGAAACAGAAAGTCATTATTCCCCCTCTGTTTTAGTCTCTCTAACCTCGAGTGTGCCGTTTTAATCTTTTACTTTTGCCCTGTCCGTGTTGAGTCCGATTCAAACACTTCTAAAAGCATTTTACCCGTTCCTTGTTAGGTCGGGGCGAAGCACAGAAAGAACAGAAAAGCCTTTTGACTTTGACTCTGAGGTGATCGGGCCTCTTCTCCTTTGCGTCGTGCTCCGTTTTAGTTTAAACTCTACCTGCATTGTGCACTTTTGTTAAACCTTTAAATAAGCACAAGTCTTGGCAGACAAAACGTTTTGTCAGAACCAATTCAGTGCTATTGATTTAGACAATGCTACGGATGAAATGGATGTAAACATTCGCACTTTGAACAGTCTCTTTTAGAAATAAATGTGTACTTATCAAGCCATATTTATAAGATTCTTTAGCACTTGAAGAATATGAACTTGCAATGTTTATAATCCAAGTCTTAACTTTAATGATAGGTTAAAAGATAAGATTCATTTTTAAAGTCAACAGTGAAAATGTGTGTCATTTTTGGAGGATTAAAACTCCTCGCCGCCCAACACATGTTGATTGTTGGTTAGTATTCATTTGGTGAAGAAAACCAGACTGTTTTTTGATAATTGTTATGGTATTCATCAGTTTTAATTTGTTATTTTTGTTGTGAAAAGCCAAAGAAGTCATCAAAACATCAAGTTAGAGCTGCAAAACATCGAGTTGGAGCAGTTATCGATTCATAAAGGCTGTATTTTTATTTACAGGTACTCGTTGTTTAGACTTCTACAAACATGTTCTGAAATGCATGGGATCCTTGTAATAGTATTGTATCAGTTCATATTTCAGTCTCTTCTCAAAAGTGAACGCTCAAAGTTAAAGAAGCAGAGAAAAGCAAACATTGTGCCAACTGTTGCACTCGCATTCCTTTAAACCTCTGTCTGAACGCAACAGTCATTTTCACAACTTTGTATTTGTCAAACTGTGACAATCAAGACGTGTTGCACACCACACTGCGCCGTGATGGATGCCAAGTGCGTCATTAGCAACAATTCAACAAAAGTGTCTCGAGGTGCAGCTCGAGTCCTGTCCGTGTTCAGACAGACCAAAAGAGAGAAAACAAGAGCTTAGCCTTTTCACATCACCATAAACCAACCACTTTAAAGGCGCACTGCGGGACTTTTGCTGCTGCAATCTCCCACGTGTTTGTCATATCGCGGAGATGTTACTGTGTTGCCTGGAATGTTCCACAGTGGCAAACAGCTTGTAACAACGAATTGGAAATGAATTCTTACTGTTAACGGGGCTTGACCGCTCCACAGATCTGACGTGTAACTTGCTTGTGATGTACATGCCGTTATTTCATCCATTCAATCTTTAATCCATGAAAGTAACGTAAACGAAAAGGTCACATTTACAGAGTTTGATTTCAAAAACCTGGTCACAAATGGAAATGTATAAACCAGTGTTTCACAAACTATGGTAACAAACTCTGCAGTTTGAGAATTTGTTTTATTTAAAGACAAATCTAGTCATGCTTTGGTTCTCATTTGGGTTAAAACAGACTCGTTTGAAGAGTCAGTCGTTGCCCCCTGCTGTCTTGGGAGCGGAAAACCAGCCTTGCAGCATTTACCGACATTGACCCGAAAACAATTCTCCTGAGAAACCCTGGCCCTTTTTTATATTTGGCAACGTCATGTTTTTGTATGTGATTATGCTGTCTTATTATGATAAAGAAAACATATAGAACAATCATATACATTGTTTAATATATTTTTTAAACCCTTATTTTTGCCTCATATACATCTGGTGGTTCTTGGAAAGCCAAGTATTATCTTAGGTGGTGCATGGTGTGAAATGTGAAAAGAAAACCACTGGATTAGACCATATGAATGTAAGAAAATTGAGGATTTCACTGTTAACTTGGTCATGGTGTCAATGATTGTGAATAATTGTTAAATCTTGATGTTTCTTCTCCCAACCAGTGTACAATTGGTGTTACACAGATTCCACAAAACTTAACTAGAGGTATGTTTGTGACACAGGCCAAAAAAAATAAACATAACCCATAAAAACAACTTTGAATAGAACAAAACTTTGAACAAGAGTCTGCATGGGGAAGAGCGGTCTGTGGACTCAGGTCTCACAGGGTTTATTTTTTGGAACTAAAGGTAAAAAATTGTAAATTAAATTGTAGCATGAAGTGAATAATCCAAACTAACCCTTAATAGTAATCTCCAAAATCTGGTGGAGCGTAACCCAAGCAAGTACAAATTTAAGCAGTGTTTTTCTGCTGGAGAGAAGCACAAAGCCCAGAGGATTCTCACTCCAAAAGTACTGATCCACTGTGTGTGCTTCTGTGCAAGACTAATGAACCAGCGCTGCCCCGACACTGAACTCAGCACTTGAAAAACTAAACACATATAGTATATTAAACTGTACTTATTTTGTATATATTTATGTATTCATTGGTTTATCTATCCATCTACTATCTACAAATCTAATCTAACACTTTTATGATCTGACAAGTAGGATATGTTTTCTTATTCCGAGCTAAATTATCTGTGAAAGGGGACATATTGCGCTTCTTTTCGGGTATTTAACTGTAATTGTAGAAAAAGGTTCAGTTGCGTTTTTATATATAAATATATAAAAATCAAAGAATAGCAATTTTTTTAGGTTTATAATTTCACTTCCTGTTTGTAATTGATGACATCACACTTGGAAATTACCCAGAAAAACTGAGCAAAAACTCATCTAATGTCATATTAAAAATATAATAAAAAATATGAGCACGACTTTATTTTGTTGAATTAATGTTTAGAGAGTTGAAAATATGCTTCTTTGTGTAAATTATGCATCAAATTTGACTGGAATGAGTGTCCCTGGTGTGATGTCACTTCCTGTCATTTTCTACAGATTTGTCAAAATTTTCTCCACAAATACCTACTCGAGCGGTGTAAAACTATAATTTACATGTACAGCAGGTATAAATACACCAAATAAAGTAAAAATTTGAGAATCGTAAATACGTCACTTTAATATTGTTAGTTTAGTACAGCAGATTGTCACGCGTTTTTATTTTTGGTTTGATACTGGTTTGATGAACTCCACATGTATCGGAGTCTTAATTTGTCAAATAATCACAACAAAGTACAGGGATGTGGGCGGGGATAGGGGGTAGATGAGCACTCGAGCCTCAGTTGCAGGACAATACAGTATTAACTCAAACATGTATGAATCAAAATACAACTTCAAAATCTTGTTGATTTTACATAATATTTGAACAGTGATTATGTTTAAATGCGTAACAAAAATCTGATCATAATCCGATTTCTGGAGTTATCAGTTTATCAGAAAAAATTACTCTGAAAAAGGACAATTAAATGTGGAAAAGACAAAAATTATAGAGAAAATGTTAAAGATCAAAAGAGTTATTAGAAAATGCATTGAACTTTGTCTTCAAGATACAACAGTTACTTTGATTATCTGACTGCAATGATCAGATTTAACTAATCACACACCAAAATCTGATTTCATTATTGGGTCACTTGATAATCCTAATAATCTGTGTAAAACGGTCCATCATTTTAGGAGTGCAATTTTCTCATTTCACAGAAGAATGTGAAAAATGTTAAAAAAGTGTTTTACTTTTTGTATACATGTTTTATTATTTTATTATTTTTCCTACTGTTATTATTAACGTTTCTATCACAAGCTCCATACGATAAATGGTTTGTATACTGTTTTTTTAATTTTTTATTTCCCATACATTTAGGAAGAGTACAACAGTGAGGAGAGAACAAAAGTATAGTTACGTGGATTAAAAATAACTCAATGCTGCTAACACATGTCTTTTTGCACTATTGTTCAGACCAAACTGTACATTTTGTGTTTATAATTAGTCAATGCTTATTCTTATTTCATTGAGTCAACACCTTTTGCAAAGAAGTGCTATTACATTTTTAGCAAATTTAGCAAAATTCATAATGTATTTATCTTAACTGCATTTTAGTTCACAGAATCGTCCGACCTGTTAGAGGCCCTTTAACAGTTGCAATTATTGGGATTTTCTGATCGATTAGTTGAATTATTCAAACCGACAGCAGTTTATACAGTTTATACAGTTTATACAGTTTATACAGTTGTACGTTGGTGTTTATTGTAGGACAAAGCATAAGAATAGTTGTGACTCTGGAGATGTTCTGCTGCTTGTACTATTTATAAAACAAATGGCCTGAATCTTCCTCTTATAGTGCCGTTTATATTTGCACACAGATGTAAGGGAACTGTAGTGCTAATGACGCTAATCTATTAGTATTTTTAAAGCTCACCCCTGGGACATTTAGGTCTTGAGGGTCCAGTCGTGACAGGTCACTTCTGAGCTCGTAAATTATTAACGAGGCGGGCGACGGGCTGTAAAAAACGGGGGGGGAAGTAATGTTTCCTTCGTGCCTGTGTAGACTTCCTGTCCCCGCGGCCGTTTCCACATCTGCCTTTCTCCAGCGCAGTTCAAACGTCCACGTCTCTCTCTTTCTCTCTCTTTTTTATCAACTGTCTCCCTATAGTTTTTCTTTCTCCCTCCCTTTTTCAGGCTCCTCTTGCTTTATCTCAAAACACAATGTTTTAGGTCTCGCCCGCTCTCATTTTCCCTCTCTCCCTCTCCCTTTCTATCTCTCTCTCTCCCCCTCTCCCTTACTCTCTCTCTCCCTTACTCTACGTTCCCCTTTTTCTTGCTTGCTCTCATTCCCTCTTATTCTCCCTCTCTGTCCTTCTCCCTTACCCTTCCCGTCTCTCCTTCCCCCCTCCCCTCTTTCTCCCTTACTCTCCATCTCTTCCCATCTCCCCTTCCTCTCTCTTTCTCTTTCTTCCTTACTCACTCCCTCCCCCTCCTTCTCTCCCCCCTCACTCCCTCGTCCTCTTTTTCTCTTGCCCATACTCACTCTTTCTTGTGCTCCCTCTATCTCACCCTCTGCCTCTCTCTCCATGTCTCTCTCTCTGCCCCTTCTTTCTTCCCTCTCCCCCATTCTCTTTATCTCTGTCACTTACTCTCCACCTCTTCCCATCTCCCCCTTTATCTCTGCCTTAGTCTCTCTCCTTCTCTTTCTTCCTTACTCTCCCTCCTTCCCTCTCCTCTCTCCCTCCCTCTCCATCTCTCTCCATCTCTCTCCCAACCCCTCCGCTCTCTCGTCCTCCTTTTCTTCCTACTCTCTCTCCCTCTATCTCCCCTTGCTCTCCCTCCCTCTTCCTCTCCATCCCTCCCTCCCACCCCACCTCTTTTTCTCTATTTCTAACCCCTCTCTCTCTCTCTCTCTCTCTCTCTCTCTCTCTCTCTCTGTCCCCCTCTCTCTCTCTCTCCCTCCTACCCCATTGGTCATTAATTTATTCACAGGAAGCGCCGGGAATTCTTCAAAAGCAAAGAAAGCCCTCGTAATTGGCTGATTAGCGAATGGGAGTTGAGTGCACATCTATTCCTCTGGTAAAACGGATTAAGTCAGACGTATTTAAGCATTAATGTATTTAACTAATGGTGGAAAAAAGACCTGTAAGAAACGTAACCAAGGAACTGAGCACTGGTGTATGAGTAGTATGTGGTAATACATGAAAGCAGAGAGAGAGAAAGATTTTTTCTAAAACAGAGTCCAGATGACTACAACTGAATCTTTTTCTACAATGGAACACTCCTGGACGAATGAGGGATTACACCAACAGAGAGAGAAGTATGTTAGGGAATGAATACACTCAAAGTCATAATTATAATCCTGATTTGAGTAGATTTGACGCATTTATATGCATTCACTTCATAGGTGTAGAGTATGAGATATATTTGACTAATGTCCATTATATTTTTCCCGCTTTTTCCAAGATCTATCAAATGAATAAGCGTTTCTTTGTTATGTCAAGCCCAGTTTTGTTTGGTTAATTTGTAATTTGATGTCAGAAAAAAACAAAACAAATATTATGAATTGCCTTTTATGAGATACAGCCAGATTAAGATTTGTATATGCGAGTTTTAATATTATGTTCTCAATTTCAGAGCACGTTTTGGCAACAACGGCAACGGCGGCAACAACAACAACAACAACAACGCACTTGTTTCATTAGACCTGCCATTTTGTTGTTCTTCAAGCCTTTAGTTGAATTGGACCGAATAATTTTATAGCGTTGGGTCGACTTGCGATTTCGATTGATTAGTCGACTAAAAAGAGAGCACAAAGCTTGCGGTATCAGTTTCTTTATGATTTGACCGTGCAATTGACCCAAACTGCACTCAAAAGACTTGAGGAAATGGTGTATACACATCCATTGAACGTAATGAAAGCATCACTTAACAGGCAAAATGTGCACAACATACACACACAAAAAGCAACCAAAAGGGCGTGGAACAGCCCGATAAGCTGCTGGGTCACTACTGGTAAGAATACTTATGAACGTATATACCAAGTTCAGTATTTATCATCTTAAAACATCCAAAATGAAAAGGTGACGGCCCAATCTCGAGCTCTATGGATGGACAGTTTAGTTTGGACACTCCTTTTCATTGTCGCTGCCTTATTGATCACACGGTTCTCATGTCATGTCATATTCAGCCAATCCGACACACCTCTGACGTAGAAACAAGCACTAATGTTGACCTAGATAATATCCTGTGGCAATCCCCTGGAGGAAAGTTCTACAACCACAAGATAATAGTCGTAAACGAGGCAAATTTTAGCCGTATTAGTTTGTCTGTTGACCTTTAGACATATTGTGTATTATTAATGCTGTTTTTTTTTTTATATGTGTTGAATCTCGATGCTCTAACATAATAAAACGAGGACAATAAATTCCTAAAATGTATTAAGTGTTAGGAAGATGTATGGTCTTGAGTGAACAATTCAAACCACAAAACTTGAAGCGGTGAAAGTCTTTTACCACTCCTAAAAGTTTGAACCTGCAGAGAACAAAATCAGTGACATATCCCGGCACTGGCCGTAAACACACAGGGTAAATGTAGTGACTGAGGCATATCGAGATGCTTTTCACGCTTGTAAAATGCAATGAAAATGTCACTAGTATATTATTAATCATATTACAATGAAATAGAATTGCAGATATATCCTGCTTCCATGAAATTAATAATCACTCGTAGATTTTCCGTTACCATAATATTTCCATCTTATTAACGTGCAGTGAAGTGTTACCGAATATCACCGTATTCTGATATTCTCGAGCTTATTTGTTTGCAGTTTTGAAGTAGAGTTTTTGAATCTTGCAGTGTTTGTTTTTCGAGTGGAGTAGGTTTAGTTCCCCCCGTCACCTCTCTCCATAATACAGGAGCAAAGTGGCTTCTCCCATCGAGAGCCTGTCCACTGTGCAACTTCAAAGTGTTTATTATTTATTTGAGCGCGCAAGAGCTCACCGAGGAAAAAGGAGCCAGGCACCTGCGGAACTGCTGAGGAGGAAACAAAGAGACTTTACAGAGACATTTACTGAATATTCATTTGAGAAAGTTCAGCCACGGGATAGAGAGGGACCTGTGACAGCGAGTGGTCACCCAGACAACACAGACACCCTAAAAATGATAGAGGGGTGGAGAACATGTGAGAAAGGGAGGGGGAGAAACAGACAGACAAGACAGACAAGGAACATTAGATCCAGAGAAGAGAAAAAAAAAAAAAGGAAAGTAAGAGAAAGAACCGGCGACGACGACATAGAGAGAAAAAAAGAGAGGAAAAGGGATAAACAAAAGAAGAGGAAAAGAGGGAGGAGGAAAGTATAGAGAAACAAAGAGAGAGGGTAAGAGAGCGAGATGGATACAGAGAAAATATAGTAAGCAGAACTAGGAAAGGAGAGGAAAAAAAGAAAAAAGAGAGAAACAGTAAAAATAAAACAGGACAGAAGCTAAAGTAAGGGAAAGAAAAAATGATGAACAGAGTGTAAAACAGAGAGAAACAGAAAAAGAGAGATGTAGAAAGACAGTAAAGGAGGGAGGGCAAGAGAAAGGAGGACAGGGATGCAAAACAAATAGAGGAAAACGTTGAAAAAATATATAAAACAGAAAGTGGAAATGAAAAAAAAAGGATATGAAAGCGAGTGAAATGGAGAAGGACAGAAAGCGAAGGCGAGCGGGTAAGAGACAGAAAAAGAGAGGAAAAAGATAACTACAAGGGTAAAGAGAGATGGACCTTTGGCTGTGGACTTTTATTGTCTGCCAGGTGCCACTGTCAAATACATAAATAACAGACACATTCTGGGAGAAGAGCTGTTCAGGATGACACACTTTTGAGACTGGCAGAAGGGACGAGGCTTTTAGTAAAGACCCCACTTCAGACCCCTGTATCTGAGGTCGGCAGAGAGAAGTGGGGACGCTGTGTGTGGTGGGCAACACTGACAAAAACAAACATCTCAGTATCTTCTTTTCTAGGTAAGGTTAGACAGGTCTAGTCACTTTCTGATCTTAAAACTCTTTCTTATTTTTTTTTTGGCTTTTCATTGAATTGTTGACTTTTTTGGTGTATTTTCCATCTATTTTAGTATTTCTGTGTCTATTTTTTCATTGCTGTTTTTTTATTACTGTTGTGTACGGCACTTTGGTCCACTGTTCTTTTTAAAGTGCAATAGAAATCAAGTTGGATTGGATTGATAACTATATATTCAGACGGCATATTAAAGTGACGTATGACAGGTTTTTATGATTGTCTAATTTTTACTTTGTTTGGTGTATTTATTCCTGTGGTGCAAATAAATTATAGTTTGATACCAATCGAGAAGGTACTTTTTTAACTCTCTAAACATCAATTCAACAAAATAAAGTCGCTCTAATATATTTTTACGATGAAAAATTCAGACCCTTCCATCATTTCTAAGAGGGAGAACTTTGAAAATTGCAGGGCGTTCAAATACTCATTCTGCACACTGTATCCGTGATGGTCAGACGAATGCGTTTGCTGTCTGCCGTGTGCCTGACCTTAGCGAGTTCGCGACGGAGAGCGCGTTGAAGCGGCGTAAAAGAGAAAGACGGGGACAGAACGAGCTTGTAAAAAGACAAAGCGACACATTGGGCCACGGCGGTGTACTTTGCAACATCAGAAAACAAGCGCCATGAATCGGATCGTCATGGCAACTGGTCTGTAAGGGAGGTCTGTAAGGGAGAAGAAAGGCTGTTGTTTTTGTACAATTGCCTTATTAAACATGCACAGGGGAGTTTTAGTCACCAAGAGTCTTTTGAAATCAAATCTGAGGATCGAGTTAAAATGGGAAAAATTAAACTTGTTTTGATTATTCAGTTTGGAATTTGTTACATAAATTGTTGACTAAATATGTTTAAAAAAAAGAAGAAAAAAAAGAGAGATAATCCTAATTGGAACAAAAATATATATATTTAAACCAGTCAGAAATACCTTTAAACAAATTTAGAAATCAATCAAAAGAATCAATAATCATATTTTCAAACCATGATTTCTACTGATTTCAAATGAATGATATAAAATGTAAGTAGGACTTTCTTTTTGCGGTGTTGGCTCTGAGTGAATCTGGACACACTGTTCCTGGTTTCAAAGCGGGCTCTGTGCACCTGAGTGGGCGACAGGTGCGTGGGAGAGAAAGTACTTTAACTTGACAAAGGCAAAGAAACTCCTCCACACTGTCTCGCACGACTGCAGCATTTGGGATCTATTGACGTGCATCGGGCTGTTTTTGACACTACAGTGATTCCCAACATCCTTAAGAGGGTTTTAGACAATTCAATACAATTCAAAGAGGAATATATATAGACATACTGTAATGGACAATATACTTTACACTTTGTAAAGAGATTTATTCGCCTAGTAGCCGAGTTAGGGACAGAAAGGTTGTTTTCCTCTCTCATTTCTCTTTAAATTGCATTTTGCGTGATTAATGCACTTTTGAGTCATTTTTACTCTCTGTATTCAAGACACATAGCCCTGATTATCTCCACTGCGCTTTAACTTCAGTCTTTCTTTTTGTTCATAAACGGTGATACATGTAGATTCAGGCTGCATTAGCCGTTTTGGCACCAATTAAATTAAATCCACTGCTCTCGCTCGTGGACTGCAGCTCTCCGGAGTCGGGCCGTGAGCCTGGTCCAGCAGAGGGCGCTTTGTGATGATGTTTACGGTGACACATAGTAAAAGGGGCAGGAAATCCGCACCGCACAATTATCAACACGGACTTGTTTATTTTTTTTAAAGATCGAGAACGTACCTTTTTAGCCAAATATAGACTAAAATAAAGATGTTTTTCAGGCAAGAATTAGAGGCCCTCTGATTTCTAGCGGTTCTTCTTTAGGGCTGGTAAAAAAAATATTTTTCATTCTGAATGAATGCACTAAAAAAACATTTAAAACGGGTGTCCTTGCTGTGAGCATCTGGCATCTCCACAAAATTGGACTCTTTTTGACCATGGAAAAGCCTCCTCCAGTTTATTTCCATGGAAACGTTGTTCCTTTATGGTAAGTATGAATTTAACTTTTAACCATATTTCGATCAAATGGCTTGCACACTAAGCCTTTAAGTCGTTTTAGATCAACATTGAGATTTACAATATTGAGACAAATGCATCATATTTTCTTAACTTAAACTTATTTATTATTCAGACAGTTTGACTGCATGAAGCTGGTCACACAGGAGTGGTGATCCTGTTGATTTCACTGATGTTTTGTCCACCTGTCAACAATTGTGAATAACTGAGGTTTCTTCTCACAATTGTGTTTGTACAATATGATATTGTGACACATTTACTCATGATTAAGCTCCGGTTCTGCCTCTGTGGAAAAATCCTGTAATTTCAGTCCTAGAATTAAAAGTCAATAACCCAATATACCGTCACACTTGAACAGTTGTATATTATAATTGAGATTTGAAATGCATCCAAAATCTAAAAAAACTCCAAAAGACACGTTTAGCTGCCTTCTTTAAAAGCAACAGTTGCAATTCATTCTCCTAGAAAACATGTAAGTGATTCTAATTTTTACTACAGGAAATAGAAGTTAAAATTTCCTGAAGAAGAGCCTTTAAAGATCCATTTAGCTTGAGCTCAAATTGCACTCATGGGAATTCACTTTGTTAATGAGGACTAAGTGCAGATTTGAACGCGTGCTGCAGCTGTCCACAGACACGCAGCACATGTAGGTGAATTGGTGATTAGCCTGTGATTAACTTACAATTATCTGTGCTGTAGCTCGCACCCAAAGCAGCTGGGACAGGCCCTGGTACAAGCTACACTTCATTCATTAAGACAGGAACTTGTCTCATGTCGAGGTTAACAGTCTGCACATTTCTCCATTGAAATGAATGTTCCTACTCACAATGACGTGAATCGGCAAAGTTACATAATATCAGTATGGTAATGAACTCAATAACGCAATAATGCCACAACTTGCATGAGTGAAAAAAAAAAAAAGTGGAATAACTGTCTTAAAAATAAAGACAAATAATAATAAAGACAAAACTAAAACTATAATAATAATAATAATAATAATAATAATAATAATAATAATAATAATAATAATAATAATAACAATAATAATAATAATAATAATAATAATGATAATAATAATACTCTTGAATTAGTTCTTTTAGTTCTTGAAGTTTATAAATATTTGCGTAATATTGACTAAAAAAGTCAACCACAATTGCATGTTAAAAAACTACACCTTAATAAACATTAAAAAAGCATGAACAAAGACTTAATTCACATGAACAAATAGTTGATTAAGTTATATAATTCAATACAGACTTTTGAGCTTTTAATCTTCTTTCACTGTTAATTGCACCTCAAAACAATGACCAAGTATTTTTTTCTTTAATTAGTGTATTTAGTAGATCAGCATTTGACCGGCGCGCTGAGATAGTTACGATGGTTAGAGTTGCAGCTCAGGACACCGTGCTCTTTCACACTCATGAGTTTGGAACGCTGCTCTCTCCCTTGTTGCGCTTTCGTCCCAGCGGAACAAGCTCCGCGTGAAACAAAAGCGTCGCAAATTGTTCTGTGCGCTCCGCGCCCCACAGATTCACATGTTTTAGTTAAATATGTAAATTAAACGAATCATTGGGGCAATATAATAATAATCAAAGCCTGTTTGTAATCAAATTATTCGATTTACTTGAGTAATCGTTGCGGCCCTAAACTTAACACATTACACAATACATTCGCATTTGATTACATACACAAATACATGGCCAACAGATATCCGGCCTTTTACCCACAACCGGACCAGACTTATTATGAGAGCTTTTATGTATTTCTTAAATGCCGTTAGTATTCTTGATTCTTTGGTTTCTTTGTAAAGATTATTCCATAAATTCACTCTTTCATATGTAAGAGGTGAGGTGTACGCTCTCGACATGTTATGTGAGCGCCCCTACCTACCCATCCCACCATAAATGTCCACCCTGGACCTACTACAGCACATGAAACTGAAAGATGTCCAACAGCGAGCCTCATCCTGCTCAGAGAAAGAGACGCGCTACTGTCTTGTGCTCATGCAAATGTGTAACGGCCTGGCCTTCACCGCACATTAAAATCTATTCAAATCAGGCCAGCGTGGCAATAACAGACCATAAAAGACACAGCACACGCCGCCGGGAAGCAATCTACAGAAACGTACGCTTGACATTTAAAAAGGTTCAAAGTTCAAGGGTCACGTTTGGATCGTTTATGTGTCGATGCTAGAAACCAGTGGCGCTGGCTGAGGGGGGTTTAAATTGATCCCACACAAACAAAAAACAGTAAATGCATCAGGAATTTGCACATAGATTTATGCCATTTCAATTCCAGAACAATAATAAAAAAAAAGATTATAATGAGCTGTATTTGTGTGTGTGTGTGTGTGTATTTTTATTTACAAAACTATACTTGTAAAAAAAAAAAAACACTTGCATTCCAGTGTCTTTATCTCCAGAGTTATTCCAAGGAAGATTGAATGTTTTATCTGAATGTTGTCTTGAATTGCATGTTGCTTTGCTCTTTGGGCTCCTGCCTCTGGACCATGTCGTTGTAAATTAAACTCAACCTACCTGGATAAAGACCAACAAATGACTATCTAAAGCCCACATTGTGCCCGGATAAATATACATTTTTGTTGGTAACTCATAAATAGATGATGTAATCGGGTGTAATAATGAGTTTGGAGTGGGATAGTGAGCCTTTATCAAAGCCACTCACTTATCAAAGCACTGAAGGTAATGACAGAAAGGTCATAGGTTAAGTAGTCCTGAGGAGTACTTTACAAATATTGCAATTGTTTTGAGATATGCAACATCTGAATATTGAGTATATAAATATACTATTATTATAAGTAGTATAATATAAAGTACCACTTTATAATAACTACACCTTAATTTGCCTTAACAAAGCATGAACAAAAACGTTATTATTTATATAAACATATAGTTTATTAAGCTTGATTCAAGCTTAGTAACTACTTAACTAAGGTTAACTAAGGTGTTCGGTGTTAGGGTTAAGACTTAAAGGACACATTTTATGCATTATTTGTCTTATTATTGGCCTTTAAATGAACAGGAGTCTGAAAAATGTGTGTATTTGCTTTACAAAGTCTAACAACGGCCAAAATTAATTCATCATACATTTTTGCCTGTGCAGGGTTTGTTTTGGTCCTTCCTCCAGATAATGAAATGAAGACGTAAACAAAAAACATACATCACTCTTTAGGTATAGAACACCTTTTTCTTATTCGTCTACAACTTTGCCCTGTCCCTGTATGAATTGGCAATCTGCTTTTGCTGGTAAAACCTACACATTTATCTGCTCCCTAAATTATTAATATAAGTCACAATTTCTGAGCACAGGAGAGGAACGCTGATGCATGAAATGGTGTGTCTCATTACCAGACGGCTGATAATGAAAGGTAATGAGCTTGTCGAGAAACGAGGTAGGGGGGAATCAGAAGGGACGCAGCACCAGCATCCTAAAGAGTCACCTGCGATGACTTTGTAAGCAGTTGTAAGCAAAAATATTGCAGATAACAGGAACTTCCTTTGCATCACAGTTAAACACGCATTCGTACATACAAAAGTCCTTTCTTTGGCAGAGGAAGATGCTAATTTCTCACACTAGAATCGAGAGGTGATTTTCAAAAGTGTCAAATAAAAAGAGAAAAAGGTAATTATGTCGGTCAAGGATTTTTTTATTTTTTTTTTCTCTCACAACCGCCTGCAATTTCAGACGAAACACTAATGACGTCAGGTGAGCACGGACTGACGTATGAGCATAAAGCAGTCCTCCTCAAATAGTTGGGCGCAGTGCGATGCCTGGGGGGGCGCAGCGCGATTCCTGGGTGGGCACAGTGCGATGCCTGGGGGTGCGCGTGTGACCCTATTTTGCATTTTTTTCTTCTCATTTTGAAAGTATGTCTCCCAAATGTCTCCAAGCGCAACGCGAGTCATGTACAGTGGCGTGCACACACGCGCAGCCCAGTGTGTCAACAAGACTGGATAAACGCGCTGAACAACCGGTCTGTTACACACAGGGGCCCACACTAGTGCAAGTGAACCCACCGTCTGTTACACACAGGGGCCCACACTAGTGCGAGTGAACCCACCGTATTTATAGTCGCAGCAGAGAGTAGGGGGGCGCGAAGTGTTTTCTTCTTCCTACGTGGGACGTAAGAGAAAATAATTGACAAGCACAGGCATAAAGTAATGAGCTGAGACTTAACCAAGTCTTAACCGAGTCTTAACAAGTACTAAACGTACAGTCCAACTCGAAACAAAGCCCTAATCAGGACTAAACAAGGTCTAAACCAAGTCTGAACTAGGACCAATTCAGAACTTTTACCCAGGATTTTACTAAATTGCAGCTAATTTAGGACTAAACCAGGATATACTAGGACTAAACTAGGATTTACTAGACCTAAACACTGAACCAGGTCTAAACAGGGACTAAAAACAGAGCTAAATCAAAAGATTTAGCTCGGGATTGAAACCAGGACAGAACTACAACCAAAGCAGAACTCAACCGCGAGGACTAACCAAGTCTACAAACAGTCTAAACCAGGACAAAACTAAACCCGGTCTGGTCCAGGACTTGGCGCCAGGTGGGCATGGACTGACAAAAAAGGTACTGAGTCTTGAATAAGCTGTAGAGAAATGGGCCAGCAGAAGTGTTATAAATACCAGGACTCGGGAGAGCAGCCGAAGCTTAGACTCCTCATCACCGTCAAAGAAAAAAACATCTTTCATGACACTTCTTTTGGCAGCAGATATTTAAGTACTCGCAGACAGCTTTCCTACATCAAAATGATATCGTTTCTGTAAAAGTGTAAACCCGACCCGGAAGACCTATAGACACACTCACCCACAATGCCTTCTGCAGTTAAAATACATGGTCAGATGGTGTTTGCCGTATCCTGTTGGCTAGTACTTCAATTGTATTCATTTTATTTAGCTTGATTCTGGCTTAGTAAGTTCTAGGGATGTCACAATTATGAGGTTAATCGATAATCGGGATTATTCAGGTCACAATATAATAGTAAGAACCAAAAAAATAATAATCGTGACAATTTAAGAAGCAAAATTAAGTCTTTATTGTTCAATCTAGCGTCCAAAAAATAGACCTAAATGTAAATATTTTTTTTATATGACGTTTTTGTCAAATTTCACTTTATTTTGTCTTTCAGAAAGTTCAATTGTGTAAATCCAGTCCCAAACTTGAAGAATGGTAACACGTTGGAAATGGAAATGAATGAAAATTAAAGATTTCACTGTTATTTGCTCACAGTCTCAACAATCGTGAATAATCGTTAAATCGTGATGTTTTTTCTCACAATAATCATAACACTAACATTTTATATCGTGACATCCCTAGTAAGTATTTAATTAAGGTTAGGGTTAGGATTACTAGAGTATTAGTTAAGTAATGAATATGTTTGTACAGAGTAATAATTGAAATCACACGTTTTACTTCAATCACTTGCACATTTCCTGTCTTCACCGTCTCCCTGTAATTCCATAATCCTATTCCACATTTTGCCAAAGCCCTTTACTGCTATCCCCTGCTCTGCTGCATCATCAACAACACCGGCCTGTGATTGGTTCATCTTATCGCCAGAAATTCAGAAGGTCTTAGCTTCTTCTTCATCCTTGCACCTTGTAACGTGTTGCCAACTTTCACCTGGCCCCAGCAGACCTTTAAATCAGCTCGGACCTCTTAAAACGCACAATGAAAACCTCTATTCCCGCACGTCTGGTTTCGCATATTGGGAACACAGGCAGTTTGTAAGCGGGAACGGACTAAATCGTGTCAGTCTCTGCCTCCTGGCTCACTGCCCGGCGGCTTTCTCCACAAGTTGGCTGCTGGAGCGCGCGTTTGTTTACCTGTGTGAGAAGAAAGACGGTTCCTGATTGGTATTCAGAGAGGAGTCGGGGGGCTCGCCGAAGCGAAGACAAAGCGGTCAAAGTTGGTCAGGAAGTGCTAATCCAAAAGAGTTAGCCGAAGCTTTTCTTCTTTTAAGCAGGTGCTTTTCAGGACGGGTACAATCACGGAGTAAAATATTGGACTACATATAAAGCAGGCACATCAATGGGTTGGGGAGGTTTTCACAGGTGTGTCGGAAGGCTTGGCAGAAGGATTAGTCATTTTACTATATATACAAATCTAAATCATAACTAAACGCAAGTCAAAAAAAGGGCTATATGCTGGATAAAACCAAGGACAAAACCAGGTCTAAACCAAGGACATAACCTGGTCTAAACCAGAACGTAATGATGGGAAAACCAGGTCAAAACCAAAGACAAAATCAGGTCTAAACCAAGGACAAAACCAGGTCTAAACCAGAACGTAATGCTGAGAAAACTAGGTCAAAACCAAAGACAAAATCAGGTCTAAACCAAGGACAAAACCAGGTCCAAACCAAGAGAAAAAAAACGTTCTAAACCAAGGACAAAACCAGGTCTAAACCAAAACTTAATGCTGGGAAAACCAGATCTAAACCAAGGACATAACCAGGTCTAAACCAGAACGTAATGCTGGGAAAACCAGGTCAAAAACCAAGGACAAAACCAGGTCTAAACGAAGGACAAAACCAGGTTAAACCAAGTAAACCAAGGACAAAACCAGGTTTAAACCAAGGACATAACCAGGTCTAAACAAGAACGTAATGCTGGGAAAACTAGGTCTAAACCAAGGAAAAAAACTGGTAAAAACAAAGGATAAAATGAGGTCTAAACAAAGGAAAAAAACAGGTCTAAACCAAGGACAAAACCAGGTCTAACCCAAGGACAAAACCAGGTCTAAACCAAGGATGAAATCAAGTCTAAACCAGGTCTTAATGCTGAGAATACCAGGTCTAAACCAAGGACAAAACCAGGTCTAAACCAAGGACAAAACCAGGTCTAAACCAAGGACTAAACCAAGGACAAAACCAGGTCTAAACTAGTCAACAACAACACTAAACCAGGTCATACAGAGAGAGGTCTCACTTCCAAACCAGGACAAACTAGGACTAAACAATAATTATACCAGGACTAGACCAGGACTAAACCAGAAACAAACATGAAATAAAACCCATTCAAACAGGATTAGTTTTATCTCGGGTTCTCAGCTAAATTGTAATAATTACGAAGGTCGTCTGAGTGAATCGTCCAATGTCTGAAAAAATGTCTGTAAACGTTTCCCAAAATTTTACCTACTGTACTTCAGCAAACTTGGAGGAAAATCTGGTCCCGTGTGAGGCTCATGTCTGTGATTTGGGCTATTTTTATTCTGAGTTTAATGCAGAACGGTTCAAAATGTCTCTAAGGCCCATTTTGTGTCTAGATTTGAACTAAATTAATACTATCCGCTACCGACCATTTTTCAATTCAATTACTGTCTTTTCTACAATAAAAATGTTAAAAAAAACACAAAACAAACTGCGGCAAACGTAACCCGGAAGTACAAGCTGTTGTCATGGCAACAGAAGGCAGCGTGAAGGCTGTTTGGAAAAAAAAGTTTGAGTGCTTTTGGTTTAAAGTTTAGATCCAAGGGGCTGTGTCAGTGTAAAAGGAATAAAATGGGCAGTTCCAAAATAAATCTGATCGCCTGGATGTTGGATGACGTGGTAAAGAAAGATGTTTCACGCTACAGCACAACATCCCACTAAACCCGGCACTAAACCTAGAGTAGACCAGGACTAAACCAGGACAGAACCAGGACAGAACCAAACCAGGACAGGACCAAACCAAGATGATATCAGGATGAAATTGGGCTCAAACCAGGACCAAACCAGGAGAAGTGTGCAAGAGGTCATACCAGTTCTTAACCAGGGAAAAACTCTGTCTAAAGCAAGAACAAATTAAACTAGGACAAGTACTAAACCTGGTCTACACCAAGTCTAAACCAGGTCTTCCGGCTGCACAACCCTGCATGAGTACATTAGTGGTTTACTTTCTCCGAAAACAGAATCTGGCTGTTGTTACTGTACATGGGCACCTATAAAACGACAAGATGGAAAAAACGTGTCCCTGTATTTCAATGGTGGGTGCAGTTGTTAAAATGGCCCAGAGAGGAAAACTGTCATAATATTTACAACATCAACAAATAGTTCCAGCATTAAGCTTATGGGTTATCTGGTTAAAGATGGTAATAGTTGACTTGAACAATGTTCAAGTTAGCCTGTGAAATGAGCAAATTGCATCCCATGGTTACTCTTACAAAGACGCATTTAAAAGACACTTATTATGCAAAGTTTAAGAGACAATTATGCAAAATTTACTTTTTAAAGTTTTTATCCATTTTATATTGTTTTTCCCTCATCAAAAACATACCTGGAGTTGTATTTTGTCTCATTCATGCGTTTTTCATTAATCCTGTATATGAGGTTGTCTTCTCTGAGCAATAAAAAATACAAAATTTCCCCATATTGTTGCGTCACGAATAAAAAAAAAAAGACGTTTTAGGTCCATGAACCATCAATGGACTCGTTCTGCTCTATTAGCGTAACAGTCACGTTGCCTAATGGTTTAATTTATTCATATTTCCATTGTTTATTCCCACTGATGACAGAAGAGGGCGCACCAAGGTCTTATTAATGCCTCATTGGAAACAGAAGTGTAGTTTGTAAAGTGTGTTTACAAAATTTAGACATCATTTTAAGTTAGAAATTGTGAAATATTGATGTTAATAAAAGCGTGTTTAAAAGCCAATTAAAGCCATAAGAATATGCATAATCTGTCCACTTTAAATCAACCCTATCCACCTCTACTAGGTCGGTCCACCCTTGGTCCACCCTTGGTCCAAACACAATAGAATGTGCCACATAAATTTGCAACAATTTGTTTCACCCAACGAGTTAAAATACCAGCTGCCTGTTTATGATGGAGAAACATAAAAAAAAAATTAAAAAAAACGAACAAATGTTTCCTCCGCAAACATTTCATTAAGAAGACAGTGGGATTTAACAGCATTGAAAAATTCATAATTTTCTCCCATGAATTTGGATGAGACAAGTGAGCACTGGCAGAAGGGCTAATTCATCACTGTCACCCAAAAAAAAACGACTGACAGAATAAGACAGATTAAAGCTAAAGAAGCGACGCAAAACGACATACGTCCAGCTGAGCTCAACTTTCAACAGAAAGTGAAGGACTGAAATTTGAAATATTTATACTGAAAGCTACAACGACAGGAGTATGACGTGGGGGGGATTAACATTTAAGCGATAACACATTAGGATAAATGTATTCAGAAGCGATCAGAATTTGAAAAAAAAGTCAGTTTGATCACATAAAATAAGTATAGCAGTGCCGTTCATTCTAAATTCTTTATATTTTCTATATTTTCTATAATTCATATACTTTATTTTCCATTTTTCCTTTTTAAATGCATCTTTATTTTTATTTTTTTTGACAAATAAAAATATGTGAGAGCAACTTTTTATTTTTTTAAACAAAAAGTGCTTTACATCCAAGCACATAAGATAAGAGATTCAAATTTGTTATTTGACCGGGTGTAGGCAGAAGCCAAGGCTTATTATGCCTAACCCTTCTCTCCAACTCTCACGTTGGTGGACATTTGTCATATTGTTGTACACCAGCGGACAATTCATCAACAAAAACAAAACTATATAATACTGGACAGGATGTTCCCAAGTATCATCCACAAGCACTCAAGTTTTCAACAAACAACAACAAAATGCATTTTTATTCTGCTAGATATTTATCCATTATTATTTTATTAAAGATTATTTTAAACTGAAATAAAGAAGTGGCTTTTTTTTAATTCATCGCAACGACTGTTCCATTATATAACTCCTTTACTTGATAAACAATGTTCCCTCAGCGTCGTTCTCACTAAAGGTCTGCCAAACATACATGTTCCCCTTAAATTATATTTAATTTCTCTCTGGTAAACTTTGTCTTCAATTATATAGGGATTTGATTATATTTGACTAAATACATAAACTTAGCAGTATACAGATCTACTAAGTGATACAACTTTAAAAGCTTTGATTGTATGAACAATGGGTTACTAGGCGAATTATAAGGTTCATGATTGATCGATCTAATAACCTTTTTTTGTAGTATGAAAATTGGTTTAGTTCTAGTTTTATATGCATTTCCCCAAATTTCAATACCATATGTAATTTTTTTTTCAAAATATACTGTAATCTGTATAAAATTGCATTTGTCTTTGATATTTTCTTTTAATGCATTATTATATGTGCTTTCCATGTCATTTTGCAATCTATGATCACTCCAAGAAACTTAATATAATTGACTCTTTCAATTTCATAGCTATTTTATTTTAATCTTGATATCATTCTCTAGATGTTTGTTACTGAATACCATAAATTTCGTTTTGTTCAAGTTCAATGATAATTTATTAAAATTTATAAAAAGATTTTGACCAGAGCAGTAGACTGTGGTATTGTCTGCAAACAAGACAACATTAAGAACATCAGATACTTATACTGAATATAATTTTATATATAGTAAAAATAATTTCGGCCCCATAAACGAGCCTTGTGGCACCCCTCAACTAATTCTCTGCCAACTAGACTCTACTCCCTTTAGATGAACATATTGGAATCTATCTGATAAGTCATTTTTTTGCCAAGAATTTACTTTTTCCCTAAAGCCATATTTTTTCAATTTTTTAAGTAAAATTGTGTGTATCAATAGTAATCAAACGTTTTCTGTAAATCCAAAAATAAACGGAAACGTTTTTGATCTAATGATTGGGAAATATTTTCACCCAGATTAACAGCTGCCATTGTTGTGGACCAGTGTGCGCTAAAACCAAAACTAATGCTCATTTAATATATTGTTTACTTCCAACATAATTATCTAATCTTTTAACAAACAATTTCTCTATTTTTGATAATTGGGAAAGTAAAGAAATGGGTCGATAATTACAAGTCAAATGTTTGTCACCGCCTTTGTGCAAGGGAATAACTTTCGCTATTTTCATTTGGTTTGGAACAATTCCTATTTTAAAAGATTGATTACAGATAAAAGGTAAATGAGTGGACAATATATTCAATGATATTTTTGACTATATACATATCGAACCCATTATTATCTGGTGATTTTTTGTTTTTACAGCTCTTCACAATTTTAATACTTTCATTTTCATTTGTTGGGTTTTTTAAAAAAAAGGAATTTAAACCTTCATACGTGACCCCAATCTTAATTTCATTGTTTTGTGGGGGCACAATTTTTGTTCCCAATTTATGGCCCATGTTTACAAAATAATCATTAAACTCATTAACTATTTCCTTAATATGACTTATTTTGTCATTGTCTTTGTTCAAATAATTAGGCTATTCATTATTATTATTATGTCTCTTATGTATTAAACCATTCATTATTTTCCATGTTCCCTGGATATTTTGTCTATGTTGCGTTAATATATTTTGAATAGTATTCTTTCTCAGAATTTCTGATTATATTAACCAATTTATTCTTATATTCTTTGTATTTGTTTTCAGAAACTTGCGTTCTGGATTTTAGGAATTTCCTATATAGTTGATTTTTCTTTCTGCAAGCCTTAATTATTCCTTTGGTAAACCAAGGTTTCAACATCTTGCTTTTACAAATTATTGTCTTAAGTGGACAACAATGATTGTAAATATCAAATAATTCTGCTAAAAAAAGTTCATATGCTTCATTAGGATTTTCATACCTATAAATCTCATCCCAGTTATGCCTATTTAATTCCATTTTCAATGTCTCAATTGCTTCAGGTGTTCTATGTCTCACTGTTCTTGTGTAACTAGTCTGATTACATGGTATTTTAAATACATTTTGGAGTATTGCAAAAACAGGAAGATGGTCACTAATATCAGTTATCATTGACCTGCTTTCTATTAGATTACAACGCAGGTTAGAATCTACATAGAGAGCGACTGCACCTCCACCTCCTATTCTATTCATTACAAACAATTCATAGCCTTCCAGTGCAACAGCTGAGTCTTTAACCTCATCTAGCCATGTTTCAGAAATAGCAACTACACTAAACTTTGGGAATAAGTTTAAATATCTTTAATATATGAGAAATTGCTCTGGAGACTTCTACTATTAAAATCTATAAGAGAGAAAGCATGTCCCATGTTTACTGTACTCTTAAACTGTTCCTCTGTGTAATACTGACAATTTGTCTGACCACATAAATAAGTGTCTGGGTCTATATTCTTTTCAACATCATATTTACCATGTTTTACATTTAAATAATTAAAGTTATTGTAGAAATCAGCTGGATCATCATCTTTCTCATTAATGGTCTCATCATTTAAGTACGTATTTTGTTCTACACTAGATCCAAGTTCTGGCATGTTGTGAGAAAAAAAATCGATGGAAATAATTATAGTATCAATAACAAAAATAACAACTAAATGAATGGATATCTCCACTAGTCCAAACAAAACCTGTTCCATAATCCAAAACGAAAAGTTCATCTTCATAGAGTTCATAATTCATTTTAATAAGAAAGTGTCCTCCCTATAATCTACAACAAACAGTCATCTTCGTGAAGCTCATACGCTATTTCAGTAAGAAGAAAAGTCATATTTTGATCTTATTTGCCTCATTGTGAGTAATAACTCTTTTATTTGTACTGTTCCAAGTCTTTGATATCCCTTACCGTGATAACTTGTGCTTGTTTAGGCGTACCATTCAAACGAATAAAAACGACCATTCCTCGTCCGTGTCGCTTGTATCTTCTTTTGTTTCCACAGAATTCGTGCATGTCTTGCAATATCTGCGTTCTTGCTGGTAAGGTGTTCCTTGATGTACACCATGCTCCCCTTTAGCTTGCGTGCCTGGCGCAGCAGACCGACTTTGTGTTTTCTGTTCACAAAGCGAACTACTATCGCTGGTTTGACATCGCTACGCTATCGAGGAAGCAGGTGGCAGGCAACTCGATAAACCTCAATATAAGTCTTTTTTTAAGAAGCGATCCGGCAACATTAGAAAGTTCCGCCAGTTCCCTTCCCTTGGTTCTTCTTCCCAGTTTTATTGACAAACCAAGACTTGATTTTGTTGAATTAATGTTTAGAGGGTCACAAAAGTTGTTTCTTTGTGTAAATTATACATACATTTTGACTGGAATGAGAATCCCCAGTGTGATGTCACTTCTTGTCATTTTCTACAGATTTTTCAAAGTTTTCTCCAGAAATACCAACTCAATTGGTGTAAACCTATAATTTATATGTACAACAGGTATAAATACACCAAATAAAGTCCAAATTAGAAAATCGGACCTGTCATACGTAACTGGTACTAAACCTGGATGTAAACCCGTACTAAAATCTCCAACACAATTGAACCAGGGCCAAACCAGGACCAAACAAAGACAAGAGCAAATGGGGACATTGCAATTTAAGAACCCACAGAATCAGAATCAGAATCAGAAGGGGTTTATTGCCATTGTCAATGAACAAAAATTCACAAACATAGGAACTTGTCTCGGCATTAAGGTGCAACATAAAACACAATAATATAAAAACAACATATATGAAATCAAAAGGGCATGCATTAAGAAACTATTTAAGACTACTATAGTATAAAATAAAAATAAAATAGGCACGAGAATTACAGTTAAATTTACAGTTGTAGTGCAGAAAGTGACAGTGCAGTGAGTGATGAATAGTTGCATTTAAAGTCGCAGGTGTTTAGAGTGTCCAACGACAGAGGGAAAGAAACTGTTCTTGTGGCGGGAGGTTCTGGTCCGGATGGACCGTAGCCTCCTGCCCAGGGTGAGAAGGGTCAGCTGTGATCCGACCTGCTCGTCCCAGAGCCCTGGAGACGTACAGGTCCTGCAGAGATGGAAGTCTGCAGCCGATCACCTTCTCAGCAGAACGCACAATGCGCTGTAGTCTCTGTTTGTCCCTGGCTGTGGCTCCAGCGTACCACACGGTGATGGAGGAGGTGAGGATGGACTCAATGATGGCAGTGTAGAGCTGCACCATCATCTGCACTGGCAGCATCAGCTGCCGCTGGAAGTACATCCTCTGCTGGGCCTTCTTGATGAGGGAGCTGATGGAGGGCTCCCACTTGAGGTCCTGGGGGATGGTGGTGCAGAGGAAGCGGAAGGAGTCCACGGTGGACTGTTTATGGTAAATTGTATGTTTTTTAATCACAACAATCCCAATATTGAAATTTAAAATGACCTTGCCACTTTAGACGTTATGCAGAGTGTTTGTGAGTGACGCATTTAATTTCAGTCTGGCCCCGTCTCCTCCGTCAAACCCAAAGAGCCGTTTGTCAATGCCCGGCCATAACTTGGCAGAGGTGGTTTCACTTTGAGTCGATTGGGTGCAGAATTTTATACCTCGTCCCAGGCCGCTGAATAGTGCTGAGTGAGGAGGATGGAGCGGCCGGCGGCGTGCTTAAACAAAATTGCTGCGTTCAGGGAAAGCAAATCGAGTGGGTGAGAAATGCTGTCTGCGACTGCACGGGTCAAAGCAAGTGCAGTTAAAGGAGACGTTTACTGCTTTGTAATGGCTTTTTACAAACTTTTATTTTATCGCAAAGTAACATATATAGTATAGAAAATCCTGTGCAGCAATTTGTCCTTCAGTTTTCTATTTGGATGCCCCATGCTGGCAAGAAAGAAAGAGCTCAAATAACAGCATGGCTAATTACCAACATGGTGCTAACAGATAGTGAAAGAAAAAGGTGGAATTAAAGGAGTTGTACCGATTGTTAAGCGTTTAAGCACAGATGCTCTAGACACGTAGATGCAGAAGTTGAGCAAAGCTGAACTTTTGGTGGACGATGCGGCGTGGCAACCGATCAGAGGTTACGCTCCAGTGACGTACCTACGCATTTCATTATCTGGAAGAAGGATCAAAACATAGCCCGCACTGGTAAAAAAATATAAAAATCATCCAGACGCTGCTCTTGGAGCAAATGATTATATTCACCAAACTGATCACCTCTGAAGTATCTGGATTCAGACAAGCCCCCGAGCCAATCGCCTCAGACTTTGTAAAGCAAATACACCAAAGCCACTCTCTCAACCTGGTCTGGCAACGCACCAAGAGAACAGCCAGACCAGGAAACACAACAACTCCTCCACTCCAAATGTGCGCTGGATGCATCGGTGAGTTTATTTTTGTTGTCTCTGTCTCTGTGTTAACCCTGCAACGCTGGCCTCTGTCCAGGGTTTACGGCTCTAAGTCACCGGGATAAGCTCCAGTCACACGCGACCCTAACGGAACAAGCGGTAGAAAATGAATAAATGATCGAATAATTAAACATAAAACTCTTTTTTTTTTTTTACTTAAGACATGCTTTCCACCATTTAACAACAAAAAGTCAAAACTCAACTAAAAGATAAAAGAATAAAAAGCCAAAAATGGCTATCAGCAATCGATTAATACTCAACTTCATTCAAATTCAATAAATAATGGAGCCATAAAAAGTTGGACTTAAAACCTAAAGCTAAGCCCCGCTCCAGGTATGTCAGATGCTTCACATTCGCCTGGAGCACTTCCTTCTTGCACAGGACATTTCTGACATGCCTCCAAAACTGCAGCTGCCGAGAGTGGGCCAGTTTATGCGGCGTGTCGAACTGACTTTCACCTCTAAACATCTTTCAGCACCATATGCCGAGCGCCAACGTGGATGTCCCGAAATAGGTTCAAGTGAAGGAAAGAAATCACTGGCCATTTGTTTAACAATAAAGTGAACGGCAGGTTAGACTTCTATGGTATAAAATGATGCAGTTAAATATATAAAATGTTAACAACTAATTTCATTGCAATTCACCAACAAGGAAAAAACACAAGGTTAGCAGCAAAATGTTGTAAAATGTTGAAATTGAATCCAGACTTTAAGCCACATGAATATTATGCGAAATGTGTGAACAGAAACTACAACATAAATTAATCAAGTTCAACATTTTGGGATTCTAATTTATCTTATCAGATGCTTATTTTAAAACTGACAAACTTGCTTAGTGTTTTATTTTGTTAAAATCCATATTGAATATCTCCGACCTACTAAAAACTATGGCCACAGGCTTCTTGCTAAATTGGCCACCAAAAAAGTTTTAAAAAGTACTATTTATTGAGAAAAAAAAAAAAAAAACTGATAAAATGTATGTTCCAAGCCTTATTAAAGGTGTGGTGGCTGATCAAAAGTACATCCAATGCTAAATGTTTCAATGCTTATCTTCAATGTCATGTCGTCTGTGGCCCTTCATTTGAGTTGCTTGTTTTTCAGTTTTTATTGACTTTAATACAAGCGTTTAAACCGTATAAACTGTCTCAACATTTCGCTTCATCCATACTGTATACCTAATTAACACGGCTAAATGTTTTGTTTTTCTAAAAATGGTGTTACAATTTTGTGAAAATTAGTTGTCTACTAGATTTTTTGGTTGTATTGTGTTTGTATATCGAAAACCCAGATTGAAAATATATGAAAGAACCTTTATTTATATCTAAAAAAAACAATATTTCACCTCTAAATTCACGTAGGTCAAACCCATGAGAGCGATTCCTCCTCACAAAACGGCAAACTGGTTCACCTTCTGTTGATCAGAGCGTGCCGTCGCCTGGAAACCTTGAGAAAAACTCCATTTGACTCGCGAGCCCCTCCCTTTTAACTTCCCAAACCGGCACGACTGCTCCCTTCGGCGCGGCGCGGGAGTGCTCGCTGTCGTCGCGCGTTTTCTTGGACTTTGTTTTTTTATGCAAACGCAGTCAATGAGGCTCGTCCGAAACGCCGGTGGTTTTGAGCGCTTGTTGCCATGGCGCCGTCAGAGTTGGGAGAGTTAAATTAGAAGTAGAAGAAGAACGGTTGAAAGCAGCCTCGGTGGGTGGGAAAGTGTACCTCGGTGACACGTGTCATTTGAGTAATTGCCGGAGAGGTGCCGGTTATAATTTTGGCGACATTAATGCTTCACCGAAAACAATGAACTGAAAGGGAAAGACGGGTCCATTAGAGGAACTGTCACCGCAGGGACATTTAAACTCTAAAAGGTGATGCCTCCGACAAATAACAATTACATTTTTGATTCACACTTTTGGCTTAAAGTTTATCACAGTTTAGGCTAATCACCCTGGCTCTGAAGTGCACTATTATTTCACTGTGTCTAATGTTTCTTGGTGCTCTTTAGTGATGTAACTTTGTCCATTTACTGCACATGATTTTTTCCGACCGCGGTTTTACCTCTGACAGGTCGGCGGACTCATTGAAATAAAATGCAGTTAAGATAAATATATTTTGAATTTTGCCCAACCCAAAAAAAAAATTTTTTTTTTAATCACAGAATAGCAAATTTTTTAAGTTTATAGTTTCACTTCCTGTTTGTAATTTATGACATCACATTAGGGAAACTCAGCCCATTTCACAGTTATTTTTATTTGACAAAAAAAATACACGAGAGAATTAACGTTTAGACATTCAAAAAAGTTGTTTCTTTGTGTAAATTCTGCCTAAACTTTGATTGGAACGAGTATCCCTAGTGTGATGTCACTTCCTGTCAATTTCTACAGATTTTTTTTACTTTTCTCCACAAATACCTACTCCAGTGGTGTAAAATTGTATATTGGTGGTGTACGATTTATGGTGGTTTATATTTACAACAGGTTTGAATATATCACATAAAATCAAAATTAGAAAATTGTAAAAAACCTGTCATACGTCACTTTAATCTACAAATGTGAAATAAAATAAACTAAACTTGATTTATGTTGGTGTAATCCCTCATTCGTCCAGGAGTGTTACTTTGTAGAAAAAAGATTCAGTTGTGGTCATCTGGACTCTGTTTTAGAAAAAACGATACGTTTTGACTCTCATCCAAGAGTCGAGTCATCGATTGAGAATGACTCTTGGATGAGAGTCAAAACGTTATCGTTTTTTCTAAAACAGAGTCCAGATGACCACAACTGAATCTTTTTTTCAACAATAAACTTGATTTAGACAAAAGGAAAATTACTTGGACACTGCAGCTCACGCATTATAATATGTTAACAATGAGCAAATAAAATGAAATAAAATAAAATAAAAAGGTAATAAATTCCATTAAAATAAACTAGCAAAAAGACTTTGTCTAGAATGTTCCAAAGTATGGCATTCAACTAACCTATCTCTGTGGAGACAAGCACGTGACGACACCGTGTCAAATTGCAGGTCAGCTCTGTGGAGAGGCGAGCCCACTCACTGTCAAAAAGTATGTCTTTTAAAAACAACAAAAACATCTGTAATTGAATAAATGCAGGAGAGACGAGTCGAATGCCATACTATGGAACATTTCAGGCAAATAAATAACAGCTCCGAGCAGGTGCGCCAGTCAAAATGTTACTATAATGATGTTCGTGAGGCATTAAAGGTAACAAATGGACTCTGGACCGGGCATGTTTCGTCTGAGCGAGTTTACCAAACAGTGAAGAGTTGTGCACCAGTAAAACACCTGTAATTGAATAAAATCTTTAAAAAAAAACAGTGCAGGAATCCACAACCTCAACCCCGGCATCACAGATCTGGGAAATGAACCAAGGATTTACTTAACAGGATTCATTAAACAAGCGTGAATGAAGCTACACACCACTGCAGATATGTTTTTGATGAAGAAAATCTCTTAAATCTCTAAAAAAAAAAAAAACGTTTAAGTGTAGTCGCAGCACTCAAAGTGACTTTTCGCAGCTTTTCGCAGCTTTTCAACGGTACAAAATTGAGAAAACGAGAAAGATACGAGTTAATGTTTACACAACGTTTTAAACAATGCTCCACCTGTGCGCGACTGAAATGGACCAGTGGATATTTTTAGCCATATGTTGATATTCAAATCATTGTGGTTTTGTGCCGTTAGCTAAAAGGAAAGCATTACACAATTTAAGTGCATAGTACTTTAAGGTAGCTTTGGGAACATTTGGGTAAAAGGCAATGGGTAAAAGGCCTGTACGCAGTCCTTATTTAGTATTTGTCCATATTTGTCATATTAATACTCTTGATTATTGGTCATTAGTGCATTATAAATACGAACTAATAGCTGAATAGTTAAAATACCACTTACCATACACGGTTAGCAATTAATATGCGCTCTCCTAATTACATTTTACCATAGTTTTTAATGAACTGGGTGTAAATCAGTGGTGGAAGAAGTGCAAAATGTTGTTCTTGAAGTAAAAGTATAGAAATAGGAGCTAAAAAAAAAAGTTAAAAAAAATATACTTTTTCCAGCCTTAATAAAGCATGAACATAGACTTAATTCATAGTGAACATATAGTTTATTAAAAATGATTCAGACTTAGTTTGAACTACTTCACAAATACTCCAACACTAATTCCAAACCCTAGCCTTTATTGTGTAACTGAATCATGCTTAATAAACGATATGTTAAATATGAATTAAGTATTTGTTATGTATTTAGGTGTAGCTATAAAAAAAAAAAAATACTCAAGTAAAAGTGTGACATGAAAACATCTATTTACATAAAAGAATTGAAGTACCTGAAGTTTAAAAAATGTTTAACTAAAGCGTCAAAAGTAACCTAATAAAGGTTAAAAAAAAGGAAGTGCTATTTGTGGTAATAGAAGTCAAGAACGAGCACATTTAAGTAATCGACAGGGCTGTAGTTGTGTAGTCAATACATCAAACAATAGTTTGATGTATTTATTTGGCCACAGCCGAAGCCTGGAGTGAATAAGATGGGAGTTTTGGGACTTCTCTCTTAAGTTGCTGTTTACTAGTGCAACAACCCTAGTAATCTTAATATAGCAGTAACTACTTTGAAATAAAACACGTTATTGGGCAGTATTTTCTTACTAGCTGAGTATATTGCAATAGCATTCAAAGTAATGATAGTTTAGTAATGAAAGTAGCAACAGTAGACGTGGGCAGATAATCAAAAATACCAATAACAAGTTTAAGGGGCAAAAAAGCTGATTAGAATTTAAATTGGGGAAATTTTGTAAACTTCCAAATAAAAATATAAAGTAATGCTTCTGCACGTCTGTGGGTCATTTTACAATCATTTCAGACATTTAAAGACATTTTTAAAATGCATTTAAATGTTGGATCGCTATAACACGGTCTGAGTATCTTTGTCAGGAACATCCCAAAAAATATTATATTGAATAAAGACTTTTGTACATATTGATTTATTAAGAATATCTTTTGTAAGTATATGAAGCAGCAGAGAAGTTAGCTCAAGCCCAAAAATGGACTCTCCTTTGCTCCTCCGTGACAAGACAAAGTACGCCACGTCTAAACAAGTATCGCACACTTCTTCAGTCATCAGAGCTGTCCCGACCTGGCCAAGTCCACAGAGAAACAGGAGGAGCAGGAGGAACAGCTACGCGAAGCGGGAGGAACAGATGCGCGAAGCGGGAGAAGCGTACACGAGCTGGAGGAACAGCTACGCGAAGCGGAGGAACAGATACGCGGAGCAGGAGGAACAGCTAAGCGAAGCTGGAGGAAGAGCTACACGAAGCAGGAGGAACTGACACGCAAAGCAGGAAGAACAGCCACGCGAAGCAGGAGAAACAGCTATGTGAAGCAGGAGGAACAGATACGTGAAGCAGGAGTAAAAGGTACGCGAACCGGGAGGAACAGATGTGTGAAGCGGGAGGAACAGACACGTGAAGCGGGAGGAACAGACACGTGAAGCGGAAGGAACAGACACGTGAAGCAGAAGGAACAAACACGTGAAGCAGGGGGAACAGACACGTGAAGGGGGAGGAACAGATACGTGAAGCAGGAGGAAGAGACACGTGAAGCAGGAGGAACAGATGCGCGAAGCAGGAGGAACAGCTGTGCAAAGCAGGAGTAAAAGGTATGCGAAGCGGGAGGTACAGATGTGTGAAGCCGGAGGAACAGACACGTGAAGCGGGAGGAACAGATGCGCGAAGCGGGAGGAACAGATACGCAAAGCAGGAAGAACAGATACGTGAAGCAGGAGAAACAGACACGAGAAGCAGGAGGAACAGCTGTGCAAAGCAGGAGTAAAAGGTACGCAAAGTGGGAGGAACAGATGTGTGAAGCGGGAGGAACAGACACGTGAAGCGGGAGGAACAGACACTTGAAGGGGGAGGAAGAGACACGTGAAGGGGAGGAACAGACACGTGAAGAGGGAGGAACAGATGCGCGAAGCAAGAGGAACAGCTGTGCAAAGCAGGAGTAAAAGGTACGCGAAGCGGGAGGGACACGTGAAGCGGGAGGAACAGACACGTGAAGACGGAGGAACAGATACGTGAAGCAGGAGGAACAGATGCGCGAAGCAGGAGGAACAGCTGTGCAAAGCAGGAGTAAAAGGTACGCGAAGGGAGGAACAGATGTGTGAAGCGGGAGGAACAGATGTGTGAAGCGGGAGGAACAGACACGTGAAGCGGGAGGAACAGACAAGTGAAGTGGAAGGAACAGACACGTGAAGCGGAAGGAACAGACATGTGAAGCAGAAGGAACAAACACGTGAAGTGGGAGGAACAGACACGTGAAGGGGGAGGAACAGACATGTGAAGCGGGAGGAACAGATGCGCAAAGCGGGAGGAACAGATACGCGAAGCGGGAGGAAGAGCTACACTAAGCAGGAGGAACTGACACGCAAAGCAGGAAGAACAGCCACGCAAAGCAGAAGAACAGCCACGCGAAGCAGGAGAAACAGCTACGCGAAGCAGGAGGAACAGATGTGTGAAGCGGGAGGAACAGAACGTGAAGCGGGAGGAACAGACACGTGAAAAGGGAGGAACAGATACGTGAAGCAGGAGGAACAGATGCGCGAAGCGGGAGGAACAGCTGTGCAAAGCAGGAGTAAAAGGTGCGCGAAGCGCGAGGAACAGTTGTGTGAAGCGGGAAGAACAGACACGTGAAGCGGGAGGAACAGACACGTGAAGCGGAAGGAACAGACGCGTGAGCAGAAGGAACAAACACGTGAAGCGGGAGGAACAGACACGTGAAGGGGGAGGAACTGATGTGTGAAGCGGGAGGAACAGACACGTGAAGCGGGAGGAACAGACACGTGAAGAAGAAGGAACAAACACGTGAAGCGGGAGGAACAAACACGTGAAGCGGGAGGAACAGACACGTGAATGGGGAGGAACAGACACGTGAAGCAAAGGAACAGACACGTGAAGAAGAAGGAACAAACACGTGAAGCGGGAAGGAACGACACGTGAAGGGGGAGGAACAGACACGTGAGCGGGAGGAACAGATGCGTGAAGAAGAAGGAACAAACACGTGAAGAGGGAGGAAACAGACACGTGAAGGGGGAGGAACAGACACGTGAAGCAGAAGAACAGACACGAAGAAGAAGGAAACAACACGTGAAGCGGAGGAACAAACACGTGAAGCACAGCAGGAAAGAAAAGACCCGCAAACAGAAGAAGCACGCGGAAGGAGAACAGCACGTGAAGCGAAAGCAAGCAGAAGGAACAGATGAGGAAACGTAGTGGAGCGAGAAACCAAGCGGGAGGAACAGTCGGGAGGAACAGAGTGAAGCGGAGGAACAGACACGTGACAGCGGTGAGGAACAAGACAGGTGAAGGGGGAGGAACAGACACGTGAAGAGGGAGGAACAGATACGGGAGGACAGATGAAGCAGGACAGACACGTGAAGGGAAACAGACAGCAAGGAAAAGGAACAGGCTGCGCGAAGCGGGAGGAACAGCTGTGCAAAGCAGGAGTAAACAGGTGCGCGAAGCCGCCGAGGAACAAGATTGTGTGAAGCGGGAAGAACAGACAACGTGAATGCCGGGGAGGAACAGACACGTGAAGCAGGAAGGAAAGACGCGTGAAGCAGAAAGGAAAAAACGACGTGAAGCGGTGTAGGAAGACACGGTGAAGGGGGAGGAAGCTGATGTGTGAAGCGCGAAGGGGAACAGAACGTGAGCGGGAGGAACAGACACGGTGAGAAGAAAAGGAAAAACATCGCGTGAAGGGGGAGAACAACAATCGGTGAAGCGGGATGGAACAGACACGTGAATGGGGAGGAACAGCAAAACGTGAAGCGGGAGAAGGAAGCAGACACGTGAAGAAGGAAGGAACAAACACGTGAAGCGGAGGAACAGACACGTGAAGGGGGAGGAACAGACACGTGAAGCGGGAGGAACAGATGCGTGAAGAAGAAGGAACAAACACAAGCTGAGGAAGCGGGAGGCAACAGACACGTGAAGGGGGAGGGACAGACACGTGAAGGCAGAAGGAACAGTACGTGAAGAAGAAGGAAAAACACGTGAAGGGGAGAACAAACACGTGAAGCGGGAGGAACTAAACAGCGTGAGGGGGGGAACAGACAACGTGAAGAGGGAGGAAACTGATGTGCTGAGGCAGGGAGTGAACGACCGCTCGAAGCGGTGATGGAATCCGACACGGTGAGAAGGCAGCAAGGACACAAGACACAGTTAAGACAAGACAGAACAAACAAACACGTGAAGCGGGAGGAACTAGACACGTGACATGGGGTTTTGGGAGGAAGACAGACGCGTGAGCAGAAGGGAACAGACACGTGAAGAAGAAGGAACAAACACGTGAAGCGGGAAGAACAGACACGTGAAGGGGGAGGAACACAGAACACGTGAAGCAGGGAGGTGGCAACAGCAGTGACGTGAAGAAGATAAGGAAATCGCAGGCGTCGTGAAGCTGGAGGAGAACAGGCACAGCGTCGCAAGGGGAGGAAGGCCAGACGCGTGAAGCAGGGGATAGCAGATGCCTGAAGCAGGAGGAAAGCTGTGCAATAGCAAGGAGTACAAAGGTACGACGAAGCGGGAGGAACAGACTCGTGTGAAGTGGGAGGAACAGACACGTGAACAGAAGGAATGCATGAAGAAGAAGGAACAGAACACGTGAAGCGGGAGGAGACAGAACAGTGAAGCGGGAGGAACAACACGTGAAGGGAGGAACAGACACGTGAAGAGGGAGGAACTGAAGGAAACGGGAGGACACGTGAAGCGAAGGAACAGAACCGTGAAGCGGGAGGAACAGACACGTGAAGCAGAAGGAACAGGACACGTGAAGAAGAAGGAACAAACACGTGAAGCGGGAGAACAGACACGTGAAGAGGGAGGAACAGACACGTGAAGCAGAAGGAACAGACACGTGAAGAAGAAGGAACAAACGGAAGCGGGAGGAACAGACACGTGAAGGGGAGAACGTGAAGAAACAGATGCGTGAAGAAGAAGGAACAAACACGTGAAGCGCGGAACAGACACGAAGGGGAGGAACAGACACGTGAAGCGGGAACAGGAAAGCAGAGGAACAGACCGTGAACGGAAGGAACAGACGCGTGAAGCAGAAGGAACAAAACACGTGAAAAGCGGGAGGATACAGACACGTGAAAGGAGTGAGGAACAGACACGTGAAGGGAGGAACAGACACGTGAAGGGGAGGAACTGCATCGTGTGAAGCAGGGAGAACAGACACGTGAAGCGGGAGGAACAGACACGTGAAGCAGAAGAACAGACACGTGAAGAAGAAGGAACAGACACGTGAAGAAGAAGGAAACAAACACGTGAAGCGGGAGGAACAGACACGTGAATGGGAGGAACAGACACGTGAAGCAGAAGGAACAGACACGTGAAGAAGAAGGAACAAAACGTGAAGCGGGAGGAACAGGACACGTGAAAGGGGAGGAACAGACACGTGAAGCGGGAGAACAGATGCGTGAAGAAGAAGAACAAACACGTTGAAGCGGGAGGAACAGACACGTGAAGGGGGAGGAACAGACACGTGAAGCAGAAGAACAGACACGTGAAGAAGAAGAACAAAACACGTGAAGCGGGAGGAACAAACACGTGAACAGGGAGGAAACAACACGTGAAGGGGGAGGAACAGACACGTGAAGAGGGAGGAAACTGATGTGTGAAGCGGAGGAACAGACACGTTGAAGCGGAAGGAACAGACACGTGAAGCAAAGGAACAGACACGTGAAGAAGAAGGAACAAACAAACACGTGAAGCGAGAACAGACACGTGAATGGGGCAGGAACAGACAGTGAAGCAGAAGGAACAGACACGTGAAGAAAGAACAAACACGTGAAGCGGAGGAACAGACACGTAAGGGGAGGAACAGACACGTGAAGCGGAGGAACAGCATGCGTGAAGAAGAAGAACAAACACTGAAGCGGAGGAACAGACACTGAGGAGGAACAGACACGTGAAGCAGAGGACAGAGCGTGAAGCAGAGGAACAGCTGTGCAAAGCGGAGTAAAGGCGAAGCGGGAGGAACAATGTGTAAGTGGAGGAACAGACACGTGAAGAGAAGGAACAGACACGTGAAGCGGAGAACAGACACATGAAGCAGAAGGAACAGACACGTGAAGCGGAGGAACAGACACGTGAAGCGGAAGAACAGACACGTGAAGCAGAAGAAACAGACATGTGAAGCGGGAGACACAGACACGTGAAGCAGAAGAACAGACCACGTGGAAGAAGGAACAAACACGTGAAGCAGGAAACAGACACGGTGAAGAGGGAGGAACAGACACGTGAAGCGGGAGGAACAGATGCGTGAAGAAGAAGGACAAACACGTGAAGCGGGAACAGACACGTGAACTGGAGGAACAGACACGGAAGGGAGACAGACACGAAGCGGAGGAAGCAGAACAGACTCTGTGAAGCAGGAGGAACACAGACACGTGAAGGGGGAGGAACAGACACATGAAGGGGGAGGAACAGACACGTGAAGGGGGAGGAACAGATACGTGAAGCAGAAGGAACAGATACGCAGACTGAAAACCAGACTTATTTGATCAGAATGAGAAAGAAATCCAATTAAAAACCGTCATGACGTTAACACTGGCATGAAGAGGCTGGACTTGGGCACTGGGATGGTGCCTGTCCATATATGGTGAAAGTGTTTGAACTGTGGTATTCAAAAGCACCACCTGAGGGTGATGTTTGTCATGGCCTCACATCCAGGCAAAGAAAGAAGTGGGCATTTTATAAAAACAAAAAAGGAAAGGGAAAGGGTTAGGTGTTAGAGTTGTGAATCAAAAACGTGTCGAAATTACAATAAAACGGTATTTTCCATTTTTCAATTTGTTCCAAAAATTTAAAAAACAAATATTGAAATACAGCCTCGGAGCGTGGTTTTGTTAATTCACCTTTATTTGTTTTGTGCAATGTGGAGAACTCGCATTCTGTGCTCAGCGCCTCCAGGTCCGGAATTGGTTTAGTCTTGGTTTAGTCCGAGCAGACTGGGAAAAAGCCCACGGACATATGCTTCAGTCTTCGGGGGTGAAAGCATATGTTTGGTGCATATGTCCTCACGATGGGTTTGTCCCAATCAGACTGGACTAAGCCAAGGCCAGGACAAAAAGGACTGCATGAGTAACGTGCAGAGCAGCACCGTACCGTTCTGCACAGCAGGACACCTGAGTGCTCAGTGTGGTCCTGAGGGCGCGAGGACTGAGCCACGCACTGGGGTCAGCTTCGGAGCCGAAAGTCTTAATCGTACGTATGGATCAAGTCCTCTCATGGCATTCTGTCAGTCTGGGCCAGTTTTACGCAGACTAGGAGAAGGATTTTGGGTGGATGTCGGTGGATTTATCCCAAATAGACCAGTACCGGGTCTTGGCCTAGTTCCCTGTACGGGAGGTGGAGGTCCAGCAAAAAGCTGAGTGAGTAACGGTGCTGTGCTCTGTGTGGGAGCCACGGAGAGCTCTGGTTCACCCCCGAGGAAAGGACGTGACCGTGGGCTCTTTCCCATTCGGCCTGGACTAAGACTAAACCAGGTCCAGAACCAGGAGACGCTGAGCACAGAATGCGCTACACTCACACACTGCAGTTTGAGCCCTCGGCGATGGCTGTCACTCAGTGTGGGGAGCACAGTCCGGTCATTTCAAGTTCGGGCCCCACTGCCCAGAACCAACTTTCCAATTTCCACGTTGGCAAAAACAAATAGCCCAAAGGTTAAAAAAAGAAACTACGCCCCTACAGATGCATTTCAATATTAATTTTTCAATTTTGAGATCAAGTTGAAAAACTGAAACCAAAACAGTTTTATTGCAATTTGTCTTGAGAATCGAAACAAAAAACGGCAATTTTCCTCTTTTAATTGTTTTTTATCTGAAATCAATTGAACTAACAGATTCAACATACAGGACGTATCCCTTATTGCAGACAGCCACCCCTTTGGACTTGGACTGTATTCATTATTCTATTATTCTATTTGTTTTATTTATGCCCATTTATTGTTTTTCAGTGCACTAGTTCAGAAGTTTATTTGTTATGCTTCTTGGCTTTCACAGAATGCACCACATCACGCCCTCAGTTTACAAGTATGGTGTCCGAAAACTACTCTGAAAAGTACAATTTACTGGAGTGAGTAAATGTAACTGAGTAAATGTAACTGAGTACTACCACCGCCTACCAACAAACTAAACTTGGACTGGACCAGGACTTAATCAGGACTAAACAAGGCCCAAACCAGGACCAAATCAGGACAATTGTGAGGACACATAAAGACAAGGAGGAAGAGGAACAGTACAACCATTGGAGTTCAATCATCTGACGCTTGTCTCTGGTGAACAGACTTCTCTTTGTAAGTGCTCATTAGCCGATACACTCTGTCATTCTGAGGCTTCACAGTAAACGAACGGCTGAGGGACACAGGCTAACCAGGAATGAACTGTGAAAATGAAATAAGAAACGGAGTCGGGTCATCATTAAGACTTTGTTTAGAACTGATAACAAGAAGGTCACAGGTTTGATTCCTGGAAAGAGTCGGGATTTTCTGTGTGGAGTTTACTACACAGATAAAATCACAACATTATAGGAATTATGCGAGGGTTGAAAGTGCACATGATAACTTATTTTTAAAGTTGTAATGTACTATACAAACCACAACAATAATGTAAATGTATGGATTATGAAATAAACTAAAATGTATTGTTTAAAGTATTGGCAATGTCAATAGTTTGCGATAATGTTCTATACAAATTGCTTATGTAAAAATGGCAGATGGAACATAACTCAATGCGAGATTTATGAAAAACTAAAATGTAAAATGTACTCAAGTAAAGTGCAAATACCTACCAAAAATATTACTTTGGACACATAATCTAGCATTACGCTGGACAATAATATACCAAATATATAGCGGGCCACAACAGTTTGACAATAAATCTTCCGTCAAAACTTCCAAATGAATTCTGTTGCTTTGCTGCCTCATTAAAATAAACATTACAGACGTTTAGTATCGGCCGTTGGTGTAACAATTCTAAACACCTCAGTTCAGGAAGGGTCTATTTTACCGCGGCGAAGAACACTTGCATACGTTTCCAAACAAAACAGCAATGCTGTTTCCTTGTGTTGAATGTGTGTGTCCGCGTTTAGCAGGCGGCGCGCGTGCCTCTCCACTCAGAGGATGGAGTGGGCTCTATGGCCTAAACTCATCATTATTTCCTGCACAGTGTCACAAGGCGAGCGATCTGAGTGATGAGGCTCATTCAAAACACACGCACACGAGCTCATGCTAAATGAGAGAAGTACAAACACACAACAGGAGCGGCTTTTCCACTGTTTCCCCACTGTTATCACACTATTATCACACTGTTTCCCCACTGTTTGCACACTGTTTCCCCACTGTTTCACCCCGGTTTCCAACTGCTTCCCCACTGTTTCCCCACTCTTTCCTACTGTTTTCCCACTGTTTACTCACTGTTTCCCACTGTTTTCCCACTGTTATCACACTGTTTCCCCACTGTTTTCCCACTGTTTTCCTACTGTTTACTCACTGTTTACTCACTGTTTACTCACTGTTTACTCACTGTTTACTCACTGTTTTCCCACTGGCTTCCCCCTGTTTCCCCACTTTGTTTTCCCACCATTTCACCACTGTTTCCCCACCGTTTCCCCACTGTTTTCCTCACTGTTTCCATTTTTCCCCCCAATGTGTCCCCACTGTTTCCCACTGTTTCCTCACTGTTTCCTCACTGTTTCCCCACTCTGTTTTCCCACCATTTCACCACTGTTTCCCAACAGTTATCACACTGTTTCCCCGCTGTTTCTCCACTGTTTTCCCACCTTTTCCCCACTATTTCCCCTCTGTTTCCTCTCTGTTTTCCCACTGTTCTGATCACTGTTTCCCTTTTTCCCCCCAATGTTTCCCCACTGTTTCACCACTGTTTCCTCACTGTTTCCTCACTGTTTAACCACTGGCTTCCCCCTGTTTCCCCATTCTGTTTTCCCACCATTTCACCACTGTTTCCCACAGTTATCACACTGTTTCCTCACTGTTTCCCACTGTTTTCCCACCGTTTCCCCACTTTTTTCCCACTCTTTTCCCACCGTTTTCCCACCGTTTCCCCACTGTTTCCCCCACTGTTTCCTCTATGTTTTCCCACTGTTTTCCTCACTGTTTCCCTTTTTCCCCCCAATGTTTTCCCACTGTTTCCCCACTGTTTCCTCATGTTTACTCGCTGTTTCCTCACTGTTTCCTCACTGTTTCCTCACTGTTTCCTCTCACTGTTTCCTCACTGGTTACCACTGTTTTACCACTGGCTACCCCGTTTCCACACTCTCTGTTTTCCCACCATTTCCCCACTGTTTTCCCCACTGTTTCCCCATTGTTATCACACTGTTTCCCCACAGTTTTCCATTGTTTCCCCACTCGCTGTGGAACATTCCAGATAAAACAATCACAAGCAGGTGAACGACCCCCAACCCGAAAACTGTACATATTGCACCTTTAAATGAGGGAGGCAAAATTACTTCCAACAGTCTAATTTTTTTTACATTTATTGGTGGCACTTTATAATAACAAGACCTTACTTAGCCTTAACGCTAGAATCAGAATGGGTTTATTGCCATTGTCAATGAACAAATTCACAAACATAGGAACTTGTCTCGGCATTAAGGTGCAACATAAAAACACTGTTCAATAAATAAAAACAACATATATGAAATATAAAAGGGCATTAAGAAACAATCTAAAATGACTATAGTATAAAATAAAAATAAAAATAGGCATTACTATGTACACAAGATTACAGTTAGAATTACAGTTGTAGTGCAGAACAAGGACTAAAGAAGGCACTGACCTTCTTTTCAGGCATTGCTCTCAGGCATTGCTCTCAGTCTTTGGTACCGTTACGTGGATGACACTTTTGTGACAATTAAGAAACAAGACCTGGAAGCCTTCTCAGAGCACATCAATGCAGTGGACCCGCATATCAGGTTTACAAGAGATGCTAAGGAGAACCGCTTGGCCTTTCTTGATTGTTCCACTATCAGAGGAGAAGACGGGAAGCTCCAGATAGAAGTATATAGGAAACCTACACACACTGACCAGTACCTGCTCTTTGGCTATAACCACCCACTACAGCACACGCTGGAAGTGATCAGAACACTACAACACAGAGCACAAGAGGTGCCCACCAGCTCATGGGGCAAGAGGAAAGAGGAAAAACATGTTCGGAATGCTCTCTCAGCCTGTGGATACCCGACTTGGGCTCTTAACAAAGTGAAAGGAACCAAAAAGCAGGACAAAAGGGACAAAAGGGAAACAGAACCAAGAAGAAAGGGTGTCTCTGTCCCTTATGTCTCAGGACTGTCAGAAAAACTTAAACAAAAATGTTTTAGACAACACAAAGTCCCTGTTTATTTCAAACCAGGCAACACGTTAAGACAAAAACTGGTTCACCCTAAGGACAAGTTGCCTACACAAAAGCAGAGCAATGTAGTGTATTCTATCCAATGCAGTGAAGAAAGTTGTAAAGAGCGGTACATAGGGGAGACTAAACAGCCACTGCACAAGAGGCTTTATCAGCACAGAAGACACGCGAGTTCAGGAACCCAGAGCACCGTGCATCTTCATCTCAAAGCCACAAACCACTCTATTGAAGACAGTGAGGTGGATATTCTGAGCAGGGAGAAAAGATGGTTTCAAAGAGGAGTTAAGGAGGCCATCTTTGTATTTGTTTAGATCAGGGGTGTCCAAACTTTTTTCACAGAGGGCCGTATTTTGAAACTTATACGGAGCAGAGGGCCACACACAACCCGACAATGAAGTGAATCATGTGAAATGTTGCATTTGACATAGTTTTGATGAGCCTCCACACCTTTAATAAGACTTGGAATATTAATATTACTTTGGTATAACATCAAAATGCTTTTTTTAAATAAATTTTACAATAAAAAGTACAACTTTTCGTTGCTTGGACCAATTTAGCAGGAAGCCGGAGGGCCAACAAAGATTGGTCTGAGGGCCGCTTTTGGACATGCCTGGTTTAGATTAAGGTAATATACTGTATTTAGGTTCTGGTAACATGACTATTGGTGTGCTTTTAGTGCAATAATCATAATAACGCAATGTAATATGTAGACCAAGTTATATTTACTCTAGCAGCAGTATTATATACACAAATAGCCTGCTGTTTATGGATGTTTTCCTGGATGAGTGTACACAAGTAAGGCCCTGGTCAGCAGTCCTGTCTGACTGCAGTCAAATTGCCTGATCGGGACAAACAGAAAATCAATAAATGCCATTAATTAGTCTGGGGCTGACTTCTGCTCGTACAGTTCTACACAGCAAAACCGTCTGGACGCTTCATGGGACTGGACTGAATTTGAAAATGCTTATACTGTTCAGGATGAATCAGCACCACATTGGACTTGAACACTGAAGACTGAGGTTCGACTGCTGCTTGGATTGCAGAGGGTTTTTTTTACCCAGCATGCCTTGTTCGCCACAGCTGACATGGGTTGAACTTGTGTGAGCGGAGAAACCAACTTTAAATCATGAGCTCCAACAGTCCAGACTCTTGTGTAAGCGAGAGTGATTTTCACCCTTTTTTGAGTCGAAAAGATACCGCAGCTACTACAACATTACCAAATCAGACCCTTTTTCTATTCTAAAAAAATTTGAATAGAATTTGGCGAATAATGCCAGTGCCACCGTCTGCTTCTTTTAATTAGGCATTGGTGACGTGTGTTCACTTTTAAATCATTCAATTCAATTCAATTCAATTCATGTGTGACTCCAAATGCCAGCAAGGAAACCTGAAGGTACACTACTGTTAACCAGCACACTGAAAATAGAGGTTGTAGTGGATCACACGTTTTGGACCGCTGACCCAAGACCGCACTCCGGCTCTCTTAAATAGTCGGTCAGTTTCTAGTTATTGTTCATCATTTTCACCGGAAAAAAGCAGCTAGAGTTGATACTTGTTTATTAACCTCATCAATCATCAGAAATTAATTGACTGTGCTTCACAATGAATCTATTTATAATGATCTATGGGTTTCAGAATGATGAGAAATGAGCCATGTCCATAAAACTTTTCAAAACTAAATATATATTTTGAATAGGTAAAAAAAGTCCTCAAAAAGTTGCTAATAACAGGTCGCTGGAACCAAAATGCTATTGCACAATATAAAAAATATAATGTAGTGTTCAAAAGATTATCTACACCATGGGTATAGAATGAAATGTCTCTTGCATAATTGTTATGTACATCCTTGTTAAGTTGTAAAATGAAATGACTTGTTGTATTGTATGTCACTTGCCATAGCACAATAGAAGAAATAAGATAAAATGTTTAATATTTCTCCCACATTCTCCCGTTGCTTCTTTTATTTTTCTAATCGCGTTACACGTGTTTTCCCTGGTGTTAGGTGGAACTCGGCAGGTGCGCCCGTTCGGATTTCTGTCTCTTTCCCAACGCCGCTCCTATCTGGACTGGAGATAGGGCCACGACTGAGCCAAATCATTCAGCTGTGTCTTTAATTCAAGAAACACAGAGTGCTTTAAAATAGTAGTCTTCATGTCATGTGTCATAAGATTATAGAGCACAAAAACTGGTAAATTACGTTATATCATCTTCAAAAATAGACATAGGTGTAATTTTTTTATTACATTATTCTTTTCACTAAACGTAAAATGTAAATGCGTTTTAAATCCTGCTGACAAGATAATTCATTTGTTTGATGGAGGAATTAGATGGATTTACAATTTCTACCAGTGTGTGTCTGCAGTTGCAGATATTACAAACAGTTGATGTTTTCCCAAACCAATAATTCTAAATAAAACAACAAAATTACTACAGAAATTAGTTTGTGGACAGGGTTACCAGAAAAAAGGGGTGGAAGCAAATAAATAAGCAGCTCGTTGAACATTGAGTGACAGCATATTTTACATCAACTATGGCTTTAAAACATTAACAGCTTGTATTTCGGTCATTATGGGGTCTATTAACGGGAAACAGAACTAGAAAAATGCCAAAAAGGACTTTTTTTTTATCACGTTAAACTGCCTCTCATGAGCAAGCACAAAATAACGCAACCCACAACTCTCAAAGATGGGCAATTTTTTCTTTTTTTTTTTTTTTATAGAAGCTCAATGTTGCATCAGTAAAGCATCAGACTGTGTGGATTCCATCACTAACTAAATATATCCAGGTTAAACATTAGCAGATTTTCTGTGTGGATATGTTTGCACTGTAGGCTATATTGACAAAAGGTTCATCCTAAAATCAACCTTCAAATACTCATTCGCTTAAACACCTCCCGTGATCCTTTCTTGAAAAAACCCGGTCGTACAACTATAATTATCAAAGGAGCAAGCGACCAAAGACATTCAGTAGTTTCCATGGTGATTGAAACGCAATTCCTGCACTAAAGCCAGACGCTCGAGCGCCACAATCGTCATTTTTACACACAACAATCCTGCAGAAATCCAATAAGCAATCTGAAAAACGAAACCTGCCATATCCTGCTGTTTATTCTAGATAGACACTCCTTTGTCTCAATTTCTTACTGGCATCAGGCCGCTTTCCAAATAAACAAAGAAGCTCATGGCGAGAGGGAGAGTTAGCTTAAGACGCTTGTGTGGATTTTGTGGCTCAACTTCCAGGTTTGAATTTCATCTTCTTTTCATATCCGTAATACGTTTGGGTGTGTGAGAATAGTTTAAGCATTCACGAGAGGGTATTTATCACATTGTGCGGAGTCAATTCTGGATACACAGTCATTTTTTTGGGGACTTGCCTCCATGATAGGGACAAAAAACAGTCCTCTATGACGCAAATCCTTTAATATTAAATCGACAACATGATTTAAAGCTCAGATATGGGTTTGATAGGTCAAGCTTTGGGTTTTTGTTAGGCAATATTAGTAGTAACTATGGTTAAGGTTAGGACTTGCCTCCATTATAGGGACAAAAATCAGGTCTCTATGACGTAAATCCTTTGAATATTAAATCGACAACATGATTTAAAACTCAGATATGGTTTAAAATAGGTCAAGCTTGGGGTTTTGCTTAGTGTTAGGCAATGTTAGTAGTGACTATGGTTAAGGTTAAATCAGTCTGCAAGGAAATAAATGTAAGTCAATGTAAGTAGGGTTGGGCGATATCGAACAATATTCAAACAATATTTTAACAATGCATAAGATATGTGCTAAAATGTGCTAAAATGCGCCTGTAAATATCTTGGTTGACGTTCAAGTATCTCACACATATGAATGGACCATCAAACTAACTAAACTAACTAACTAACTAACTAACTAATTGTTTTAATTATAGACAATACACTCGATATTCTTTTGTAGCTAGCGTTAGTTTACATTTACCTGTAATTTCAAAACTATATTTCCCTCATGCGTTAGCCCCTAGTCCACCATGTCTCTTGTGCACTCATTTTTAAATCAGCCGAGGATTTGGTCTGTCCTGGAGGCCTTTAAAGCAGGCGGAGGAGAACTGCTCCGGTCTCTGACGCAGGAACCCCGACTTCCACCACCAAGTTCTCCCCACTTCACACCTCGACACTCACGTCATTACAACGGTTTGTCTGACTGAATGACTGATTGTTCACACCGCATGCACTTCAGCCCCCAACTCTGAGAACACACTTTTAAAATATAAGAGACTCCACCGAGAGCACAAAAACGTTGCAGTCGTGTCCTCCCCAGGGTTTGTAACAGTTATGATTATTTTTGACAGGGCCCATTTACCGCACTGTTATTTAAGTTTACTGTGCAAACAGGTCTGTTCCCTTTCTCGTCAGAGGCACATTGTAATTTCCCAGTTTTTTTCGTCGTATCACAATCAAAAGTATCGCTGTCTTTGTTTAAACAAGGAACACATTGGGAATCAAACTACGCAGTGGTTCAAATACAAATACTACCTAACAATTTGTCAAGATGAACATGGACATTTGGCTTGACTGTATTGACACATACCTTGTTCTGATCAGTCCAATACAGGAAGTATCCTTTAGGGTCGACGGTTAAGGTCACGGGGGTCACAGTTGTCGAATCCTGAAAGAAAAAGCAATAGAAATTCAATTTGTTAGTTAGTTATAAAGTAAAGTATTTTAGGTAGGAGCAAGTAAGTGGTTTAAGAATGAACAGGCGCAAAATGAACTAGTAAAAATATGACATTCAACACTGAAATATATCAAAGTCCAAGGATAATTGGCTGACACAATCATCAATATTGGAGTTTAAAAGCCATGTTGTTGGAACATAGGGGACATAAGGGAGCAACTTTTTACAGGGACAGAACATTTTATCCAATCAGAGATGTTATCTAAAGTCACAATAGCGAATTTTGTATTTCTAAAGACAAATATCACGATGAATGTTAATATTGAGACTATTCATGCCACTGACACAATAATCCACAGTATGTCAAAGAAGTTACATTTCAATGTGTTAGGAAGAAAGTGCAGAACATTAGGGGACGTATATTTGAAATTATGACATCACATTCTACACCGTGAACACAACACACTAAGTGGCTTGTGAAGTGAAGTGGCTTGTTTCTCCACAAACTTGAAACTTTTCTGCTGGGGGATCAGCAGGTGGCTCCATGGAGATGTACTTACTTTGCCTCTAACATTCATTCAAAAGAATTGCAAAAAACAAATCTATTTCCATGAAGAATGTTCTCAAGTTTGGTTTGAACATTCCATTAGCCGCTTGAACATCTATAAACAGTTACTTCATTCACCTTCTACTGCTCCAATCTCGTCGTTCTACTACCAGCTGTATAGGGCTTTAGCTATTTAGTCTATGTGGTTTTAGTCGACCAAAATTGGTGTTAGTCGACTAATCAAGCAGTTTGTTTAATAAGACAACAGCAGAAAAGAGTGAGTGAGCTGTAGGTGAAGATTTGGGAGTGACTCATTAGTTTAAATACATGGTTTCTTATTACTTCTCTGTCTAAATACTGTGGTTGTGGTCTTGTGAGTACACAGTTGGATACATGGACAGATCACAGATACTGACAAGTTTTCACAGCTTCTGCCAGTTTCACGCCATTGTCCTCTTTAGTCAACTGATCGATCGACAAGGCATTTAGTCTTTAGTCGACAGAGAATTCCTTTAGTCGACTACAACCTCACAGCTATTTTTAAGTTTCAAAAGGTTAAAAATAATCAAATACAGGCTCTTAAACTCCATACACACTAATAGTCGTAACACAATCTGTTGCGCGAGTTTCCGGCGTGACGTTACTGCAGTGGTGTTTTAGGAGCACTACCCGCTCAGGCTGAAGGCTGCGTGGTGGCTTCATTTGGACCTGACCCAACACACAACACTTTTATCTGTGTTGACGTGTACACACAAACACACTATTATGACCTCAAGGCAAACATGGCGACGACACAAGATATTATTGGCCTCTTCTAAAAAAAGCTTGTTTTTCTTTTCTCTCTTTGTCCACAGTGGCTCGACGGAACAGGGGCCCGTCGTATTGTCCTTCTCGATCAATTGATGATAATTATGACATCAATTCTTGTTGCGCAACGGCCCAACAGCTGTATTTCCTGGCAATAATGCTAATGCTGTTACCGATGCTTTTGATAATATACAAACCAGTCTGCACTATTCTGCGACTGCAATTAAATCAAATACTACTACAACTATCACTTGACTCCTTTATGCACAAAAAGTAAACATCTACCAACTTTACTGCAAGCTAGATAAGTATCTTTGGACTATGGAATAGGGGCTCAATTTTATTTTCATTTCAGTCAATGAGCTTGGTTGTCGATTCAATTCCATTTTGTCTTATTAAAAATGTATGCGATGTCTTTCAATATTAATTTCATGAACATAAACAATACAAAGTTTGAACTCCAAACCCCATGTTTTTACCTACAAGAGGGTGGACTGTGGATCTAAACTGGGCGATATTGACAAAAACGAATACCTCAATCATTATTTTTTAAGCAACAGGACAATCCCAAACACGTGGAAATTACCCGTTTCCCAGCAATCAGTTTCTCCAACAGTTAGTTTGACAGTTTGACATGGTGCTATGAAAAAAATGTATCACACCTCTGAACAGAATTCCAATCTTGTGACCTCATGGTTCTCCACCTGGATGTACACATATTCCTCATGAGTCAATAAAATAAACAAAAACCCCTCTCTTTCCCATTTATTTAATTTGTTTTGCAGTTGGGTTAATTGTATTGATTTGCCATTAATGCATTTCGATTGTCTTTAAACTCTCTGGTCAAACACAACATACAAACACAGGACCAACATGAACATGAAACAGATGAATAGATAACATAAAAAACAAAAGGGGTTCATGCTACAAAAAAAATGCATCAAACCCAAAACCTGACCTTGAGTATGATCAAAAAAGTAGGGATAAGACCATTCCTTTGCATATCTTCTAAACAACCTTTGCGAATATTATCTATGTTTCAATATACTGTCCACTTCTACCTTTCCATTAAAAAAGCCTAAGCTGATCATTCCAAAAATAAAAAAACAACCTCGTAAACAAACCATGGACATAAGTTACACACACTAAGAAGCCCTAAGAAACACTTTAACACTTGTTAAAACTGACAAAATGCCAAATATTAAAAGAGCTCCATGAACTGAATCATTAGTTTAAAACAAATCTAATCGCAATGCTCGTCAGAACAATCGTAATAGTGCCATAAACATGCAGCTAACGCATTATTAAACTAAAAGTATCCGACGTCTAGTTCATACAATGACACCGATCCTCTTGGGTGCACGTTTCTTTAAATTATACGTCACTCTCCGTCAGTCCACAGCGACAGGAGCTCAACCCAACGGTGGCCTATTGTCCTTCGAAATCAATAGCTGTGATGAGCGCATTAGGGAAGCACGTTCGCCGCACGTAGCAGAGATAACATAAGCAAGTGTCTGCATGTTCCAGCTAATGATGTCTTTATCAGCGCTACAGCAGACAGAGCATCGCATCCCCGACACGAGCGCGTCCGTGCGCGGGCGGCGGTTTCAATCTATGGCAACAGTCCTCTGTCGTCACCGCAAAGAAGCAGTTCAAATAAAAATATGATATGACTTCTGGACGTTCTCCCAAAGTCAAATTAGGAAGGAATGTCTTGCCTGTATGTCAAGGTTAGTTCATTTTTCCCTAATATAAAGCACACAACATGATTTTGTGTATCTATTATTTCAGCTGTATTTGTATTTGCAGACTTTAATAACCTTCACATTTGACACATCCTCCAAATAGTGCAACCTGTCAGCACCAGTGGGTGATAAAAGACGAGGATCTCGCTCAGAAGTAGTCGGATGATTAGTGAACTGTGCATTATTTAGGGGGAATTAGACATAAAAGTGCCTCGGACAGGTCGGACGACTCCTTGAACTAAAATGCAGTTACAATAAATATATTTTGAATTTTGCCAAAAATTATATAAAAATGTTATTCCAGAATAGCACATTTTTTGGGTTTATAATTTCACTTCCTGTTTGTAATCGATGACATCACACTAGGAAATTACCCAGCAAACACTGGGCCAAAACTCATCTAATATCACAATAAAATATATTAGAGCGACTTTATTTTGTTGAATTCATTCAACAATTCATTCAATTAAAAAAATGTGTTTCTTTGTGTGAATTATGCATAAACTTTGACTGGAATGAGTGTCCCTAGTGTGATGTCACTTACAGTCATTTTCTATAGATTTTTCCAATGTTTTCTCCCCAAATACCTACTTGATAGGTGTAAAACTATCATTTATATTTACAACAGGTATAAATACACCAAATAAAGTGACAATTAGAAAACCTGTCATGCGCACTTTAAGCCTGGTGTCCACTGCAAGGTTTTTTTCAACTTGAAACATTGTTTAGATGTCACCCAAGGAATATAAATCATAAAACAGCACATATGCACACAGTTCAATAGTGGTGAAGTCACAGAAGTTGTACTGGTTTGCCGAAGATAGCGCTATATGCTAGCAGTAGTTTTCCGTGCTAGTTGTATTTTTTCGTTACCTGCTAGATGTATTTTTCCGTTTAAGTTACTAAATAAAAGGAAGATTCTTTTACTTTGACGGAGCACTTGTGTTTACCATTGGTCACGTGTTTCACAGAGATAGATTGATCAATTGCAGCTCGTCGTTGGTCGTGATCTTTATCCACTTCTCACAGGATTGAATTCACACAAATTTGCACAAGGGAAATTACTTACACGGTAGATCACACATTACAATATAGTAACAAAAAGCCAAAAACAATGGTAAAAAGATCTGACTGCCCTTGTTATTTAATCCTGAATCTACTCCAGAACAGTGAAATTAAATGTAAAGTGCCAACAACATTAACCTCATCACTCAGAACGTTTGTATTCATAAAGCAGCTCACATAATGAGGGAAGTGTAAGGATTTCACTGTCATGGTGAAGAATCATTAAATTAAATCTCCCGATTCACGACACACTAGACAACAATGCCATCTCCGCCCCATTAAAGCTCTGCCCGCCCAACACAAACACAAAACAAACAGCCATTAGCTTGATGATACTGACGAAAAGCTGCCACATCACAGGTATTCGCTATGGTGACGCTTGCTATGGCAACACCGACCTTCCTGTAAAATCTATCAGAGGCTGGAGAGGAATCGCTCGGGTTGTGTTCACATGATTGCACAATTTCCACATGCTTGATTGGAGGACAAAAGATTGAGCGAATAGTGCAGAATGTATAGTTTTACGTACAGTGTTTACAGACAGCAGGATTCAGAGTGTGCAATAGTCAAGCAGCAGACGGCACCAGTTAATATTGTTCATATCTTGATTTACAAAGACAACAGCGAAATGATAAAAAAAAAACAGGATCATCGAGGGCTTTTAAAATAAACTTTTTAAGGCCAGAATGACTTGTTTGACAGTAATAGTGAAAGGGGGGCAGATACTTCAATAGAAAGAGAATGCGCCGATTCACTGCCGCGCAAACTTCCCGTTTGGAACGCGGCAGCTAGCGGCCTAGCCATGTCCAGTACTCTATACAGTCTATAGATTAGCCCTGTTCATGGGTTTCAGGCACATTGTTCCTTCCTGATTTTAAGGCATTTGGGAAGACTTTTCCCCATTCAAAAGACTTTATTTTGATTTGTACTGCCTTTAACAACAAAATCCTTATGCCTGAATCCCATGAATTGTTTCCTTTGTTTTGGTCTAAGCCTCTTAAACCACCTCTTCTCCTTTGCCAGGATCTGGACTTTGCTGCCCTCAAATGTTAGTAGTAGCTCTTGAGAAGATGTTGGTCCATTCTCTTTTGGAGCAGCTGTTTGGTTTCACCCTTGTAGCGTTCACTACGGTCTTCACTGACTGGAGTAAACCACATCACTTTGTTTGTGCCCCAGAGTTGTGTCCTTTGGATGAACCAGTTTTTTGGCTTGGTTTGAAACAGATCGTGATGTAATGTTGTCTAAAAATCCTTTGGAGCTTCTCAGAAACTCCAGCCGTGTAAGGAACTGTTACACCTTTTCTCCTAAACTCTGATTCTCCGTTGTCTGTTTTTTGGGCTTTCTTAGATCTATTGAAGGCCTTTTTCTTCTGACTATTTTCCCACATGCAGAGAGCACTTTCTGGATGTGTTTCAGTCTGAGCTCGGGGGAAACACTTGAGCTCTGTGCAGAAACGTCCTAATCAGTCAGAAATGTGCCTTCAATAGAAATTACTTTTGAAAATAAATGCATTTCTCTGAACAGATTTAGTGCGTTTCTGTCCGTGTTCAGATTATTGAACACATCTCGACTGCTGATCCACATGATGATGATAAAAATACAAATTGTTTTCACAAAAGGAGGCCTGGGTGAAATGAGCTGAACTGAAAGACAATAACTTGTTTGTGTTTCTATTATAAACCAAGCACAGAATGCGCTCAGCTGGAAGCAGCTCATGACTGATGGACAGGATGTGACTTTAGACCAGTTTACAGCGTCGGGACAAAGAAATGCAACAAATAAACATCTACATCTACAATATTTATCCTGACTGAGCAGTTTAGACACGCTTCGCTTCATACGTATTAGAGCTATTACTATGACATATAATAGCAGTAATGCTAGCCATGTAAAAGTGTCATTAAATTAAAACAAAGAGGTAACTAGGGATGTCAAGATTATTCAATTAATCGATAATCGTGATTATTTAGGTCATAATATAATACTACCAACTAAAAAATAATAATCGTGACCATTTTAGAAGCAAAAGTACTTTATTTCAGTTCAATCTATACTGTACAAGGTTTGGCTGTTCATTTTAACTTACATAATTATAAGTGTGTTATTACGACGGAGTATAAGGGCCAACCAAAATTTTAAAAATGTGAGGCACTACGAGAATAAAGTCATAACATTTTGACATTAAAGTCATAATTTTATGAGATTAAAGTCGATGCCAGAAAAAAGCCAGAGAATAAACTCATAATTTAACGAGACTAAACTCATAATTAAATTAGGAGTTTATTCTCGTAAATATAGTACTTTTTTCTGGCTTCGACTTTAATCTTATAAAATTATTACTTTAATGTCAAAATGTTATGACTTTAGTCTTGCAGTGCCCCGCAATTTTTCATTTGGGTTGGCCCTTATATTCCGTCGTAGTGTTAGCATTCAGGAAGTTGAATTTGATCAATCTGGTCACAGAACAAAAGAGTAACTGTGATCAATTTGAGAAAATTAAGCATTTGACTGTTTTTTGGTGTAAGTAATCGTGAATAATCGTTACATTGTGAACATGGACTAAATGGGATTTTGCATTGACCGGCCTGTGCCAAAGTACTTCCTCTATCTTTTTGTTTTTATCATTTTGTTTTGTTTTTTAAAAATGATTTTAAAAAATTGTTATATATAATTTTTAAATCTATAAAATATCAAACATTTACTTATTATTTTGAAATGTAAAATACTCTCAAGAAATAAAGTGCTGACGTAAAATAAACGTATTATGACTTTTTAAGTTAATTTAGTTCAAATCTAAGAGTCAACTTTGCATTTTAAAACCAATCAGACGGATGTGTCGGAGTAAATAATTTATTGGACGAGCACTAAACCACAAAAGTGTGTATCTGGATGCTTTCCACGTTTTGCAGTGAACGTGGCTGATAATGTGAGAGCAAAAGCTTTTCTCCATCACAGTTTTCATGTTTTTTTTCGTGCTTTCTCTGCATGACCACTGCTGAACCACATCCACCATTAGACACGTCCTTTCTTTGTGGGCAACATGTTTAAAAGTCTAATATTCTAATGGCGTGAACCCAAATGTGGTCAATTAAGCACTACACTGTCATCTGTCCAACTCGGCCATTTCATGATTAATGCAGGGAGATATTAGCCGGCAGAGTCGTGCTTAATGTGAGTTTGAAATGAAATAAAGTGTCTGACAAACTGCTTTAGGGGATGTAGAGGCAGGACCAGGCAAAACATTATTAAAGCCACCATTTTTACTCCATAAACCATCATGAGGAGCTGATTAGAGACACGAGCGGAGCAGAATTCAGCTCAAAATGCAAATGACTTCCGCAGTTACTTTGAAAGCGTCCATAGCGTCTCATTTAACAGAAGAGAAATGACGCAAGGGCTGTTTGATTAATCGAATTTTAATAAAAGATCGACATTCAATCACTGTTTGGAGTTCGGTCTCTGGAAATTAAAAGTTTGTATTGTTAATGTTCAGGAAGTCAATATTGAAAGCCATTTTTATTTGTTTTTAATGAGACAAAAATATAATTAAAAAACCTGTCATGAAAAAAAAGCTTATATTTTACTATTTTTTGTTCTTTTATGTTTTTTTTCCTTCTTTTTTTTCTTTCTGAAATGTGAAGCAACTTTAAAGTGCCTCTGACAAGTTAGACGACTCATTGAATTAAAATGCAGTTAAGATAAATATATTTAGAATTTTGCTAAAAATTATAAAAATGTTATCACAGAATATCAAAGTTTATAATTTCACTTCCTGTCTGTGATTGATGACATCACACTAGAAAAAATTTATCTAATGTGAATTTTTTTTTTATTTGACAAATAAAAACATATGAGAGCGACTTTATTTTGTTGAATTAATGTTTAGAGAGTCAAAAAAGTTGTTTCTTTGTGAGAATTATGCATAAACTTTGACTGGAATGAGTGTCCCTAGTGTGATGTCACTTCCTGTCATTTTTCTTCCGATTTCAACGTTTTCTCCACAAATACTTACTCGATTGGTGTAAGACTATCATTTATATGTACAACAGCTATAAATACACCAAATAAAGCCGCAAGTAGGAAATCGTAAAAACCTGTCATCAGCACTTTAACAATTCTGTATTATATATATACAACACAAAACACAGAACAGGCAAAAAACAAAAAACAGAGACCGAAACCAAAAATAAAATTACAAATGGACCAACTTGAAAACAAAGGAAACACAATCACGACACCAATAAATTAAAATAAGCGTCCCATTGAGTCCAGAGTCATTTTCTCATGAGATTTACCGGATTTAGCTTTCTCTACAGTTTGTTTGTTAATTTCCTTTCATTGACTGCTGCTGTTATTGTTTTGAAGTGTCCTTGCTTGTCCTGAAAAGCCCTCTATAAATGAGCTTACTAATATTATCGCCATGCAAACTAAAACATGCAGGATAAGTCACTCCTGAAGCTCATCCTGACCGTGAACCTGCTTAACCTCTGGACAACTGCGTTCTGCTCCTGAAAAACTGACTCAGCTGCACTGAAGCACGGGTCAAATGCAGGACAAATTACTAAACAATTAAGTATTAACTTTTGACCCAAAAAGGATTAGCACAGATTACACAGAATAAATGACAAGCCAGTTCAAGAGCAGACAAGAGATTACAAATACAAAACAAGATTTAAAGCCAAGTTACTCAGATATTTGCATAATTTTATACAAAAGAAAGTTTAAGCCAGTCTAATGTGATTGCGATTAGATTAGTAAATTTATGTTTTCAAATGAAGCATTGGTTGACAGTCCAGGAACACAAACATCTGACAAAGATTGAAATATAAACTGCTAAACTAATATTTGAACATATTTTAGAACATAATTTATTTTATTTTATTTTATTTTAATCAACATTTCGTCATCTAAAATATTTTCGTCACAGTTTCCATTAGTGTCATATTTCTGCTGACTAAAACTATATTTATGTACATAAAAGGTAATCCTAAAGACTAAAAGGACATGCATCTTACAAACCAAAACTATGATTAAAAGTAAATAGATATAAATTTTAAAAAGTATTTTTTTGTTGTTGCAAATAATAAAAACTAAACATAAACAAATCAATTCTAAATCTAGTAAAATTAAGTAAAACCAAAAAGAACTCAATCTTTACAAAAATTGCAGATTTATTGTAACATTTTGAGCAGCAAAAGGAAGCATCACATTTGTTGTTCTTACTTTCCGCTTTGGCCTGTCACGATAATCACTATATCAACTAATTGTTCAGTAAATAATAGCGGCATTTGTGGGGATGTTTTGTTATTTTTTTTGTCATGCATTAAGATTTGAGCCGAAGAAATTAAAATCAGTAACTTTTATGACTCGTTACAGAAACAAACCAATTACTAAAGTGATTCATTCTGCCATTCATTCATCGCAGCACATGTTTTTAAAGAAAGTTGTACATTTACTGAGATTATCCTACTTGAGTCATTGAGTAAGTGGCATAGAGTAGTTTTAGTGCTACTATCTGTCACTCTTCTGTAGCAATATCTCGCTCTTCAAAATGCGTTATTGTGACAGGTATCTGCGCCAACTTCAGACAGGATTTTGACGTGACTGCACTGAACACCGCAGAGACACAAAGAATACTTCCTAAGGTTCCTAAAGTCTACACTCGAGACCCCTTAGCGGAGATGAAACTATGACACTTTCTCCGACGCAGACGCTCTTAGCAGCTTTACATCTGCTCAGCGTAAACAAAAGCGGATATCACAGTCAGGAGGAGGAGGAGGGAAAGTGACGACAGGTTTTTGGAGCAATAGCAGCGTCTGTAGTTTGGACGTGCCGTGCGACGTCTTATCTTCTGTACCGTCTGGAACTACAGGGCCGTGCTTTTTACTCCACAGGTCCACAGTCAGGAGAACAACGTGGTGAGGAGCAGAGTTTAGACTTTTCATAAGTTGTCTACGTCAAATTAAATAAAGTCAATTATGAAAAATAATCATTAGCTGAACTATACAGACTCTAAATAATTGTTCATCGCAGTCAAATCAATCAAATATTGATCAGTACAAGGGGAAAGTTGCCCAATGTGGAGCACTGAAGAGCTCGGACAGTGAAGTGACCTCCACCCCCGTTTTCACGGGGCTGTTCTGTGCAGAGTGTGTAAAAGCTATCTCGTGCACAAATGAATTTCTTATGAACTCTTTGCCACACAGAGACATTTTCAGACACTTTTACCTCAAACCAGAGCTATCAGTTTCTGCTTATTGTGTCCAAAGAGGCTTACGTACGTTTTTCTATTTTTGGATTCGGGTTCAAAACAGAAACCCCCAAAGAACAAACCAGACCATCTCAGACCACATTATGTCTGAATATTACAACTTTATTGGCATAGTACTGCCCGATATTTTTGTTTTGAATGAGCTTCACGTCGACTACTTCAACACTTGATCACATTTTATTTAAACAAAATCATCTAATCGTCAGTTTTATTCTCAAAAAAGCCTTTTTTTACTTTATTCGAGTCATTATTATCTTCAAGCTTTTATTTTGAAGGCCAGTGATCTTTTCTTTTTTTTTTTTTACATTCTGCAGCTTCTTTTATCAACATGTGTTCCTCCAAGTTGAATAATTGAATTAGAAAATGCCGTGTATTTCAGTTCTCAATGTGAATAAGCAAAAACGCACTTTACACGGACCATTTTACTAGTCTGTTTTTAGATTTCTTTCATTGTTTTGGGTATTTGTTTTAACCCTTTACGTCTATATTTTTATGCTTATACAATGCCAGTGTGGAGAATGGAGCGATCTTGCAGCAAGACTGTTTCCATCTCGTTATATACAGGGGAGATAAGGTTTGTACGCTGCGTCGTGTGTGTGTGTGTGTTGGATGAGGCGTGTTATGCAGGAAAGGACTGGTCGGTCTGGAGATACGCCCACATGCTCACACTCAAAACACAAACATGACGCCAGTGGAAACAGACCCTCACGCCGTCCTGAGTCCTGAACAAGCCCCATCCAGATAAAGGAGGGCTGTCAAATTAAAAGCAGTGTAAGGAGGAAGTGTCTGGGGTGATGGACGTGCGGACGGGAGGTTGTTCAGTTTGTCGTAATAAAAAAAAATTTTAATAAAAAAAAATAAAAAAGATTTCATAATATTAATGTATTTATATTTTTTTATTTCATGATTAATACAGTTTTCTTTTTGTATTTTCTTTTTGTTTTACTATAGTCATTTGATTACTAATGCATGTTTGTTTTATTTTAATGGTTGTTCTGTGTTAAATTTCTCCTGATTAAAACTTAAAAATAATGTTTAAAACAAACTTAATAATCAGGACTAATTGTGACAAATCAATTACTGAAAGAATAGCTGACTATTTTAATACTTGTTAGTTGTTATCTGTACTTTAGAGACTCTAAAACACATGCCATACATTATTTTATAACAAATATAACCACTTTATGTTTAAAAAGCTCTTATCATTGCAGCTGATTTTTTCTAAAACGCCTGGCTAAAATAAGAGTGTAAAGCTGAGACTCTGTAGTTTTGGACTCTTTACTTTCAATTCTGCCTTGATTTTCTTTGGTAAATATAAGTAGGAGTAAAGCTGGTTTGTGAAGGGCCTGATTGACATTAGTTTTGGCATTAGTTGAGTTTTCACAATTCCTCTTTCAAAAAATGAAACTAATTTTACAACAAAAACAAAAATTTAGGCACATAAACTGAAGCTGACTCATCCCAGAATGTTTGATTTGACCGGCAATAAGAGTGTCACAGCTTAATTTTTGTGTGTACTTTGCGTTTTGTGTTTGCGTTTATCAGACGGTGGCCACAAAGGAATAAATTAAGAAAAAGTCAGACGATACGATTGAATCTGCATTTTCAGTTTTCACTTACGAAGATGCGGTTTAAATGCACTTCTCTTTACAGTCGTTTTTGCACGGGATTCTGAATGTTGAGAGGCCCTAGTTAATTCCAGGAACGTATAGTCTTTGCGTGAAAACTAGTTCTGTACAAAAACTAGTTCTTGATGCATTCTTCTTCTCTGCCACCAGGAGCAGCGATCGACAGACCACTGTCTACGTTTGTGGTTTACGGTGGGAATAAGAGCGCCACCGTGCAAAAACTCCACGCGTACAGATCTTGTGCCGCTAGAGAATCAAACCTTCTTGCCGTGAGATCAAAATGCCGGACTAGCAACGTTCCATATTTTAGAGGAAATGCCAGAAATTTTGATTGACAGAGAGCTGTTTACTGCGTTCGCATAATTTCCTCTCGCCGCCATCTGCATGGTCCAAAATTCACACCCGGCTCCGCGCGCGCACAAACCCACATCGACGTCGTCTGCTGCGTGCCCAGTGAATCACCTGTGCTTTCACTGTCTGCGCGCGAAAGATTATGTCACAAAATTATCTTTCCAAAGGCCACTTACGTAAACCTGGCAGGACATAATGGACGATCATAACGGCCCCTTATCAAGGAGGGAACAAGGTGGTCCGGAACAGGTAGCAGAGCGGCAGGACGCGACAGTTTGAAGAGAAGATTATTACAAAAAGAAACGTACAATGTGCCCACAATGTGCCCACTTTTGCTACAATTATAGTGAAAAGAAACAGTGCGATTTTGGACAAGAAAAAGAAAGTAAAATTCCATTTCAATCACAAATTCATGAAACATTTGTGATCAACTTCCTTGAATCAAACTTCTGTATTTGTCTTTTGCTGTGTAATTTCAATAAAGATGCAATGTTTTAGGGAAGATATGTGTATATATAGATTAAAGGTGTACTATGTAACTTTTCTGGCCACCTTGTTGTCACGGAAATGTTATGGCTTTGCAGAAAAGTTTCATGGATTGACGTCACGCATATCCAGCTCGCTTTTGTTTCGATTACTATAGTTTTAATTTCTAAAAATGTCAAGGAAAACATGCTTTCTTATTGTAAGTGGAATCGCCGCTCCACAGATCCGCCACGCTCGTCGTCATGGAGATACGTTTAATGCCTTACCAGGGAACAAAGCCATAGTACCTTTAAAGCGAGAGGCACTTGTTTGGTCAGTTTGCCCTCTCCACATATCAGCTTTCACCTAAAAATCTGCCCAAATCTGCACCTAAAGTTGTTTTATTATGTCATTTCATCGACTTCAAAGTCCCTTTTCTCTAAATGCATTTTTCTCCCACAGACATAAAGATCAGCTCTTAACACAGCAGTACCTAAACACACCAAACTTTACAATCTTGTGCTTCATCAGATTGTGACAGATCCTGCAGACGGACGTTAACTGGTTCAATGATGTAAAGCAAAGTTAGAAAAGTGCTGTATAAATGTGTCCTTTTATAATTTTAACTGATTCTAAACCAGTTTTAATATTTTGACCCAAGAAAAATGTGTCAACGTGCAAGTTTTCTTCAATAATTGTGATTAGATTGTGACTTCTACAATGATATTGTATTATTTACTATAAGAAGGGTTATAAGAAATGCATTGGTAAATTCACTGACGCTCAAAGGTTCAGTGAGACTTCAGTGTTATATTTACAGTATTAACCTGGACTAAGTCTGTTGTGGAAATGGACTGAACAAGGTCTAAAACTATCTGAATGAATCAAGTCCCAGCAGACTAAAAGTAATATTTCTATATCCCGATATTCAGCCCTGAAGATGCAATCGACCCAAAAGAGCAACAGCTTCTTGCTCGGAGTCCAGCGGAGCGTGCCATGGATGTGTCATCGTAGTAAATGTACACTGCGGCCGACCACCTTGCGTTTTAAGGTCATTTTTGAGTGTGAAAATCTGTAAAAAAATCAATTGCAAAGAGGTGGATACGTTGCTCAAAACCATCTCTTCCAAAGCGCTGAGCCAAAACACGCAAATACATTGTTTTAATTGGCGAATTCGCGCTTTCCACAGCAGAGAAAAGGTAAATTGGTGCCAGAATATAAACGCACGTACGAGTATAAACAAAGCACATGGAGCATCGCGGTGTTTTTTTTTTGTTGTTGTTGCTGTGACCACTGCGCTATAACAAACCAAATACAACGCGTAAAACCACCCGGAGCCGCCTGAAATCCACGGCCGAAGCTCGCGTAATGCAGCGCGGGCACGGGGAATATCTGCATGCGGTAAGCCGACTGGACTTACACGGGGCTATACTTACATCGTCCCATTTCATAAATTTGTTGCCCCGCTTCAGGCACTCGGGCACGGACACTGGTTTGAGCTGCAGCGCGTGGACTCCCGGCTGTGCCCCTGCCATTGACGGATCGAGTCTTCGCGCACGACAACGGGATTTCAAAATAGTAGTAGTCACTTCCACTCGCGGCTTATCCTCTCTTCACTCTTCTTCTTCTTCTTCTTCTTCTTCTTCCCTCCGTTGTGAGCTGCCTTTACGGTTTGCAGGCTGTAAATTTTGGAAAGCCCCCCCCTTCCACTGTGCTAGAAATGCCAGTGTGTCATGCCCGCATTGACAGGCTTTGGAGCGCGGCGGAGGCGGACGCACAGGCGCAGCGGACCCGGCCACTGACTGACAGACAGACTGCTGGAACAGAAGCGAGAGAGAGGGAGTGAGGGAGAGAGGGAGAGAAGGCTGCTGCTGGACTCAAATGTTACAGAAGCAATGCAGAGAAGGAGGAAAAAAAGAGGAGTGAGCGAGCGCCGCCGTGCGTCAGCGGCAACAGCGGCGCAGCAGAGCGGGACGCGGCCCACGCAATGACAGGTGGTTTGAGAGAGACAAGACAACAAACAGTGAGAGAAAACACGCTCTGGCTGCATTTTACTGCTAATAATGCAGTAATAACACGAATGCAAACCGAATAACGCACTTGTAGCCCGTTTCTCAACGCGCCACAGCGTAAATGTTGTTAAGCAGCTGAGGTCTAATGCGCAGTCATGATCATAATCATTTTGTCTGAATGTACAGCTCCATGTGAGTCCAGCAGCAGTGTATGGTGCCGTTGTTGTACAGCTACATTTACCAAAGTAAAAAAAAAAAAAATAAGAACAGAAAAAGGAATTCAATTTGAAATTCACTTTCAATAATTATCTGTTTTCAAAATGTGTAAAGTGTTAGGCTGGTGGTACGTGGTCTTAATGTACCCCTCCAGATCAGGTAATCAGGGATTCAAAGAACCACAGTTAACTTTTGAGACCAGTTCAAATAATTTCTGAATGTAGGGTGAATAATCCACACTTCTGTCATTGTTTGGGTTAGTCCTGGTTTTTGGTCTGGTCATAAACCTGGTTTAGCCATAGATAATAAATGGAAAAGTCATGTTATTGACATTAGTTCTGACAGTCCTCGGCGGGACAAACATTTTTACTTGTTTTAGAAACATTGGTTTAAATCTGTGTTAAAAGGTGCAAATAACCTCGATCACAGAGATGTTCTTGATTCACTTGTTTGTTCAATTTGACGATGAATTTCATTAATGGATGTTATTTCTTTATCTGCATTGTTTCACACTATGACATTAAACTGATCCATCTCCACGGAGACAAGAGGGTGACGTCACCAGGCTGAGTTGGAGGTCAGATCTATGGAGAGGCGAGCCCTCTCACAGTAACAACATGTTTTTTGAGCAACAAATGCAAGACAGAAGTTTAATGCCATACTGTGGGACATTGGAGGCAACACAATAAAAAATCTTCATAGAGACATGTAAGTGACGGACACAGAGACCATTTACTACAGACATCAAAAGGATTTACACATTTGTTTTCATACCTGAACTTTGTTGCCGTAAATGATAATTGTTTCTTTGTCAATTTTTTTAAAAAAGTGAATAAAATTGTGTGGTACAAAATCACAAGAATATATATTATTTATATATATATATATATATAGTGGTAGAAAGTATAGAAAGCCAGTGACACACCGCCAGTCTCCATATCTGCTGGTGTTTGGGACCATGTGAAGGTCCTGCTCTCTCTGTTTTACTGAGCCTTACTGTGGTCACAGGTCAGACTTGTTAGGTCTGTTCTGTCTCTCTTTAAGAAGCGCCAACTGGGCAAAAAGGTCAGAGAGTGTAGAACAGCAGGTGGACGAGCGGACACGGGCACAAAACAATTACAAAGTACAAAACAGAATTCAAAAGTAGTGTAGCAGAACACAACTTTATATTGTAACCACACTACAGCGCCACAGAGGGAGATGTAAAATGAACAATTACCATACAAACAGGAATGTCTTGAAATAACAATTTACTGTCACGATTATTGTGAGAAGAAACATCATAATATTACAATTATTCACAATAATTGTGAATGAAATAAAATCCTTAATTTTCTTTCATTCTAATACATCATCACTGTTCCTTTAATACTTGCCCAGCTTTATTCAAACTTTCTGAATGCAACAGTAAAGTAAAGTATTGTAAGTGATATAAACAGCCACATATAATGCACAATATACGTTTGCGTGTACTTTTTGTGGTCCAGATTAAAGAGAAATTCCATCATTTTGCCTTTAAAATTGTCACGATTATTAGTCTTTAGTTCTTACATTTATATTGTGACCTGAATAATCATTATCGATTAACCGGTTAATCTTGACAACCCTACATACAAATGCAGTCATGTTTTACTATAATCAATAATAAGCCACCATATATACAGTGGTGCTTTTCCAGGTGTCGAGAATATTCAGATCACAACATAATTGTAGGAACCAAATTATATTCTTTGGGATTTAGAAGCAATTGTAAGCAATTTAAAGTTGATCTATGCGCTCTAAAACTGTGCATTTTCATCTGTCTGTGTCACAGGTATTAATTCCAAAAATAGAAACACAGAAAGGCTGAAAAAAAGTTTAGGCTGAAACCTATACGTAAATAAAAGCAAAACTAAGAATTTCCCTTTTGTTCAGTCATGAAATTTAAGTTAATCTTGTGACATTTCTCCTTATGTCGTTCCCAGTTTAATATCACTCATTCTCTCTCCAGACTTGGCGGTGACAAGATATTTTTTGAATCCACAGGTGCAGCACCCCCTACGCCGCATTCATCACCGGCGAGATGTGAAGTGTCTTGCCTAAGGACCACCAAAACGGCAAACTTAGAGGTGAAATACCACTGTCACTTGGTAAATTGATAAAAGAACATTCACACAAACACAGTAAAGCTATAATATCTAATACTCCAAGTAACAAGGTATCAATATTCAATAAAAGAGTATTTACCTTTTCGGAATAGTTTTAATTTGTCTTTCTCTATTCGTAGGTATCAGGCAAATGATCCTGGTTGAAAAGATTTTGTGAGGACCCTATACAAAAGAAATCATTCAAAAGATACTACTCTGCCTGTTCAAAACAAAAGGGGGAAAAAAGAAAAAAATTGCTTCAATTCTGCAAATAGGTCCTCTTTTCCTACTCGATAACTGCTGCAACACGGTATTTAAACGCAACTGATGCAGTGAGAGCGGCTTCTCATTTCTGAAACAACCATGTGGAAAGACAAATCCCGTGGTCATGGATGAGATGTCAGTGTGTTTTGAGAAGGGACAAATCATTGGCATCGAGCAGAACATCTACGGAGAAGCAGAAACTAATCTACAACTTTTATTTTATACATTGATTTGAATTGTGCCATTTCCATAACAACAAAAGGACAGTTGCCATGGCAAATGCTTCAAATCAGGAAAGAATCATTGTGTCTGAAACCCATGAATAGCAGACTAGTGTAAGACTATATTAATATACTTGTTAGTAAAACTTGTTATTAAAGATTATGTCATTTGTCTGGTGAAGGGTCTGCTTCTTGTTTCCATGGAGATGTTATTGCTTTGCAAGGAATGCTCATCTATCTCCATGGAGACAGGTATGATGCCACAAGGCAAAGTTAAAGGTCAGAGGTCTCATTTCTCTCTCTTTTTCGCTCTCAGTATAGCGTAAAACACATACTTTGAAGAAGTACAACTACAGTAGGTGGCGATAATGTAACACTATGGATACCAACTGCCATAAAACACCAAAGAAGAAAAGATGTGGAATTCTTATTAAAAGTGTACATAAGGATAAAACACAATTTTACCCCCTTTTACTCCGTCTCGTCTCTGAAAGCCCAGACTCACAAAGTTCAGCGTTTGTGGATGTATGTGTATATGTATGTATATGTATTTTTTTTGCAATAAAAACACATCGTTAATGACAAAAAAAATAGATGTTTAATGCCACTGTGGAACATATCTGGCAAAGCAATAACATCTGGTGACAAAATAATAATAATAATATTATTATTATTATTATTATTATTATTATTATTATTATTATTATTATTATTATTATTATTATTATTATTATTATTATTACAGAGTATTTATGTAGCGCTTTTCCACCAAGCCACTCAAAGCAAACTATCTGGCCCTCACAGACTCAGAAATGACTTGCGGCTCTTTCCCTTCTGTGTGACTGAACTAAAGTTTTTCACTGCCTTCTGGACTTCTTTTAGTTCAACGTTCTCATTAAATAAAACATCTGCCTTGTAGGCTACCCACCACCCACACTGTATATTTTGTATTATCCTAAAAGAGAAACTATTTTGGTGCTTTGGGCGTTTTTTTTCCTCTGTCTGTCTGCGGCCGTATACAAGCGGCTGCCGTGGACAAAGAGATGTGCCAAAGTTAAGATACAAAATCCTGTCTCGCTAAACTTTAGAGATTTATTAATTCATAACAAAGAAAATATAATATTACACCTACATGTGGTTTCTGTAGTTGTGGGCAGGTCGGCTAAGCAAGGAAATACAGCCAAATGTCCAAAGCGTTGTCACAATACAAAAACGTCAAACGATTTATTAATTAAAGACCCTCTTTTTAGACAACAGAATGTAATTTTCAACACAAAATAGAAGCAGTTTCTTTAATATTGCCATGTGATTTTATACCCGTCCTGATATGGATCAAAACTATTCTAAAACTTTGCAGTAAATTTCCAACTTTGTCATATTTATGTGATTTCTTTCAGTGTTGATACATGCTTAAAGTGACGTATGACAGGTTTTTACGATGTTCTCATTTTGACTTCATTAGGTGTATTTATACCTGTTGTACATATAAATGATAGTTTTACAACAATCAAGTAGGTATTTGTGGAGAAAACGTTGAAAAATCTGTGGAAAATGACAGGAAGTGGCATCACACTAGGGACACTCATTCCAGTCAAAGTTTATGCAGAATTTACACAAAGAAACAACTTCTCTATAAACATTAATTCAACAAAATGAAGTTGCTCTCATTTATTTTTAATTGTCAAATAAAAAAAATTGTGACATTAGATGAGTTTTTGCCCAGTGTTTGCTGGGTAATTTCCTAACGTGATTACAAACAATTACAAACAGGAAGTGAAATTGTAAAACAAAAAAATTGGCTATTCTGTGACAATATTTTTTATAATTTTTAGCTAAATTAACTAACCCTGGTTTAATGAGTCGTCCAACCTGTCATGGTCCCTTTAAAGATGCAATATGTAAATGTTCTGGTGTTCCACGTCACAATTAAACGTATCCATCTTCCCTTTATTAATTTACAGGCCTTTTTATTGCTGTAAAATATCATGAAACGTGCACTAAAATGCAGAATTAAAACATTGAAGTAGTTACAGCCTATAATGAGTCATAGAAGTGATTTATTCGACCCTTGTTCTTCCAAGAAAATTACAAAAACTTCTCCACTAGTGCAAAGAAAAAGTACACAACATAAACACTGATCCCCCCAAAAATATTGTCTCGTCTCTCATTTATTGAACACTATAGTTAGTAATGATAGTGACAGGCCTATTTTAAAAGTGTGTCTGAGTTTTTGTCTCGTCACAGTTGATTGATTGAGACATGCCTTTACTATTTTAGAGGAATTCCTTTGCGGGGACGCTGCCAGAAGGAGCGCAGATGTAGAGGATATTGTCGACGTGAGGCCGGGACAGAAATGTTTTGGCAGAGCTGCGATGAATCATGTTCGGGAGTGCGGCCATCATCCATCTCGGTTGTAAAGCCCGGAGGTTTTTTAAGCCACTCTGAAATGAGTCCGCCGTGTTGCCCATGTGGAAGACAATGCGAAATAATGGGACTGTCTGTCAGAAACGTAAATGTCCGCGCACAACAGCGGCTCTGACTAAGCCCGAAACAAGTTTACTCCACCAGGAAATTACTTCTCAACTCCCGGGACAAATGCTTTTTATTGCCACTGCCTGTTTTTATTTTTTATTTGATATTCTTCTTTACATTCAGCATCATTTCAACAGTAATTAATAGATTTTTGAAGCATTTATAAGGCGTTAATAAGAACTAGTTATTTCTTTATGCACTTATAAGGCATTCACACTAGCATTTCGCATAAAATGTTTGCTAAATGTTTGTGAGAGCATTAATATTAAAAAGTGATAAATGCTTGTAAATGCCTTTTAAGTGCTTATAAACGAATAACTAATGGTTATTAATGCCTTAAAAATAGTTTAATGAGCAGCTTATTAATGCTCAAACAACATTAAGCGAACACGCGTTTTTTGTTAATGCTTATTAACATCTACAAATGCTAATAAATGCTGTATAAGGGCATTAACAAATAACTAGTGCTTATTAATGCCTTATAATTAGTTTACTTGGGAAGCTTATTTATATCTCGCCGGCATAATACAAGTGTGAAAACAATCGTTCTAATAATAAGCAACGGGCACAACATGAGCTCGGACCAGCACTAGTATATGAAAGGTTTGTCTGTTTTAGAATTGTGGTTTTAATATACAACAAAACCAATAAAAGTGACTCTTCTTCCACTTATTTTTTTTTTTTTTTTTTACTTCGAAGAGCCATTTGAGTGACGAGAGATTAAAGTCGTGTTACATAATGTGGATTGAACACTTGACAGTTCTCTGATCCTTTCCCCAGATTGTTTCACTCCAGTTAAACCCTAAAGCAAACGAGCAAAGGGTCAAAGGATACGCGCTCTGTTCACAGTTTAAACTCCAGGATATAACACAGCTTTGGAAAGAAGGTATAGTAGCGACCTCCTCTGGACTCTTCTCGACAGTGCAATTTGCATTTATGAATAACAGTGGGGGAAAAAGTGCTAAAATGTCCAGATATTATCTCTGAATTGTTTATCACTTCGTCACCGTGGACAGTGATTTTAAACTCCACAATCTGATCAGCAGAGTTTCAGAAGTGATAAAAGCTGTTTTAACTTTTAAACACTTTGATCACATCGTGCACACTTTTGTTTCTTCACGTCTGGACTCCTGTAATGCACTATATATACACATTATACACTTTATATATATCGGGTAACACTTTAAATAAGCACTAGTTATGTGTTTATGCACTTATAAGCAGACAGATATTTGCTTATTAACATTTATAAGGTGATACAAGCATCCAGAAATGTAATTATAAACAAATAATCAGCCTAATAGTTTTTTTTTATATATATTATTTTAAGGATTTTGTTATTATTTTTATGATCAAGTGTTGGGCATATCTGCTGACTTTTAGCTTTAAAATGATTATTTCAAGATGAATTCATCTTAAAATAATAATAATAAATAAGAATAACATTAATAATAATATAAACATATTTTTGTTATTGTGAGTATTATTATTATTTTTCAGATTATTATTTTTTCTATGTATTTTTTTAATTATATATGTATGTGTGTGTGTGTGTGTGTATATATATGTGTGTATATATATATGTGTGTGTGTGTGTGTGTGTGTGTGTGTATGTATGTGTGTATATATATATATATATATATATATATATATATATATATATATATATTTATATATATGTACCATTTGCTTTCTGTTGACAAATTGGTTCTAAGCAGAAAAAAATTATAAAACATTGATCACAAAAAAGTTAATTTTATATTACTATTATGTGCAGCACTTTGGAAAGTATCTTGTTTATATATTAAATGTGCCATACAAATACATTTGGATTGGGATTGTTTATTTATAACTGTTTTCTGAGCAACTTTTTGGAAAGAGTTGATAAAATGTGCTGTATAAATAATGTGGCTTGAATTATATTACATTTAGAAGATGTAACTGTAAGCAACAACATCAGATTTAAAAAGGTAACAAAATTCGAAATACATACTTTATATTTAACTGTTTATGTCATAATGTGTAAAATAAATCATTGCATTTTTAAATTAGAGCGCACAATTTGATTGACAGTGAATGGTTTGGTAAATTTTATACATTTGCATAGTGTAATCTTTTCCAGTATAAAGCTTTAAATATGATTGGCGCATATTAGTAGTAAAATAATGTAATGTATAATGATCAGTTATAACACAGTGAAACTTTAACTACATCTGCAGAACAAATCTACTTTTCCTCACAGATATAAAAGCACTGTAAAAATGAATTATAATTAGAGGCCGTTGAGTTCCGTGCGTGTGTGGTATGAGAATTGCACCTGCGCAAAGTGAAAATACGACCGCTGCTAATTGGTAATCTGTTTATTCCATTAATGCAAAAGCCATCAGCCCAAGTTTCCAAATAGCAACAGTTCAAAGAGTCCCTCCGCCGCTCGCACTTATAAAACTGAGTGTGTTCTGCGAGGCCTAACTACTACTTAGCGAAAACAAGCTTTTAAAAGCAGCCAAGAATGTGGTTATACCTCTATAAAAAGACCAAAGCTTCCAAAACAGGGAGCACACTGCAAAAAAAGAATATTTAAATGAGTTTAAAAGGGTTTTGAGAGAGTTTTGGCTTCATGTATGGGTTTGTTGGAAGATTATTCCTTATTTCAAATTGAATTCTGCGATTAATCACATTTTAATTAAGATTTTATCTTTTCGTATTGTAACTGTGCAGCTTTGGTTATTTCAACCTGGAGAGACTCAAATGAAGATGATCTACGTTGGAAGATAATGAATGAAATAAGGTTAGTAATGATAAGTATATTGGGTTTGGCGCTTTGACCCTGACAGGGAAAGAGACACTGGTGGAGGTGAAAATAAAAAACTGAAAGAAAGTGAACCCATGTTTCCTTAGGAGCAGGACGGCACGGATCGGTGTGGCCTTGTGCTGTTTCCACTGCGCAAAGTGAACGTACCACCCCGTGTTAAGGGTCCGAAGGGGGCCAGGGGTGGTATTGGCTTCCAGAACGCGCTGACTCGCAAGCTTTAGCGCAAGATGATTGGACAACAGAGAATGCAGACTCGAGTGTGAATGAAATGGCAAAAAGCAGATATAAAAAGAAAATAATTATTCCTCATCAAACGCTGACTTGATTTTGTGATAAACGGCTGTATTTCCAGTGATGATAAGTTTATTTGTTGAGCCGACAGACTTAACAAAACAAAGCTAGTGCGTGTTAGCATCAGCTGTTTCCTGTTTATCGATGCACAACACAAAATATAACATTTCCAGTGCATTATGAATCTAATGCTATCGAAACCCAACGCACTTCAAAAATGCTAAAACATGACGTAGAGAACCAGAGAAGAAAAGCTGACGATAAAATGGAAGTTGTGTCTCGCTTACTCCAGCCTCGTCTTACAAAACGTTGTGATCGTCCTTTTGGAGATTTGGTTATGTTTGTATCACGTCAACTGCTTCGAGCCAGGACCTCGTCATTAACAGAAGCGGTCCCAAAGTGAACTGCTCTGGGGGGCCTGGGCCAGTCGAAATATATAGACCCTAAAAATGGTGATGAGGTGCAAAGCTTGCGCTTAAACGGATTGGTCCACAGCCAATCCTCTGTCCGCTGCCAATCATGAGGTTTGGAGCAGTTTAGACTTTGGAGGGAGAGATTTCACTATTTCACTATAAGAACGTAACAAATAAACTAGCACTCTTACCTCACAGCAAGGCTCTGGGTTCGACTTCCTGGCCTTTCTGTGTCTGGGTAGGTTTCTTTGGTTTCCTCCATCAACCCAAAACATGCCCCATAGGTAAAATCCTCCAGCTAAATCCTGACCAAGACTAGCTCAAGATCTGGAGATGGTCCCCGGGCACTGCAGTGTGGTGAAGGTGAAAGATGGGTCAAATGCAGGGGACAAATTTCCTTATTTTCCTGATGTGGAAAAGTTATATTTTTTGTGATATTGATTTTTAATGCCATAATGTGGAAAATCACTGGCAAAATAAAAACATCTATATGCAGACAAGCAAGTGAAGGACTTCTCCCCAGCAGAAAAGTTGCACAGTTCACCTTCAAAATATCTAAAACACTGATATCAGGGTACATTTGAAATCCAAGTCAACTTAACTACAACAAATGTACTATTTTTGCAGTGCAGTGATGCGTAATCGAGCAACGTGCCGCACTCACAGAGAGAGGGCGCTGTGGCATAACGTTGAGCGGCCCTGGAGAGTGCTCTGCTGCTTGCCATAAAGAATAATCCTTCCAAGGTTCAGGAACTTGATTGTCCATTCAATGCGAATTCCTGGTCACTAACATAACAGGGAACATGTGCCGTGAAAAATGATACGTTAAAAAGGTAACAGCTTACAGAGGGGCCCCGGGGCCACGGTTCAAGTCCAGTTATGGGCTCTGGATTCAACACACACTGCAAAAAGCTACATGAGTTAATACCACCTGAATTCAGTTTTAAACATCGTCATTGATCAAAGGAATGATTGCATGCTACCTAATTTTTATTTTTGTTCTTCCGTCCTGAGTGTGTCCAAAAAAATACTGTATTTCTTCTTTATTTCCTGAGATTTTGGTGAAAAGTTTTATTGTTTTAAAGGATTCAAATGCTGATTGTATTTGGTCTTGTTTTTTACGTTATTCTGCACATCTCGTATTTTTTTGTTCTGTTTTCTGCCTGTTGTTTTATAAGCTTCCAAGCTAAGAATTTTGTGAATTTTGAACCGCTTTCATAATATCTTTGTTGTGAAGAGTATGTTTAATTTCCAACACCTTTAGTTTGTTCTGTTAATCATTATTTTTTTTCTGCCATTGTTTCTATTTGGCCGAGGCGACAGCAATTGCCCTGCCCCGCACAACTGCCTTTGCTGCATTCCAGAGAATGGGAGAATTGGACCTTTTCTGAACAGGTTTTGAATGATCTTGAGTATAAGACCACATGCCAACATAAACTCTAAAGAAAAGGGGAGCTTTTTAGAAATGTTAGTACGGTGATAACACTAGTACAAACCAAAGCTACGACTGTTCATTTACAAGTTCAGCCACATCTTCATCTTCATCTCAAGTGAAAAGGCAGATAAACTGTCTCGTCACTTCCAATATATCACTTATAATCCTCACAAAATAATGTCGGTCCATCGACTAAATGACTAAACAACTACAGCCCAACCTGTGTTTTTATTGAAGCAGCAAAACATGAAATACCGAGGCTAAGGCGTCCACAAGTGACACATAAAGAAATAATAATAGACAAGATGGCTTATTAAGTGATGTTTTAGAGGTTATTGCTTTGTCAGAAATGTTCCAAACTATAGCATTAAATTGATACATTTTTCTGTTTTTAAATTGCAGGTTTATTTGCGACAAAAGCAGCTTGAAAAGCGTGCATTCTCACTGGAGTGGGGTCGCCTCTCCACAGATCACATTCGTAACCTGCTTGATTCCACGAAGATGCTACTGCTTTTCCTGAAATGTTCCACAGTATGGCATTAAATGTCCCATGCATGTACAATTATAGGTGCTTGACAGAAATAATAAAATAAAAGGAAAAAGATGCTTGGTGGAGTCACCTGCTTTTCTTCACGGAGATTTGTTTAATGTCCTACAGTGAAACATTCCGGGCAACACAATAACATCTCCATAGAGACCCTTCAAATTCTGTTGTTCTTGTTGTTGTTGTTGTTGTTGTTCTAGTTGTTGTCGTAGAAATGTTACATTCTTCATTTTTTATAAGTTAATCTTTGGCAAATAAGGTTGTCTATAATAATATGTTTTTTTTTAAACATTGCGCGAACCAGTAAAAAATTTTGTTCTCTTGCTACTGGTGCTTTTACTTTATACATCTGAACAAACAAAACAAAGTCAAAACCACATAAACGAGGTGTAACATTCTGATTTCAACGATATTTTTTGCAGTGCACTCTTGCGAGCCAAATTATACAAAGACGTGCACACATGGCCCGTGGCAGGTGAGACAGCGGAGGTTTTAATATTATTTTTCTTCTTCATGAAACCAAACACCGGCTCTGCTTCCATTGTCTTTACGTGAGATCGAGGAGCAAAAGCTGCAGGTGTCTGTGGCCCCGGGCCCCACTTCAGAACGGGGCGAAGCAGAGGGCGGGGCAAAGCAGAGGGCGGAGCTGAAGGAAAGCCCCAAACGCGGCGTGTGTGAGCAGGGCGGCAGTCACGATTGAAGTTACATTTCAGTAACATTTACTTATGAGGAAATTAAAGAAGTTTTGGACAGAATTTTATATCATTTGTAGTATAAGTATAGTATTGTTATCTTTGTATTGAGAATGTGAAAAGATTTGGAAGTTTATTTTTACAGGATTTCGCTTATGTGTATTTATCAGGTCCGAAGGCTTTATGTACAGGAAAGCAAGAGGGAAGAGAGACGGCAGAGACATTCGGTGAATATCTGTGGTCGGCAAGTGAACACATTACATATGTGCAACGACTTGAACCACTACACCGACGATGAACACCATCTTGCTTACTCTTTAGCTAATATTTTTTATTTTAAATGTGTAAATAACAAAACTGCAATATAATTTTATGAGTTGTTTGTCCGTTTCCATCAAGAACACCGAAATATAAAACAGATGTCAGTAGAAAAGTTAACCAAATATAAAGAAACAACTACTACTATACTACAACAACAACAATTACTACTGCTATAGCAACTACAACTACAACAATTACTACCATAACTACTACTGCAACTATTACAGCAACTACTATCACAACTACTACAACTACCGGAACAACTACAAAAACAACAACTACTACTACAGCAACTACAACACCAACAACTACTACTAGAACTACTACAATATCCAACTACAACTATTGCTACAACAACTACTACTTCTAGAGCAACCAAAATTGCTGTAATACTAGTCAAGCCCAGTTCACACAACTGTCCTCCAAAGTTGACAGGATCATTACTTGTTACACAGTAGGTGTACTAGTATAGAAGTATGTGTACTTGCGTGTTTGGGCCACTGTGTGAGTGTTGTTAAATGTAGTGTCAACACGTCGCAGGGCGTGTTAGAGGCTCATTACAGAGCACTGGGTCTGATCAGGGAGAGGCCAGGGGAGAAAACAAACAAACCCCACTGAGGCCTCTGCTCTGCCAGTGTAATTCAAGTTCAATAAGTGACCTCTGACCCCGGCAGACTCGGGTTTCTCACATATTACAGATTACCTCACAGCTGTGGAGACCGCCACCTTCACATCGACCAGAAGGACTCATTTTGATATCTACACTTTTATTAGACATATTAAGCTTTTTTTCTGCAACATATTATTGAACTATTCCGTAAGTAGAACATGATTTTACATTTTATTTATTGTAAAATCGTAACACTGATCTAAAACGGTTCAGTAATAGAAAAAGGTCCATTGACTTCCTGTTCAAAACTGCAAAACTGATAAGCCAATCTTCTTGGTCACAATTTAATTAATTACTTAATTAATTAATTTATCATTTATTTCAAACAATTGATGATGGATAATTTTATATAATTCCTTGTAACATACATGAAGAATTTAAACCTGACAAGAAGAAGAAAATGACTGATAGCATAATGACTGATGCTTTTTATGTTTTTCTTAAAAAAAATTATCTCGAAAAGGAGTGGGATGAAGTAATACTGGATCCCACCTCCATCATGTACACATGATATATACATGTTTGATATACTTCCTGTACATGAATAATGAATCCATACTGTTTATAAACCTGAAATATTCACTAGTATTCTATCAAATAAAAGCTCATGTTGATCATTAGAATTGTCACGCAGCCTTAAAGCTCATGCTCGGTTCTACACTGTGAGAATATAATGTGTTTATGCAGAGTTTTGTGCTGTTCCCAAAGTTTGACGCCACACACGCACACACGCACACACACACACACACACAAAATCCCTTTCTTGTTGCGCTTATGGTTTTTACTTTTTGTCGGCTCCTCTCAGCTGATACCTCCTCTCTCTGCATTTGAATAATGTTTGTATATTACCAGGAAGAGCTTTATTGTTTGGTCTTTCATCAGATGAGCTGTACAATATTGAACAAGATCATTCAGCTATCGTGAATCGGACTGTAATTGTGAATTGCTCCAAATATCCAACATTATGTATGACCTTTACTGCTCTTTTTTGAAGCGTTGAGAGAGATTTCAATGCTGTTTAGAGGTTATTGCCCCACACTTCAATACAGTATGTAAGATATGGTTGTACCAAAGCGCAATAAATCAGAGCGGAGTGAATTGGTATCTAAAAATAGCTTGGATATGTTTATTATGTTTATTATTACTTTTTTAGGCTATTTTTGCTTTGTTTTGTATGTGTGGCTTCCATTTCACGGAATTCGTTTTATGGTGGTTGTTATCCATAAAGTGTTACATTACTGCCACCTACTGTAGTTGTACATCTTCAAAGTATGTGTTTAACGCTATACCGCTAAAAAAAAGAGAGAGAGAGAGAGAGAGAGAGAGAGAGAGAGAGAGAGAGAGAGAGAGAGAGAGAGAGAAGAAGAAAAAAAAAAAGAAGAGAGAGAAATCTGGTCATCTGTCAAGCAGCGGATTGTTATTTAAACACAATTTAATGTTTGAAAAATGGCCATGTGACATTTTAGACTCTACCAACCAGAGTCTTCCTTCTTCAAAACATCACCGCTAAAAAAATGTGGGTGGGGATAGGGGGTACGTGAAAACAGGAATTTTCTCAATTGAACACGGGATTACTCAAGCACGTATGAACCGATCAAAATACAACTTTGAGTAAACAAATGATGAGGAAACACCATTGTAACAAAGTTGAAAGATCATTTAAGTTTGATTTTACATAATTTGCCCATTTAATAAAGCATGAAAAAGACTAAAAATTCATAATAAATTGTTTATTAAGAATGATTCAAACCACTTGCTCTGAATCTAAATTTCCTAACTCTTTAATTTACCAAGCCTGAATCATTCTTAATTGTTCATGTTCAAGTCTTGGCTAATTATTAAGGTATAGTTATTATAAAGAGATGCCATTATTTTTAATTTTGAGAAGTCAAAACAACTTTTTGAATTTATGCCTTTTTTCCCCCTTTTACTTCTTATTTATACTTAAATTATAATTCCATTTGCCTATTGTTGCAATTGCCTTGCTAATCCTGACAAAGTGTGCCAAAATACAAACGCGTCATTTTCTTCATGAATCATACTTATTGTCCATAATGAGAACTGCTTTACACAACTGCAACAGAGCTGTGCAATCGTCTCGAGGTTGCAATTTTTTTCATGTAATATACACGAATGTCCACTACAAACGACATGCCTATCTTGTTTATTTAGTACCGGGGAAAAACGTGTTCACTCTAAAGTTTAGTCCTTTACAAACGGTTGTGAAAAGCATGTGATCCTTGTATGAGTTTAGCAGTTCATGTTTCAGTCTTTTCTCAGATGTTAATGCTCCTGAATCATGATTTCAAAACATACATATATATATTTATTTATCTATTTTTCTTTTAACAAAATAAATCTAATAACAATTGCAATTCAGAAAAATCACAATTAGATTTTTTTCTTTTTTCTTTTTTTGCATTTCCAAGCGAATGTAACGGAACAATCCGGCACTGCCTCACACCTACACAAACAGAGAAAGGTCACGTTCCCAGTGTCAACAACGAGCGGCAGATTGTGAATATCAAATGTCGACAGAAGGATGACAGCTCGGCGACGTGCGCTCCCATATTTGTGCGCGTGTGATGTAAAGAAAACCAGACCACACAAAAAGGCCCTTTCACTGGCAGGAAGTGGAAGACGAGTCTCACCTGCCGCGCTGTGGCCCGCTAGTTTCACCCTGTCACCACGCGGCACGAGGTTAGCGTCAGAATGATAATGACGTCTGTGGATTTGTCAGAGCGTGAAGTCGTAGTTTAATTGTGCTATTCTGTCTTGACTCTTAATGTTTAGGACATTCGTAGATATTAACGTTCTGCTCACTTTGCCAAAACTTTGTCAATTGGTTTAACTATCCACAATTACAGCGATTTTAATGTATTGGTGAATAATTTGGAAAACTTCTTAAAGTGCCTCTGACAGGTTGAAAGACTCATTGAACTAAAATGCAGTTAAGACAAATATATTTTGAAATTTCCTAAAAATGTTATGTCAAATGTAAAACAAATTTTTTAGGTTAATAATTTCACTTTTTGTTTGTAATTGATGACATCACTCCAGGAAATTACCCAGCAAATACTGGGCAAACACTCATCTAATGTCACAATGTTTTTAATTTGACAAATAAAAATATATAAGAGCGACTTTATTTTGTTGAATTAATGTTTATAGAGTCAAAAAAGTTTTCATTTAGTAAATTATGCATAAACTTTGACTGGAATGAGTGTCCCTAGTGTGATGTCACTTCCTTTCATTTTGTAGAGATTTTTCAACGTTTTCTCCAGAAATACCTACACGATTAGTGTAAAACTATAATTTATATGTACAATATGTATAAATACACCAAATAAATATAAAAATCGTAAAAACCTGTCATACATCACTTTAAAGTTCATACGACAGATTAGGCTAAACATGATTAAATTTAAAGCTTTACTAAAAACGTTGCCCCCTATTTACTATATAATGTTATGGTGCATTCGAGTCGTACTCGGTGCTCGGATTTTCCCAGTTCTGGCTTGTACACCCCCCCGAGTTAGAAAATCGAACACGGCTGTGTCCTGCGATAACACCAAACATCTTAATTAGTGACAGTACTTGTGTTATTTCATTAGACGTTTACTGTCCCCACTCTCTACTGCCCTCTGCTGTGTGTGAAGCTGCTCCAGCGCTGCCTCAGAGCTTCTGCAGTTATTAATTAGTAGTCATAATTGATCCAAACAAATATATGAAGCTCCTGCTCTAAACGGAGCAAAGAGAACAACATGGACCAAAACCTTGCTCTATATTTTCAGTTAATATGAAGAATGTGCTCTTTTTCTATGTATTTTAGAGAATATTTACCAGCATTTAACTACTATTTCTACACTGTAAGCCTCACAATATGGCAATAAACAGGCCTACTGTTATTAAACTCTACTCTTTTTGTTTTTACATTTTAAACCACTCTATCTGCAATTAAAAAAAAAACAAGTTAAAACAGTATGAGCCTCAATATTGATATAAAGCAACATCCAGTGAGTGAAGAGATAAAGAAGTCTACTGTTTGTGTTTGTTTAGTGTCCGGTTTGTAGACATAGAACAGTATTCATCCAGCACAGGGATCGAGCAGGTTTTGTGAGCTCCAGAGGAGGCCAGTGAAGGGCTGCAGTTCCACGGCTGTGACCACAACCTAAAAATGGTCCACATCTCCTGCTGCGTGTGCAGAACTGAAGTCACATGACGGAGAGCGAGGCCGCGCGAGCGGGGAAAAGCTCTGTGTAGCAATAAAACAGATTTCAACAGTAAAGCAAAAACGGTAAGAGCTTCTGACAGGCACGGAGCTGGAGGTATTGACAAAAAACAACAATGTTTGATTCTCCAGATGACAAAAATCAATTTGCTAAAATGAGCCTGTAAATGACATGGTTGAGGTTCTAAAGTTGAATAGATCGTAAAATTAAATGCATATCTCCGTTTTGAAAACCATATACTGGAAGTTCGGGTACCACTTAGGCTTAGAAAGTACTTATTAATACATATAACCCAAACTAACCCATTAATAAAGTAGTTACTAAGCCTGAATCCTTCTCTATAAACTATTTATTCATTGTGATTTAAGTCCTTGTCCATGCTTTATTAAGGCTAATTAAGGTGTAGTTATTACAAAGTGGTACCCAGGCTTTCTTTTTCATTCCTGTGCAATTATTTTCAGGTTTTTTAAAGTTTTTGTTGATATATTCAGTTTTCAAATAGCGCTGCTATAAAAACCTTTAATTTTTGTTTAAAGGGTTTTTGTCCAGTACGCTGTGTGTGCATCAAGTGTGTAATTTTTCTATTATTTTTATCTAAATGTTTTGCTCTACCTACATTTATACTAGATTTAAGTATATTTTTAAGGAAGTTATCTGTTTTTATTGTTCCACTTCTGTTCCTAATCTGTGTTTCTGTGCCTAATCTGAGTTGCAACACTGAAATTTCCCCATTGTGGGACAAATACAAGGTCTCTTATCTTATCGTGGAATGGGGATGAGACTGGGGAATGACATGGAGCAAATTGTCGAGAGCCGGATTCAAACTCCCAACGCTGCAGGCATATAGCTGATTCATTTAGTGGTGTTTATTTGCACAAAATTACTCTTACTTACATACATACCTTGCTGTGAACGGCATCGCCTCTCCACGGACCAGAACAGTAACTTGGCCTGGTGACGGCACCCGCAGAAGAGAAGGATACATTTTAAAGCCGTATTGTGGAACATTATAGGTAAAGCAATGAGGCTGCAACGGATGTTATGATAATTGTGACTAGTCGACTATAAAAATAATTATCATACCAGTAGTTGTATTTTGATCATTGTAATCGTTATCTGGACTAAACAGACTCTAAAACTACACAAAGACTCTTTTTTTGTTGTTGTTATTGTTGTTGTTGCTCAGGTCCTCATGTTGTTGAGTAAAAAGGCTTTTACTGCACCTTCTTCATGGAATCAACTGAAAACTTGGTCTCACTAAACATAAGAGTGATGAATATCTTGGAGGCTCAATCTTCATGATGTAATTATTTTGTATGAGATTTGTACTTCTTATGGTCTTTTATAATGTAGTGTTGGTGTGATGATTGTTGCCAGGAAACTCTTGAAAAAGCAATGTTCAATCTCATTAAATAAAGGTTAAAAATATGTTTCATAACAAAGAGGGTCAAAAAAGAATAAACAATTCTAATTTTCATGAATTAATATAAGTTTATCATAAATATTATCTATCTAGAAGCCTACAGTCACCATATATCAACTTTTATTTGGCTGATGTTAAAAAAGTCCAAACACAAAATAGAAATAAATGTTTGTCTAGTCGATTAATCGAAACATAATCACTGACTTCACTACTAAAATAATCATTGGAGCTCTAACAATCACTATCTCCATGAAGACAAGGATCTTAACTGGAAAAGTTACGCAATAAACTTTCAAAAACATACTTTTTAATAAGCAGCCTCCTTCTGGTCCTCCTTTAACCTCCTTTAACCTCCTTTGGGTTTGTCCTTGCTACTGTTGCAATGGTGTACTTCTATTTTTACACCTGCTTTAATCCTGGTTTAGGCCTGGAATAGTCCTGGTTCAGATCTGGTGGAACTTGGAAGACCAAATCTTGCAGACAACATCGCCCACCTCTAAATATAGTGGACATATTTTGAGTGTAAAGCGCTGAGCAGTAACAGCCTTTGACAGGCATAAAGAAAGTGTCGCGGCTAAACGGCCTGACCCCGGCTCCTCGCAGGTGATTCATGTTTTCACTCAAACCCACTCACACGTTCTGCTTCGGGCTTGTCTTTCTTTTGTGTCAGTAACAGCAGATGGGGCTGGCGTGCTGTGACACCGTGCACCGCCACACTGCAAAAACACCAGTTAAAGTCACTTAAAATCAGATTGTTATTATTTTAAATCCGGATTTGAGTAATTATGACAAGTTGTGTGTTTTGTTTCATTTTTTATTTTGTAGGATGTAGATTTGTTTTAAGATCTTTCAGTCTAGCTAACAAACCTTTTTCTTGTTTAAAGTAAAATTATCTGTCCATGGTGTTATATTTTTACGCCATTTAAGAGCATTTTTCTCCTTCTTATACACATCAGCTAAAAAGTTTACTTTAAACCACTCCAAAAATCTGAATAAATCTAGGCTGGTCAAAAAAACTGTAAAAAAACAAGTCTTATTTAATTTAATATTCAAATGAAATAAGCATTCTGAATTCAAAGTCAGTTCCACTTTAGTATAGGGGTGAAGGCGATGATAAAAAATAAATATCTATTCTTTCGTATTATTCAGACAATATTTTCACAATGCATCAAGAATGTGCTGAAATATGTCTGTAAATGCCTTTTGTATTTGTTTCAATGTCAATCAATCATGAAAGTAACCAAAAAAGGGCAGAAATATAGCTTTTTTCTCTTTTTTTGGCACTTTTTGCTGACCTTTTCAACAGTTTTAATTAAGGACAAAATAGTCAATTTTCTAATTTTGCATAGCTCCAAAACAAACAACTGTAATACGATAAATTTTTCGGTGTATACAATATCTCCCACCAACATAATTTTTTACAGTGTACCAAAGGCATTCACACGATCTCTTTTTCTTTTCACTCGTTCACTCTTTTTACACACGTCCCCCAGGACTCAATATTTATGGATTGGTAAAACCAACATGGAATGGGGAGTTGACCAACATATCGAGTGTCAGGATCCTGTCAAAAAGGCCCTAAATTTGCATCATTACGGCTCGTCCTCGGGGGACTCAGTGGGGCTAATTCAAACCATGTCGGCACAGCTGCAGTGGAGCCTCTTCACAAACACACTCAGGCATATTTTATGTCTCTGAACCATTATTGTTTTCAGAGTAACAACCTCGGCATTATGGTCTTTAAGTCAGACAGGATTCAGACATCATTTAAAGGTGACATATTGAGACAAAGCAGAAACAAACTTTGCAGAAGGGCTGCGTTTACACTTGGTTTGGTCGGGGTTTGATACCAGTTTAGTCCCGACAGAGACCTTGCTTGATCCTGTTCTAGGCTCGTTTTAGTTCCGGTTTTGAACCCGGTTTAGTTTCTGCGGTGTGTCACTGTGAACCCTAAATGCAAAGCAGGATTTGGACTCTGCACCTCCCACTGTGACTTTACCATTTACTGTGTTTGTTATGAGTAGATCTGTCAATCAGCCATGCACAAAGGCACTATTGTCCGCCGGCCACTGCAGCATACTTCATGAAAAGCGTAGAAGTCTTGCTGTGATAGCAATCTGGAGCTAAAGCCCTTTTCCCGATCCTACAAGCTGCAACAGTCCAACGCTGACTAAGCCCGGCCCGCGCTCAGATGCTGATCTGAGGTCAGTCTGAGCTCCACAAATGGTTTAAAACGGAGGATTAGGCAAAGGAACGCTTGTCACAGGTCTGAGCTTAGGGCCAGGTGCAGAGTTAGCCGCCGGGATTTGTGCTGCGGTAGAGCCTTTCTTTCCCCTTCAAGAGAGCCCAAATCCTTTTAAGAAAGAAAATGTTGATGTTTACATCCTCGCGGTGACCCCCTCTTGGCCTCCCTCGCTCAGGCATTCCTCCCATAGCAGTGACATCTCGCCCAGCTTCAGGACACCAGGGCGACTGTGAAAACAAGGCTTAATCGCAGCCATAGGGCACCTCCACCTACGTCCTGCACCATCTTGAGGTCAGAACCCTTCATTAATCCTCTATCATTTGTATTCGGGGATTCTGAAAACGTATCACTCATGATCAAATTTCACATGTGAATCACCATTGAAACAATATACTTAAAATCACAGTATGGAACTTTGTGGAGGTGGAAAATCACCAGTATAATGCCATGGAAATAGAAAGTTAAAACCTTTTTTTTTCCAGTCGAGAATGTTGGAAAAGATATATCATACTGGGGGATATTATAGCTAAATTAACACAATTTCCATGGAAACAAGCAGGAGGCGGCTCATTCAGACCAAGTACGAGTCAGGTTTGTGGAGATGCAAGCTTGCTCACAGTAAAGATACATGTTTTAAGACATTTTTAGTGCAATAAAGCAATAAAAAATTGTTGCTTTTGTTTTAGTCTATTTTTTGGCTAAAACGTACACACTGGGGCTTTAAGTTACTTATTGTATGTAATAGTTATATGCATTTGATTTAAGCCAGTTAGACATGATATGACATATGTCTATTCTTCTACTATTCTTGAACTTTGTGTTGAATTTTCCCACTGTGGGACAAAAAAAGTGATCTTATTTCAAACAGTGCAGAGAAAATGACTGCACACACCTCATCTTTGCAGAACAAAACCAGGGCTGTAGATTTTAACGCCACTGCCTTTGTTATAAAGGACTTGTCGGTATGTTTTATAGTCCAGATAACAATTCCGAATATCAAAATACAACTACGATGATTTTTTTATAGTCGTTGCAGCCCTATAAAACACTAAAGCGCCTTTGAGTGTCCTGAAAAGCGCCATCAAAGAGTAGCACAGCACTTGTATACATTTGCTTCAGTTCTCTGCTATAAGAACTATTTTTTAGGCTTTTTACCACTGAAAAGACCACTCTGCTCATCCCTCTGAACCCCATGGATAGCTTGGTCACAGCATTGAATAGAACTGTACTTTTCGCACAGCTACAACAACACCCCCACGTCCCGCCACAAAACGCCTTTCTTACTTCAAAACCACCAGTTTAAGATGCACATAATTCGACGCAGAGGAACGCTCATGTAGTAAAATGTGGAGCAGGTCGCCGGTGCAACGCAGAGCTCTGGCTGTGAGCGCCGAGCTGGAGGAGATCATGGGTCATAACGGGTCAAGCAAGTCCAGCTACACAAACAAAGGCTATCAAAGAGGAAATGTCCTGTGCAATCTGCGAGTTTTCTCTTCACAGTTAGCCTACATTCGCCAGAGGGTCCCGAGGGACGAGATGAGAGGTGCGAGGATGGAACTGTCAGTATAAAGCAAATACACATTATCTGGCAAGAGTTAAAATGATTCAGAAAATTCACATTTGATTATTTGGATCTACTTTAGCATGGATAAAAACTTAACTAATAAAGAACCAATGTTAAAGGCTCATTAAATACTTACAAAGCCTTAATCAAATCTAAACTATTTGTTCATTATCAGTAAAGCCTTTGTTCATGCTTTTCCATGATTTTGTCTGTATGTTAGAATCAAATGGTTGTATGAAATGTTCCTTGACTTATGACCTTTCTGACTGGTTTTTACGGCTGTTGGTCGACTGAAGAACTTCTTGGACGACTAAAGACACGCTCTGTGAACTGGTAAAAAGCACTTAAAACTATGACGTATCCACACGCTCAAGGAAAGTAAATGGCACATTTCATTGTAAAAAAAAAAAGAAGAAGAAGAAACTCAGATTTCTCTCTAAACTCCAGCGAACTCGCTCCATGCCGTCTCCTTTCTGCTGTGGTTCATATATTCAGATTCACATTGAGACGTCTTTAGCAGTAAAAAAAAATAAAAAAAATAAAAATAAAACACCTAGCGGGAACAACCAAACTTGTATACAAAAACACAAAACAATTTCAAATAACAGTCCTTCTAATACCAATAAAATAATCTATGAAACGACTAAAGGCCCTACTGGTTTCAAGACAATTTAACTCCAAATAAGGATTTACTAAGTGCAAAGGTCAAAGCTCCTGGGTTCGATTCCTGACATTCTGTGTAGAATTTATACGTGATGGATCCCAAGGCATGGCACTACGATGACCCACTGCTTGTTACACTATGGTTGCCCCAGCAGCTTTGAAGAATGGGTCAAATGCACACGACACATTTCCCTCATCATCATGATCAATGTGTTCAGTCCTGTGTAGAGTTGGATGACACAGTTCGGCAGGCTTATTGGTTCACAGCTTCACAAACGTATTCCTTTTCAGTGTCTGATGTTCTCGGTCCACATTAATCGTGGTCTCCCTCTGCCCCTCTCCCTCTGCCCCTCTCTGATGCTGTCAAGAAGGAGAATGTTGTTTTAGCAATTGATATCTCTTGATTCCTTCTACATATTTACCAACTTCAGTACATTTATTGCCTAAAGTAGTTTAACAGGGATCCAAAAAAGCACCTAAAAGCACCATGATGTAGCCCAAGCATGAACAAGATATTCCTTTTATTTTATTTTTTATAGAATGTACAAAAAGCAGAATCTTAACTTGCATAAAACCTTCTCTTATTTTGCGCAACAATTCTGAAATGAGCAACAACAAATTCTAAACTCTCTGGAGAGAAAATAGCCATCGCATTTTCACTTGACGCCAACTCAGACCCTGCAAAAGCACTGCATGTGGTTCGGTCGCACAGCAATTAACCACTAAGGGTTTGGCTCCATCGTCCCTTTGCAACGTTTCAAATTGCTTCCCATGCAGCCATAACTCCTCGGTCCTCTTTGTCTTAATTACCTGTCACCTCGCAGACAGAAGACACTCTGTGGAGGACAAACAAGTACGCGGACGACACCCACCGTGACAAATGTAACGGACAATAGGTTAAGTTCGCAAAGGCACTGTTTTAGAGGGAAGTATCAAAAGAGAAAAGGTACAAAGGTTGGTCCGTTGTAAGGGACAAGTACGACAAATGTATAGTTCATTTATAGTTTTGGCAAGAAATATCCAAATGTATCATCCACAAAAGTTGAACGTGTCATTATTTGTTAGGGATTGGCTACAAAAACTTATGATTTTTCTCTTATGACTGAGGGTGGAGTCGAACTTCATAATTTGGTTTAAAATTTTGCGCTTTTTAGTCCCGATGTGAATTTTGTTTGGCCCTGTTCTAGTCCTTGTTTAGTCTTGATCTAGTCCAGGTTTAAGCTTGGGTTTAGTCCTGGTTGAGTCCCTATTTTGATGTGGTGAATGTGTAAGTGTGAACCCAGCATTAAAGCCCTTTTAGCAGACAACAATCATGTCTATGGGTTTGAATAATGCCACCACTTACTGAAACTATTGTGAAGAATAATATAAGAATATAAGAATAACATAACTTTGCTTTGTTTATCGTGACGGAGAAGGCGTTGAGCTTTGTGCCCGTTCATATGGATAGGCCCAGTAATTACAGAGACATGAACCATAACCCAGGTCAACAAATCTACAATCTGACCACAAAACAGTGGCGCGTTTGTGAAAAATATAATCAAACTTTGAAGTTTACATTCCAACCTATTCTAATACCACTACTGTCTACTGTCTACATCATGCCAGTGTGATGGAAAACTAAAGCCATTTATTGACTGTATTTGGAAAAAATATAGAACATTTTGGTCAATTTCTTCTGACAGAGAAGACTTTTAAGGAGTAGCTAAACGCCAAAAGGTACTGTATAAATGGGTCCAATTTAAGTTTCTTCGCTAATAGGAATATGTCATTAAGAACAATAATTGCAGCGATATTGACCATGAACAAGGTCAAATTGTCTGCATTTTGAATATTAAACAGCTAATTAGACATTCAAACTCTAATGTGTCCATTTTCGACAACTGAGGTCATGAGAATGAGTCATATAACACAGGCTGCGTCCGAATGTCGGCACTATTCCTTAAAGAGGGCACTATTTAGGGGGTAACGCCATTTTGTAGTTGTGTCCGAAAGTCCCGCAGGTGAAAAACTAGTGCACTCAAAATTTCCCACAATGCACCTTGACCAGTAGTGTCCATCGATGATCACTAGACCGATCAATATAGACTACAATGCATTGCGAGTCTCGGAAAAACAACAGCGACAGGTCTTTAACTGGACACAACAGACTGAATGAAGCAGAAGAGCTGTTTAAATGCACTGTTGACTCGAGAATATGAACTAAATAAACCATTACGCCGCAAAGTTGCTAGCATTAGCCGTTTACCCTAGCTTGAATCACCATCACAGGAAAGAAGTTGAACAACCCAGTCCGTTTGTTGTTTGATGTGAGATCCATGATTTGTGTGGTGATTATTTGTCCATAAAATGTGCGTGCCAGACAGATTTTACCAATATTTATTACATGACTCTATTTTTACCTGAGTTTTGCTGACTTTTTTTTACTCAGACACCAGAGTCACGTGACCCGCGGCGAGTGAAAGTAAGGTAAGGCAAGTTTATTTGTAGCGCACAATCCGTACAGAAGGCAATTCAAAGTGCTTCACACAACAGGGAAAAAATGCATTAAAATCACAAAGACATGGCAGAAATCACAAAATCTTAATTTAAAAGTGCCATTTTCAGGCTAACCGTCAAATAGTTCAAGACATAAAAGAGTATGCAAAGAAAAAAAAAAAGTAGCTAGCTCAGTGTCCGAATCATACTGTGATTGAAAGCACTTTAGAGTCTGCTAAATAGTGCAGGACTATGTAGCAAATTAGGGGTCAGGGGAAGAGTGTCAGGGTCAGGAGACGAGTGTGGACATTCGGACGCAGCCACAAAAATGGAAACAACACGTTCTAATGATAGAATATGTGTTCACCAGAAGTTAAAAGCGTTGTTACGTAGTTTTGGCCAGTGTAACTTGTTTTCTAGGAGCTGTCATGCTGTATTTATGGAGGTTTAGAGTTTCGAGCTTCGCCTCGCGTCAGGCCAGCGAAACTAGGTGACCAAAATGTGCACACGGGCTTACGAAAATTCAAAATGTGTCTAAAAGCAAAGCAAGGTCTTTGAGTAATGCTGATCTCCTAAGGCCCAGCAAGAAATCATCAGGGTCTTTCCATATTTGTAAAGGAATTAAATTGCAGTAAATCTGATGGGACAATGCAACCGAACAACCTGTCGAAAGATTTCCAAAATATCATGTTCTCTCGAGAGTCAAACGATTTCAACGAAGAAATTGGGTTGTAAGCATAGTTCCTGTCTTCGTCTATTTGACTTGGACAAAAGACAATAAGATACATTTAGAGAACATTGTGTAATTGTGGATTTGTTTCAGTTGTCGGTCCATGAATTGTATTGATCCCTTTGAGCATTTAGAGGGAAATGGACAAAACATGTGTCAATATTCTTACGTTAATCAGATGGTAATTTTTCCAATCCATCAGGGCTCTGCTAAAATGTGCCTGTAAATATAATGGTTCAAGTATGGCAGAGATGTGAATGGACTGTAAAATGAACCATTTGTGGAGAAAAATATCCTTTTTTTTTTTTTAAATTGTATGACCAGTTTTTTATGTTTTCATCAGATCTTTGCAGCAATTAAACAAAATTGAATAATTATACAAAATGGCTAATGGGTAAAATATCAAAACAAAAAACCATTACATTATAAAGACTTAATTTCAGTTGTATTAAGTCCACAAATCTTTCTAAAAGCACAATGTCAAAGTGTATGTGCCCGTCTTCTGCGTGCACACACATAGAAGGAGCTCAGTGTATAACTGAGTGGACCCTTTGCGTTGCACCGCTGAGATTTTCATTACATGAAAGCCAACAGGGGGTGGTATGCATGCAGGGCCAGTCGCTTCCATCTGCCCTGTCCACTTAAATTAGTGGGGCCTTGTATCCAGCAGCATCTGGTTCCAATATGGAGCAGGCGGAAGGGTGGGTGCCTCTCTGTGCGGCGGAAAATACAGACTACTGTACCTTTAAATAGCCCTCAGGAGGCAAAGGACAGATGCTAAAGTCCTATCGCTACAGCCCCAGATTCTTTGTAACTGACTGGAGTTTAAACAAAAGATACCCAGGTGCAAATTGAAAGTATAGTATCAAAACAAGAGACTAGATTTGAGCAGGTATCAATAGTGACATAAATAAGACAATATGAAGTTTTCATGAATAGTTTTAGAATAGTTTAGATTGTGTAAGACACATGATGATACTAAATGTTCTAGTTGAGTGAAGGCCACTTGCTCGTCTCCATGAAGGCCTGGAATGTTCCACAGTATGGCATTAAACTGAACTGTCTACATATTGCACTTGCATAAATAAAATACCTTGTTTGACGTTTTGTCCGTTTTTAAATGCTTATATGGACCTTGTTGAGTCTGAAATAAAGCTTGATTGACACTTTCATTCATACATTCTTACTGTGAGCAGGCTACTACTCCACAGATCTGATCTGTAACTTGATTCAGTGGTTTCATAAGCCTGAATCCATGGAAATAGACCATTTAATGCCATAGTCTGGTACATCCTTGGCAAAGCACTAGGGCTGCAATGTATCATTATTTTAGTAGTAGTTGAGACCATGGAATATGGTGACTCCAGACTATTAGAATAAAGTGTATTATTGAAACTGAAAATTAACTCTTTGGTGTTTTTAAATGAAGTAGGGCTGCAACCTTTACTCAAGTAAATCAAATAATTAAAAAAAAAAAAGATTAAATTATTATTTTATTGCCTCGATGATTCGTTTAATTTACATATTTATTTAAAAACACGTGAATCTGTGGTTTTGTTGTGTGAATGAGCACGGTGATCCGAGCTGCAACACTAACCACCGCAACTAACTCCGCGCGCTGCCCACCCCAGCCCGTGCATCCTCGCCTCGCCACCCCCGCTCTCCCCCACACAACTACTCCCTGTCCCAATCACACTCGTACTTTTAAACAGCCAATACACATGGAAACAGCACAGAGGACCGCAACCATGTTATAATAATCTGTTGTGAAACAGAAAGTCCGCGGCGACGATGCGAAGAATATAGTGAATGGCACACCGAGTCAACGCCGCAAAACGGCAAAATGCTAAACGCGGAGCCACCGCTCAAAACACCACTGTAACTGTTTAAAAACAGTCTGGTGACAAGTGAATTAGTCCTTTATATATATTCTTTATAAACAAACAGAACAGTTTGGACTGAAGTGAAATGTTGCAGTTTTGGGGACATACTTATGAGAAATTAAGAATAAAATGTGTTATTTTAAGCAGAAACTCCAATTGTTATTGGTTTATTACTATGAACTATAATGCTCATTAAAAAAATACATTTAGTATGCTTTTAAATGGTTTATGGAATGTACAAAAAAATTTACCGATTACTCGATTAAACAAAGAAAAGAGTCTTGAGACTTTTCCTTAGTGTTGAAATCAAGAATATTCTAGTATTGTGTTGACAACACATAACTGGCCTTAAACGTCTTCTCTTTGAACCAGGACAAATGTACAATTAGGTTGGAATGCCTGCAATGCAGTTTTCCAAGCGCTCGTTTGCAGCCCGGCCTCTAAGCGAGCGGCAAGTTGCTTGGACGGTGGGTTTGTGCGAGGTCCGTGGTATAGCGTGCACTGCCTGACCCTACCATGCTGCATTTGGGTTTGCCTCATGTTGTTCTGGCTTCAGGTTCTGCAGCCAGTCCTCTGTCAGCAGCACTCATGTGGCACAAGTCCGTGGAGATCCGCACTCCGCCTCCTCCAGGTCTTTCTCTGCACAAGGAGCACTTACCCATAATTCAGAGCTTTCCATCGCGGCTATAATTCACACTGCACACTCTAAGTAAAGGGGCTGTCTGTAACTAGGGGTGATTGCATGTTTGTCAAACACACTGTCAATGCAAATGGGCCGAGCTCGGTAGAAACATGAAGACACAACATGTAGAGACGTATACAACTGTGAAACCTACAGCATTTCAACTGAACAAGCTGAGCAACAGCTAAATCTACAAATAAATAATTTGTTGTTTGGTCAGCTTTGGTCTTTTTAAGACAATAAAAACATATGGTTTGGAGCAGAGTTCAGACTTTGGAGGAAGACATTTGACAGTTTATGATTAAAACTCTATTGTTCATGTTCAGGAAATCAATATTTAACGCAATTCTATTTGCTTTAATATAAAAATATACAGACAATTTGTGATTGACCATGTGAGAAAAAAGTGACACATTTTAGGGTGGGTACCCTAAAATGTGTCACTTTTTTCTCACTAAGTTCTCTGATGGGAGGTTCACCACCTGCTTGTTACAAAGGAGATGCTATTTTTTTTTGTCAAGAATGGTCCACAGTATGGCATTATCTCCATGGAGACAAGTCAATGACACCCCCAGGTCAAGTTTCAGTCAGATCAGTGAGTTGAGCAAACATTTAATGCAAAGTTTAATGCCATTGGGTTATTTACGTGGGTCGTTCCAAAAGACAGCGGCATTATTCATTCCAGAAGGAAAAATAAAAAAAAGAATAAAGAAGTTGTGATTTTCATTATTAATACACTTTATTTGTGAATATTCTTTATCTGGGAGCTTTCAGTCACCATGTTTCAACCTTTATTGGTCGGACTAATTGAAATAATAATTGCTTGTTGACTTAAATGCAGCCCTAAATGCCATATTGTGATCTGAGTAAATCCACACATAGTTTTCAAGTGGAGGCCCTCCCTTGTACAGTGCTGCAGACGGAGTGTGTTTCCAACAGCCGTGAGGGAGTAGAACATGCAGCGAGTAGCACAGAGCAATCAGATAAGCCCGATGACAAGGCGAAGAGAATCGATGACAAACTTCTGACAGCCCAGGCCCAAGTCTCAGGCAGAGCTCACCGTTGAAATATGGAGCACAGCACACGTCTCCAAAGCACACACACCATCCAGCCAGGTCTCAAGAAGGAGCTCAATCACAAGTTCAACTACTTTTTGAGGGTTTTAGCAAAGTTACTATGGTGTATCCAACTGTAATTTTTAATAATAAAAGATCTTTCTTGTACTCTCAACTTAATAAGTTGCGCAAGCAAGTTTGTAAGTCGCATTCCGAGTTTGTAAGTCGCATCATACGTTTCTAATTTACATCCCGAGTTTGCAAGTCGCATCCCAAGTTTGCAAGTCGCATCCCGAGTTTGCAAGTCGCATCCCGAGTTTGCAAGTCGCATCCCGAGTTTGCGAGTCACATCCCGAGTTTCTAAGTCACATCCAGAGTTCGTCAGTCGCATCCCAAGTTTGTATGTTGCATCCCAAGTTTGTAAGCGCATTATTGCATTATTTCAAATTGTAAAACGGAACTTAAAAAAGGCATAAAGCTCCGTAAATTGAGTACCAGCCAGAGACAAGCACCTCTCCAACAAGTGCTAACCACCAGGTAATTTCATTAAGTTGTGACTTCCTTTCTCTTCCTTCTTTACATGCAAAGTTCAGAGGTCAAGAGGATCTGTCAGCGGAGACAGAGAGGATTATGGGTATAGGCATTCCATTGGCGTCCATTACTGCCCTCTGTCAGCGCCTCGGCTCTTCTGCCTCTGTGTCTCTGGCTCTTCTCTCGTATCCTTTGACAGACTAAGAAGCAATTAGTGTCACATTAAGAACTCCGCAGAATAATGCCTGTCCGTGCCAACGCCGCTAATCCTCCTTATTTTAATCAACCGGCGCACAATTTAAGCCGTCCCTTTCATGTATTTTTCATATTTGGTATTTTGCCGGGTTTCAGATGACATCGCAACAACCTGTAGGGCTTTTTATGTTCAATAATTTAGACGGGGGAAGGTAAAATGAGGATTGACAATGAGTAGATTGGTGTGGTTGGTTAAATAAATTAAAATAGTTACAACACTAGAAAATATTTTTGGTTATCTACATATTTAAATATAGAGTGTTTGCCTTGATGTGTAATTTGTTTGCAATCATCAAATATTTACTATTAAACAAAAAAACTATCAAAAAGGCCACCCTGATTACATAACTAAAAAAGTTCTGGAAAAGTCCTGGAAAATTATTTCAAGCAAATTCTGAGGACCCTCATTGACAACAAGCAGGTTTTTGGTGTGATTGGTCAAATAAATTAAAATAGCTGCAACATGTGACTACTCATGGTCCACATTTCCAGGGTGTATAAATATTCGACCACAAACTAGAAGATATATCTGATTCAAAACTCTTTGAACAAGGCACTTCAATTACAGTACATTGTTGATTACAATTGGAAAGAGTATCTAACACAACTAGCACAGACATTTCACATCAATAAGATGGAAAAATTGACAATTACATAAGGGGATGTATGCCAGAATTACTACTAATTATTTTTGTCTTTTCACTCTGTCTTATTCTGTTTGTTTTTATTTTGTTTTATAAAGAAAATGGAAGGAAGGGTATCTGGGATAAAAATAAAAAAAAAGTTAGCTGGTACATTAAAAGAAAAAAATACCCAAAAGATAAGAAGAAAAAATACCAATTACCTTAATAACACTTGTCAACTATGCACTAGGGTCTGATAAACTGTAAATGTTGTATATATACTCTATTCCATTTTCATTTTATTAAGTAAATTCTTATGTTGTATGCATGCATATTTTATATATATTTTGCAATTTTTTTTCATTGTTTCATGTTGCACATGTCACAGAAGCAAGTTCCTAGTTTGTTCACTGACGATGGCAATAAAGCTTTTTCTGATTCTGTAACATTTCAGGAGGAGGCTAAACATACCTATCTCTATGGAGAAAAGCAAGTGACACCAAGTAATAGGTCAGATCTGCGAAGAGTAAGCAATAAAAAACTTCAAATTGCACAAATCCAGGAGGAAATAGATACGTTCAATGCTATACTGTTGAACATTCTTGACAAAGCAATATCATCTTTGTGGCGAAAAGCAGGTGGTTGTACCTGAAAAGTCCCATAGTGCGCCTTTACAATAACATACGGTAAAGTGAGTGGGCACAGTATATAATATGAGCCATGTGTTGCTGACATTGTTTTACTTTGGCGTTCATTTCTGTGAGACCAATCCACAGAACTGCTACTACTGACATTCCTACTGCATTACGGTCACCAATCCAAATACTGAAACGCTAAAAAGTCCAGAAGGAAATGTGAGGTTTGGACCCGGGCACTAGAACCCCGGCCCAGAAGGATTCCTGACATTCCGAGAGGATCTGGAGGTGGAGCAACTTGCTGGGTCAGCACGAGTCTCCATCCTCAGCGGACGTCACCGTGTCAAGGTTTATGTTATGATTATTGTGAGAAGAAACATTTGGACGGGTTAATTTGGGTTGTTCTTTTTCTTCCGTCTCTATTTTTATCGGACACATTCTGCATTACTCGTATTGATATTGGCCTTTGCTTTGACATTTCACGTTTTAGACCTTAAAATAATGTATCCGCAGAAAGCACACGCAGGCGTTCCCTCATTAGGATTTGTGATGGAACTAGTCACTTTTGATCCAAAGAAATATACCGTATTTTCCGGACTTTTAGCCGCTCCCCTATATAAGCCGCATTTGCTCTATTTTTAAAAAAACGATAATAAAACAATACATAGGCCGCACCTTTTGTATAGGCCGCAGAACTCTTTCCTTGACTTTTGGCATGGCATGAGCTCGTCCCGCTGTCCCCAGCGTCTCACCGTACATTCATTGATGTTAAGCTTGCGTGCAGCCGCGCGGTTTCCTAGCAAGATCGATGGCCTTCAGCTTAAAACTTGCTTCATACGAACTTCTTCGTTTGGGTTCCATAATGATGGGGCAAGAATTTGAAAATAATTTATAGTTGGTAATTTGTCGTCCGTGTTCTATTTGCTAGCTGAATAAAAAACAACATCTGCTTCTTTGCTTAACTTTTCTGTAGTTTTGATTCTAATTCCGGTTAGTTCGCCCCTAGCGGTGAAAGAAAAAAACCACAGAAAAGCCGCAGCCTCTAAATAAGCCGCATGGCTCAAAACATCTGACAAAAGTAGCGGCTAATAGTCCGCAAAATACGGTACTCAGTTCTCCAGACTAATAATTAAAAACGCTCTTTTTTATTTCAAGGTTTTATGCAACAGACTGACAATAAAAGCACAAACTAATAGTACTTTCTTTATTAAACATTGTAGCATTTCTCTAATTTTGATTAAAAGCAAAATAATTCTAAAACTTTTCACGAAAGGTCACATTTTATCCAGTTACTGTTTTTTTTTTTTTAACATATCGATCAAATGTAGTTTCGATACACATTTTTAGTATCGATTAGAATCTAACTTTGATACTTAGAACTCCATCTACTGGCAGCAGAGGGAATTAGCATGGGGGAAAAAAAGAAAGCTAGCTTGCCCCGACATGCTAATGTTAGATGTAATGAACACAGTTTGATGGTGGAAATGCTCAGAACGCGACCTGGCCTTGGATAAGCGGAAGAAGATGGATGGATTCTCAGCTGAGGAAAGAAAGTAAATGAAGAGTGAGACAGTGTGCGGACCTGAAACCGACCAGTCACAAGTGAGCAAAACTCCCCTCATAGCTATTCATTTGCCCTCTGTGCTCAGACTAAGCACACCCGGCCCGAACAGCTCTTACACGTTCTTTCCACCAGCGGGTTTTCCTTGGTGCAACTGTAACTGTAACAGGATAGTGGGAGTTGACATCACAGAAGAGGGGCTGGGTCTTTTGACAGTAATGCGAGGGACACTTGTTTACCTAACCTTATGGGTCACGGCGCAGTTTAGCAGGGAATGAATGACTTCATTTTTGGGGTTTAAATTAAAGGGTTCCTCCTCTCTTGAACTTAAAACAGATTTGTGCATGCTTTGGAATGAACAAACTACTTACCCAACCAGCACAGACCTCCTTAGGTGCACTTTTAAACTCGAAACAGGCCTGTGTGCTGTGCTGCATGTAATGATCTTGTAGAGTGAAGTTTGCATTCCTTACTGCTAGTTTACAATCATAAACCCTGCAAATGTTTCATACTTATTGTGTAAAAAAAAAATCCATTCATTGCCTTTGACACGGTGTCAGTTACTGCAACAGTTATTGGGCCACGCCATATTTGAGGGAAATTGCTACCTTATGCGCCTCTTAAAAAACCACTGGGTCTTGAATGAGAGCTTTTAAAAAAAGGGGGTAGTGTTTCATTTCGAGTTGGTGGTCATTTTGGCGATGCGATTCCTACCACCGGGGAGATCCTTCGAAGGCGTTTGGCTCACACATGGCATCAAGGCCTGGGCAGAATCGGCACAAATTACAGCCCATCGCCGCATCGTCCCCCACGCGCTCCCTCTCTCTCTCACTCCCCGGCCTTTCATGGGCCACGCTCGTCAAAGGGGGAATTGATTAAAGGCCTGTTTAAATGACTTCCTTTTCAGAGCTATTATTTCCCAATAACCAAAAGGAGGCAAAGATTGAGATCAGTAGTCTAATCTGTTGTTTCCCTTCGTGTCCTATTGGTGTTTTACAAAGCAATACTTACTCTGACTACAAGCAGTTTGGACAGTTGTGTTGCAAGCATATGGGGAACAATGTTATAACATGGTTAAAGCTCAAAAAGTTTGAAAGGTTTTAAGGTATGGCCCACATAAGAATATACCTTGAAATTAACCACAAAAGTGCAAAGATATCACTTATACACCACCGTTAGGCAACTATAGTCATGGGTTTCAGGCAAATAATCAATTTCTGATTTGAAGGTCTTTGTGAGGATTTTCCCATTCAAAAGATATAATAATTTGATTTTAATTGCTTAAATGTTATGACAACGGTGGACATTGCCATAGCTTGAAACCCACGAATAATCAATATTTTGCATATCTCTAAAGTAGCTATTGTGATATAATCTTCTAGACGTCATATGGCCCACCTTGACTGAAGAGGTTCACTCAAACGAGACAATGACCCAAGGTAGCCAAGATTGAGATCAGTAGTCTAATCTGTAGTTTCCCCTCCGCTGCGTCTTTTTTGTGTTTTTGTTAAGGCCATGCAAAAGGAGCTCACCCCATTTTCGCTGTCAGTCATCGGCTTGTAATACCGGGGCTCAGGGTTGTAACTTTAGACCGACCGAGCGCTCACGCACAAGCCGTTTGAGGGAACAGAGCGAAACAAGTCACTCTGCAAAAGCCTCTGACAAATAACCCACGCCACAAAGACCCAGAAACTCGGCCGCCCAGGGAAAAATGCTTTGAAGTGTCCATAAGAAAAGAGCTTCTTCATTGGTCGCAGCAGCGGACCAGTGCTGCAACAAGTGGGGTTATTTTTAGTCATCGTCACAACAATAGAGAAACCTTTATTCAACAGAAACACAACCATCGACCTCAAAGGCACCGTCATTCAAAGAGATGCCCAGGAGGCAAACGAAAGCTGCTTTTAAGGCCAATGGTAGCAACAGAAAGCTAAGTGAGCATGTAATGATTGGGATTAGGTGTCAAATGGAGTTGAAAATGGGGATTTCAGGTGTAGTAGATTTGACAATTAATTTGGACATATTAACAAACACATTTCATAAGATTGGAATCAAGGCCTTTCAACAAAAGATAAAACAAATGTCACAAACTAAACATGTGATTTGAAGAAAAGAATCTTACGAGATAAGAATTACAATGTTTTGTTTGCACTGTAATAACGAACTGTAGCATTAGATTAACAAAGAAAAACTCAGAAAAGTTAATTTACCCAAAATAGGATGATGAGGATAATGTTATAACAATAACATGCAGCATAATAGATATTCTGCATGTTATTGCTATATTGACTAATAGTGTCTCGTCGACTATAACAAATAATTGTAATAGTATTTCGATAACCGTAACCATTATATGGACTATACAGACTTTTAGAACAAAGATTGGGGCATTATTAAATCCAAATTGGATTTATTCATTTAGAAAAGGGACAGGGCATATTAATGAACATATGATACACCTTCCTGGGAGTAAAGGCAATAACCTTACATAAGATCACACAACAGTAGACTGAACACAATATAGGGAAAGGATGGAACAAATTCACAACCACAAATGTGAAAGAATACAAGAAAGAATAAACTAGTTCTGATTTTCAATACTACACTTGTACATTTGTAAATATTCTCCATCTAGAAACCTTCAGTCACCATATTTCAACATTTATACGGTTGATAATGTATTTAAAAGTCTCACTGTACAACAGAAACAATCATTTGTGCGATGGACTGCGTGTGTGATCTGTAATGTCTTCATGGAAACTGCTTTTCCTGGAATTTCCTTGCATTTGTTCAGTCTGTGTTTTCAGTACTAAAAATACCTTGAAAAACATCGTGCCACAGATCTGACCTGTAACTTGGCCTGGTGACCTGCTAGTCTTAATGGAGATAGAAACGTTTGATGCCGTAAGTTTAATAAAACATTTGTGGCAAAGCAAAACACACTTCACAAGAAATGTTACGCAGTGGACTTATATCCACTTATATATATATAAAATATCCAGTGAAATAAAACTAAGAAAACCTGTTACAAATATCAACCTTCTGTCAAAAGAATGTAAGTGATATGAACAATATGAACATCAGTAAGTTTCTAGAAGTTGCGCAGTTTCAATGATCGAAAATCACGATATTTTGTTAGTAGAACGCTATAATCAGATATAAAAGCATGAATTCAATCTCAAGAACAAACGAAGAGATGAGTAGCAAATAGGGGGACTCCTTTTCCAGCGTCAGCAGAAACACCTGAGTTCTTGAGGTCTAATCGGAAAGCACCATCCTGTGTAACATCAAATAAACACCTGCTTGTATCTGCCTCTGCATCTGTCTGTCTAAATACCACCCATTCTTGTTCCTACAGCCACACGAGAACTCCTTTAGGACATTTGTTTCTGTTGTGGCCGTGCTTACATCTCCAACATGAAGAGATTGTGGGTTTGAAGCACCAGACTGCGTGGCTCTGAAGGGGGAAACCCAATGTAAAAGAAGAGAGATTCAGGTGAGAAATATGCGGTTTTGGCAAATAAACATCACATTCATGCAGGTGGTCCTCACAAACCCGATCCTGGATTCAGAGGCGTAAAAACAATGCTCTGGTGTGTGCTCCTATCTCCTCACTTTAATGATTAATCTGATCATAGAGAGTCTTTATCTGTCGACGCCGCTTTTTGACGTGTCTTTCGGACAAGTATTAACAAGAGCTGTTGTGTCTCGCAGTCAGACGCCTGTCTCGCACACACTTTTCATATGTTCTTAAGAATTCAGCACACGATGGCGAATGGGAAGCGAACCCAAGACGGTGGTAACAACTACACCATAGTGTTTTCTTAAACCACTACACCACCGGCGAGCACACGCCAATACAAAATGGTTTTGTGCTGGAAAAGGATCAAGACTTCATAGCGTATTAATAAGAAAGTTTTGTTTAAGTGCTTTCGCCAAGACTCTGGGGGCAACCACAGTAAAGAGCTTGAGCTGGTTTCATGGTCAGAAGAAGATGGAGGATTAATAATAATTATTATCAAAAAGGATTATTCGAAATAGCATTTTATAATGACACTACATTTGGTGATGCAGTATTGATAACGTGGGTTGCTCTATCACAAGTTTTTACAAATGTGTTACTTATTTAGTTTGTGACAGTGCTTTTTTTGTTGTTGCTTGTTTAGAGAAAGACCTATGCCATGGTTTGATGATTAAAATGGGTGTATCTCATATTATTTGTGACAGAGTGAAGAAATACTGTTGTTTTAATGTTATTGGGTTCTTACCCTGTGTATCCCAGCACTACTTTGCAGGTTTGACAAATCTTTCCCAGCGCTCCACTGAAGTCAGAACACACTCCCTCCACACCTGGTGGTGGTATGAGCTGCTTCTGTAGCCACAGCTGCCCTGAGGTTGACGGACAGGGCTGCCAATCAGCGCCATCGGCCTCTATGACCACCACAAATCACTCACTCACACGACGTTGACAAGGTGGATGAAGAGTCTTGCCAAAGGACATGAGGGCAGCATGTGATTTGTTCAGAGCTTGAACCAACAAAAGCTCTAACTAATGAGCTACTGAGCATGTTCTAACCACTGAGCTACTGAGCATGTTTTAGTTCAAAATCATAATCCAAACAAACTCCAAAACAAAAGATCTCAAACAATCCAGACATCCACGACTCTGCTAACAATACTGTAAAATGATGTAGGCAAGATGTCTTCATAAACGTGTATAAAATCCCCCCCCCCCTTGCCTTTTAAGAAGGTGTTTACTTTTACATCCAAAAATATAGTGGAGTAGAAAGTATAGATATCTGCTCTCAAGTAAAAGTATGCACTGTAAAATGCAATCAAGTAAAGTACAGACACCTAACAATTGCACTTATTAAAGTACTTTTACGATACCACTGAATGCAAGAAAAAAACATAATCCTTTGTGCAAACTTTTCCCCTGTTAAAGGCTTACTGTAACGTCCTGTTTGAAACTTTTCTTGCCTCCTTCCTCCTCAAAGCCACGCTCCTACATTACAGCTGGGATTGGCGGCTTAGCACTCACTTTTCACCCGTTCCTGTGCAGCCTCTGAGCCTGTTCTTCTTCACCTTTCCCCCCCTCTTCTCTTCCCTTGCAGAAACCCTTCTCTCCTCCCTGCAGAAACCCCTCTTCCTCCCACAGTTTCCCCCCCCTCACCAAAAGGTTCATGTCCAGTGCCGCGGACCTTCTACCAGCGCCACACGAGATATGACATTTCTGCCCAGAAACGCTGCACTCAGCATTGATTTCAATTCCGCACGCAGGAACCACAGACGGCGTTCTGAAAGGTGAAACAAAGCTGGCTTTTGTGCCTGGGTTCTGGGAGGCAGCGCGCTCTTGTCATGTACATGTGAAATTAATTAGGAGGAAATACTAAAACACTTGGGTGGAAATTGCCTTTTACCAGATGTTCTACAGATGAGCAGATATGGGTTGGGCAGAGTAGCCAAAACGTTTACTCAACAAGAGAACTGTTACTTCAAAATTATATTACTCAAGTAGAAGTACAAAGGGGTGGTCCAGGAAGTTACTCAAGTGTAAGAAATGTATTTTGGGAATTGACAGATCTGGGAATCTGTAATTGCAAGAGGAACTGACAGGACGCAACAGCTGCTGATAAAAATGTAATTGGAAGGACAAAACATTGAAAAACTGATTTTGTACGACAACAAACAAATGAGGGGAACAAAAACATGTTTGAAGAAGTGGTTTAAGAAACACAAATGTCCTTGGTTTAAAAGTCTCAAGTAAGTTTCAAGTCTGAGGCCCTCAAGTTCAAGTCAAATCCAAGTCCTCTGCTTTGCGTTCCAAGTCCTTTCAAGTCATTACACCAAATAATCAAATACAGCTCATACTTTAAAATGTATATGATTTTGGTGAATGTAACAAATTATGCAAAAAAAAGTGCGGCGAGACATGTTCCAGTTTGTTCCTATTAAATCAAACATGCATCAAGTCATATCAAGTCACAGGGCTTCAAGTCCCAAGACAGGTCCCAAGTCAAGTCCCAAGGCAAGTTCCAAGTCAAACCCAAGTCAAATCCCAAGACAAGTCCAATGACAATTCCAATGACAAGTCCAATGACAAGTCCCAAGACAAGTCCCAAGACAAGTCCCAAGTCAAGTCTCAAGTCAAGTCCCAAGACAAGTCCCAAGACAAGTCCCAAGACAAGTCCCAAGACAAGTCCCAAGACAAGTCCCAAGACAAGTCCCAAGACAAGTCCCAAGACAAGTCCCAAGTCAAGTCCCAAGTCAAGTCCCAAGACAAGTCCCAAGACAAGTCCCAAAACTTGTCTGTGTAATTTTTAACTTGCCTCTTCTAACATGAAAGACAATCTGCCACTCAAGACAAATAAAAGGAGTTCGGGTTGTATGCTACTGTTTGTTCCACTTTATGAACTCTTAGGTAATGTGATGACTTAACCAGGGTTAGGAAAATAACATGTTTCATTCTGAGGTAAAATTCGAGCAGAGACAAGAGGCACAGTGTTCTCTGATGATCTGGGCCTAGACTGAACACAGAGAAGCCAAATAATCATCAAAAAATCATTGTCCGATGCAAGACAGTTCTCACAACGCTAATGTTTCAAACTCAATTTCGACAAGTAAAAAAAGGCTGGATACACATTTTTAATACAATAGGGATTATGAAAACACTTTTTTCATAATTTTTTCATACATTCCCTGTATTTTATTCATGATTTTCCTTATTAAGTCTTAATTAGCCTTGATTTTGTCTCAGTTTTGTCTCTTTTAAAGCTGAAGTGCCCAACTTTTTCTCATAAATTACTATATATTCTGTTTTTCCCCACAGTCGCCAATGTCGTCTTCAAACTGGAAAACATTTGATCTATTTTAAAATGTAAAAATGTGTTTACACAAAAGTATTTAAATTTGTTTGCATCCAATAAGTCAACAAAATGAAACAAAACATTTCATTCTGGCTCTATCCATTTTTTTCAGATGTGGACGTCCCCAATATTTGCAGTTTTGGCTCTTCACATAAAATGCCTTTGTACCAAACATTGTATAGTAAATAAAAAAATAAAAAAATTCTTCTTACATTTATATAGGTAAACTGCAAAAGAAGTTTCAAATTAATATCTCTATATTTAAGATGTTTTCCTGTGGGCCTGTGCCTTCTTGCCTTAAATGTCTTCAGTATAGATACCTACTAAAATGAGTATGAGTGTTGCCCGGTGGTCGAGTGGTTAAAGCGGCAGCACTTATGCCAGGCTCCACGTGCAGCCGGCCACAGTTTAATTCCTGGCTGACAGTTTATTGCATGTCCTCCCTTCTCTCTCATCCCTATTTCACGCTCAGCAGTCCTGTCTAATAAAGCTTACGGGCCATAACATTTTAAAAACAATAAAATGATTATGAGCTTCAACACAAGTTTTAGTATTAATACTTGGCTATGGATTTTTCTGACAACCCTGCAGCTGACGCCTCATGTGCACCGCATATGATCCGAGCGCGCTTTTGGAAAAGAACCAGGCTTCGCGCACGTCTGTTTGTGGTCGGTGGATACGGATATAAAATTTTTCAAAATGACAAGGCGGGAGCTGGAGATGAAGGGAGATCACAAAGTTTAATTTATTTCCTTCTGTTTACACTGCCCGCTCAGCTGCACAGCGTCAAAGACATGCGAGGAACAGGGGAACTACATGAACACGCTTCACTGCCGGTGTGACAGAGTTAAACAACAAAGGCTTTACTCTGGCCTTTTTTCATATTTTCGGACACGCATACATTATTATTGCACATAATACAACCTAAAAAAATGTATTCTGTATTGGGAAAGTTAATGAATTGCACCTGATTTCAGTCCTGCAGGCGTCAACGTCGGTAATTAGCAATTGCCAAGTAATCAAAATGAGTCACGGATCAAGTGTACAGATCTTTAAAACACAGAAAAGCATTTGCAGGTATCAGAAATAGATGATATTAGAAAATAAACTAGTATTCCATTATGTTTTTGTCGTGGGAACTTCATTATAACTATATATCTTTAACAGATTGGCAGAAAAGCTTTTTTTTTGCTTTTATTTATTTAAGTATATTTTGGATGTAAAAAGGTGGGTAAGCCAAAAATTATACTCTAACTATCTTGAATCATCTTAAATTACCTTTAAAATAATACCATTTGAGTAAATTTGAAGAGAAATAATCATAATGCAGAATTTACTGAAGAAGTATTTGGAAAAAAAATACTACAGCTGTAACTTGAGAATGAATAAACATATCTTTTCATTTATGATGAACTTTTCTGGTAGAGGATCTGCCGCTTGTTTGGAGATGGTATTCCTTTGCCTGTAATATTCCACAGTATAGCATTAGACATCTCCATTTCCTTGGAGACAAATATCAACTTACAGGTGCGGACAGTAAGAATGCAAGGTTTTTCTTTACCGACAGAGACAGATAGGTTTAGTGCCATACTGTGAAACATTTTAGGCAAAGCAATAAGATCTCCATGGAAACAAGAAGGTGGCGGACCCTCCAAAAGACACGTTACATAGTGCACCTTTAAAAGACTTACACAAATTGGGCTGTTTCGCCAAACTTTTACTTCGAACAGTGTTTCTCAAACTGTGGTACGTGTAGTGGTACCTGTAGTGGTACGTGTAGTGGTACGTGTAGTGGTACGTGTAGTGGTACGTGTAGTGGTACGTGTAGTGGTACGTGTAGTGGTACGTGAGGTCATGTGCAGGGCAAATGTTTGTAGAGTCAATTTGATCCACATTTTGTTCCTGCTTTAGGTTAGTCCTTGTTTAGAACTAGTATAACAACTGTATGGTCCTAATTTTAGCCCTTGTTTAGGCCTAGAATGGTCCTGTTTTAGACTTGGTTTGGATCCAGGTGGTATTTGGAGGACCAAATATGTACTTCAGTGGTTTACTTACTTACTTAAAGTGCCTCTGACAGGTTGTACAACTCATTGAACTAAAATGCAGTTAGGATAAATATATTAGTGCTGCAACGATTACTTGAGTAACTCAAATAATTCAATAACAAAAAAGCTTTGATAATCATTTTATTGCCTCGATGGTTTGTTTAATTTACATACTGAATTAAATTCATGTGAATCTGTGGCGCACAGAGCGCACGGAATGACTTGCTGCGCTTTAATTTCCCACGGAGCTTGTTTCGCTTGGACGAAAGCGCAACAGGGGAGAGAGCGGCGCGTTCCACACTCACGAGTGCGACCGGAAAGAGTTTTGTTGTCTGAAAGAGCACAGTGTCCCGAGCTGCAACACTAACCACTGCAACTAGCTCCGGCGCCTCCACGCGCCGCCCCGCCACTGCTTCCTAGTCACACTCATACTTTTAATCAGCCAATACACATGGAAACAGCACGGAGGGCCGCAATTATGTAATGACAATCTTTTGTGAAACAGAAAGTCCGCGGCGACGACATGGAGGCCAAAGTGAACGGCACACCGAGTCAACGCCGCAAAACGACAAAATGCAGAGCCACCGCTCAATACACCAGGATCACTGGTCCCACCCAACATGAAGTTTTACAACAAATTTCTTATTTTAAGTGACATAAACGCGAATTAATTCGGAGCTACTGTAACTGTTTACAGTTAATAAGTCCTTTATATATATTCTTTATATCAAAACTGGACTGAAATGAAATGTAAATGTTTTGGGGACATACTTATGTGAAATTAAGAATAAAATGTGGTATTTTAAGCAGAAACTCCATTTGTTCTTTGTTTATTACTATGAACTATAACGTTTATCTAAAAAAATATTTAATATGCTTTTACATACTTTATGGAATGTACAAAAATATTTACTGATTAATTGAAGAATTACAAAAATGTTATCCCAAAATAGCAAATTTTTTGGTTTATAATTTAATTCACACTACGAAATTACCCAGCAAATACTGGGCAAAAACTCATCTATTATAAAAAATAAATTATTTGACAAATAAAAATACATGAAAGCGACTTAATTTTATTATATTATGTTTAGAGAATCAAAAAAATTCCTTTTTTGTGTGTAAATTATGCATAAACTTTGACTGGAATGAGTGTCCCTATGTGATGTCACTTCCTGTCATTTGCTACCGATTTTTAAACATTTTCTCCGCAAATACCTACTCGATTGGTGTAAAAATATCATTTATATTTACAATAGGGACAAAATACACCAAATAAAGTCAAAATTAGAAAATCGGAAAAACCTTTCATATGCACTTTAAATATATACTCATTTACTTTAATTGTACTTGCACATACATAGCCTATACTGTATGTATATTTGTACGCTAATTGACACGTTTCTTGCTTTTTTTTGTTACTCCTTGAATTTGATCACCACTTTTATTTACTTTATCTTTGTTGTTATTTTGTAATGCGAGAGCTACTGTGTCCAAGTAGCTTCCCTGGCTCACTAAAGTTTTTGTAAAGTGTAAAAAAAAAATACTAGTACATGTATGTAGAAGTACGACATGCTATTTATTTATTTTTCTATTTATTTTTTTAAACAAAACGTACATAAAATAAACTGACCTATGTAAGGAAAAATATGTAATAATAATAATAATAAATATAGCCGCAAGCGGCAATGATCGGCCCTCGCCACACCGCCGCTGCCACGCCTCCACGCCGCCGCCCCAATTTTCCTCCTTTTATTACACCTACTGAAGAATCTGTAGCGCTATCGCGCTTTCTCCCCTTTGCTTTACAAATAGGGGCATTATTGTGTACTGAAAATGTCAATATTTTGGGAAAAGTTTGCGGCTGCGCCACACAAAGACCATAATTTTTTTAAGAAGAAGTTGAACAACTTTTGATGGCCCACTCCTTTATGTGGTCCCCAGTCAAAAGGTAATCTTTTTGAAATTCTTGGCAAAATGTGCGGCTTTGCCGCACACAAACCATAACACTTACAATAAAAAATTGGATAACTATTGATGTTCCACTCCTGAAGGTGAGTCTCGCCAAATTTTAGGTTAGTCGGGCAAACGCCCGAGGAGGAGTTTGTAAAAGTATAAAGTGTAAGTATGTTAAAATTTCAGAGATTTGGCGATTTTCTCATTGGAATAACACGGGAGGTTTCTGTCATCGCTACGGCTACGCCGTAACAAATATGACATGAGTCTGATTGGATTTTTTGATCAGAACGCGGAAATGCAATTTTGTGCCAAATTTCATACAATTTCCAAAAGCTAAATATTTTGCTCCCCATATACAATTTTATTTCACGTCGTAGGGGGCGCTAACGCGCCAAATGAATTTGTCTCACTTCAAGTAGGTTTAGGGCAAAGGTTTTAACAACTGATTCAAATTTGATGCAAATCGGACTTTGTCTGCGCAAATGGCAGCAAATTTTAAATTTGAGAAATTTCTGAAATTCTAGTAATAGTTTGCGGCTTCGCCGCACAGACACCGTGAAGGATATCTAAATAATTTGGTTAACTTTTGATGTCCCACTCCTCAACACCATTTACACCAAATTTCAGCTTTTTCAGAATAGCGTCCTAGGAGGAGTTCCTAAAAGTACGACGTTTGGAAAAACTCCTGAGTCATGCTTAGCAAACTTTGATCCAATATGACGAACATTTGGTTGGGCGGACGCCATTGTCGTAATAATATTTTTTACTTCTCTTGTCACCATCTACCTCTGCGCCAAATTTCATCATTCTACGATCAGATTTTTTTGGGGCCATTTCCTATCCCTCAATGCATTTTTTCAACATTCTAGAAAAAGGAGATAGCCAGAATGTAGAGAGGCACGATTTTTAGAGGTGTGCAAATTCTCCTGACTTTTCGTCAATGTTCACTATGTGAAAAATAGCGGGGTTGGTCCCGAGAAGAAGAAAGAAGAAAGAAGAAAGAAGAATTAAAGCCGCAAGCGGCATCCAACGGCCCTCGCGAGCCGCCGGGCTTCGGACTCCGCTTCCTGCATTTTACTCAGTCCTTGTCTTATTTGGAACTGTTGGTGTATTGAGCTTTGTCCAAAAAAACAAAACAGACGGCGACACATTAAGCGCAAATTAACACAATTGCCAGTCAACTTTGCAGCTTCACTGCACAGACACCGTAGCTCTTGTCCATAAAACTTGGATAAGTTTTGATGCCCCACTCCTTAAGAAGATGTTCACCAAATTTAAGCTTGGTCGGGCAAACGCCTGAGGAGGAGTTCGTAAAAGTATAAAGTGAGAAAAATGACGAATTCAGCATTTTAAAATTTTAATTCAGAATAATGGCTAAATGGTTAGTCAGGGGGCGTGGCCATAATAATATTTTTTGTTTGTCCTAACGAGAGGAATGTGTGTGCCGAATTTCGTGGCTCTACGACAAACTTATGTTCGGGACATCTCCCAAAGGCTCAATGTATTTTGACTTTTGTAGGTGGCGCTGTCACGCATTTTTTTATTACATTTTTAAGTGCTTAGTAAAAAACAAAAGTCTTGGTTTGAAAAAAAAAGTTTGGTCACTTTTTGAGCATGTTTTGGGGGTCAAAGCTAATGCTGTGCACAACCAGTACAAATTAACACAATTTTCAGTCAACTTTGCGGCTCCGTGGAGACCGTAGCACTTGTAATAAAAAGTTGGATAACTTTTGATGCCCCGCTCCTGTAGATGATTGTCACCAAATTTAAAGTTGGCTGGGCTGACGCCCTAGGAGGAGTTCGTTAAAGTGTCAAGTGAAAAAAATGTGGTACTTTTTCAGATTTGGCAATGGTCCCATTGGGATAACATGGGCCGTTTCTGTCATCGCTACGGCGACACCTTACAAAATATGACTTCGGCTCCTAGGACTTTTTTGATCGAAAATAGAGTTTTGTGAAAAATTTCATGTAATTTGGAAAAAGTATATGGTGTAGAGGCCACTTTAAAGACCAAATGGGAGCAATTTTGTTAATGGTAAAATGTTTAGATTTGTGGGACAAATTTGCAGCTATGCCGTAGAGACACTGTAAATCGTATGATAAAAATTTTGATACCCCACTCCTGAAGATGATATTCCCCAAATTTGAGCTTGATCAGGCCATCGCCCAAGGAGGAGTTTGTTAAAGTGTGAAGTGTAAAAATGTGGAAATGTCAGCGATGTTGCAATTTTCCCATTAGGATAACATTGGATGTTTCTGTCATTGCTACAGCTAAGCCGTAAAAAAATATGGCATAAGTCTGATTGGCTTTTTTGACCAGGATGCCAAAATAGAATTTTGGGCCAAATCTGGAACATTTTCGTAAAACAAATGTTTTTCTCTCCATGTTAATATAAATATCCCTCTGTAGGGGGCGCTATTGCACCCAAAAATGATCCACATTTTTGGGCTAACTTTTACGGTCTACGTGCGGCGCAGCTGCAAAGTTGGACAACGCATTTTGAAATTTAGCAAATTTTAACATTGCTCCCATTTGCGATAAACGGGCCCGATGTGAACCAAATTTTAATCAGTTGTTAAAGTTTCACGCCTGGACCTGTTAATTGTGAAAGCGCTCGCGCTTTCCTACGTCATGGTGTGGGTCCCTGGTCACTGACGGGCACTTTTGTTAATTTTGAGTGGGACCCTTTGAGTTATTGACCCTCTATACAATAATAGTGTTAAATTTTTGCATTAAGCACGTTCCGTACATGCTTATATGTACGGAACGTGCTTGAGTTGGGGAACACATTCGTGAGCTACTCAGCGCAAACGAGCGCTTTACATGGGGATGTAAAGCACTCATTGCGCACTTTTGCACGGGCTTCGCCCGTTTACGACGATATTGTTACATTTTCTTTCTACTAATTAGTATGCACAAGACGTGCATGAGTAAAGGAGTGCGTTAGTGAGTGTTTGAAAGTGGGCGAGCGCTAATCGCTCGATTTTTGCGCACTTTGTGCGCACTTACGCAGCCCGCCCGTTTACGACAATAATGTTACATTTTCTTACTACTAATTAGTATGCACGGGACATGCATGAGTGGAGGAGTGCGTTAGTGAGTGTTCGGAGCGGGCGAAGCGCTTCGCACGGCCTTGCGGAACTAATAGGCCTCTCGCCAGCTTGTGGCTCTCAGGCCTAATAATATAAAAAATAATAATTAAAAAAAAAATTATAATTACAAAAATAATAATAATAATAATGAAAAAAAATTTAAGAAGAAGTAAAAATAAATAAAAAACAGGGCTGGGCAGGACCATAGAGAACTCGGGATATTGCTATTTCAAAGTTACCACCCACTCTTTCTCCAAAAGGAAACAGACAATAGAGTGATAATGACATCGTACTCGAGTCTGCGCCGGGTTCATTGACAAACTGTGCAATGTAAACGTTTAAATCATCAGCCTAATTCCCCGCTGTTCCTGTGAGAAAAGGGAACACTAAAAACCGGCAGCTCTTCCCCTTAGCTTCTGTTGTTTACATCCACGCGAATCCAAACCATCTGGACAGTGTTTATTATATTACAAATGACACATAATGGTAATCTGGCATGTGATGAGAGGGTATTTGAATTACAGGCGGGGGGCACGGCACGGGCATTAAACATCATCGCGATTTTCTTAAAGGAGGACGCTTAATTTAAGGCTGCACTTACTCAATCCACCTGATTATTCATTACAGTAAGCAGTATGACACAGGGTAAACATAGGAAACCGCCAATTAAATCACATTCCAGGGAAGATTGGGGGACTCGCTGTATACAGAGCAGTTTAGCGACATAAATATTTACGCAAACTGCCAGGAATTAAGACAAATGTTACCAGGAAATAGCCGGCATCGTGAGGGGCCGTGCGGGGGTTTGTGTAAATGTATTAGCCGCTGTTTAGGTCCGCGAATATTTTTTGAAACGTTATTCTTGAATGAGACGAGACAACTGTTCCGGCACCACTTATAGGAAAGCTTCTAAACAAAGAAGGTAGAGACGGAGAGCGAGGGGCCAGTAGCATTAGACTTATTTCTAAACTGCAAAATAATACATACAGGAGTAAAAATGATTTGAATTCTGGTATTCAGCAACACTTTATAATAACTGCCCCTTAATTTGCTGTAATAAAGCATGAATAAATAGTTCATAATGAACAGGTAATTTAACAATGATTCAGGCTTAGAAACTACTTAAATGTCCTTACTCTTAATAAACATGTTCATTGTGAATTAAGTCTTTGCTCATGCTTTATAAAGGCTTTTTAAAGTGTAGTTATAATAAAGCAGTATTCTAACAAGTATACGTTGAAAAAAATAAAAATAAAAGTACTCGTACTAGTTACTGTTACTCGCCTCTCCACAAATCTGACCAGTAACTTGGTCTGATCTGATTGAAGTATATATCCATTGCTACAGAAAATATCACAATAAACGATAATACCGACACTACTTCATGCCACTGCAAGAGAGCAAGAAAATCCCAGAGAATCTTTTTTAATTGTTAAACATCAGGAACAAATAAACTGGAGAACAAAACACTAAACTAGTTAGAATTTATAATTAGTCATAGAAGTTACTTATTTAAATCGTGTCATACTTTAGCAAAAGACAATTTAATTATGTAAACTGACAAATGTTTTAAGAGCGAAGATGTTCTGACACTCATCCAAGTCGCTTCTTCAGATTGATCTCTTATAGTATACACAAACCAAAACAAAAATGTCTACACAAGTGCAAAGAGCCCAAAAATATTGTTGCATCTCATTTAGGGAACTCGACATAGTGTTTATTTTTGACCTGCTTCTCTCCATGGAGATTGTTCTGTTTAATGCCCTACTGAGGAACATTTCAGGCAAACAGATGACATCTCCGAGCAGCTTGAAAAGTTACACAGGGCATCTTTGTGGACAGGTACATTTGCTAAAGAACAACACTGGAAACCACTCAGAAAAACATTGTATTTGTTTTGTATAGTTCTCAAACTTTCCACACCAAGTAAAACCAGGACTAGACCAAGACTAAATACGGACTAACCAAGGGCTAAACCAGACTTGAACATGCTCAAACCTGGAGCAACTAGGTAACCAGGATTTTAAACCAGGTCTAAACCAAGATAAAGCTAAAATTGTACCATAAAAAGGTCTAAACAAAATTGATGAAATAATGATTGTATTTGCAAGAAGCACACTTCCCAATTTGAGACGTAAATACATTTTAAAGCCAAAACTACTACCATGATTAACTTCTTAAAGTCATGTCACTTTAACTTATGTGTGTCTAGTCCATTTTGTAGTGCAGTGGAGAGTTAAAGATACATACTACATGCAGGGAGTGGATGTCAGTTAAATGTTTATACAGCTGCTCCCAAGATTATTATTATCATGAAACCACACAGCTATAATGTCATTCTGTTGATGCCAGAGTACAATCAGGTCCTCCCTATAGCCCACTAACCTCCTGTGTCGAACAAGGCTCAGATACAAGCAAGAAAGTTGACGAGGCCAATGGCGCATTAGAAGAAAGGAGAACTGCATTATGTGTATGTAAATCGGTAACATAATACGTGTACAGTAATGTGAAATATATATATATAAATATATAAAATCCTGACGCTGTTCTCTGGACCTAGCTGACCTTTTCTGTGCAGTTGAGCCACATTTGTTTTGTCCCAGGGTAGATGTAGTATAAAAGCAGCTCTTAGGTTCAAACTGAGAGACTTTTATTGTATCCGAGAAACAGGACGTGCGCCGTGTTAGCATGCTAGTTAGGGCCTCTGAAAGTTCTAAACTCGTCGGGGTGAATAATTAGGATGCTAGGAAAGTAAGTAATGAGTTTGGTCTGCTGCAAACCGTTTAAAATGAACTATTCAGGTTTTTAATACAGGAGGAAAGAACAACATAAATACATGAAGCCCTTAGGCAATGTGACTGCTATGCTAATAGAGCCATGCGTTTGTTTTGAACACAATTGCATCCGGTGATGATTTATGATCTTAAAACTGCTCAAGAGCAGCCTGGATTTTAACCCATGACGCAACAATCCCGGGGAAGTTGAAACGGAGTGATTTGTGAGGACACAACCTTGTAAAGAGAAAAAAAAGTGAATTAAGCTAAACACAACTCCAGCTATGTTTTTGAGTTTTTGATGAGGGAACAACAATATATAATATGGTCAGAAGCTCAAAAAGTTGTATTGTTTTTTCTTCGTTTATTATAATTCAAAAGGTCAATTGTGCATAATATGTGTCCTTTAAGTGTAATGTCACACTGTGGCACATTGCATGAAAGAAATAACATTTCCATGGAAACTAGATGGGACCGGACCTACCAGAAATGCTACATAGTGTACCTTTAAGTAATCTTCTATAGCCTCGGCCTGTTGCTTGTTCGAACCGTCGCTTTGTGAAATCGACGTTGCGCGCTCGGTTTCCTGGGTCATGCCGTGGTCTGATCTCATATCTTCTCTCGTGCGGTTAAAATTGTTTTTGTCAAAGTGGCTAACATAAAGCTTACACAGTGCTGTGTTATTGCTTATGGCCTGCCAGAGAAAATGAAATATATAGTGTTCTACTCCAGCTCATTTTGTCCCGAGACCAAATGAAAACCGCCTTTTGTTTGTGCCTTTGAAGGTCGCGGTGCTCTGCTGGGACGGCCACCAATTTGTACACTCCGCATGTAACAACTCTGCGCAAAGAATAAAGAATATTTTGAGAAATCTGCACACAAAAAACATTATTTGTTGCGAGAAATGTTTAGCTTTTTACAATAAAAACACACGACACAACATGTTTTGAGTAGTTTTGACACGCTTAGCTTTAGCTCATATCTTGCTCTAGATTTTTGACTTCTCATTAGGTAAACCAATTAATGGATTAAGAAACGTTCACTCAAATTGGCAATGGCAACTTAATAAATTAAACTAAATGACATGCGAGAATCTGATTATTTTTTATGACAGGGGGCTATATAACTGTAATAATATACTAAGAAATTAAACAAATCCACAAATCTTGTCATATAAAAACTTAAGTGAATCAAATGATTTCAAAATCTTGTCCTATACAATCAAATTAAAAAATCCGGTTTTATACAAACCAGTAAATCAAACAAATCTAAACATTTTGTCTTACAAACTTAAGTAAATTAAAAACTATAGTCAAAATCCCTCAAATGAATATTCCTATTCTGAATTCTAGTGATTTTAACTCAGTTTTTGCAGTGGGTAAAGTGTTGTCCCGGCTTCCTCGGCCCGTAAACAGCTGCTTGTGCTTAAGCTGTAAAATGTAAATCTCAAGTTGGCTGTTTACGTAGCCCAAGCTTCTAATCATGCAGACGTATAATTGAGTGACGCGTGGTATCTTTATGAGTGAAGCAGCATTCAAAGCACTGATCCCTGTATTTATGCATCTGCCTCTCTGCAATGGAAGTACAGTAGTTGCCTTTATCTTCCAGCTAAACGCCCCGTGTGTTCGGATGATTCATTTTACCGCTTAATTTCCCTCGCTGGAAGAATTAGGTTTTTACGGCTCTGCGGTATTTTAACAGTTATGCGCTGCAAAGTAAACACTATAATAGCCGTGATATACTGCTCGACGCTGATTACAAAGTTCAGGTATAAAAGTAGAGGAACAAAGCGCTCGTTTCTTGATCAAAGCGGGGTTATTTTCACAGGAAATTCAAGCGCAAACAAATTAACGTCATGCTAATTTGCCAAATAGTGATTGGCCTCAAGCGTTACAGTAAAGTTAAATCGTGAGGAGTACCTGGAACACGCACAATAGGAAAATCCTCAAGCTAAGTACTCCTGACCTAGCTTAACCTGGCTCAAGATCTGGAGAAGAGCTCCAAGGCGCTGCGGTTGCACACTGTTCCTGGCAAGTTTAACCCCACATCTTTGAAGAATGGGTCAAACTAAAAGAGGTCAATTTTATAAAAAGACAATACAATCTCAAGATCACATGGTACCATATTTCAAAAGGGACTGTCTGCAATGTTTTTCTTGTATTAAAACTATAATAGAAGGAGATCATCATTTAAACCGCAATTTTGATCTAAAATGGTTTAGTAAAAAACAGGTCTATTGACTTCCTGTTCAAAACTGCAGAACTGATAAGCTCCGCCTCTTCATAGTGACATTTCCCTGTAACAAGTAGCGGATTGCCATTTACAAGAGGCTATGTACCGCAACATGTATCACTTTGAGTCTTACTTTTTGAAATAAACACAACTAAGCACAGGGAGGAGACAGGGGATTGGTGAAAACAAGAATTGATGAGGAAACACTGTGGTAACAAGGTTGATTAACCACAATATGTTCCCTTTGAATATCTTTTTTCCCCCCAGTAGATATATTGTAAATGCTGCATTTACGCCTCGCTCACACTGCACATGAAGTCCAGAGCTCCGTGGTACTTTTGGGGTCACAGTCTTTAATGACACACTTGCTAGACCACGTGCTCACGCAACAACTAATCATTAATATGGGGAAAAGGCTTGCGGTGGGCTCCGGTGTCCAGCAAACATTCCAATCAGACGGAAAGAATACGGAGCGTTCCGGGACCTCTACCAGCACCATCGTACTGTGCGGCGTGCGGCCTGAGCTCTTCGTGTATCTTTAATGCTACAGAAGAGAGCTGCACAGCGCGGAATGTGAGCCTGGCTTAAAGTCAAAATAAGACTGCTGTGTCCTGTCTGCTTCTAGTTAAATGTTTTTTATTGTCCGCAAACCAGGACGTAACACAGGTGCGCTGTTAGCATGCTAATTGTTGCCTCTCAAATGCCTCTCAGTTAATTCTTTAAACTCCTTGCAGTTAATAATTAGGATGCTAGAAATGTGTTTATAAAGAATTTGATTATTCTGTTATAGGTATTTTGAGGGCTTTTTACCATTTGAATTATATAATATGGGTAGGGTTAAGTTGTAAGCTGTTAATTGCTATGGAAACGGTTCTAATGTCAGATAATTTTGAAACCCATGGATAAAAGTACAGGACTAAAGCTCTCATTAACTTGATCAGAGCCAGATTATTTCACAGGAAATTCAAACACAAACAAATAAACGTCGTGCCAATTTGCCAAATTGTGCTCAGCCTCGATGCATCTGCAGGGAGGGCCAACCCCAATGCACTCTCCACAATATTTAAAACATGCGACTAAAAGGCTTGTGGACCCTCTCGTCTGATCTCAGAGAGGCTATATAATCTGGAGGTGGACTTGTTGCTCAAATTAGTGGGTAGAGAAGTGTGCCACATGTTCAGTATCCATAAATATTGACTCTGGCTTTGGAGCTGGCCGTCTCTGACCTTGGTGGGTTTCCATTTTAGGAGCGACCTATATGAAATGTGTCCCGTTTGCCCACAATCTCTTTTATGCGCCATGTGCACGTGTTCTGCTCAGCCCAGAGTCGTGCTTCTGCTGTCAAACACATGTGGATTGATGAAGTTCAAACTGGTTTTCAAAAGATTTAAAAGACAGCTTCCCGGGCAGTTGAATCAGAGATCAAAAATATGTATTGAAGTCATAAATAAGAAGATATTTGGTCACAAATTCTAAATTCTAAAACAACAAAAATAAGATATATATTTTTGCTCCTTTAGATTGTATTATGTATAAAATTTGCTAATCTTGTTTGTTTACTACTACTACTTTGTGATTGCCATTGAACGTTTTATCATTTTAATAATTTTTTGCCTGGAATGTGCCACACAGATTAAAATTAATCTAGAATTTATTTTAATGGGTGTTTTTAATGCTCAGAATTGGCTCTGGGACCAAAATGAAAAAAATAAAGAAATTAGGAAATTATAAACATAAAGGCACACAGGTAAGTACATCATAAAAGAGAAAAGATGTTCCGTTCATTATGTTTATTTGTATGCATTCAAGTTCATTTCACAATTGTTGGGTCCACTTTGAATTCCACTCCATTTCAGTTCTTGTTCACATTTAGACAAAGCAGGTTCAGATGTAGACAAAGCAGAAAGTAAAAGCAGAAGTGCCAGTGCAGTAGAGAGTCTGGAGAGAAATGTTTTTATTAGACATCTACAATTTAGTGAACGCCGATTGGGAAAGGACAGTTGTTTTACCTGGCCCTGTTATTCACCAAGAACGAAACACACCCTGGGTCCAGCCAAACAGGAAGACCGAAGTATAGAGACAGAGGAAGTACGCAATTTCTAAGGCATTTTCTTTAATACAGGGTCACGCCATCTGCCGGCAAAGATGTGCACACTGCTGCACGGCCAAAGCAATAACATCTCTACGGATGGTGGCAATGGACATTCTACAAGAAAATTTACTGGGTGCCGCTTTAAATAATTGCAGATTTTTATGTATGTATGTATTTATTTATGAATTTATTTATTTGATAGGGGCAGTGAATATTAAGTCTAAATATGTAAACCCAACATATATAGTATAGAACAGTGCAAAAAAGGCAGAGAAAACAGATGAAAAATGTTTTACGTGTGTTATTTAAAGTGATAGATGATATCAAGTGTTCGTAAATCCAACGACAGAAGGGAAGAAACTGTTCTTGTGCCGAAAGATTCTGCAGTTCTTGTAATAGTTTAGCTGTTAATGCTCACAACATAACACGATCACTACTCATGATAACAAACTGTTCACTATAGCTTAGCATCTCTAAAGACTATATTAGGCCTGTTCTCATGTGTTAGAATACATCTGTCTTGAGCCGGAGGAATGCAGGGCCCGCGTCTCGCCAAGTTACTGTTAACAGCGGGTGAAAGGCTAATGGCTGGATCTGCAGTGTCATCTAAGGCTTCGTCTGCCCCCGACTCCTGGAATGCACTGATGACAAGAGCCGACTGCGGCGTCCACGTCCAGCTACGCGAGCGCACGGAGATGCAGCGGCTCAGGCATGTGGCCAAATGAGCATGTACGCTACAGCAGTGAAAAGAGAGGATAATCATCTTTTTTTTTCTTCCTGTGCACCTACAGTATGTATTAAAAAGAGAGGAGTTGGGGCAATGGGTCAAGTGTTCGCCCACCAATCAGATGGTTTGAATCTCAGGTGAATGCACGCTGATTAGGGCTGTCGACAATAAAAACTAGTGCATTTTGATCATCGTAATAGTTATCTGGATTACATAGATTCCAAAACACTTATGAGAAGACCCTTTTATAACAAGGACAGCTGTGTTACATCAAAATGTCAAAAAAGGAATAAACTATTTCTGTTTTTCATCAGTATTACGCTTTATTTGTAAATATTCTCCATATAAAAGCCTTCAGTCACCATGTATCAACCTTTATTTGGTTGAAAATGCATTTGAAAAATCTATGTACAATAAAAATAAATGTTTAACTAATCAAAAAAATAATGGCTGTCTAGTAGACTGCTAAAATAATTGTTAGTTGCAGCTCTAATGCTGTTTTTGACACAGAGCACTAGCATTTTTTTAGCTCTATTTCTTCTCATCCTCATTCCATACAAAATCATACGGTCTTATAAAACCTATGTGCCAAAACAATGCTTAAAGCAGAACTAAATAACATTTTCACCTTAATAATGATAATAATAATGATAAACATAATAATAATGTTTTTGTATGTGATTATACTGTATTATTATGATAAAAAAAGAAAGAAATACATTTGAAGATTAATTAATTTATTTCTATTTTCTGAATGCATTTTCACCAGGGAGCTGCAGGTGGAGCTTTATCGCCAGAGTTACTTAGTTCTGCTTTAAAGAATATCATATAAAAAAAATTTGGCAAGGTGCTTCACTTCATCATGTGGCTTGGCTAAGTATTAATCACTATTTTTAACTGGACAATACAGTAAATATAGTGAACGTTAGCTGTTTAAACGTTCAGAATGTTCAGACGGAAGTTTTATCAGTCTAATCACCACACCACATCGGGCTGTGCAATTTATCACATTTAAAACCGTGATTTCAACCATTAGAATTCAATAATTTCATTAATCAATTACAAAAATAAAAATACGATTAATTATCTATTCAGAATGGAAACTTGTGTATGATTTATCAATAGAATCTCATCAAGGGATACAATACTTAAATAACATCTATACAAACGTGGACCACATGCCTACATATCTGGGAAGGGTTCCACTGGTCGGGACAAAAGGATTTCCAAGAACCAGAGTTTGAGCTGATAACCACAGCCTACAGCTAACCACTGTTGTGAGCGTGTACAGCTGTTCTAATGCTCTGTTTTCTAAAGTCACGCACAGGCGGAGGACTGAGTTCAGATCAATAATGCCTCCTGACTTTTATACGGTGGAGTTCACTGATTTGCAGCAGAAAGTTTTGAAAATATCTCCTTTAAACAGTTGATAACAGCATCGTGAAAGAGATCTGTCTGTCAGTCATTGACAGGAAGGCCATTTTTATGTGATTGCTTCACTGTGGCTGCCCTGACAAAAAAGGGAGCAAGTGGATATGACATTTTATAGTGTAAAAAGGACAAAACACCATACTGAGAAAACAATATAATGAGAAAAACTGTCAAATGGATTATAAAGTTAATCGATTAAACAAAACGACTATTGAAATAACCGGCAGCTGATTTAGTTGAATTTAATTATTGTTATTTGGGCTATGCACAACCCCCCCCCCCCCCCCCCCCCCCCCCCCCCGCCTTACCGTTATGTGCGAAATAAAATGGTAAAAATCTCATATTTTCAGGCAATTCGGGAGCTAAATGAATGATCGAAAGAATAATCGGTACCAAAATAATCGTGAATAAATAAATAAAGTACAGGACAAAGGCCTGTACAACTCACACAGTGTTCAAGTCTTAATTAGATAATTTAAGGAAACACAACATTCAGTAAGTGTCCCGTCTTGACCTCTTTTTTTGGTCGTGTCCTGACAAGCGCGTGTGGTGAAGGTGTGAATAATGCGTTTGTGGCTGAAGCTGGTTGCGACTGGTTTTGCTGACGACTTGTTTATGTTCAGGTCTGATATCTCCACCTGTACTTTCTTCTGTTGAGGTCGTGACCCCGTCGTGCTGTCCTATCGGTCACAGCGTAATTGGATCATCCCCGTTGATAAGATAAGTATTATGTGCCTGGTGTGGAACAATGATAAACGCCGTATCAAAAAGCCGCATGATCTTCTCGGGACACTTTGGGCACCGCTGATCGAGTCCCTCAGCAACCGCAGTAAGACGCATTCCTCAAATAGTTGATTCTTTTTTGACATGTTGATTTAATAATGCTATTGTCTTTGAATCTCAAACCCATACAAAAATACTTTTTAATAGCAGTTATTGTTCAGAAAGAGATAGATTTTTAGAAGATTAATCGTACAACTAGCATCTATATAAAAATGATATCAACTTAATAGATTTACAGTTTATTGTGTAAATGAAAGCCTTGAAGCATCATCCGAGGTGACTTTGTAATGAATAGGTATTATTTATTCTTAATTATTATAAAAGAAGTCTTAAAACCTGAAAAAGAGAACTAGTTCATTTGTTAAACTTATTCCGCATTTTCCTAACGCATTTGTAGCATTCTAAGTATTCACTGTGAGTGAAGTGCTTTAAACAACTTCTTTTTTTTTACAATTTATTTTTTAAACAGCTTTTCACAACTTTCAAAGGTCATAGAGGAGCGTTGCGATCACAGTAACGTAAACAGAATGCGACGAACGCACTTCCTGGTTCTCGGACCTTAAAATGCTTGGCTGCAGATAGCACACAGCGGTCTCATTTTGATCCTAAGAGCTGCTTTTACCACATACTGTATTTGTACTGAGGAAAGACCATTGTTTCTTTATTACTTGATTATATATCTTGTAGAGCCTCTTTATTTATTAGGCTCATAGTAGTCCTGGTTTAAGCTTAAGAACAAAATAATGCATTGGTTCTACGTCACTTTTTGGATAATTCATTTATTCCTACCATTTATCAGTCACATAACACATTCATACTTGGGCAAAGGACACAACAACACTCCACTGCACCGGTCATGTCTGGGATTGAACCACAAACCTATAATACGTCATTGTTGTCCTTACAATTATCAGACCAGTTTTTATTATGATCCATTTACAGTAATGTTTTAATCAAATTGAATTTACCTTCTGTCATATCTTGCGACTCTAATGTGTATGCACGGATTTAGTATGTGGACATTTCTTCCACGCACATGCACGCAGAGTTCTGGAGGCGTTCTCTTTCTAATCCTGTGAGTGGGGTAATTAAAGATACTCGCTGCTTACAGTGTGAGCCCTTATCCCCCCAATCTAAACCACCTAAATACTACGTAGCTTTTACCTGGCTTTGGTTCGGAGCATTAGATTAAGCAAGGCGTGTTTTGGCAACATCTGTATCCCAACTGTCACTGGCACAAAATATAGGCATGATGGAGCAAAGTAGGAGTGACTAAGAAATGATTCTTTTTGGCAGTGACTGACAAGAAGATTACAGGTTCACAGCCAGAAAAGTACGGGTGGGGTTTTTTTTAAGGGAAAGACCCACGGACCTTGTACACTAACACTTATGTTAGGTGAGTAGTAGCCACCTCTGTATTTTAATTCCCAAGTGGATGATCCTGGATAATCCCTCATAAAAAATGTTATTGTCCCGACAGGAGACAAAGGTATCTTGTGAGCTCCTCGGGATCTAATCTTGTGCCATCTCTCCGAAGACAAACAGACTCGCTGCTTTGACCAAAACACAGCAAATGCCCCGCCATCTTCATCGAATGGAAATGACTACTCGCGGTGAATGGGGTTTTTCTCATGCAGATAGGCCGATCATTAATGTGGCCGACTACACCCACGGGCTACAAAAACATAGCTTCGAGATACCGGTCAGCGTACGCAGCGAAAATACATAATCGGGACCCTTAACAGGAATAAGAAAACTGACTCTGACGGGAAGTTTGCACAAATAATCAGAAAAATATGCTGTATTTTATCATTTTTTCGTAACTTGGGTGCCAGGAAAACATGTAGTATAATCAGGATTGGCCAACTTCAGGGCAATTATCAAGAATTTCAAGTGATACCAAATTATGGTGAAGGTCATGTCAAGAGTTCCAGATGAGTGGATCAAAACTCCCCATGAATCATGCCATGTCTCCAGTTTGAGTCATTTGCAGAATTTGAGTCAATTATGCTAGTTCACTATATTTTTGATTAATAGTAAAATCCAGAAACTGTTTAAAAAGTAGCTTTAGCCTAAATTCGCCAATAATTTAAGTTAAATAGAGTTTGATAAGAAAAGGTGTTGTCATAAAACTTGAACATTGTACCTGCCACAGTCAAATAAACATTAAATATTACAGTTGGCCTTGATTTTTCTCAGCACTGATACGTTTGCTCAGTGTTTTTAGCAGGTGAATGTTGTCGAGCGCGTATACATGTTTAAAGATAAAAGCTATGTATAGTATGAAGTTTGTTGCTGTAGTAAGAGACCAGCGTTTGTGCAGAAGTAGCTCATGCACAGATTTAATTTTGACGCAAATTCAGCACCGACTCGAACTGTGGAATCACAAAGCACAAAAGGTTTGCGATTTTATCAGTTTATCAAGTTACAAATGTTCCGCCAAGCATCGCAATTACCTTAGTAAGATTCTGTTCAGACTCAGAGTGAACACTTCAAACATGTTCAGAAGCATTAACATTCGAGAAAAGACTGGAATATGATCCGACAACTACGCAAGAATATTTCAGAACAAGGGTTAGCAGATTTAAAGCGGAATTTACACAATAACGAGACAGGATATTTAGTCGTTTGCCGAGGAAATTATGTAATCACAATGAACTTGATTTGTTAATTGTGACTTCCATTCGACTTGCGATGAATCTGGCAGTGCTAAACACAAGTTATTTGAATCTTGGGGTCATTGAGTTTCCGAAACTTCAACACCGAGTTACCTACATCCCCAGAGCTCACATGGGCCTTGCGGGGACGGCAGACCCAAATAAAAAGATTAATCCAGCCACAAGAAAGCCTATAGTCTGTAAATTATCCTGGGACACACATGTATACACGCCCACACAGGCTGAAGAGGAAGCGTTGGATCCTGTGCACCAGCGATTTCGGAAACCACAAGCGCAAACGCCCCGATGCCAATATTAATTACTTCCAACGAGATCAATGCAAGAACGCAGCCGAAGCCACTTTTTCTATTTATAACGTTCAAGGTGTCGCAAACATGTTTCGTGATTAGTAACAGTTTAAAGAGACGACGACTTTCATGTGAAAAGTCGTGGTCGCTTTGCAATCAGAATCATTTGAGGTTTACAAATCTTGATTTTATTACATTCGACTCTCTACCGGATGTGACTGATAATATAAATGACACCTGATTAAAAGAGTAAAGTGCAACACCATAACAATAATGCTTACTTACTTCGTTGCAGTAAGCTCAAACGCTGGTAAAGACCGGTGGAGAGAGAAAGAGGCTTTAACAAAGTACGATGAAATAAAAAAGCAATTTCAAATCACAAATATGTAGTTTTCAGTCCTGATTTAGTTCAAAGTCTGTTCAGTTTTATGGTTCTTTCTCTTAAGCAAGCTAAAAATAAACAGCTAAAAACTGCTTTGTTTGGCTGTGCATATGACTGAAATGATTTTCTTTGCACTCTTCTCTTTATGTCTTAAACTATTTGACGAATAGCCTGAAAATGGCACCTTTAAATTTCTTTAAATTAAGATTTTGTGATTTCAGTCTTGTCGTTGTGATTTTAATACATTTTTTTCCTGTTGTGTACAAATTGTGCTCTACAAATGAACTTGCCTTGCTTTAAGTGATCTCCCTTTGACTGCATGACTAATAATATATATGAATATGTAAATAAACTAGCCTATATAGATGTAAAAAGAGAAAATTCTGCAATAATATTTAGTTTCCGAGATCATACACAAAGAATCACCCCTTTTACATTTTACCATCTACAAAATAAGACAAGAAAAGCGTTACCTTAAATACATTGCGACACAGATTTTAAGTGTAGTGTAGCAAGTAGTTTGGCTGTATTGCTACTGTGCACGGGCTTAACTTATAAACTTTTCAGAAAGGATGAAAGACCCCACAATCCACACGCACCAACAGTGTTAATGTGAAGGTTTCCGACAACATAACGGACGTGTTTGAAGCCCTCGCTCCCGCTTTATAGGAAACACATGATTGACAGCCCCTCCGTGACATCACGGCACGACAAAAAGCAAAGCGAGGGGGAAGAGAAAGCACCAATCAATTGAGCCACTTCTCCGCTGCGCGCAGAGCCGAGGCGCTCCCTGACGCAGACGCACGCAGGAGCGACAAGACGCAGCTTCCACTCAACTTTTGCCAGTCTTTTCTTGTCTTTTTTTGTTGTTGTAAAGATGTTCAAACAAACTTCTTTATACTTTGACCGCTCCTGCCTACGCAAAGCCGCTTCCTCGTAGACTTAACAGTTTTTTTTCCCCCTTTTCTTTTTCTTTCCTTTACGCGTTGACCAAGACTTAACCCGACGTGCAGCTGGTGAGAATATGTGCGAGAGGCAAACGGCGAAGGGCACGACGGGTTGTTGCTGCTGCTGTCTTTTGTCCTTTGGGGAGAACAAGTGTGGACTAAACACGAATTAATGTGGACTTTATCGGAGAACCAAAGGCGGAACGACGACCGGACACAGCGCTTCCTCGTCAGGTAAGTGCGTATAACCTCCAAAATGTACCCCCAAAAACGCCTAATTTACGCGCATGTGATGGTGACCGTGATGACTCTCAGAACTGTTTAAACTGAGCACACACAGCTTTGGCGTTTGAAGTTATATGGACTGTCCCGGGCTACATCTGGCGCGGGGTGCGTGTACGTCAGATCTAACACCTGCGAGCTTCTTCAAGTAACCCAATCCCTTGTGATTATACGTGACCGTCAAAGGCTGCAAATAGGCGCTTGTAGCACAGTCAGACTCTCTGGACTGCGCTTTGAGCTCTTTTCCTCAAATGACGTTGGGATTCTTCTGAAATTGCCAATGGAGTTTGTGTCACTCTGTGCTTTATAATATTTAGGGACAATTTGCTGCAAACTTTTCGATTGCAGCTTATTAATAGTTTATCCTTTTAATAAATGAACGCGTTTGGCACCGTTTTGGCACCGTCACACAGTTCTCCCTCATCGCCGTGCTTCATCTCAGACGTCGCCCGCGGCATCGTTATTCAGAGTGGCTTTTAGGCGCACTTCAAAGTGAATGTATCTCTACTTTTAACCCGCACTGGGGGGATCACACGCGGCGGACGGAGCCTCATGTCTGAGTATTCACGGCACTTTCTCCGCAGGGACTGACTGATCATGGTCGCCGTGGTCCGCTCTCTTATGGTACTGCTGCTGGCTCAGGTGCTGCTGGGAGGCGCGACGGGACTGATCCCCGAGGTTGGCCGGAGGAAGTACAGTGAATCCGGGAAGCAGAGTCCGCAGCAGTCGGAGAACTTCCTCAACGAGTTCGAGCTGCGGCTTCTCAACATGTTCGGGCTGAAGCGCAGGCCGAGCCCCGGCAAACACGCCGTGGTGCCGCAGTACATGCTGGACCTGTACCGCATGCACTCGGCCAACGGGGACCACAGCGCGAAGCGGCCCCGGAGCATGGGCAGGCACGCGGAGAAGGCCGCCAGCAAGGCCAACACGATTAGAAGCTTTCACCACGAAGGTACGTATTAGTGACATACCTTTACCTGTCAGCTCTCAGACAGCTGTATTTATTAGTGACTCAAAGCGCTCCACGGGCTTTAGTGTTTTATGGAGACTTACTCATTTACCCGTGACACGCGTTGAACTTGTTGCACAGTGTTTAATGTCAGTTTCGAGCGCGCAGACGAGTGCAATTAAACAAATTGATGGGCACTAATAAGCCGAACTGTACGCGCACATTTCCCCGGTGACTCCTCGCGCAGGGGCGGAGGTATCACTCGGGTAATTTGTTACTTAATAATTGATGGTGTTTGCGTGGGCACTGAAAACAGTTTTTCCAGACACGCACCACGGGAGCGGGATAAAGGGCGGTGTTGGCCTCCGCTGCAGGTGATAGTCATCGCTCCGTTGCTCCCGAAAAACACGACGTGACATTGGAGCAACAGGCACTATGACCAAGTCCCCATCAGGTCTGAGTCACTTTTAATAGCAGACGCATTGAAACGCACAGTGAAGGGAGAGAAAGAGCGGGAGGAGGGGGCTACGTGCCTTATTCTTTCCAAATTGAGCCATTTCTCCGTGCTGTGCGCCATTACGCACGTTCCAATAACACCAGAATAGCTCACTTACGCAGTGTTTATTGACGCAGAATGTGTTGCTTTAGTCCAGTCACTCTACCTCCCAGGAAGAATATGTAATGCTACTCCCAAGGATATAACGTTTTAGGCATTGTTTGATAAATGTTAAGTTCATATTATTTCTGGACTTGGATAAATATAGTTAGTTTATTGCTGTGTGTGTGTTTATACATCAGGGACTCCACCTTCAAGCCACATGAAGGCCATTTTTCCATCTTGTATCAGCTGACAGCTACTGCATTTGTCCATAGGCGGTGTGTGGAGAGTGGTGCTTACAGAGCCCAGAGTGTTTTAGTGGGAAGTTTCCATCCAGGGCTGAGTCAGAGGGCTGCCTGGGTGCTCTCCAGAGCGCAATGACACCCAGTGGTTGGACTAACACACTGCAAATTTAGGGATTTTGGGGCCCCGGTCAGCACAGCCAAAGGGAGGATAATGCTGGATACAGTGTGTGCCAAGCAAGTCCACACACCGACACCTGCAGCTATTAACAGTTTTAGTCATTGGAGCTAATGTAAACTAAATGCTGATACGGTTCAACTTCTGGTATAGAAATGTTAATACAATTGGTTTAGTCTCATTTTTAGCCCTTGTTATGTCCTGGTTCAGTATTATTTTTAATTGTAAAGGCTAGTTTAATAGTTCACACAGTAAAATGAAATTACCCCCTCAAAATTGGGACTAAACTGGGGCAAAAACCTGTAACCTAAACCTGGACAAGACCAGGACTAAACCAGGACTAAACCAGGACTATAGCAATGCATTTAGACTCGAACTGGGCTTAAACTAGTACTAAAAAATGGCACATTTACTATGTCAAAATTGGGACTAAACCTAAATCTAAACGTGGATTAGATCAGTGCTAAACGAGGACTAGAACTGGACCAAACCAAGTCCACATCAGGACTAAAATTGGCTCAATTTAGGACAACATAATCCCAATTGTGAATGCTCCCTAAATTAGACCCATTTAGTCCCAATAGTCCTGGTTTAGTCCATGTTTAGATCTGGTTGAGAGTTTATTTTAGCTATGTATATTGGCCAGTGGTACCTAATGTAAAAAAAAAAAAAAAGTAAACACAGGAGGCCAGTCTTGTCAGCAGAATTGATAGATAGTACTAGTAGTGCATAAAATAAGCATGTTTCTACACTTGAACACATCAAAGTCAAAATATTTAATCTTTCATTCAATCTGTCCCGGGGAATTCGCTTTTTTTTGCAAGCCAGTACGACTTAAAACTGCAACTGCGACTTAAAAATAAACACGTTCTCTGTCAAATAGAACATTTCCACTTTTACATACACAGGAAGTGGCCAGCACAGACAGCTCTGTGATGAATGACCCCGGCATTAGGCTTTATCTTTAACTTTGGCATGCAGCGCGAAAAGAAATTAGGAATGTTGATACACTCATATCTGAGGTTCACACGTTTTTGACAAGCTTCGACTTGTTCACACAGCCGTTTTACCAAGAAAACATAAACGGGGAAAAGAGAGACGAGGAGAGAAAGCAGCAAAGGAGTGACAGAGCAGGAGTCCGGAGGAGAAAAGAGGATTTGCAGCAGCAGAAGAGAGGGAGCGTGGATTTAAGGGACGACTTTAAACTAAAGAAAGGACTTAGGATAGGGAAGAGGGAACCAGAGGCAGGGGGCTTTCCCACATCAAATGAACACAGATAGGCCTAATTGAGGTCTTTGTGCCTCTTGAGGGAGGTTTAGGATGAGATGGTGGAATTTCTTAAATGCCTCTTTTGAAAAGGCTGAGTTCAAAGTTGTTGTTTATTTGACCACACCAAACAGATTGTAATGCATGCCTATACGTCTATGCACTTCAAGGTGGAACTACTTCAAAGAGCACTGCAGCTAAAGGCTATTATATGATAGCTCTATAATGTCACTGATACTTAAGTGACTTCTTCACAGTACAAAACCTGCCACATTCTTCTGTGCATTAAATCCAATGAGTAATATTAACATTTAAATGACTAGAATGGCTTTGATTGTAGTGTAAATGTGGCGGTCACACCTGGCATTTAAAGACAGCCATAAAGTGTAAAGCGCTTATTATCGATCTGAAAGTTTCAGTTTAGTCATTTCTAAAGCATTTATGGATTTATGTGTGTTGTTGCCCGTTATGCAAAGTGGCATTTGAAATCTGAACTGCATGTCTGATCCTATCCTTGATAGGGGCACTTTCATCTTTTGATGATCTTTTGAAAATGAATTTATGACTTACTGACAGTAATCGAAATGTTTATTGACTGTAATCCTATTACCATAAATATATCTGCTAAGCAAAGAGCTGATGTATGTGTTTCTAATGTCAGTCCGTCAGTTTTATTGAAAAAAGTTCAAAGATGTTTAGAGCAGACACCGGCTAATGCCCTGATGTCACATGAAGTCTAACTGTGTCTTCCCATTGCAGAGGCCATGGAGGCGCTGGCCAGCCTGAAAAGCAAAACGACGCAGCAGTTTTACTTCAACCTGACCTCAGTGCCTGAAGAGGAGCTCATCACGTCTGCAGAGCTGCGCATCTACAGGGACCAGGTCCAGGCACCCTCCGGCTCCTCTAACAGCAGCAGTGGGCGCACCGCATTAACATTTACGAGCTCTTTGGACTTCCGGGCGCCCACGGCAGGGAGCCTCTGGCCCGGCTGCTGGACACACGGATGGTGCGGGACTCTTTGAGCCGCTGGGAGAGTTTTGACGTGAGTCCGGCCGTAGCTCAGTGGACCTCTGGGAAAAGCCACAACCGCGGCTTCATGGTGGAGGTGCTTCACCCGGAGGCGAAGGGCGAGGAGCACAGACACAAACATGTAAGGGTGAGCCGGTCACTGCACCAGGACCAGGACTCATGGGCTCAGGCGCGGGCCCCTTCTGGTCACGTATGGACATGACGGACGCGGGGACGCTGTGCTTCACAGGCGGGGCAAACGCCAGGCCACACTCCGCAAACAGAGGCGGAAACAGAACAAAGCCAGTTGCAGGAGACACGACCTGTACGTGGACTTCAGTGACGTGGGCTGGAACGAGTGGATAGTAGCTCCTCCAGGGTACCACCGCTTCTACTGTCAGGGCGAGTGTCCGTTCCCCTTAGCAGACCACCTGAATTCTACCAATCATGCCATAGTTCAGACTCTGGTCAACTCAGTCAACTCAAACATCCCCAGAGCCTGTTGTGTGCCCACAGACCTCAGCCCCATATCTCTGCTCTACCTGGACGAATACGAGAAGGTAATCCTGAAAAACTACCAAGAACATGGTGGTGGAGGGTGCGGCTGCCGGTGAGGCTCGACAGACTTTAGAGTGGACCTCAGAAAAAGACTTGAGAGCTTAAAATGGACACCCAGTTTCCCAATGAAGACATTTATTTATGAGAAAAACTATAAAAGAGCTATCAAAGAAGAAAATATATATCAATATATTTATGTCTAAACTTAAGGTTGGGAAATTTTTATCAAAGGAGTATTCCTTTACTGGTTTTAAAAATGTATTTCAGATGTACATTTTTAAATAGGGTGCAATACCACATGAAGTATATTGCTGAGATTTTTATTTTGTATTTATTTCTATAATAACCACTTTGTAAATAAATGTGTATTTATCTTAAGACGCCTTCACTCCAATTAAAAATACAGTTTTGTAGTAAAGACCAACGCATTTGTGTCACTGGAAAGAAAACAAATGTCTTAGTTTCAAATTAGCTGCAAAAATAATAGACAAAACGGACGTACAGCTCATTTTTCTAACTGTGATTGTAAACTAAGCATTACGTTTGCAAAATGAAACCAAATACCAGCGACAACACGAGTGAGGAGAGAGTTGTGACAGGCCAGGTCAAGGTGCCACTGCTGTAATGAACTGCGGCGGGGGCATGGGGGTGGGGGCTGGGGTCACTGGATGGCAGAAGTTACAAGCAGCAAATGTGATCAGCTCTCTGTGGGAGGTTTAGAAAAACAACCCTGAATGTTTTCAACCATTACATGTCAGAGCAAAGATCCCTGGGAACTCAAGCCCTCGAGTTGTTCTGTCTCTTACCAACAGTGAGAAACGCAAAAGAAAATCTGTGGGCTGTGTTATTGTTTTGTTCCGAGAGGAAAGCATGACATCGCACTGACTATATTTGTAATGAGATTTGAGCCCATTAGAGATAGACAAGCCAACAGGCCTGAAGCAAGAAAAAAAAGTCTGCTGGCATTTTAATTAAAGAAGACAAACAAACAGCTGCACCTGTCTACACACGGAGCATGCTCCAACACATTCACTCCAACAGCTTCCCCTTGTAATCTCTGAGTCACCCTGCTCTGATTTATTTCTGAATTTGGGAGGTAAAAAAAAAAAGCTTAGGTCAGACATTAGCAAACAAAACAATCATTAAGAGTGACCTGCAGCATGGACAACCCCCCCCTCTTCAAGTTCAACCTTTGCTGAGCTAAACCCGGTCTAAACCAGGACTTGAAGGGACAGGAACAGTGCTAAAATAGTGGGACTGGACTGCAACCAGATTAACTTGATTTTTGCTAGTGTCATTTAAAAAAAAAAAAAAGAAAAAGAAAAACGATGGCTTTAATCCACTAAAGTAGGACTTGACTATGCAGCATGTAAGTTCAAAACCTTTCCACCACTAATAGGTTCAAAACCAGGACTAAAGGCTGTGCGCAATCACCACGTAATAACTGGGACTAAATCTGGCCAAATCTAGATCAGAATTGAAATGTGCTCAATTAAGACCAAATAACAAGTGTAACAAGGTTTGAGAATTGTCAGCTGTGTGTTACTCATTTCACACTGTTTTTGGAAATAATCAAGAAAATGTCAAGTTAACTAAAACAAAAGTTGTTGAATATGCAGTAGACTAAATACAAGTGGCTTTAAATATCGCAGAGTAAAGTGAGTGAACGGCCTGAGCCTCTGCAGTGTTTGCATTAGACAGGGTTTGGAGGGATCACAGGGGCAGCTCCAAATGCTCTAAATAGAATGTTTTTTATACGAGTGCACATCGGGACCCAGGAATGTTGGTTTTCAATCTCAGACGCATGCATACGCTCGCACGGAAAACCAATGCGGTGGTTGTTTTTTAAATCATCTATTCAAAGGTTTTCCCGGTGGGCTTTTTCTCTTAAAAAAAAAACAAATGCGCCAGACAAAGATGGGGTTGTTGCTCGTATAGAGAATGTCAATCGTAAGCATGAAGAGCCCATCAAGTACAACCACAAAGATGTATTTTTTTTTCCTACCCATTTCGGATCATTTTTGTACACATTTTAACATATTCTAGTCCTTTTCACTGTAATAATGGCTTCACAAATACAATCGAAAGTGAACCAGGGATGGCATTAGAGGTCATATTTTGAACATTTTTGGGCTTATTTCAAACGGGTTTTAATTGTAAAATGTGGCAACCCAAAACGAGCAGGTTGGTTTTCAATTGACTAATTAGACCATTAAATTATTTAATAACTGTAAATAGATCAACGTTATACTTGCTGTCAGTTCAATCAATATTTGATTTGCACATGTTTACTACAGAGGGAGTCAATGTTTATGAACATTCCTCAATATTCCTACTTTATTTTTAGATACAAGATCTGGAAACCTTAAGTTAAGAGACAATTCTCCTTCTTCATTGGATAAACTGCAATAAACCAAAGCGAAAATGATTTACTGATTGTTAATAAAACAATAATCATCAATGCAATCATTACGTTTAACTAATATATAGGAAGACAAATAGACAATGTTAATGAGAGTTCCTCCATAAAACTACCCTTCATTTTTAGATGCAAGACCTGGAAACCCTGGGATGGTCAAATTCTGTTTTCTCATTGGTCAAACTGCTTGAAACTAAAGCAAAACTATCAATAAAATCAATACGTCTACTTCATATCCAGGCAGACAAATAGACAACGTAAAGGAAAATGCCTTAATCCATTGGGTTATCGCTGCCTGTCGACAGCCTTGCCCAGTGCGCTCATGCTCTATTACATTTCTGTTTCAATCATCTGCATCTGCCGTAGCCTTTTTACATTCGCTTCTCCACCCCTTTGTTCCCATCTGGTGCTCATTTCTCTTTCGCAGCTCGACACCGGCGCACACAGGGCTGCACAAACCTCAGCAGACCTCGTTAACGAACTTCAGGCGGAAGTCACTTTGTTGCTTACACTTAATGCCATTTGATAAACCCCAACTTTTAAAACATTCGAAACGTTCGGGAGCTGATTGAAAAAGCTGGAACGGGTCTGAATTCAGTGTTAAAATGTGTTGGATTTAGTGGCTTGGCTGTGTACTTCAAGTCTATAAAGCTTTCATTGGTTTGGGTAAAAATACGGCTCCCCGGGTGGGTGACACATGGGCAGTGTTCCCCCCGTGTTGCCTAAAGTCGCTGTGATTTAGCTGCCGTTCGCTCATGTTTTAGGGTTCTCTGGCAGAAAGGAGGCACTCTTGCGTCCTCTGGGAGTCATGCTAAACTTCTCGCCAAGGACACAGGTCAAAGGTTGAAGCAATAAGGAGCCATTACGTCCAACGTTACGGACGGAGTAAAGGCTGAAAGCGCTGGACGTGCTCTTGGCGCGGTCAGCCGCTGGTTTAGACCAAAAATCTACAACAGGGTTAAAACAACTTGAATGCAGAATATTAATCTTGATTTCAGTGGTTTTGTCAAGGTTAGATTTAAATGCTTGTATGGCCGGAGGTGGGTAGAGTAGCCAAAATATGTACTGAAGAGTAACGTTACTTTAAAATGATATAACTCAAGTTGAAGTAAAAAATTGTGGCCCAGATAATTATTTTAGTAAGAGTAAAAATGTATTTGGAGAAACTAAAACTACTGCAAGCACTGAATAACAGGTTGGACGTAAAATGTATTTAAAATATGAATTATGATTTGTCTTAATGTAATCGGACATACAAAACATTAAATGAGGCCTAGATTCTGGTATTTCCAAAGAATAGACACAAAAACAAATCATATCTGAAGGTGTCCAGTGTGAGAGTTAAAAGCAACAAAAAGCTTTTGTCACTATAGAAATACTAACAGTGGGAAGAGTAACCAAAATTTTTACTAAATATTACTCAAGTAGAAGTAGAGGTATAGAGTCAGGAAACTACTCTGAAAAGCACATTTCCTTCATCAAGTGGAAGAAAACAGATTTAACAGTTGGGTCAGACACTAGAGTTATCAAAAGTATTAGTTAAGTAGTAGTTAAGACCACATGGTAACACAAAGAAAGTATTTTGTGTTGAAAATTACATTTTATTTGAATATTATCTTAGGTACTAGTCAGATCTGTTACTGCTCACAGTAAGAATGACTGTAATTGAAATAACGCAAGATAGATATACATTTAATACCATATTGCGGAACATTCTAGGTGAAGCAATAACAGCTGTTGAACCGCAAAGTGACAATTGTACAAACAACTCAAATTAAGATTCTAAAACGAAGTTATGTTTATACGTCTGCAGTGCAATTGATAATGAAGAATGATATTTTCATTTAGTTATTTGGGTCAATGGTAATAACAAATAATTGCAATCAAAACAGAGAAAAGGTGTCCAGGAGGTGTTTAAAATATAAAGAGATAAAGTATGAAATACAAAGAGATAATACTAAAAGTTTAAAGTATGGTATGAGGCATGAAACTGGCCTATGTTTGTCATAATGGAAACTCAATAGAAAGAAATGTTGTCTTGGCAGCACGTCTTTCACCTGCTCCACAGACCTCTGCAAAGTCACTCCTAAAACAGATTTTCCTTTCCCCGCTCCACGAACATCTGGTGCATGATTTTAAGGTGTCCTTCGCTGTCCTTGTTTACGCGCAAACACACAACAGAGCGGCCGCACAGAGGAGCAGCCTACAGCGTGGCACCACTCATTCGTTTGTTTAGTTTGCGTCAACCACACTAAAACTATCTACAGCAGCTAACAATTAAAACGGCACAGACCAGCTCCAGATTTGCTACCCCAGAACTGGCTCGTATTTTGGTGAAACAGAGACTAAACCGACTGTCTAAGCTTGAAAATGAAAATATCAACTCTATTACGACTGTACTACTCGAATTACTTAACAAGCTGCATTAGCATTGTCCTACATGTACTATACTAAATTTGCATGAAACTAAACCAGGACTAAAACAAGAGATAAAAAAAGAAAGTCAAACTGACTCAAGGAAAAGGCTTGACACTCCATACCAATTTACAAACCACAATGATAATTAAAAAAAAACAATAACTTGAAGTGGTAACATTTTACTTTGTGGTAAAGGATAAAATATGGATTTCACGACCATGTTGATCTGTTTATGACGTTTAAAAGTCCATAATGACGCCAAGGTTGGTGGCTGTGGGTTTGATGCACTAAATCAGGAGGCTCAGGTCGAGATGACACTGGGCCCAAACACCATCACCTAGGTTTTGTTTTCATTAAGATTTAAGACATGTTGAGCCAACCAAATCTTTACGTTATTCTGGCGGCTATTACTGTTCCTTTTTATAGGCATGTAAATTTGTGTGTCATCTGCATAGATGTGATAAGACACGCCACGTCTTTTTAAACAGAAAACAAACACTTTTTCATGTTATGGAGTGAGGGGGGAGGCGTTCAACTACAGACGCCTGATGAGTCATCCAGACCCAAAGATAGCACGAGGGTTTTAAAAAGCTGCCCAAGAGGGAGAAGGTACAGCGTTAACAGGACAGGCCCGAGAATCAAACCCTGGGGGACTCCACAGTGCAGCAGGGCAGATGAAGAGGTGGAGTCCCCCAGCCTGACACAGAAGGAACGCCCAGACAGGTAGGACTAAGTCGATTAAGTCTACATCAGAACTAAACCGGGTTCAAACCAGGACAAAACTAGGACAAGCCTGAACACAGCCATAGATGTGGATAACCAGAGTATACTGAGTATAAAGCTCTGTAAAATACTGCTGAACAGATGCAAACATTACCACATGGTAAAAATAAAGAACTACATTACTCTGAATTGAAAAGTACTTTACATTATGAACAATTGATGATTATAAAATGGAGTCTAGAACTACATCTTAAATGTAAATGTACATTTATTCAAGGTCGAGGTGGGAGATATATTTAAAAAACGGATATCACAATTGTTGTTCTGGAGATATCCCAAACGACAATATTGAATATCCATCCATCCATCCATCCATTTTCTACCGCTTGTTCCCGTTAGGGGTCGCGGGTGACTAGAGCCTATCCCAGTGCCTTTGGGCCTTAGGCGGGGTACACCCTGGACAGTGGCCAACTCGTCGCAGGGCTAACACAGAGACATAGACACACAGACAACACTCTCACTCTCATATCACTAGGGCCAATTTACAGTTGCCAATTTTACCTAACACATGCATGTCTTTGGACGGTGGGAGGAAGCCGGAGAACCTGGAGAGAACCCACGGTAACACATGCAGACTCCACCCAGAGAAATCATGATTTCCTTCTTGGGAGGCGAGCGCTCTAACCGCTCTGCCACCGTGCACCCCCCAATATTGAATATGTTTTTTATAATTCAAACCATTTAAAAATATCTCAAAAGAAACAGAAACGTCAAGTGTAATCTCACAAACAAGAGTATCCTGTGATAAATCTGCAGACACATTTTAGCACATTCTTGATGCATGTAAAAATATCGTCTGAATAAGGTTACGTAATCGAGATAATCAAAAAGGATATTCAGATTAAAAAATGTGTCTATATGTGTTATGATTAATAAAAATGGTGTTGTTTTATATTGTGGTATCAAAATCATCGACTACAGAAATGAAGTTTGAAGGCTAACAGAATTATAAATATCCTTTTTTTTTTCCTTGACAAGCATTTCACGCAAATCATTGCTGTCATTTTCCAAAGGATTAAGCAATAAAAGTGCTTAATTTGGCATGTTGTGACTGCCCACGATATTACTGTGAGACTTGGCGATACGACATAATGACATTTCAGTTATTGTTACATCTATATTACATAACAATACTGAATTACGTATATATTCAAAGCACACATGGGTTCTGTTGTGTATTCCATCTACAAGGCTTTGGCTACAGACTGTGGCATCTGCGCTCCAGCTCTGAACACATCAAACAGGTTTCCACTGATTCAGAGGCAAAGCAAATCTGAAGATGGATTTTCCAGAGTGACTGAACGGACGATAGCCTCCAAGTCCACAACATGTGCCTTGTGTGAGGGTACAGTACAGACATGTGTAGAGCTTGTAAAATCAGAGCATACTACCAGAGAATCCTACTAAAAATATAATGTTAAACAATTAAATATAGGCAATAAGTGATTTGTGATTGCAGTTTTTACTGCACAAATTGCAGGAAATCATTAGGACAGCCGGGTTTTTTAAGGGTAAATGAGCTCCCAGATATCAGAACAGCATCTAAAGAATCTTTTTGATTAAACCTTGTAATTGAGGGGAGCAAAAATTTTAACAATCATAATTGAAATGTATTTTCCCAGCCCTAATGAACATAAGATAGTTTGACATTGAGGTCCAGAGCTTGGGTTAAAAGCACACATGACTTTAAATAAATCAGGCGTTCCATCATCAACATTTGGTGTCAGCGCTCCATCTACTGGCAGCAGAGGGAGTTACAATGGGGTAGAAAACAAAAGATAGTTTGCCCCGACATTCTAACATGAGCCTCGCAATGATTCATGGACTTAAAAACAGCACAGGAGTTCTCCGCATTTCTATCTATGATGTCACAAATCTGGGAAGTGTTTTTGTGAGGCTCAAAGAAGGAGCAGGGAAGACGACCTCGTAAACAGGATGAATGAAACGAGCGTGAATAAAGTCAAATCCAACCCCAGGTATGTTTTTGATAAGGGAACAATGTTATAACACGGTCAAATCTCAAAAAAGTAGATTTAGCATACATATATGTCCCTTAACTTCTTTGAGCATTGGCCACTGCTGGTAGCCTTTTTTGAAATATACTCGCCAAATAAAGTTTTAACTCCTCAGATCTTAGTAATTGTAATGTTTTAGAGTATAATACAAACTTATGTCGAAATTGATTCTATGTCTGGGCAGAGATCTAATCAAATATAGCAAAAAATGTGTCTTGCATTATATTAAATGGATTATGCATTCAAATTCAACTGGCTAAAGTGGCTAGTAAGATTGAAAAGCCAAACTGTTAGTAGCCAAACTCTAGCAGTAAACGGCTTTTAGCCCTGTAATGAAGTCTACCTGTTTGCATGCCTTTGACAGCTTCCATATGCATCACAGATGGACTTCTGACAGATCCCGGGTCAGCGTTGCGTCGACTCGTCTGGTGGTTACAGTAGAGTTCTGGGGGGAAGGGCACGTCCCGCTGGTCCAGGAGCAGTGTCGATGGGCGTCTCCTACACCCAGAGTTGAAAGGAGCATTGTGGTAACGGGAGCGGCCCTCATCTGTGTAGCAGGAAGTGCAGACATCAATCACAAAAAAGCTACATGACAACCTCTGGCCCGCCAACTAAATAAATGTCAGTATAACACACAGTAAGTCTACTAGCATTCAACACTAACAGAGGTGTTCTCTTTACTTCTTCAATGGTCTTTGCAAATGAATAAATATAAGGACAAGGGAATTAATAATACGCAAATCTGTTGTTGTTTTCAATGTATAATTTACGGTATGTTGTTTAAAAGTATCACCATCAGTGGTGGAAAGTAAAGTTTTACAAAAGTAAAAAGAACTGTATATCAGTTTAATTACTTTACTTATAAGATTTTACAGTCGATCCTTTTTTTACTTTTACTTCACCACAATTGTACTTTCTACTCGATAAAATTTGATAACAGGACTGAATAGTAGAAAGTACTTGACGTATGGTTTGAGGGGTTATTTTTAAGACATTCCTGGTGACATTCGACTTCAAGCCCCAACTCTAAGCAAACAATCTACAAACAAAAAATTAACAAAAAATAATAATAATAATAATAATAATAATAATAATAATAGTAATACACCATTCTTAACAGATTTAACACTTTAACGTTCTCAAAAGCTGTGTTAAATACTTTTACTTTTCATTCTTAAAGCACATTTAAAGCACATTGTTTACTTGGTAGATATTTTTATGTGCTACTTATACTTTTACATGAGTATTTTCTTTGCTCCTGTATCTGCACTTTTACTTAACAAAATTAAGACACATACGTACATGAACACGACACGCATCTCTGTAACGATGTGCGTACTGCCAAGAAGTACCTCACGATGTATTGCAGTCTTGATATGTTGAGTGTAGTCCTAATGTATAGTGTTTGGCCTTAACTATTGCTATCAAATAACAATTTAGATTTTCTCTGCACGAGTTGATCTTATCTTACCTTTGGATTTTAGCCAGCAGGTGGCAACAATTCATCTCCCTTTATCTGGCTGCACAAAGCCTCTAGTATTGTATAATAAGTTTCTATTTTATAGTTAACATAACACTGAGATCAATAAAAGTTCAATTTAACATTCCTTTACCGGTCAAAAATAAAAAAAAACAACTACAATACAATTAAATTAAGTTTACAGTAGAACAAAAAAATAATTTACTGTAAGCCATTATAAAAAAAATATTTACACACTGTTCAAAGTTTAGCTGTCAAGGAAGAAGAATAGATTTCTCCTTTCTTAGTCAAGTTTTTAAAAGCCAATGTAGCTTTAGTGGGACAGAACAAGAGCCCAGAATTAACAACTATTTATTTATAAAAATAAATCACCCATATCACTTTTTTTTTCCCACAAATAAAAAACGCTTCAGTATTATTTCATGCACATAAACGAGACTGACTTTTAAAACCATTTCATTTGACCCCAAAAAATTACGAAATGTAAATATTACTCTAAAGTCCAAACTCTGTCAAAACGGATTCGCTGTGGACCTCTCGATTAAAACAATTATCATTTGATTTGATTCATTACAAAATCCTTATTTTATTTCAATATATTTAGTTCCTTATGGCATGGATATTTTAACTAGTAGTTCATTTAAAGGGTAATATTGCAATCGGTTGAATTTGGAGAAGGTTGAATCCAAAGGGCATCATTGGACCCTCTTTGGACCCTCTTTAGGCACTCTTTGGAACATCATAGGACCCTCGTTGGACACTTGTTGGACCCTCGGCCCCTCGTTGGACCCTCTTTGGACCCTCTTTGGACCCTCGTTGAACCCTCTTTGTAACATCATTGGGCCCTCTTTGGACTCTCTTTGGACCCTTGTTGGGCCCTGTTTGGACTCTCTTTGGAACATCGCTGGACCCTCTTTAGAACATCGCTGGACCCTCTTTGGGCCCGCAATGGGCCCGCATTGGGCCCTCTTTGGACACTCCTTGGACCATCGTTGGATCATCGTTGGACCATCGTTGGATCATCGTTGGATCATCGTTGGATCATCGTTGGATCATCGTTGGACCATCGTTGGACCATCGTTGGACCCTCTATGGACCCTCTATGGACCATCGCTGGACCCATTTTGGACCCTCGCTGGACCATCGCTGGACCCTCTATGGACCCATTGCTGGACACTCTTTGGACACTCTTTGGACACTCTTTGGACACTCTTTGGACACTCTTTGGACCCTCTATGGACCATTGTTGGACCCATTTTGGGCAAATTTTGGGCCCTCTTTGACACTCTTTAGACCATAGGTGTCACACTCTGGCCCGTGGGCCAAAAATGGCCCCCAGTGTAATTATATTTGGCCCGAGAGGCTATACCAAATGACTACTAGGGCTTGGCGCACCAGGTATTATACAGCGCATTCATTCATCTTTACTACTACAAATCCCATTATATATTGTATAGTAATAAGTGTTGCTTGTTCCATATTCAATGTTTAAAGCAAAATCTTGTTTGGGTCAATATTAAAAGTTTCATTTGTTCAATACTGGCCCGCGACTTTGTTCAAGTTTTACATTTTGGCCCACTGTGGATTTGATGTTTGACACCCCTGCTTTAGACCATCACTGGACAATCGCTGGACCCCCTTTGGACCCCCTTTGGACCAACTTTGGACCTGTAATGATGCCGACTTGGTGTCTATGAGAACAGTCTGAAGCCCTGTTACTCTAAGCAGATTACCACAATGCAGCTTCCAGATGCACAGCCCAAGAAGACGGTCTCTCGTCCTCTGGGGTGGCACGGAGCAGAACTATCACCCAGACTTTTCCCATTACTGTAATAAACACAGAATAAAACGAAAGATACTTTAGGAGCGGGACACATAATCGAATCATCCATCAAAACATCTATTCATAGATGCACCGCACACATGCAAAGGTTCAAGCTTAATTTAAGACATATTTGCATTGGATTATAGACCGTTTTGGGCACTCTAAACACTGCATAACTTTTCCGGTCAATGGAGACACTATTGCCTTGCCTAGAATGTTCCAAAGTATAGCATTAAACTTATCTAACTAGGCATTTATTTCAATTCGTTTTTATTGCCTTGAAAACATTCTTCATTTAAATTGGTAAACGGAATCTCTTAGCTATTTAGTTGTAGTCCTTCATAAAGATCTATCCCTGTTCTTTTTTTACTACTATACTATACGACAATACTATAGAAAAAAAAATCATGAAAACATTTTCTCTCATCCCATACTTATATCTAAATCAAAGATTTGAATCTATAAAAATGAAATGTGCCCAGGTTTCTTAATCTGTTTCCAGACTCTTTCCAACTGGCCTGTTCAAGAGTGGAATAAATCAATTTCAAGATTTGTATGGAAATGCACCAAAAAATTCCTGTATCTGGTTCCAAAAACGCTACATTTACCAAAAGAAAAAGGAGGTGGGGTTCACCTTAAAAATTGTCTCAATTCACTAAATTCGAAACAGCAGAACAAGAGTATCTAAAATCAGCCATATAGCAGATCATTGCCAAAAGAAATAACCACATTATGGACTGGGAATCATTGATCAAAAAGAGACACTACTCCAGAGGACCATCGCTGACAAGGGCCTCAGGAGGAGTAACATCAGCTGATAAGTGACACGAGTCACAAATGCCTGTGACAGTAAATACATCTCCTAAATTGATTGTCTTAAAAAGAACCCAAGTCTGTGTATTTATCACTTGTTTTCTAAAAATGTTTGGTTCATAATTCATGCTAAATTATCTGATAGGGGTAAAGCATTGCATGTCCAAAAAGTTTTGTAGCCTTATACTTTTTTAATACTATTGTTTTATGCCTTTTTGAATATTAACTCAAATTTAATTCAAAGGATATTCTGATACTCTTGTTGGATTTAATGATATTAAAAAATAATTGCCCTGATGTTGTTCTAAATTCCCTATTGTTGAAAATAATAAAGGATCTCTTATTTTAAATTGTTAATTGACCCAAAAAATAAATATCTAATAAGTGAGGTAAAAATGTATAATAATAATCTACTCATATTACTATTTGAATTGGAATTTAAGTAAGAGTGCAAATAGTATTCAACAGGAACAAAGTCTAGCTACTTTAAACCCCAATTTTGACAAAACAAAAAAGGCTCAATACTTAACACTGCCTTCGATACTAGTTCTGATATATGAATTAATGAATCAAAACCATTCTAAAACTGTTCAGGAACGATCAAAACTTGGCCTGTTAATTTGCTTTTTTATCCAGTATTGATGCGTCAGCTGAGTATCTACTATACATACTTTCGATACTAGTTTTTGAACTGATTAGTATCCGAGTATCGCTACTTTACTTCGCACGTAAAATGATTGTCTGTGTCGACGTGGAGCAGACTTTTTCGTCGTTCCACATATGAAATGATTCTGTGTGTTGACATGGAGCAGCAGACGGTTTGCAGGTATGTTTGTGTTGAATGTGGTCAGTTCTAGGTGTAGCTCGCACCTCTCCCTCCCGGTGCTGTCAGCTCCCCATGACTCACGCTTCCTGTCTGGGCCCTGCACCTGCACTCCCCTGGGTGATGTCATGGACGCTTTTCCCTTTCACAGCGCCTGCTCCCGTCTGATGCAATCCATCCGTCACTCAGCGGCCAGTGCAGAGAGTGTGTGGGGCTTTATTTAATGACGACCTCATTTATGCAGCACCGGTTTAGCGCAAACGAGATAAAGTACGGGAAATCTACCGGCACAAAGGGGAAAGGGCAAGTGATGTGCAGTGGTGGAAGACTGTATGTGTACTTTTACTTAAAGTGCAACTTACAGGTTTTTATGATTTTCTGATTTTGACTTTATTTGATGCATTTATACCTGTTGTACGTATAAATTATAGATTTACATCAATCGAGCAGGTATTTGTGGAGAAAATGTAGAAAAATCTGTAGAGAATGACAGGAAGTGACGTTACACTAGGGACACTCATTCAAGTCGGAGTTTATGCATAATTTACACAAACTTTTTTTTAACTCTAAACATTAAGTCAACTAAATAAAGTTGCACTCATTTTTATTTGTCAAATTTGACATTAGATGAGTTTTGCCCAGTGTTTTCTGGGTAATTTCCTAGTGTGCTGTCAATCACAAACAGGAAGTGAAACTATAAACCTACAAAAATGTGCGATTCTGTGATAAAATGTTTATAATTATTATTATTTTTTCTTATTTTTTTTAGCAAAATTCTAAATATATTTATCTTAACTGCATTTTATTTCAATGAGTGTCCAACCTGTCATAGGGACTTAAAGTAACAACAAATACTAATGTAAAAGTGTAAGTAGTATATAAAATCTATTTCAGTAAATGTTTTTTTTAGAACTGTTTAAACGTTAAATGTAGTGTTCCTCATTTGTGCTGATCTTTAATCAAGTCAATTTGAATACAATTTGTAATTTATGCAATTTATTTAGTGAATGTTCGAGCTTTAACTTAAAATCTTTATGCAGGATGTCACCATAAATGTGCCAAAAACAACCCCTTAAAAATAAAAAGGGCTAAGTACTTTCAACATTTCAATCCAGTTAAAAATTGTATATATAATAAATTATACATATACACACACAGACACCAACAAAAAATATCCACTGGAAAAATTATATATGGATGATTAAAATTTCTATTTAAGTAGGCCAAGCAAGAGCAAGAAGTTTATTATTGTAGAGCACCAATCGTACACAAGGGCAATTCAACTAGTGCTTCACCACAACATAGGAGAAAATGATACTCAATGCAAGAGTATGGCCCGCGGAGTCGTGGATCGTGCCGGGACTTCAGCAGGATTTGAGGCTGGTGATGGGAAAGTGTAGGGGTGGGAAGGGGGACGGGTTAATCAGACTCTAACCTTTCGAAAACGCCGGCGAGGTGGCTCCGTATCGACGACCGAGGATGATGAAGCCGCCGAGGTTTCCCCGAGAAGCCGAAATCAAAAGGTTAAAACATTCATATTAATTACTGATGAGGTCTCGTATTGACTTTGGCTTAAAGCGGGCAGAAGACAGGAAACTTCACCCGCGTCGACGCCCAAAAAACAACTCGCCGACCGGTCGAGACGTCTTCCCAGATATTTTACAACAATATATCTTTAAAAGGTGCCGTTGTATTTTGTTAGTCAAGGCCAAACGCCACCGGCAAAACTCATTTATATTCATTCATTTTTATTATTTTTTTGGTCAGTTTGCTCTCTCAACGTATAAAATGTTCCAATCTGCACCTTGCGACATTGTAAGTTCAAAGGTCGTTTTCATAAATGTACATAAGTCTCACCACCTAAAGTAGCACCTACACACACCAAACTTTAGATTTTGACTGAACATACAGAAGGATTTGTTCATGTTTAATTCCAAGACTGATTTATTCATATTTTTTTAAGTCTATCTATCTTTTTTGGCCACTTTTCAGTCAGAGCGAGTTTACTCTAAAACGAAAGACTTCGCAGACGCTTGGCCTTCTCTCAACCTCAGTCTCAGAAACGGTTTTCACTGCTGAGTCTGGTCAGAGTGCAAAGCAGTGAGCAAAGACTCTGAAACATGAACCGGGCTTTAACTTATTTCACACCTTTTTTGTTAACTTTGGTTCCATCTGAATCCATATGAGGCCTTCAGTAAGAATCTACAATGGAAATGATAAAAATGAAGATTCCGTCCAAACTTTTGGCTTAAATAGAGAAAAGCAAGTTGTGATCCCAGGCCAAAGTCATGCCGGTTACAGAAGAATGTTCACGCTCTAAAACCTACAAATCAAGTTAGAAATCTGGGGGTAATAATGGACTCAGACTTGAATTTTAACAGCCACATCAAATCAATAACATCAGCAGCTTTTTACCATCTAAAAAACATAGCNTCTCTGTAACGATGTGCGTACTGCCAAGAAGTACCTCACGATGTATTGCAGTCTTGATATGTTGAGTGTAGTCCTAATGTATAGTGTTTGGCCTTAACTATTGCTATCAAATAACAATTTAGATTTTCTCTGCACGAGTTGATCTTATCTTACCTTTGGATTTTAGCCAGCAGGTGGCAACAATTCATCTCCCTTTATCTGGCTGCACAAAGCCTCTAGTATTGTATAATAAGTTTCTATTTTATAGTTAACATAACACTGAGATCAATAAAAGTTCAATTTAACATTCCTTTACCGGTCAAAAATAAAAAAAAAAAACAACTACAATACAATTAAATTAAGTTTACAGTAGAACAAAAAAATAATTTACTGTAAGCCATTATAAAAAAAATATTTACACACTGTTCAAAGTTTAGCTGTCAAGGAAGAAGAATAGATTTCTCCTTTCTTAGTCAAGTTTTTAAAAGCCAATGTAGCTTTAGTGGGACAGAACAAGAGCCCAGAATTAACAACTATTTATTTATAAAAATAAATCAACCATATCACTTTTTTTTTTTTTTTCCACAAATAAAAAACGCTTCAGTATTATTTCATGCACATAAACGAGACTGACTTTTAAAACCATTTCATTTGACCCCAAAAAATTACGAAATGTAAATATTACTCTAAAGTCCAAACTCTGTCAAAACGGATTCGCTGTGGACCTCTCGATTAAAACAATTATCATTTGATTTGATTCATTACAAAATCCTTATTTTATTTCAATATATTTAGTTCCTTATGGCATGGATATTTTAACTAGTAGTTCATTTAAAGGGTAATATTGCAATCGGTTGAATTTGGAGAAGGTTGAATCCAAAGGGCATCATTGGACCCTCTTTGGACCCTCTTTAGGCACTCTTTGGAACATCATAGGACCCTCGTTGGACACTTGTTGGACCCTCGGCCCCTCGTTGGACCCTCTTTGGACCCTCTTTGGACCCTCGTTGAACCCTCTTTGTAACATCATTTGGGCCCTCTTTGGACTCTCTTTGGACCCTTGTTGGGCCCTGTTTGGACTCTCTTTGGAACATCGCTGGACCCTCTTTAGAACATCGCTGGACCCTCTTTGGGCCCGCAATGGGCCCGCATTGGGCCCTCTTTGGACACTCCTTGGACCATCGTTGGATCATCGTTGGACATCGTTGGATCATCGTTGGATCATCGTTGGACCATCGTTGGACCATCGTTGGACCATCGTTGGACCCTCTATGGACCCTCTATGGACCATCGCTGGACCATTTTGGACCCTCGCTGGACCATCGCTGGACCCTCTATGGACCCATTGCTGGACACTCTTTGGACACTCTTTGGACACTCTTTGGACACTCTTTGGACCCTCTATGGACCATTGTTGGACCATTTTGGGCCCTCTTTGGACTCTCTTTAGACCATAGGTGTCACACTCTGGCCCGTGGGCCAAAAATGGCCCCCAGTGTTAATTATATTTGGCCGAGAGGCTATACCAAATGACTACTAGGGCTTGGCGCACCGGTATTATACAGCGCATTCATTCATCGTTACTACTACAAATCCCATTATATATTGTATAGTAATAAGTGTTGCTTGTTCCATATTCAATGTTAAAGCAAATCTTGTTTGGGTCAATATTAAAAGTTTCATTTGTTCAATACTGGCCGCGACTTTGTTCAAGTTTTACATTTTGGCCCTACTGTGGATTTGAGTTTGACACCCCTGCTTTAGACCATCACTGGACAATCGCTGGACCCCCTTTGGACCCCCTTTGGACCAACTTTGGACCTGTAATGATGCCGACTTGGTGGTCTATGAGAACAGTCTGAAGCCCGTGTACTCTAAGCAGATTACCACAATGCAGCTTCCAGATGCACAGCCCAAGAAGACGGTCTCTCGTCCTCTGGGTGGCACGGAGCAGAACTATCACCCAGACTTTTCCCATTACTGTAATAAACACAGAATAAAACGAAAGATACTTTAGGAGCGGGACACATAATCGAATCATCCATCAAAACATCTATTCATAGATGCACCGCACACATGCAAAGGTTCAAGCTTAATTTAAGACATATTGCATTGGATTATAGACCGTTTTGGGCACTCTAAACACTGCATAACTTTTCCGGTCAATGGAGACACTATTGCCTTGCCTAGAATGTTCCAAAGTATAGCATTAAACTTATCTAACTAGCATTTATTTCAATTAGTTTTTATTGCCTTGAAAACATTCTTCATTTAAATGGTAAACGGAATCTCTTAGCTATTTAGGTGTAGTCCTTCATAAAGATCTATCCCTGTTCTTTTTTTACTACTATACTATACGACAATACTATAGAAAAAAAAAATCATGAAACATTTTCTCTTCAAAAAATCCCATACTTATAATCTAAATCAAAGATTTGGAATCTATAAAAATGAATGTTTTGCCTGTGACAGTAAATACATCTCCTAAATTGATTGTCTTAAAAAGAACCCAAGTCTGTGTATTTATCACTTGTTTTCTAAAAATGTTTGGTTCATAATTCATGCTAAATTATCTGATAGGGGTAAAGCATTGCATGTCCAAAAAGTTTTGTAGCCTTATACTTTTTTAATACTATTGTTTTATGCCTTTTTGAATATTAACTCAAATTTAATTCAAAGGATATTCTGATACTCTTGTTGGATTTAATGATATTAAAAAATAATTGCCCTGATGTTGTTCTAAATTCCCTATTGTTGAAAATAATAAAGGATCTCTTATTTTAAATTGTTAATTGACCCAAAAAATAAATATCTAATAAGTGAGGTAAAAATGTATAATAATAATCTACTCATATTACTATTTGAATTGGAATTTAAGTAAGAGTGCAAATAGTATTCAACAGGAACAAAGTCTAGCTACTTTAAACCCCAATTTTGACAAAACAAAAAAGGCTCAATACTTAACACTGCCTTCGATACTAGTTCTGATATATGAATTAATGAATCAAAACCATTCTAAAACTGTTCAGGAACGATCAAAACTTGGCCTGTTAATTTGCTTTTTTATCCAGTATTGATGCGTCAGCTGAGTATCTACTATACATACTTTCGATACTAGTTTTTGAACTGATTAGTATCCGAGTATCGCTACTTTACTTCGCACGTAAAATGATTGTCTGTGTCGACGTGGAGCAGACTTTTTCGTCGTTCCACATATGAAATGATTCTGTGTGTTGACGTGGAGCAGCAGACGGTTTGCAGGTATGTTTGTGTTTGAATGTGGTCAGTTCTAGGTGTAGCTCGCACCTCTCCCTCCCGGTGCTGTCAGCTCCCCATGACTCACGCTTCCTGTCTGGGCCCTGCACCTGCACTCCCCTGGGTGATGTCATGGACGCTTTTCCCTTTCACAGCGCCTGCTCCCGTCTGATGCAATCCATCCGTCACTCAGCGGCCAGTGCAGAGAGTGTGTGGGGCTTTATTTAATGACGACCTCATTTATGCAGCACCGGTTTAGCGCAAACGAGATAAAGTACGGGAAATCTACCTGGCACAAAGGGGAAAGGGCAAGTGATGTGCAGTGGTGGAAGACTGTATGTGTACTTTTACTTAAAGTGCAAACTTACAGGTTTTTATGATTTTCTGATTTTGACTTTATTTGATGCATTTATACCTGTTGTACGTATAAATTATAGTTTTACATCAATCGAGCAGGTATTTGTGGAGAAAATGTAGAAAAATCTGTAGAGAATGACAGGAAGTGACGTTACACTAGGGACACTCATTCAAGTCGGAGTTTATGCATAATTTACACAAACTTTTTTTTAACTCTAAACATTAAGTCAACTAAATAAAGTTGCACTCATTTTTATTTGTCAAATTTGACATTAGATGAGTTTTGCCCAGTGTTTTCTGGGTAATTTCCTAGTGTGCTGTCAATCACAAACAGGAAGTGAAACTATAAACCTACAAAAATGTGCGATTCTGTGATAAAATGTTTATAATTATTATTATTTTTTCTTATTTTTTTTAGCAAAATTCTAAATATATTTATCTTAACTGCATTTTTATTTCAATGAGTGTCCAACCTGTCATAGGGACTTAAAGTAACAACAAATACTAATGTAAAAGTGTAAGTAGTATATAAAATCTATTCAGTAAATGTTTTTTTTTAGAACTGTTTAAACGTTTAAATGTAGTGTTCCTCATTTGTGCTGATCTTTAATCAAGTCAATTTGAATACAATTTGTAATTTATGCAATTTATTTAGTGAATGTTCGAGCTTTAACTTAAAATCTTTATGCAGGATGTCACCATAAATGTGCCAAAAACAACCCCTTAAAAATAAAAAGGGCTAAGTACTTTCAACATTTCAATCCAGTTAAAAATTGTATATATAATAAATTATACATATACACACACAGACACCAACAAAAAATATCCACTGGAAAAATGATTGAATGATTAAAAAATCTATTTAAGTACAGTACTTTTACATCTGTACTTAGTTACTTTCTACCATGGATGAACTATTTCAAGTTTTTCTATGAGTAAATTGACTCGTTGTGTCATCATTAAGATAAAGTATAGTTTCTTGTTCACGTAGCAGGGAAACCTCTCAGTTCCATGACTGCTGTTACTGTCAGCCGAAATGCACAAACAGATGAAAAATAGCCTTGTGGCCAATTCTGGCATATTTACAGAAATGTTAATATGCAGAGTCCCTGAAATAAGTAAAATAAATAAATACATTTGATCTCCAGGTCTTCCTCGAAAAAGAGATTCATCTCAAGGGAATTCCTGGTAAAAAGGTTACATAAATAATTTTATTCATCTTAAGCACCTAAGTCATAAGTCCATGTTCTTGTTCCTGCTGCTGCTGCTACATGAATATGGACTCTTTCTCCTGCTGCAGATTTGTGCAACAGTGTCCACAAAGAACTATTACGAGGCTATATAAAGCTATTTATTTGTTATAGTTTTTATTGTCGCAGAGGCACCACATTGGTAACACTCTCTATCACACGTTTTTGAACCGGTTGAAGCGTTGCACAACCTCAGATGGACCTCGGCTGAAACCAGGAGGAGAAGCTCTTTCCATTCTTAGCCTGTCCAGTATTTACACAGCCCCAGTCCACCAACAGTTTACCAACATTCAGGGGTTGACTTTGGAGTGAGTCTCCATAGTGTCACCGTGCAAACAGTGGGCGTTCTGTTGACGAGGACATAAAATAGTGCTGTGGGGTTTTGGGTTTCCAGAGCGGGATCAGGGCTGCAGTATATTGGGTCCATGTGGGGAGTGCGTTTTTAATCTGAGCCTTAGCCACAGTCCTTCCTGTTTCTAATTTGGCGCTGCAGCGGTTTTGTCCGGGGGCCAAAAGCCTCTCTTCCACAGAGTGTCTATTTCCTCTGAAGTGAATAGTAGCAGGTGTGCTGGCTCCAGATTCTTGGAGAAGTCTGCTTATGAATGGCCCACATCCCACTCGCTTTTCTTGCTTTCCTTATTCCCTTTATAAATGATTTTCTTTTTCTTTTTGTCACACATTTTTCACCCCAAAACCGTTCTTCTTTGTTATGTCTTCACTTCGTGGTGGTCACTCCATTGTCTTTTTGGTGTTCTTTTCAATCTTCTTTTCTATAGTTCAAGGTGTGTTGCAGGTTACTTTGATAAGCCATGAAACCACAACCAACTGGTGCAATCAGATAATAACGGTGTGTAAAGAGTACATCAAAGATCAAATGATTTACTCGTCAGTAGAAGAAACGCCAGCTTTATTTCCATCAATAACTTGAAGCTAGGACAGAGCGACATGACAAAAAAATCGATAAGTTGATTACTTTTCCTCATATCGATCATCACAATTTACAGTTTTATTTTATTTTGTCCATTTAAAAAACAATGACAATGGCTTTTAATATCAATGCATTTTCTTCTTCAAAAGTCAGATTTTTTTGGTCCTTTCTTCACGCTTTTAATGAGAACTCAATGTAAAAAATTGTTAGAGAGAAAGAGATGTTGAGGTAAAAAAGTGTTTTTTGGAAAGCAGTAAAAGCCAGGGAAAAGAGAATATATGGGTAGATGTGAGGCCTGTAATCGACTTAAGACATCCTTGTTTGAATACAACAGGTTCTGTGCATCAATAGTTTACTAAAAAGGGGCATGGCACTGGAAAAAGCTCTCAAACCTGTTAAATATCTCTATGATATCCATGTATCTGTACCCAAGTGCACTGACAAGATCACACAATTACAAATAATTATACAGAAAACTCCTAAAGAGGCAGATTATACCCACAATTCTCAAGATAATTCACTCATTTCTGCTAAAAATGTTTCCCTAAATAGTAAGTCGACTACAAATTTTGGTCGTAAGGAAATGAAAAATGAATCATCAATTGTGGCAAATTATCATATTTGTTTTGTTTTTTTCTACAATAATTGCAACTTGACAGCATTCAAAGTGATGATGCAGAGGAGAAGGTCACGTGGAGGAAGGCTGGTCAATTTATTATAAAAAATCCCTACTTAAAACAACCAAAAAGAAACAAAGAAGAATGGAGCCCTCACACATTGTCATCCAGTCGCTGTGATCACCAAGAACTCCGTCAGTCCATGAGCGAAGGAGACACGCTGTCAGCTGCTTCAAAGAGGCACAACAATCGGAATTAACCTCGTGTGACCCTCCTTCCCCAAAACACACAGCCTAATGAGCAGGGCTTTAAAAGGTGAGGCTTTGACTAGAAGGCAAATAAATCCTATCAGGACAAAGTCATACTTTCACTCAACACAAGCGAGAAGAGGTCGTGTTCAGTGCAAAAAAAACAGGATGTTATTTTTAATATAGTTTTGACAAGAATAGGCTTTATCAAATTCTTGGATAAGATTGTTCTTATTCATTTGTTTCATGACATTTCTTACTGGTCACACAAAAATACATTTGGCAATGTTTTAATTTAATTTTAAAGCATCAAATTTAAACAATTTTTGCAACCATTTTCGTTTAAATTAGTAAAATGTTGTGTAAAATGTTTTCCCTCAGAGTATATTGTAAAAGCTGTTGCTCTGTGTCTATTTGTCTTAAAAGTCTGCATCTATTGGTCAAAATAAACTATTCCATGTTTTGGGTTTTTTTATTGCAAAAAAGAGCTGATTGCCGAATGCGTGTTGCCTGTGCAATCGTGATCCAACCCTGCTTCACTTCGCCGCCTTGAAACGTTCTTTTAAAGCCGTGCAAACGTCAAAAAGTATGCATGTGAATACCGGCGATGTGGCAAAGGGTTTGTGAGCGCCAAGAACAACCAGTTAAATAGATTTAACTTCTTCCTTTCGCAGTTTGAAAACCGGGTAATGTAGCTTTACGACGCTTATCAACTTCGACACACGCAGCTACTGTTTTTAGCCCCATTCACAGAACGTCACACCTTGTTATCGTGCTCAAGGCATTCTGCATCCTCACAAGTCGAAGTTGAATTACGTTTTCTTGATTTTCCTTGTTTTATTCGAAGTTGTAAAACATAAAGCACAGTCAAAAAGTATAAAACAGGAGCTTCATTTACTTCGTGTACTTATTCTTCGTTTGCAGCGTTGGTGGTCGATGATTTGTGACTCGACACACAGCGAAGTACAGCTGCAAAGTCATTAAGGAAATGAGTGCAACCAAAGGGCCGTTAGAACAAGGCACAGGCGCTTAATGATGTTTGTGTTTATACAAGTGTCTTCTGTATCATTTACCAAAGTGCAATCTGATGTGATGAGGAGAGGAGGAGGTTCTGAGCGCTTTCCCACAGGCAGAATCATGATTACGCTGCAAAATGAATATCTGCACTAGTTAGTTAAAAGGACCTTGAATCAGAATAACAATTTAAATTTGACTTGAACTAGTAGTTACTTGCCTTATGTTCTACCTGGTCCAGCTCGGCCTTTGTGAGGTGAGTTTTTATGTTTTTTAATGTTCTTTAGTTGTTGAGGTTTCCCCCCCCCCTTTCTGTTGTTGTTTTGTTTTTGATTATCTATATGTTCTAATAAAAAATTTAAAAAAGACCAAGTAGTTACTAAAACTGAGCAGTTTTAAGTATTTTGGCCAGTTCCGTGTGTTTCTATCTGATGGAACACAGTTTTAGTTAAAGTAAAGAGTAAGAGTAAGAAAATATCACAAGCAAAAAATTAGATAAACATTATATTCCATTAATCTTCAAATACTAAAATCTATTAATGAATAATAAGATATCGCACATAAATAATATTTTAATCTTAACTTATCAAAACCAATCAAATATATATAAACAAGTCAAGCATTATAAGTAATCCTTAACTAGGGACGTCACGATTATTAGGTTTATCGATAATCGTGATTATTCAGGTAACAATATAATTGTAAGAACCAAATAATATTATTAGTGACAATTTTAGAAGAAAATTCAATTATTTTTTGTTGAATATACAGCCCAAAAATATACATAAATGTTAAGAACTTTATATTCTCTGGCTGTTTTTGTCCCATTTACCTGTATTTTGTTTTTCAGAGAGTTCAGTTTTGTAAAGCCGGTCACAAACTTGAGGAATGTGTTCGACCATGAGAATCAAGGAAAATTAAAGCTTTGACTGTTGTTCGGTCACAGTCTCAATAATCCTGAATCATCGTTAAATCTCACAATAATCGTAACACTAACATTTTATATCGTGACACACCTATCCGTAACTGGTCAAAACGACTCAAATTAAGATGCATATTCTGAACTCAAGACATTTCAAATTTTTTCTCCCAGTGTTAAGTTACCAAATTGTCAGTTCCCATTAAACGTCTCTATATGTAAGCACATCACAGATCTAACTTAAACCTCAAGCAACAATAGTAGTCTCTCTGCTCCTGTTCAGGCTTCAGTTCCTCCTCTGAGATTTTGACTTTCGGCCAAAGTCAACCACGGGCATTTACGTTTCCAGCCGCAGTGCTTCCGGCATCTGCACACGCTGGTGTTTACACAGGATGTTCAAACTTGATGCAGATTAAACAAATCCAATTTAGAAGCAGAGTTCAATCACCTTCTTTATTTCATCTCTTAAGTAGATGAAGCTGGGGGCCAGATTCCCATCACTGTTTCCAAAAAGACTTGAAGGCAGCAATTAGAATTAGTTCACTACAAAACTTAAAAGATTATTCAATTCTTTATGCGACAGAAACCAGCTTTCCAACAATTTTAATATCAAATTTTAATTGCATCAATAGTGCACGTTTGGGTCACGATTCCAGACAAACAAACCGGTGTGAAAACTAGGTTTGTTTTTTTATGTGGGTTTTTGTGGGGGGTTTTTCAACCAGAGTCTGCAAATCACAGAATCTCTGACAGTTTTGGTTCCTACCTCGGCATATGAATGTTTAAAAAGGCACATATTCTAAATGTTAATGCTTTGTAAAGTCAGAAATATGTGATAAACAAGGCAGAGTTACGGATGGTTTGAAAATGGAGGAGTTTGTTTTGTCAGAGGACGACATATCGGTACGCGCTTGCACTTCTCCACACGTTGGAAATGAACCCACATAAATACTGTCAGTGCTTTGTCCGTCTTTACATCTTCTGCACATGAAACCGCGTTTGCGTTTGTTTGCCCGAAGAGGCGCGACTTGACATATCTGGTTTTAGTAACTGCGAAAAGCGCGATTGCAATTATTAGCTTGTCGTGGCTGTAGCTGATTTCTGTCTATGTAGTTGAGCAAAATTGTTTTTTCCAAAATGTATATCGTAAAAGCAGCTCTTAAGCATCAAATTGAGATCGCTGTGAGCTGTTTGCATCTAATTATAAAGTTTTTTGTTGCCCAAGAACCAGGACGTGCACTGTTAGCATGCTAGCTGTTGTTAGCATCACCCCTCCGCTTTGGCCTCTAAAAGCTGTGAAAAATGCTTAGAAACTCACTGTGGTAAATAACTCGGAAGCTAAAAATGCGAGAGGAATAACTTTGGACCATTGCAAACTAGTTCTATTTTTCACGTGTCATGTTCTTGTCTATGTTCCCGATATGACTATTTGTAACAAGTTAGCTTAGAAACTTGTCAGCCCTAATTATGTCGATGTGATAATTCATTTAATTCATATCTATAATCATTTTGTAAACATGTCCCTTTTCTTTCTACCAATAATTTCTACATTTCCCAAGGTCCGTGTATGAAATATAATTTTTGCTAATTCAAGTTGAAAATGGAAATGCTCGTTGTTAGCGTTATGCTCTTATTTCATTCTGCAACCTAAAGAAACAAGAAGCTGCTCAACGTAAAAAAATAAATAAATTACAAATTGCATCAGTTATTAATTAACTTCATGCTTTATTTTTAAGGCAATCGATCTTTGTTTACATCAGGCAGCTTCCTTTATCAAGGAGCATCTCGAAGTTGCGGAATTAAATAAGAATACCTCTTACAAAGAGCATTTCCATTCTGAAAAATAAATTATACTTTACCTCTCAATCAGATCTTTTTTCTTTAGTTTTCTCGCTCAAAACTGAAAAAACAAGCTGCTAACACCCCAAGCTTCATCTTCACCTGTGTCACTGTATTACATTGTATTGGACGAAATGGGAACGAGACAGAAAGCGGCAAAGACCCTGACCTTTTACCAAGTACAAAGAGACCTTCTTTGCATCCAGCTATTTGTCCAACAGGACTTTTAATTGCTGTTCATTTCAGATAAAGCCCTGATTTTGGCTGGTGTTTCCGCTCTCACCTGCGGCCTCTTTTTTTTTTTGCACAGGCCGCTCTGACCTCAAATGTTGCACCTGTTTGGCTCGCATCTGATTCATCTGCAGCCGGTCAATACAGCCGAGCAAGGACGTTCACGGTGGCTTTGCTCGCTTGCCTAATTGTATCACATTCTGTTTGCTTTGTCCGAACGCTCCCCGGCTGACTAAAGGTTGCCAAAATCTCATCCGCTACATCAGAAGGGCCCTGTTAACCCTTGAACTCTGCTTGGTGTGTGTGGACAAGGTCGCTCCTCACACCCAACATCGAGCCCCATTAACACATCGCCCCGCAGCAGAAAAACTATTTTGACGGGCGGTAATTGGCGCTAAGTGATCCAGGACAAAGGCCCCCTGTGTGCTGGCCATTGGACTGAACTGTGCTGACCACTCCTGGTGCTTCACGCTTGACATTTCCTTTCTTACACCGATGTGAGAGAAGATGAACCAGAGAATGGACTGGGGAACGTTCCTTCCTGTGCCGCGGCCCACACTGCAAAACACGGATGCTCCACACGAGTTAAAATCACTTGAAATCTTATGATTTTGTTTTGAGTTCCCTTGACTTGTTTATATTTATTTTGTTTTTCTGATAAGATCTGACAACATTTGTTTCAGTAATTGCTGTCTGGTTTACAAATCTATTTTCATTTTTGTTAATAATGTTTCAGGTAAATATATGACCACTAACATATTCAGTTCACCAGTGTTATTCTTCATTGGCGGTGTGGGGAGTTTATTTGAAAAAAGAACAATTGCATGCATGGTAGAGAGTTCAACAACTAAATAAAATCACTTACTGATCAAATCTTCTTATACCATTTTTACCTTTCAAATGTAGTAACAAAATACATTCATTTCACTTTTTAAAATATTTAAAAGACTCGCAACACAGAAACAAAACGTTTTCTTTCAATATTTTAAGTGAAAACGTAAATAGTTATATATAGCTCGGAGGGTGCTCTGAGAAGTCACTCAAGTGAGAAGGGGCTCAGCTGCTTATTAAGGTCCTCTCTCACTGAAAAGTTCAAAACAGAGAGCAACTAACCGGTTTGGGTTAAATCTGGTCAAATGATGAAAAACAATATTGAAGTTTAAGCCATTTTAACTGGTATCCATGATCTTTTTGCAGTGTGCTTGTTCTCTGTGTGCCCCTTGCTGCTTTGAACATGTGAGATAATGAGGGTCTCGCGTAATGGCCGGAGCAGGACTCATGGTGTAGATCAGTGAAGGCTGATCCAGTGACGGGCCTTTCAGAGCCGGCCTAATTAGTTTATGTTAGCGGCAGAAGGTCAGGGGACGTGTTTGACTGAGGCCTTTGCTTTAAATGCCACAATGGTGCGATGAGCTTGGCTGCAGGTGCAGAGTTGCCGGGAGCTTTCATGTTCTCTGCTGCTTTAGCCGTCGTTGCTACAATCAAGTTGTAAACTGTCAAATACAATGAGGTCTTTTACGTTGAATCACATGACGTGTTAGAACCTGGCCTCAATCATCACATAGACATGATAATTATAAATGATAATTGATTAACAATAGAAATGTGTTAATGGTATATGATTACTTTTATGGGATCAAAAACATGTTCTGATGTCATGTCATGTTCTGAGGTCAATTAACAGACAATTTAACTTCAATTTAATTAGATACATTTTATCTAAAAATACTCAACAACAAATAATTGTCATAGTTGCAGCCATGTCCTTAGCAACACCCCAAACGTAGGGCTCTTGTGGCGCACAGAGCTGTGTACTTACACAGGTCTAGCTGCCTTCCTCATGCCATGCTCTCATCCCCATATTTACCAGGCTGACGTCAGGCACAGCAGCGGAGGCAGCACACAGACTTTAATACTAAATGTGGGCCCCTGTCATTACTGCGAGTGTAACCACCTATCAGAGGTCTCTGAGTGATGTGGGAAACCCAGGGCCCCTTAGGCCAGGCCGCCTGCTCCGTCCAAACCAAACTGAAAACTACAGGACAGACTCAGCCCGGGTGACTTCAATGAGATGCCGAGCCTTTATGCCCACTCTGTGGTCGTGAGGAGAGCCCTGCATTATAATCCTCCTGCTCACTCGCATGCATTCTTACTCCAGACACTGCAAGAACCAAATAGTTTCTAGATATTACAATCATACTCAATTGTAGACAATTTTCACCATTGAAAAACAAAGATTTAATTCTCAATCAGTAAGAGTAAAGGATTGAAAAGCAGTGGTGTGTGGTCAGGGCAATCAGTGACTCACCAATACAATCTAAAATTACATTGCGTCCCAACGATATTCAAATTGTTACAAAATATTAGGCCGAGACAAGTTCCTACGTTTTTGAATTTTGTTCATTGACAATGGCAATAAACTCTTTCTGATTCTGATTCTGATTTCTGAAATATATCCAAATAAGCCCGTTTTCCCTTACTTCTGCGGCTGAAGCTTCATGGTGTCTTTTAGTGGCCACTACATTCAGCAATAATGCGCAGAAAGCATGATTATTCTTCTCCTGCAGCTGCGCAGTCTGTGACCGTGTTCAGAGACCCATTCAAGTTCTGCTCTCGATGTGCTTTTACAACCTGAGGGGACAGCAGAGGTCTGTACATGCGCTCCGAGGACCACACAGCCTCAAACCGATGGATTTATGCTCAAACCACGCAGGACAAACCTGTGTGGAAATGTTGTGCCTATCTGAGCATGTGCAGAGGATAAGCGAAGCAACAGCAAGTTTCAACAAGCTACTTAAAAACTAGTATTTAGAGACAGGTTTTCGTATGTAGCTAAGGCTCTGTTCATGTTTCTAATGATTAGACGTTAGTTAGAAATACAGGCAGGATTTTAATAACAGAGCGCTAATTTTGTAATGAATTGATCGTTGAAGTGAGACTATTCAATCCATGCAGCAGTTCAATCAGGTAAGGTTGTTTTAGCTCAGAAGGTTAGGCGTTAGCCCTTCTCGTTTAGTGTTCGAGACTGACTTTTGCATTTAAGGTGTGCATTTTTTTAAACTTTTGTGGGCAAATGTTATTCACTAAATATTAATGAACACCCAAAGTCTGCATGCCCATACATAAAAGTCACCACACAACTGCTAAAAAGAAGCACCTGGAGAGAGGGAGCAGTCCAGCTCAGCCGACCATGTGATGTCTTTATGAGGGACACCTGCTCCGGACTTTGTAGAGTCTGAGAGCTGGACAGGGAGCGTAGCCAAAAGGCCAGACCCAGCCTTGGCCCCAAACGCCTTCACTATCACTCCAGGCCGCGGTTGCCTTTGGCCCTGCTAACTGTTCCATGAAATGGGCCCCAGGAACAGTGCAAACCTCCCAGAAACAGGCTGCTCACTGTTAGCCAACAGAGCACTCTTTGTGTGAGAATTGTCAAAGTTGGCCCTTTCCTGCACTGGCCCTGCCTTTCTTTTAAGCCTCAGCTGTGAGCAAACAAAGCTGGCTTAAAAGTTAGTATGATGCTAGCTTAGTCTGGCTCTGATAGTGTCAGGGAGTTTGGGCTCTTGGTTCTGCAGGTGGACATTCAATGAACCAACAGAGGGGCCACTCCGGGCAATCTGATGGTATTGTTAATGAGAATGAATTGGCTTTTGGGGTCTTTGTCCCATAAATTACTTGATTAACTATTCAAGATAATTCATTTTTATTCGTATTTATACATTTAAAATACCTTAAATATGCGCATAATATTTGTGAAAAGTAAATGTTTGCGTACAAGTGGAGAAGAAAAGCAGTAGCACTTTGTTTAATCATGATTCATTTTGTATAATTGTTCCCAAGGTCTCTCTGTTACCAGGCCAAACATTTGCAGACGGTTATAAACAAAGCTGTAGTTTCAACTCCATGCACGACGTAGAAACTTTGTCACACTGTTCTTCATACATTGCATGGCTGCGCACAAATGTATAAGGCAATGAAAGGTGTGTATAGGCTTTGTTTGTATGTATTTCCATAAGTGCCTCCTCCTCTGAATGTGCTATGGGTAAAACCACTGTTTACATCTGTTTTGGAACACATGACACAAACAGGAGGCCGCCAGAATCATTTACAGTTAGTTAATTCCCTACCGAGAGGCCCAGCTAAACACTTGTTCCAAAAAACCTGGCTGGGAAATATTTGCAATGGTTTCCTTCCAGATGTGGGTCCTTCGGTTCCACAGGCGCAGGTGAGCGGTGCAGGTTTGTTTGTACGGTCGCTCTCTTTCCACAGAGTTGGGAGAAACGCCACAAACAGATTTCGACAACAAGACGCGTTTTTGTCCACAGTTGACCACAGTGAAATGACAGTGTAGGTCTGAGCAGGTGTCCCGGGTTGGTCTTTAGAGTCTAAGCGCACTGTAGCAAGGCTTCTTTTTTAATACTGAATCAGATGCCGATATCTGATATTTGTCTTGCTGTTGTGGTCGACAACAAATATTTGCAGACATCGATATTTATATTTAAAAATTCCAGCAAAACCCCAAAATTATTGTAAAGTTGTACTAAAGTTTGAAAAATAATACAAGTACTCTTGAACTTGTATTTCCTATTTTAACTCATGTGTCAAAAGACACATCTGATCTAATCACAGTGTCCCTCGTGATTAAAATACAATATACATTGCAAGAACATTGCAATATGACAATACATATGATAATCAATATATTACACATTATATAGTAATGTATAATATATTGATTTTCAATGTATATTTACATCCGTATTTCACGTACAGTATGTAAGGGCAAGCAAGCTTTTGTTTATTTCCCCAGGATTATTTCCTCTGCTGCCAGTAGATGGAGTGCTTACAAAATCCTGATATGGGAATGACTGATATAAAGTAATATGTGCTTTCAGTAGATACATTATTTTAAGTTCTAAAACATGAAATGCCAAAGCAAAAAGGTACTCAAGAGTATGCTTAAAGGCCAATAATAATAATGCATATAATACATAATACAGTAAGTGTCACTGAATAATCAAAACAGTTCATTTCTCTTAATAAGCAACAAAATTCTGCAGCAGCCACAACTGTAAAAATGCTTACGACAATATATCGCCACAATATTGATACTGTATCAAGATATTAAATTGCATGTTATATTGGTATTTTGGCTCACCCCTAGAGGGCAGTGCAGGTGTCCCATGGCGTCTGGGTCAGACTGAGCAGAGGCACAAGCTCTCCGGAGAATAGACCAATCCTGAGGGATCTGATCTGAACATGCCTCTTTCACCAAAGTGTGCTTTGGCTCGCTGCACTATAATCACAGATGATTCGGCACGGAACCAATGAACCCACTTTATATCTTATTCCTGTCATGCTGTCAAAAATATTAACTAACCACTTTCCACAACGCCACACAAAATGAGAACATTGTTTAACTTGAAGTAAGTTGAGATTTTAAAAAACTTTTAAACAAATAAAAAGGTTGAAATACCCATTTTATTCTATTTTGCCATTTTAATATGATAATGCCACAGTCTTTTTTTGAAAGTGTTTTAGTATATATAGTTCAGATATCGAGTATGATTATCAAAATTCAAGTACGGTTATGTATACTAGTCACGATATTCCAATAAATCATACCAGCCCTAATACTTTGACATCTTCAGATTTCTCAATCCATGGGTTTTCATGTTTACAGGAAATATTTGAATTAAAACCCATGAATACCCAAATAAAACAAAACGTTCTGCTACAAAAACACAAAGAGAAGGATGGATTGTGATTTGTGGCCTTGAAGACAGACGCATAGTTCAGAGCAGGTGCATTCTCGGGCGAACGTTTATTTCTGGAGTTTATGGAAAACATCTGCCCAGGTGGGCCCCTTCTCCACCCCTCAAATCTACTTCAAACTCATCTTTCATTCCCTGCTTTTATTATAATTATTTTCTTCTCAAAAAAGAAAGCACTGATAGCAAAAATGGTGCAATGATGAATTCCAAAAAGCCCTGCATAATTCTAGATCCAAGCTGTGAGGTTTACCAAATGCATATTTTTATCGTGAAAAGCCAACACAGAGAAGCAGAGCCATGCACAGCTGCTGGTCTAATTTGCTCTAAGCATGTACAAATAGGACGGCCCACACGGACCATAAAAGTGGAGTGGAGGTTTTGCTCAACGCGGCACTTTTGTCTGACCAGAGAGACAGGGACGCCGTCCAAAGCACAAACACAAAAGAAAGAAGATGCACACAGTTCGACTGACACTGTAAGTGACAGAAAGAGGAGGAATTAGGTTTTCCATAGTTAGAGTTGAACCCAAATAAGCCTAACTAAGCTCATTTACAAACAAATATATATATATATATCTGTTTTGCTGATATTGATACAATGCACTACGAAACTTTTCTGGTGGAGGGTGCTCAACAGTCTTCAAAACCCACTGTAATTCCAGATGTAAATTTCCCATTCATTTTCCCATGGACTTTTTGACAAGGTTGTTTTAATGACCACAATAAACAACAATATTTAGATTTTATTTACAATGTTGTTTGTTCTTTCTGAAACACATTATTAAAACATTTAGCTGAATCAGTTTTTGGTCTGAAAACAACCGCGTTGGACAGGTCTTGTGGTCTTGAGTTACCAAATAACTAAATGACAAATTTATTATTAGTTTTTTCTGAAAGTATATCAAAGAAGACAAGTGGGTGGTAGATACCCACCAGAAAAGTTACATAGCGCACCTTTAATAACTATAATAAAGCTTTTTTTTTAGCCTTTGCATAACAAAGGCCCTTACAGTAACACTTTCCACACTAAACACAGCTGTACAATTTGGTGCACTTTTTCATTTCACTAACAATCAGCTGTGGAAACCTAATTCTTGAAAAAATGTGTCAACCTGGGGCAGAGTGACATCTGGATGTCAATCTGCACCTAAAGACCAAAAGACCAAAAAAGATGCTTGAGTTGTTGTTGACCACAACAATAATTATTAATCCTAAAAATAAAGTGCATTTATGTGGGAGTAGTTTGCTTCTTTATTTTGTTTTGTAAAACTAATACATTACTTTCTGTTGATATCCACTGCTGAAGGTTATACTGTATTTTTTTATAACCCAAAGGTCATTTCTGATCTCAGACGCTGCCAATAGCCCTCTTGTTCAAGCATTTTATAGCACATGGGATTTTTTATTTGCATTTGAGCAATTTGCACTGGAAACCCCCAGAAGATCCCAGGAGCCCAGTGCACAGGCGCTGCTGAACATTACATTACTTGAGACCGCCACATGGATACTGAGCGTGTGTGTGTGTGTGTGTGTGTGTGTGTGTGCAGACTTTCATACTTACCTGGTGTCAAAATGGGGTTTCCCTTTAGACGGCGGATAAACAAGACGACTTCAAACATCAAACTAGGTGCAAATGAACGAGGTCCTGACAGGGTTTACTTTCCGTCCCACAATGGAGCCATTCACGCGACCTCAACCGTGGAAAGTGTTGCTAAAGTAATCCCGCGACAGTTTGAGCGACCCTTTTTTACTCTTATGTATGTCTTTTCCTTAAGGTCTTTAAGTCGGTGCCAATGACAACACCAGACGGAATCAGCTGATATAAAAGAGCCCAAGTTTTGCATAATTCTGAAATGGCGTCTTTTCAGAGCGAGCAGTTTAATTGAGAAGGCGAGGAAAGGAAAACCAAGACTACTTCCTCTTACCTGTTTGTGTGTCAAGTTGCACTGATGTTTTTTCCCTCTGGAGACTCAGGCGTGATGAATCTGGACATCTATCAAGGTATTGTCAAGGGTTTTGAGGGAAATCTGCAGAAGAAAACAAATAGTGTGGATGTCGAACTGGACTCCATGTTTTCTCCTAATAAGTTAAGAAAAACAAACCAAATAGTCATTAAAGTAGGAACAGGTCATTTCCAACCTGGGGGGTCCCAAAGAGTTTCAGGAGGTCCAAAATAAATTCAAACTCGATTGTGTGAATTTTAATGAAGCGATGGCATGTTAAAAAAGTATTCTATAATCATTACTGTATACCATCTGTATCGAGCAGAAAATAATTATCTTTTTCCTTATAAGACAATCATTTCTCAGGCAGAAGAATGTTTGTGTCACGTATCAGCGGTAAAAGTCGCTGGGTGAAAAAGGTTGGGAACAACTATTTCGTTGTTGTGAAATTTTGGTGCCAATAAAGATTCTGAAAAGGGCTGGGCGATAATAACAAAAATGACAATCTCAATGTTTTTTGTCTTTTTGCATTATCTCTTGAAGGATATTCAGACGATTTAACATCATAATAAATGCCTTGGTTGAGGTTCAAAAATATTCAAAAAAACGATTAAACTACCCACAAAAAGGACAAAAATATCACTTTCGATCCTTGTTTGAGAAATTACAATTTCTCAATTATTTTTGAGGTTGTTTTATTCATAGAATATATACACTTTATATTCTAATTTTCTTTAAATTTGTATTTGACAACAATTTGTGGCATTATTAAGACAATTTGTGGCATTATTAAGACATGATTAACTTTCCTTGGTTGCTTTTTTTCCCCACAATAAGTGAAATCCACAAGGTTTATTTCAAATTACTTTGGACAGTTCCCCAAAAACACAGGTCAGTGACAGGTAAAGCAATACTGTGTGATGGAAGTGGTTTTGAACAGTGGTCACTTGTCAGGAAGACGCGCTAAAACATGTGATATCCCGTTCCCCCCGCGCGAGGGTCGCCCGGTGCCGACGGCCCTGCGTTTACGCTTATCTGAGCTGACACCATGAAACGTCTCATTCCTATCGGACGTTGCCAGGTAAAAGAAAGGTAAACAGACAGAGAGGAAATCACACTTGGCAATGTGGAACGGGATATTGGAATCACGACGTTGTTTTAAGTTGAGCCTTTTTGAGAGTTCGTCCTCGCCGTGACATATTTTTATCAGTGTAAACATCCACATCTGGAGCCAAAGACGCCAGAAAAAAAAAAAAAAACTCTTATAAAAATACATTTAGATATAAAGCAGCCTCTGTGCTTCATCCTTGACGACCACTATTTAGTTTGTTTATCTGCAGTGAAATCGGTAATATTTTAGGAAATGCACACGCACATCTTTACATATGCCGCGTGTGCTTAGGAAGCATTCCTCTGAACACCTCTGAACACCTCTGAACACCTCTGAACACCTCTGAACACCTCTGAACACTCTGAACACCTCTGAACACCTCTGAACACCTCTGAACACCTCTGAACACATGAAATATATTGGGAAGATTACAGTTGTATGGGCAGATTAATTAAAAATGATTGGAAAATGTAGAGTGTGTTTCCTCAGAGCAATACGATCTATTAGTCTGTTAAATACCTTGATGATTCAGATTTGTAATTTGCAAAATATTATTAACAAAAAAGCACTTTACTCAAAAGGTACTCTATGTTATGTTCCTGCTAGTCTCCATGGAGAGGTTATTTCTTTGCGTAGAATGTTCCACAGTATGGCATTAAACTTATCTACTGTATCAACATATGGACAAGCGTGTTAAGACCCAGTTACAGGTCAAGTCTGTGGAGAGCTCACCCCGCTCACAGTGCATGTTTTTCATGGGAATTTTTTGTGATTAAAAACCTGCAATTAAATAATGATTTAGTTCAGGGCTTGTCAAACTTTTTCTGCTGCGCCCCCCTTAGGAATTCAAAAATGTATCCGCTCTCCACACTTTGAGAAGCTCTGATTTAGTTTATGTACGCAGTTTTTAATTTTATATGATTATAGATACATAGAGCTATTGCAAGTTAGCATAAGCTCACGACCAATTCAACCTTCAGTCAGATTTTTATTATTCATTTTAAGTAATTTGGTTAAACAAAATGCACACACAAGCAAAATGACAAAACAAAAAGCACTTTACTTGTTTAAAAAGAAAGGGAAAGATCTATTTAGGGCTGCACCTAATGATTATTTAGTTAATCAATTAATCTAACAATGATTCTTGTGAATGGATATGTGCATTTTACAATATTTGACTGAGCTGAAGTGATTAGTGACTAGTGATGCCATTTGAGGCCTTGCGGCAATCAAGTCATTTTGGTGTGATGTCATAAAACTTTTAAACATTATCGTCTGCTGTGATTAATCGATTCACTTGTTTCAGCTTCAGATCCATTTACAAAAAGTGATTCATTCTAAAACGTACTCCAACCATTACTTCATCTGTTCTGAAGTCGCCCGAAGCCACGACAGAGGCCGGGACCCACCCCCGTCCTCGCTGCCCACCTCACGCCCAAAGCAGCGGCTAACATCTAATGAATGGGCCATTGTGACGGGACTCGACCGTGTTTTCACTTCCATTTGATCCGTGGACGAGGCAGCTAATTGGGTAAGCGTGTTCCCAGGTTCACGGCGAGGTTTCTCTCTCCGTAAATACAGAAATCTTGCTGCAAAAGGATTCAATGAGTCCCAAGAAGTAGGTTTAAACCGGGTTCAGGGCGGTAGATGTCATTTATTTAAGATAAGATCGCCTTTATTTGTCCCACAATGGAGGAATTCCAGTGTTGAAACAAAGGGTACAGAAGCAGATTAAGCACAGTATAATAATAAAAACTCTTATAATCTAATAATAATAATAATAATAATAATGATAACACTCTTATTTACAGCTGTCATATGGACAGAAAATATTGCACAGGGATGATTGACATTATGTCACAGTATTGCACATAAGTATAACAGTATTGCACAGGATTATGAAAGCTGAATGACACGTTCAGGACAAACAGTGTTTGTTGTAAAGTCTGACAGCGGCAGGAAGGAAAGACCTGCGAAACCTGTCCTTCACACAGCGAGGGTGGATCAGTCTGTCACTGAAGCTGCTCTCCAGAGCGGACAGAGTGTCCTGCAGGGGGTGAGACTCATGGTCCAGCATAGACGTGAGTTTAGCCAGGACTCTTCTGTCCCCCACCTCCTGCACCGAGTCCAGAGCACAGCCCAGGACAGAGCTGGACATCTTAATGACTTTGTCCAGCTTCTTCCTCTCCCTCTCTGTGATGCTGCTGCTCCAGCAGACCACACCGTACAGGAGGGCTGATGCCACCACCGAGTCGTAGAAGGTCCTCAGGAGTGGCCCTGTCACTCCAAAGGACCGGAGTCTCCTCAGGAGGTGGAGCCGACTCTGGCTCTTCCTGTACATTGCGTCTGGGTGATTGGTCCAGTACAGTTTGTGGTTCAGATGAACACCCAGGTACTTGTATGAGTCCACTCTCTCAATGTCCCTTCCCTGGATGTTCACTGGTAAGAGGGCAGCAGAGTGGCGTCTGCGGAAGTCCACCACCATCTCCTTGGTCTTCCCCACGTTGATGAGGAGGTGGTTCTGCTGACACCAGTACACAAAGTCCTGCGCGAGTCCTCTGTACACTGCATCGTCGCCCGTGATGAGCCCGATGATGGCAGTCATCAGAGAACTTCTGCAGAACACAGATGTCCGTGTTGTGTCTGAGGTCTGAAGTGTAGAGGGTGAAGAGAAAGGGCCGAGTGTCAGACACACAGTTCCGGGCTCTCACAAACTCGTTTTGTGAGGTAGTCCACGATCCACTCCGCCAGGTCGTCGTCCACACTAGCCATCTACAACCTGTACATCAGGAGCATTTACCGTAAAATGCGGTGCAAACTCTCTTGTTTTCTCTTATCATTACTTTAAAACTGCCTTTTTCATTCTCACAGACGCAGTAGCAATGCATGTCAATACATGTCTTTTGTGAAGTACTACATTTACTCAATTCATATTTTATTCAAGTAACTGCAGACCTACTCTTATTGGAGTAAAATAATTGTATTCTCGTCACATTGTGAGCAGGTCCATAAGGGGAAAAAAGCATCATGTTGATATTTAAAAATATGTTTCTTGCCTTCAGATATTATTTTGTTTTTTGGCATTACATTAGCTCTAAATCATAAATCAGATGTTACTTAGCGAGTGTTGTCAAGACACAAACATTTGAATTAAATTTTGAAGGAAGGTAGAAAGGTAGAAAGGTAGAAAGGTAGAAAGGAAGAAAGGAAGGAAGAAGGACGAAGGGGCCGATACAAATTTCGACACCACAATAAACTAAAAAAAAACGCTCTGTATTTTGACAGGATAGTTGACAGTAGTTTCATTAATGTCACCAAGTGCTTTTATACTAGTTCTGATAAAGCTCAAGATAATTTTAAAACTGATCATAAAAGTCACAATTTGTCCCATTTAATCCATCCAATCATCTAATTTTCAATACAACTCAATTTTGAACATTTAATATACATAATAATGGCTCACATCTGTATTGCGTTTTACGTATTTGACATAAGTCTTTTAAAACGCTAATACCTGGTGATGGAAAATAACGCTACGCATGAAATCACAGCTGCCCCGGGGTACTCTGACAGAAGCAAGGCTGCCAGTCTGTGCCATCGACAATCGCTCACTCGCACGTCACATTCAGAAGTAATGAAGCGGAAGTGTCTTGCCTATAGGGATGTCACGATTATTAGAGAAATCAATAATCGGGATTATTCAGGTCACAATATAATTGAAAGAACCAAAAAATAATCATTGTGACAATGATTATTTTGAGACGCAAAATTAATTATTTTTTGGTCAATCTATAGCCAAAAAATATACTTAAAGTGCCTCTGACAGGTCGAACGGCTCATTGAACTAAAACGCAGTTAAGATAAATATATTTAGAATTGTCCAAAAAATATATATAAATAAATCACAGAATAGCAAATTTTTCTGGTTTATAATTTCACTGCGCGTTTATAATTGATGACATCACACTAGAAAATTACCCAGCAAACACTGGGCAAAAACTCATTTATTGTCACTATTTTTTTAAATTTGACAAATGAAAATAAATGAGAGCGACTATATTCTGTTGAATTAATATTTAGAAAGTCGAAAAGGTTGTTTCTTTGTGTAAATTATGCATACATTTTTACTGGCGTGATGTCATTTCCTGTCATTTTCTACACAAATACTTACTCGATTGGGGTAAAACTATCATTTATATTTAAAACAGGTATAAATACACCAAATAAAGTCAAAATTAGAAAATCGTAAAAACCTGTCATAGGCACTTTAAATGTAAAGAACTTTATTTTATTCATATATCCGGCTGTTTTTGACACATTTAACTATATTTTGTCTTCAATTCAATTCAATTTGGTAAAGCCGTTCACAAACTCAATAATTTCACTGTTGTTTGGTCACAGTCTCAATAATCGTGAATTATCATTAAATTGTGAGGTTTTTCCTCACAATAATCGTTACACTAAAAGTTGATATCGTGCCATCCCTCCTGTTGCCCAAAGACGCAGCAACAATGATGGCAAACACCGATTCGAGCGCGGTTTGAATCTCAGTGGACCACCGCTTCAGGACTTGACCAAATACTTTTTCTCAAGTTGATATTGAGGTCCGTACTTATACTTTACAAGGTTTTTGGCTCCCTCGGGTCGCTTTGAGAGCCGCAGGTGTCACGGTGACATGAGCCGGCTGTTGCTCTGTGCCGCGTCCAGGTCTGACAGGTCTGAATGAGCTTATTTTCCACGTCTCCGCAGTGACACTTTATGAGGCTCTGGCTTTATTTGTTTGTTTTTGTCATGGAATTTACATTTCCTCTGTTGCACAAGAGGCCAAGACGAGTCCAAGTGCCAGCTGCGAGTGCACTGCAAAACAGAAGATCTACGAGGGTTAGAATCGCCAGTGAAGGAGCAAACGTTTAGCCAAAGGGGCAACTTTTCCAGTGGGGGATTTATGTCCATGGAGAGGTTATTGTTTTGCCTGGTATGTTCCACAGTATGGCATTTAACTTACCAATCTCACAATTATTTAGTTTCAGGTTATTGTTTTGCCTGGGATGTTCCACAGTATGGCATTTCACATACCCGTTTTACAATTATTTAGTTTCATATTATTGTTTTGCCTGGGATGTTCCACAGTATGGCATTTAACTTACCCGATTATTTAGTTTCAGGTGTTTTTACAGCACAAAAATACTCTACAAACAAAAGCATTCATGCTGTAAGCCTCTCCACAGATCTGACCTGTAACTTGACCGGTATCTCGTGTTCATGGAGATAACTGTGTCATGCCATACTGTGGAATATTCCAAGGCAAAGCATGAACTCCATGGAGACCGTGTTGCACTGTTTACAATACATTTTTGTAAGTATTTTTATTCAACACCCTTTTTTTTTTCATCTTTATTATTGTTCACGGACAATGGCAATAAAACCTTTTATCTGATTCTTCTGACAAGCCAGAAACCCAAAAATGGAAACGGTGCACCTTTAAATGGTCAAACAAATGTAAATAAAATAAAATAAATCTGACTCCAAGGCAGGGCTGCAACTAACAATTATTTTGATAGTCGATGAATCTATCACTGATTCTTTCGATTAATCAATGTGATATTTAGAACACAAAAATCGAGATGAGGCCGAAGTGAAAGCCCATAGAGATATATGGAGCATATTTATAGTTAAAAGACAGTTTTCATCAAAAAGACTAAATTTACACAATTCCTGTGTTATTTTGTAATTACTTAGTTGTCTGAGTCATAAAACCTCTTCTCTTTGCTTATGGCATATTTTGGAGCCAGTGCAGAGACCAGTTAATGATAACCAGTTAAAAATAAATTAGTTGACAATGACATGATTTCAATAATCGATTCACTTGTTGCAGCCCTACTCCAAGGACAGATACTTTTCCTTGAAGTAAAAAAAAATAAATATGAAAAACCACCCTGAAATATCTTGAAACCAGTCCGACAAACTAAATTAATCCAACCTGGTCAAAGATATTGAAATAGATTGTATGATTCTGACTTGAAGTGACTTTGCCTCATGTTGATGTTTGTTTTTGTGTTCTGGGCATGTTTGTCGAACTTGATCCGCAGGGTGTGGTCAGAATGGTCAAGCGGTCAGAGGAACTGTCTTTTAAGGTTAAAGCTCTTACTTTAGCGAGCTTTCGTATCCTGAAAACTTACCTTATATATATACATATACATATACATATATATATATATATATATATATATATGCATATATATTTTGACAACAATAATAATAACAATAATAGTAATAATTAATAATAGTAATAACAGTATTATTAATAATATTATTATCAACAACAATTTGAAAACTTACCATCTTCGGACTCCCTTGCACTTTAGTCAAATGTTGTTTCTTCTTTCTGGACGGGAAAAGTAAAAATAATACATTCATCCACTAGTACATCATAAATCTTTCTACATTTCTACGTTAAATGGTGAAAGCTAAGTGAAAGCTAAGTGGTAAGTTGTTTGTTTTTAGCCAGAGAAACGGCAGCAAACACGTGGTAGCCTGAACAACTTGGCGAAATATGAGGTGAGAGTTTTAAAGCTGGTTCCAGGGGACAACTTAGTGTTTATATGAAATGAACTTACACTCAACATAATAATATCCATTACGCTATCCAGAGACATGAGGCTGGAGCTGTGCAAAAACAGGTTGTAACCATGTGTAACCATTTCTGCGCAGAGCAAAGGCCAATGCTGCCCCTTTGCGGTTGGAGAAGGCTACAACCACTGTTTACATCCAGTGAAAATGAGGTAGGATTTTATGGATTGTTTTATTTTTGAAAGTAGCCAATAAAACAAAATTGTTTCTTTCGTAAATGCAGTCCCTTTGGTCAATTAAACTAAACATGTAGTTCATTAGTTGTGTTCATTCATTTTATTTAAAACATACATATTTGTGTGAGTACTGTTCTCTGAAAGTTAGGGATAGTTCTATGATGGAAAAATAATAATAAATAAAAGTTGGCTACGATATTCTGTGAACATGCTTTATTTTTTTAAAGTAAACAATAAAACAGTATAAAAAACAGAACATTTTCTAGTGCGAATGTTGTCCTTTGACAGTTCATTACCTGTCCAGTAGGGGCAGACTAGCTGTACCAGTTAACTAACGTTATCTGATTGTCACCGTTTTGAAACGTGAACAGAACTAGCAAGTACATTTATCCGATTTGTTTTAGTTGTAATAACATTAAATCTGTTTTTTCCCAGGACATATATATTGTAAAAGTATTTCCTCAGGTCAAAATTAGACCACTGCGCATTTTATTCTTCGAGAAGCAGGAAGTGTGTAGTTAGCATGCTAATGTTTGTTAGTTTTACCTAAGGATCTGGTTTTACCTGAAAGCAAAACTCACCCAGAGACGAATGAAAATGTAACTATAATTTAAAATAAAATAAATAAAAATAAAAGGGGTTCATGAAAAGTGTTTCAAACTCATCATGGTGAGTATTTAGGATGGGGGAAATCATTAGGTAAGTGAGCGATACATGTGGAGCTGCTGTAAAGCGTTTAAAACTAACTAGTTCTGTTTTTCACCGTTTCAAAACTGTAAAAATCAGGCACAGTCCATTTCAGTAGTAAATAGAAACCATGTGGTATGTTTATGATATCAAATAACATTTTCAACAAACCTAATAATCGTAAATCCGCGCTTCCTGTTGAGACTCCTCCCACGTTCGGTCCGACTTCCCCCTGAACCAGGGAGCGTTACCTGCGAGCTGACTGGGTGTGTTTTTGTCCCTCTCCTGACCTACTTCTTTCACAGATATTATAAGAATTCGGATATTTGAGGGTGGCCAATATCCGCAAGGTTAGTCCATTTCGGTTTTTTTTTTTTTAAATTTCACAGAAAAGTTAGGCACCTCCAAGACATTTTTAGATGCAGTTATTTAATCTATTACCACGTCAGTAATCCAGTGCATTTAAATTCCCAACCCAAGTACTAACCCTGAATCTGTTTACTATAGCAGTATATATCGTTAATCATTACTATGAAGCTTTACATTTTACTATAAATGCAAATACCCTTACATTTTATTTCACCTTCCTTTAAAAAAATCTGGCACCATTTCAAACTCCCCCTAGTTGGGAAACACTGGTCTGTGTTATTGAGTACCGTGCCATTCATTGTTTACATTTCTATTTCAATGGAATCAAGTTAATGTACTTTTTTTTTTTAAATCGCCTACCTCTTCTTGACTAACGATTGTGCCTAATAAAACATATAAAAACTGCTTGCTCAGAAATAATACCTTTTCAAATTTAACTATTCTCAAATGTGGACTGATTTTACAGCCATTGTTTCACTGTTCTGACACAGCAAACTCCAAGCTAAATATTTGAACGGCTTTCCCATGCAAACTCGTTCAACTTTCTGTAGCCTGCAGCTGTGTTAAGTGAAGTCGAACCACCGAACCAGCCTGTTCTGTGCGAGCTCCCAGCAATAGTCTCCGTGGATTAGTGTCAGCATGAATAACTGTAATAAGTTTCAAAGTTTATGTGCCACGTTTTTTTACAGAAGAACTTTTTGCGATGAGGGGATTTGAAGGCTGTCGACTTCTGCGTGGTCTCCTCCGCTCCAGAGTCGTGTCTGAGCTCGTCACACATTCCGCACCTGAAACCTCCCTTCTCCATTGCCTCCTCAGCTTTATTACGCCTACTCTCCTCTCGCAGTTGTACCGTCTAAGCAGTCTGGTCCATGAGCCGATTGAATACGAATAAAATAAGCTGTAACAAGTATTCTCGCCGCAATACTAACATTTCAAACTCAATTTCAATGCAAAGGAAAAGCTGATTTAGATACCAAAATGATCGTTTAAAAAGGCAGATTTTCAACCAAAAATAAAAGTAATTTTTTTGCTTGTCTTATGCTAGCTCTGATAAAGCTGAAAAATCTTCCTAAAAGTGTTCAGGAACGGTCACATTTTGCCCTGTTGCAGTTTGTTTTAGTATCAATACTTGCTCAAATGAGTATCTGACTTTTTATACATTTGACTACCCTAAAAATAACAAAATGACTAATCTTGTGTTTTTCAATTTCCAAATATAAGAGTGCTGCAATTTTATTTCCCAATTGACATGATAATGGACATGGAAACATATGTACCAGATCTGATCACGAAGAAAGGATTAAACATGATTATCATATATGCTCTACTATCATATCAATACTATCATATATTCTACCTATTAATCGGCAAGTCATCTCCTCCTTTACCTTTGTGCCAGCTAAACAGTGTGTACCTTTTCTTTATATTAACAAGAAATAATACTGAATTTGTTGTAGTTTATTGATATTTGATGTATTTATTTTATTTTTGACCTAACCAGGAAAGATGTCCCTCTTTTTCAGGCGAGTCCCGTTAATTTAATCGATCCATTGTTGTTCAAGTTGATTGACATTTGAGCTGAGGATGATCAAATAATGAACATCTACTACAACTGATTAATAATACTGTTTCATTCATTTATTTATGTTTTAATTTATTTATTGCAGCTCATGTTATAGAGTTAATTTTAGTTTTTGGAGTACAATTTTCCCAGTATAATGGAAATATCCTGCATTAGTGTTATTGTGTCAGTGGCGTAAACTATTTCCAATGTTGTCGTTTATCGTGGTCTTTTCTGTCACAATCGATCACACTTCAAAATGTACCAGATCAAATTCTAGTGTTGTTATTATTGTGACAAGAAACAATTTTACTGATATTACAACTGAGACAAAGACAAAATAATGAACTTCTTGATTAAATCTACACTATTTATGTGTTTCCAGCTTCCTTCATATTTTATAATGGGATTCATCACGATCCATTAGTTGCAACACATTACTAATAAACTAACAAATAGGTTTTTAGAGTTTTGGCAGCTGTCGCAGAGTTGGAATTTCCCTACGGATAAAATTCACTGACTCACGATTTGACTGAACGTGTCCCTCAAAACAAAATAAAAGTAGATCGTAGCTTTGCGTTTTTCTAGTTTTTTGACCATAACTTTCTTCTATTTATTTCCAAACAGGGCCACGATGTCTGGAGAAACATCATGGGAGCTGTCGGTCCACGTGGACCTCAGGGAAGGAAAAGTGGAGTCCATGAAAATCAAGCTTCGAGTCAAAGGAGACCTGCATGTCGGTGGTCTCATGCTCAAACTGGTGGAAAAGATAAGTAAGTAATCATGTTGTTTTCACTGGTGCATACAGAAAAAATACGGCTGTGATTTTCAACTAGCTATGCTACATGGGATTATTCCTGGTTTAGTCTTGGTAAATAATTCATTAAAAATGACTCTGTTTGCCATTGGTTTAGCCCTGATTTGAGTCCCTCTTTGTATTTGTTGCTTCTTGGTTTAGTCCTAGTTTAGTCTTGTCTAGAATAGTTTTGATTTAGTTTTGGATTAGACCAGCTCTTGTTGTTAAGTCGTCGTTTTGACCTGAAATTGAGTTGGTTGCAATTTGTAAAGCGAAAAATGTTTAGCAGTAGGGATGCAACAGTTCATCGACTAATTGTAGTTGTATTTTTTTTATATAATTTGAATTGTTGTCTTGACTATACAGGCTCTGAAACACATTAAAAACAAAACAAAAACCGTGTCATTATTAAATAAAAATGTTTTTAAAAAGGCTAAGCAATTTCTGATGATTTTTTTATTTTATTTATTTATTAACCTTTATTTTTTTCATTTATTAACCTTAATTTAACCAGGTTAGAACCCATTGATATCAAGACCTCTTTTTCAATGGTGACCTGGGGCATTTTCATCAATAATACACTTTGTTCATTAACATTCTCTATCTGGAAAACTTCAGTCACCACAGTTGAGCCTTTATTTGGTCGATGATTGATTTAAAAGTATCAAAGTTCAATAGAAATCCTCATTTGACTAGTCGACTATTGTTAGTGATTGCCCCATTTAGCAGCGATACTCGTTGTAACAAATCTGATCGATGCGGTTACAAATAATAATCACATACACACTGCTGTATATACTACACTTCTATACACATTCTTGCATAATATCTTGTTTCTATATTTTCACATTGATTAAGTGCCGCTTTATAACAAACTGCTTAAGAAGTCTGCCTCGTCTGTGCCACGCCTGTGTTTGCCTTCGCTTTATTCCACGTGTTGTCTTTGTTTTACTACGACTCGCCCTCCAAAGTCCAAAGTTCAGCCACGGTCAGATCCTTTTGAAGTGCCTTTTCCACCAGCGTTTGTGAAAGGCTCTCCCTCTTAAAAATCAAACAAGAATGATTGGTATTAGTCATTATTAACGTGTGTGTGCCCGGTAATGTGTTTATACAAGTAAAAAAAAAAAAAGTATAATTATAATTATATACAATGCAAACAAAACAAAAGAGCGGGGGAAAAACGATGCCAAAATACTTATATAGAGTAATAGTAATAGTTATATTGTTATTCTAAAAATGTGTTAAAGAAAACATTTTTAATTGTATCACCGATCCCTTCTTAGTTTTAGAATTATACTACTATATACTTTATTTGTTGTTTTTAAAAGGGGCAGACAATTAAAGAATATTTTAGTTTTTTTAATCTTTTTTATGTATATTTGTATGTCTTTTATGAAATGCATCCCACCTTTGGCACAGTGCTTGAGTTGAGACATAAGAGATGATGACTAACAGCTTGTCACCGACAGACGGACTTCAGATCGACGTCACGAAACCAGTTTAATGCGACTTTGCCTTAACGGGGTTTGGGGCAGTAATTATCGGTAGTGATGCATGTGATCCCTGCCTTAAGGCTTTGTAAAACCCAGTGACTTTGTGTTTTAAGTGCCTTTTGGGCTGTAATAAAAAGGCAACGGCTTTACTAATAAAATCTGTTTACAGGGGCTCCACAGGACTGGTCCGATCATGCCCTGTGGTGGGAACAGAGGAAATGCTGGCTCCTCAAGACTCACTGGACCTTGGACAAATTTGGTATTCAGGTAACACAATCACATACATCATTTTACCAGCACAAACATATTTATTGCTGTGATTTAGAAATGAAAGATAAAGGAGACGCGAGTCCCGTAACTTTTCTCGATCCATCCGCCACCTGCTCGTCTCCGTGGAGATGTTATTGTTTTGCTTGGCATAGACTCGGATTTAGAAAAACTTTATTGATCCACAAGGGAATTTACTTGGACGACACAGTTGTTCACACAAATAAAATATGATAACAAAAAGCAAAAAAAAACAACTTTCAAAATTCAAAAACGGATTGAGTAGTAGTAAAAATAGCCAAAAAAGACCAAATGTGATATACAGATTTTGTATTTGTATGCGTAGAATAAAATAAAATATAGTAAATATCAAATATATCTAGGCTTTCTACAGTACGGCATGAAATGGAACTATTTCCATGGAGACTGTCAGGCCAAGTTCAGATCTGTGAAGATGGACATGCGACTCGTTTTTTTCCCGTAACTTTTCTTTTGTGATTTTTCTGTAATAAAACGCCTGTACGGTAATGTAATAAATGCAGGATCACTTAGTTTAATGCCATATTGTGGAACATTCTGGGTGAAGCAATGACCGTGGAGACGAGCATCTGTGCACCAAAAAAGTTACGTCGTGCACATTTTAAGTTTTCCGTTTTGTCCAGACGAGCGTTTTGGTGCAGTCATCAGTAGTAGGCTTTATTAATCACAAGGGATGTCACGATTTCAACAATTATTGTGAGAACAAACGTCGTGATTAAACAATGTTTCCTTAACACATTTACCGCTCCTCGATGTGGGAGCTCCTTTCTGAACGATCAATTTGACATAAACGGCAAGATATAAAAGCATTTTAGAGAAGAAAGGACTTAATTTTGCCCCTAAAATCCTCACATTTCTTTTAATTGAACAAAAAAATACATTATTTAGTTTTAAAAAATTCACTTTTCTATAAATATATTTATTTTTAAATGTATTTCTAAAAATGGCACAATTATAATTTTTTTGTCTTTACCATTATATTGGGACCTAAATAATCAAGATTATCGATTAACCTTATAATCTTGACATCCCTATTAATCATGTATTTCATCAAATGAAGAGTAAAGAACTGTGTAATAACTGCTTCTCCTTCTTGTTGGCTGCACCTGCAACAAAATCATGAACACATTGTCCGTTTTAGCATTACCTTATTGGTCATGTTGGAGTTAGGGATGTCATGATATCAAATTTTTGTGTTACGATTATTGTGAAAAAAACATCACAATTTAACTATTATTCACGACTATTTAGAGTGAAATCTTTTTTTTTTTTCTTTCATTCCTGTTGTCTACCATGTTACTGTTCCTCAAGTTTGTTGCCGGCTTTACAAACATTATCTTTCTGAAAGACAAATAAAGTGAAATATGACAAAAACAGCCAGATAAAATAAAGTTATTTACATCTAGGTCTATTTTTTGTCCTGCATGTTGAACAATAAATACTTAATTTTGCATCTGATATTGTCAATATATATATATTTTTTTTCCCTTACGGTTATATTGTGACCTGAATAATCACGATGGTCGATTAACCTAAAAATCGTGACATCCCTAGTTGGAGTAGATTCTAGGTTTTCTCAGACCACATCTCCTAAGGTGCAGACCCTCCAGATTGTGCTCTTAACTTGCTGTATTTGTTTTGTTTATTGCTGAATCGTGTGTGTCGCTGTGTCCCGTCTCACAGGCCGACGCCGACCTGCGCTACACTCCGCAGCACAAGCCTCTGTTACTGCAGCTCCCGAACATGAAAACCGTCCGCATGACCGTGAGCTTCTCCAGTGTGGTCTTCAAAGCTGTGGCCGAGATATGCCAAATCCTCAGTGAGTCCTGCTTCCTTTTGTTCAGGCCTTCTGTGTAGTCGTGGGAAAGCTACGTACTGTATATATATTAAAAAAAGGAGTAATATTGCAAGTGTTGTTCTACGTATCGTATCGAGTCCAGATGACTACAACTGAATCTTTTTCTACAATGGAACACTGCTGGACGAATGAGCGATTACATCAACTTGTTCTGGAGATATGCAAAATTATAATTCATCATCATTATAATTGATGCAAGTGAATCTCTAGTTTCATCTCCAAAACAGGGGTATATAGTGACATTTCTGCCCGGTTTGTTGTTAATCATATGCTAAATTCCGGTCTTGGCGATATTTGAACCTCAACCAAGCCGTTTACAGGCACATTTTACCACATTTTCTAATGCTTTGTTAAAATATTGAATATGAATATCGTTATCGAGATGAGGAAAAAGTCCAGGGTCATACTTTTGTCAATTGCACTATTTAAACAATACCTACAATTCTTAAAACTCCTGACTAAAATGAGCCGAAATTCAAACTTTTATTACCTTTTGGAGTACAAACAATTGGCTGGACTAGTTTTGGCCTCTGATGTCTGATTGACACTGATTTGGGCATTTGTTGGAGTTTGACAATTCCTCTTTAAAAGTTCAAGCTAATTTCACAAAAAAATATGTTTTCAAAAAAGTCTAGGCGGAATACTTTTTTTTTTTTAATTTTAGGGTAATTTTCTATTTGTGGGTTTGAAGAATTGAACCTGATTCATCCCAGAATGATTGATTTGACTGGAAAAAGATGGATTACAGCTTTATTTTTATGTACAGCACATCAAGCAGCTTGAGAGTTCCCTTATCAGATGGTGGACAAAATGGAATAAATAAAGAAAAAGTCCAACGTCCCACCGGTGGGCCATCCAATGATGAGGATAATGATGATACTTGGCCAGTATTTTTGTCTGTACATATTCATATCAAGATAAATAAACCAGACTGCTATAACAACTATTCCCTTTAGAAACAATGCCATCTCTGTTAAAACCAGTCGTTTTTATGATTTATTTGTGGTGAGAGTAACTTTCTGTTGCGTTGCGTCTGTGCCCATCCTTAGTTTTACCAACCAAATCACCAAACTTTTATGCCCCATTCCAGACATAAGAAGAGCAGAGGAACTTTCCCTCCTGAAGCCTCTTGAAGAAAAGAAAAAGAAGAAGAAAGACAAGAAGGAGGAGGAGGAGCTCTGGGACATTGATCTGATCAATCAAGGGGCAGGAGGCTCAGGTACTGGGTTCTGATATACATTTTGAATAATAATCAATAATAATCATCATTAAAAAGGTTAAACTTCCTTTTTTGAAATAATAATTTGATCTTCTCAGGACGTTTTCTATGGCAGATAAATTTCCTTTTATAGTTTGTTCCCATTATATTATTAAAAACCGTTATTAAGATTATTTCTTCGTATATTAATCAAATTTATCTGATAGAGAAATTAAGCTAACTATTAGACTAGATATATGATAGATATACAAGATATGGCATGTTTTATGAGTGAATTTATTTAATTTGATAATAAGTTTATTGTTATGTTAAAAAATAATAATAATAATAATAATAATAATAATACTACCTAATATAACAAATATTGATAACCATTTTTCATCATTTTATGTATCTTTCAAACCAGGTCCTATGTACAGTAAAACCATGACCGCCACATATGACCCTGAGAACGGGATGCCACTTTCTGCCACGAGCCTTTGGTTTGGAGATAATCCTCTCGCTGAAAGCCAGCCGAACCTTCCGCCTGCCGAGCTGGCAAAAATCTACCAGCCGCTCTCTCTAGTGGACAAGGCCAACATCAACTCAGGGTAAACATATTCGCAACATAATAAACACTAATGCATTTCATTTAAAGGTGTCATTGTGTAGTCATGGTACAGCAAATTGCCATCTTAATATAACTATTACAAATGCAAAATGTAAGAGTGAAGTTCATGTAAATGTTGTCAGCTGGATTTTGAGTACAGGAGTCTGAATATATTTATCTGAATAATTGGTGTATTATTATTATTTTTATTTTTTTAATTATTATTATTATTATTATTTCTGTAAGATTTTGTAATATGTATTTCAAATTTTAAAATGAGTGCAAGTTTCAGATGCATTAACACTTGAGAAAGCACTTTAAAGAAAGTAAAGAGTTAGAAAACTAATTTAAAAAACAATGGACAAAATGTTTAACTTAATGTGCTCTAATTCTTCTTTTTTATTATTATTATTAATGTTGTTGTTTTATGTCACTCCCTTATTTCTATTTTTATTCCTCTACTTACCTTATGTTCTTCCTGGTTCAGCTTTTTTTTTTCTGTTGTTGTTCTATGTTCTAATAAAAAATAAAATATCAAAACAAAAAAGATAGAAAACAGAAATATTCACTGTAAATCCAATACAAGTATCAAATGTCTAAACTACAGGTTTAAGGAGTTTTAAACATATTAACGCGTACCATAGAGACAGGATATTTTGTCTTCTGCCAAAGTGAATTCATTAAAAAGGTTGGTTTTTTTGTCATTTTTAGTTGGCTCGACTCTTCTCGCTCTCTGATGGAGCAAGATGTTTTTGAAGATGACAAAATATTGCTTCGTTTCAAGTACAATGTCTTCTTTGATCTTAATCCTAAGGCAAGTACTTGATGCCAAAATCTCCAAATTCTTAAATAATGCTTTAAGAATAATGACGTTTGTTTTGTTTTTCAGTATGATGCGGTGAGGATTACGCAGCTCTACGAACAAGCTCGCTGGTCCATTCTGCTGGAAGAGATCGACTGCACCGAGGAGGAAATGCTGATGTTCGCGTCTCTACAGGTGAAAGGACAAAAGCAGAACTGTTGAGGTGTAAAACGACACGTATAATGCACAATTTAACATCGAAAACATGCCTAGAGTTGTATTTGCCTTGATCCGTGGTGCGTGTTTCATTGATCCTGTTTACAATCTCGTCTTCTCTGCTCCTGCTCTGAGCCTTACAAAAACACTCGGTTTCAAATTTCCCCAGGTTTTCGAGACGTCAACGGTAAAGATCCGAACTCGCGCTGTTTCTCGTCCAATAATCACGCCAAGACACATTTCTGCAGTCAAATCTAGTTGCGAGCCGTTTGTTTGTTCCTCCATGGTAATTCCCTCTGTGGCCAGTAGATGGAGATGCCAATACCAATCTTTGACGAGTGAACGCCTGATTTATAGAAAGCCATGAGTGCGCGATACGCCAGATTTAGAGCAATACTGTATCATGGTCAGGAACACCTAGCTGGTGGATAAAAAAAAAAAGAAGTATTTCTAATTCCCTGCTGCACTTGCTTATACTGTGCATGTTTTAAGTTACGTAATAGGGAAGACTCGGGCTGTAAATCGGAAACAGAACTTTGGACCTTCTTCCTGTGAGGAGGTGTAATGTCATGTAGTATTATCTAGTTATTATTTTTTATTATTATTATATTATTATTATTATTATTATTGTACATTTATTGATACATAAACCCATAACCATCGAGGCAAAGTGTTGATATCGCTTCTGTGGCAAGCGTTTACATTTGCGTAGAGATTGTTCTGAAGTTCTGCTTTTGCTATTATTGGTCGTGCTTGACAAATAAGTTGATATCTGAAAAGACTGCTTACTGTCTCATCGTTTTTGAGCTGTTGTAGTTATGTATATAGAGAAGTTTAATGCTACATTGTGGAACATATCCTCCATTAAAAAACATTACATAGAACCATCATCACCAAAATGTGCCATTTCTTCTTGTCTAACAGTTGTCTTCGTTTTGCTCTCAGGTAGATGTGTTTGGCCAATAAACAAATCATTATAATTTAAAAAGTATTCATTGTATGTGCTTGCTCTTTCAAGGTTATACAATTTTAGTTCTTATTATTTTTTCAACCAGGTCCTATGTACTGTAGTAGTTCATTCTAACTTTGTTGTTCATTTCCTGCTGTAGATTTAGTTTGAACTTTGCAGGTTTTTGAAGTTGTTGTTGACCTAAGTTCATTCAAAATATTTCTCTAGTTTTAGATTATAATTCCTTTTGAAACCACAGATGGCGTCCTCAAATTGTATCCGTCTGGTGCCTCCGAGATCCTTAATTGCTATTGGTTATTGGTAGCGACTCAAATATGGAACTGAAACGCTGACGTTTTACCAGGTATTATGAAGTTACAGCTTCATTTGTTGTGAATTACTGAACCAAGAACTTTAAACGTACTGTATCATTATAATGTGCGACCAAGATTGTAGTAAGCAAGGCTGGTTTATTTGTAGAGCACAATTTGTACACAAGGCAATTCAGAGTGCTTCACATCGACAGGAAAAAATTCATTAAAATCACAAAGACAAGACAGAAATCACAAAACAGTTTAAGACATAAAAGAGAAGAAGTGCAAAGAAAATCATTTCAGCCATATGCACAGCTAAACAAAACTGTTTTAGCTTAGATTTGAACATTGCCAGAGTACCTGTCTCACATCTTCAGGAAGACTGTTCCAGATTTTAGCTGCATAAAACTGAAACGCAGATTCCCCATGTTTAGTCCTGTCTCTGGCACCAGCAGGAGGCCGGTCCATGTTTGGTCCTGACTCTGGTCACCAGCAGGAGGCCGGTCCGTTTAGTCCATGTTTAGTGACTCTGGCACCAGCAGGAGGCCGGCCCTGTTAGTCGTTCTGGACCAGCAGGAGGCCGGTCCATGTTTAGTCCTGGTGGTATTTAACTGCGTGGACTTGCCAGAGCTTGAAAAGAGGGTTGGGAAGAAAAGAAAGGAAGAGGCAGAACATTGATGAATACAAATTAAGTCATTAGAGGTAGAAATGGAAATTGCCTTCAGATAATAATCTAGATTCCAGACTGTAGTGTTATTAGAGGCAAAATCTGATTGTTATGTTTGCCTTGGGCTGCATCTAACGGTTAATGTAGTAATCGACTAGTCAAAACATTATTTATAGTGTACGTTGAGATTTTTAATATACATTTTTCACAAAATAAAGTTTGAAATATGCTGAGTGAAATTGCAAAAACATAGTACGTGCATTTGAAAACCCTTTATCCAGCACTGTTTTCCAAAGCCAAATCTATTTTAGTGCAATTTAATATTATTATTCCATCCCGTCTTGAGCAAATTCTTTCAACTATATTGTTTTATGCTGGAGATAGGATCAAATTGGAAGGAAAACAACAACAAAAAAACACTTTGCTACACATTTTCAAACTGGAGATATCTGTTTTTTCAAATGAAATGTAAGTATATTTCTAATGACAATCATAAATGGTTTGACATTTGGATTTAATAATGCAGCTGTCTTTGTTATAAAAAAGGACTGTTTGCGTGTGTTTTAGAGTCTGTATAGTCCAGATACAACGATTATGATTATTAAAATACAATTACGATTATTTTAATATTTGACCAGTCACGATTATTCTAGCTCTACATATGCCATTACAGTCAATTTAGAGAGTAGTCAAAAATGAAAGTGTAGATGAGCAAACAAAGATACAAAATTACATTTAATTAGAATTATTCATTTTTGGTAAACACCGCAAACAATTAAAATTAGATGGAGAACCGTAACATCCAAACAGTCTTTATGACAAAAGGAGTAAGAAAAGGTGGTATCTTGTCACCTCTGCTTTTCAATTTATGTATGGATGCTCTATATCCAAGAATAAAATGATGTGATCGCATGGTCAGCTTGCTTCCTTACAAAATTGTATTTATTTATTTCATTCATAACATGAAAAATACGTTATCATCGACATACAGTTACACAAAAAATGTATGAAAAGGAGCAGAAAGAAGAGCAGTAAAATTATGATACTCTGAAGTCTGAAACTGTTTTGCTTACCGACTTACTTACTAAGCACACCACTCTATACTGCCCCCTTGTGGTGTAGGTATGGTAACAGTAAGTATAGGACGCTGCAGGTTACATATAATGATATGTAACCTTCGCATTTTATTCTCGATGGACAAATGCCAGTCTGTTATTTGTTCTAAATAATATCCCCACATTAAATGCTGTGATTCAAAATTTTGTGTATGGATTTATGAAGCGCCTTGAGGAATAAAATTAAGAATAAAATTATAAACGTTTTAACAACGTCTGAGCAAAGCACTGTCAGATTCAACACTGAACTCTGGCGGCGCTGGAGGAAGTGCTTATATGGACTTGATCTGTTTTTTTGAGTCTGATTTTAAGCCTGACCAATTGGTGTCTTTGATTATAACAACGTAGCATACAAAAGCATGACCTGCTGACTTCTTTAACATATCCTATTTTTTTATTTCCCTAGTATCACATCTGTAAACTGACGATGACAAGCGAGCCCCAGGACAACTCGGACGAACCGGAGATCGACGAAGTGGAGGCGGCACTGTCCAATCTGGAGGTGACGCTGGAGGGCGGACATACGGACAGGATCCTGGTAAACACGGCTCCGAACTATTGTAAAATCCAGACTTGTTTTTATCAGCGCAACAGCTGTTTTCAGGCAAAAAGCTCTGAAGTAATGATGTGCTTCAGGATCACTCACGCTGTTGTTTGTCCCACTTTCAGGAAGACATTACCGACATACCGCAACTGGCTGATACCCTCCGCCTCTTCAAGTAATGAGCATTCAACTTTTATACTATAGAATTTTATTATTTCTTTCTATTTTTTTCTATAACTGCAGTGCAAATTAGTAAAAAAATCACCATGATCCAATAAAAGAAACATTGCTGCAAAAAGTTTTCTTTAAAGTTAAAGTAAATTTTCAGCCCAAATTTCTTGATTAATTGTTCAGCATGTAATTTAAAGTTAAGGCTGCCATCAATTAAAATAGCCAATTATTTAAAGCTGTTTCTATTTCTGTCCATTGAAGAGGAACAAATAGAGAAATGGTCTGAGGTTAACTCTTCGTGAACCTTCTGAATATTAAGAGATGTTCACACTTCTGGTCTTTAAATTTAACCCATTTAAATCCAGATGTAGACTTGGTTTGGTCCTGTTCTAGTCCATGTTTAATCCTGATCGAGTACAGGTTTAGTTTTGGGTTTAGTCCTGGCTTAGTCCCAGTTTTGATGTGGTGAATATGTGTCTGATGAACGCAGCCTTAGAGCTTTGTTTGCATTTAGAGAGACAATACTATAAGACGACAAGAGTTTCGTTAACGCAATGAAGAATCATAACATCAGCGTAGAAATTATTATTGTTATCCATGAGATCTTGACCAAAATCGCATTGAATTCATAATATTTTATCAAATGTTTTTACCCTTAAATGTATTAGTCATAAATGATTATAGTTTATTTAGTTATTTTATTATTGGTTATTAGATCATTTATTATTATTATTATCAATATTATTATTATTACTATTACAATTACTATTCTTATTTTTATTATTATTGTTATATATAAAACATATAAAAAATTGGTGATAATTAATATTCTGAATTCCAATTATTACTCATGATGGTATTCCTTTCTGCATTGTTTGTTCATAATTATTTTTTGGTTTCTCATATTCGTGTCCAGACCAAAACGACTGACGCTGAGGCCGTACAAAGATTACTGGTTTGTGTTCAAAGACACCACAATTTCCTATTACAAGAACAAGGACGCAGCGCAAGGAGGGCCCATCGACCAGCTGCATTTACGAGGTACAAACCAAAGTGGTAGAAACCTGTCTAGCCCTTTAGTAATATTTAATATTTATATATATATTTATATTTATATTTATATTTTTTGGAAACTACAAGGAAATATTGCAGAAAATATGATTATGTTCAACAACATGGGTGCCGTTATTTAACCCAGTAATTAAAATCTAAACCTTTTGTATACTTTTTATTTGTATTTTAATGGAACATGCACATTCAAAATCTGATTATTTTGAACTTTTTAGATGTAAAAGATTATTAAAATTACTTAAATCACAAATTCTGGTGTTAGAGGCACCAAAATCAGAAATAAATCAGATTACAACAGATCACATTTGCTGTTTGTATGTCATTTTAAATCATCGTAAAAGTCCAGGAATTAGACAATAATCAGATGTTGGTGTGCGTGTAAACATCTCATTAGGATACTGTTGAATGTAATAATATTGTACAGTAAAAAGTCCTTTATTCAATTGTGTTTTTATTATGATCCTCTTTGCAGGCTGTGAAGTGGTGCCTGATGTAAACGTGACAGATAAAAAGTTTGGGATTAAGCTCCTGCTCCCTGTGGCCGATGGGATGAATGAGGTGTACATCAGGTGTGATAATGTAAGTTCTACATTAGTATTTTCCACTCGGGACTTGCTTTTTCAAGTCACAATACTTTTCACGTTGTATAAAAAATAAATAGAAATGCATTATCCTTTATATTAAAACAGGTCTATTTAGATTTTGTTTTACAGTTCATTATCAGTTCATTATTTATCCTCCATTGATATTTTATGGCTTTTGATTTTAATAATTTGTATATTTTTAATTTATGTAGTACTTTTCAGGACACTCAAAGAGGCTTCGCAAAACATTAACATAACAGTCACTTAAGGAAAGTTAATCAAACCGACTGTACAGGGAATATAAACATGAGAAAATGAATTTAAAGATTAAAAGCAGATCTGAACCGATGGATTTTTGAGAGAGTTACAGGGTTTTTATTGATGGTTTTAAATTATCTACACATTTCTAGGTAAAAATCATACAACTCGTAGAATTAGAAGTGGGCAATGTATTGAAAATATTGTGAATGTTGTATTGAAGCTCTGCAAAATTTGAATATTGAGTTTTTAATCGTTCATTGTAAAAAAATAATTAAACGCCACAAAAGGAGCTGATTAAGAATAAAAATGAAAATATGTTTTGTAGTGAGCAAATTATAAGGTGATTTTTCTGCACTTTTGTTATTAACGTTACAGACGTTTCACATTTGTCTGATAATTAAACCTCAGCTAAGACATTTAAAGACACGTTTGAACACATTTCTGTTGGATTGACATGATATCATCTCAATCTTGTCATCTATATTTCGGGGCATGAATGATTACTAACTAGACTAAGTTTAAAGCAAACCTGAATTTGATCTGTGTTATATAAAGCCCTTTTTCAAATGCTTCAAAAACATAATAAAAACACATGTTTTCTGTTCTTTTATCCAGGAAAACCAGTACGCAAAGTGGAAAGCCGCGTGCATTCTGGCGTCCAAAGGCAAAACGATGGCCTACAGCTCCTACAAGTCTGAAGTGAAGAATATTCAGTCCTTTTTACAAATGAAGAGTCTAGCGCCACCTCCTGGTCAAGAAGCCCCTGACGTCGAGGCCATGGACATGAACGCCGAATGCTTCGTCTCTCCTCGTTACGCCAAGAAGCACAAAACTAAACAGGTTTGTGACAGACACGATTATGTATCATCATTTGTTCATGTAAAAGCTATTTATTACAAAGACAATATCCTGTTTGCAAAAAGTAAGGCTTATATTATCAAGTTGAATTAATTTTATATATAAAAAAAATATACAAATATGTAAAAATAATTAAATAAATCATAATCTCTCCTCATACTTTCTCCAGAGCATTAACTAACCACTAAACCGTAACATACGGGAGGAAGATATCAACCAAAATGAATATCTCACAAGTTTTTCAATGTGTTGAAATATTCCTGTTAAGTATTGCAAAAAAACGTGAATGGACCATAAACATAAGCACAAAAGTAAAGATTACCTCATAGCCTTGTTTGGGAGGTTACACTAAACGTTTCTGTCTCTTTTTGAAGTGATTTGTAATAGGTTTCAGGGGTCTCGCTACGTACATACAGCGGCCGCCATCCCTAACATGATAAATCAAATGGCCCGCCATCTCTTTTGACATTGGGGGGAAGTAAACCATCCCTAAAACCCAACTTCATCGCATATTTTAGGTTGCGCCATCATTAAAATATTACTTCAAATAAACAAGTTTTAGTCTTAAGCTTCAAAACGCTGTGTGTGTTATTACAATCAGACTCATATTCACAGATAAATGAGTTTAATGAGGAAGTGAACGTAGACGCGGCAGAATACAAAGACGCACGTAGGCGCACATGCGGTATACGGCGATCTGCCGCATTGAAATGAAATTTTATTGGCCAGATCTGACTCAGGGGTCAAAAGAAAACATGTGTATCACTACACAGATACACAGAGTCTACAGTTGTTATTTTGTCCGCTTTCTCAGTGAGTTTCAGAAAGGAGCACACAGCGGCGCGAGCGAGCCAACAAAACGTCTTAAGCCCCTCCTCCCAGCGTTACCATGGAGCTTGTCTTATAATAATAACTAATTATAGTTAAAAAGAGCTTCAAGTGAGGTGATTATAAACTCAACCTTCTAATATTTAGTCTAGTAATTATTTTTATTTTCAAAATAGTCATCTGTATGAATGGGTCTAGTCAAGTCAAAAATTTACCGTTTTTTCTCTCCCCTGCTGTACTATATTATGTATGTCTATACATAATGAAATATTATTATTTATTATAATCAAGATTTTATTACCAGACAAATGTGAAATGTCTGCTAAATGAATGACGAAAGTGCAGAAATCTCACCTTTATACACTTATTTCAAAGTTTATATCATAACTTTTTTTTGTTGCAATTTTTATGTTTAATTAACCCTTTTAGTCGCATTTTTCACTATAAACGCATATTTCCAAATCAGCAATTGTGATATTGTCAATTCTTTTATTTATCTCCAATCTCTACTACATAATTGTATAAATATTTTGTAAATAAAATAAATAACTTCAGTGCATAAAGATTACATAAATAAAATGGACAAAAACTTGCAAGAGCATTCATTTCTTTCATTTTGTGCTTAGAAATAGTTTAGATTGTTAGGGCACTTCATTTTCTATAAACTAATATGAGGGTTACTTGTTTGTCTTGGTCTTTTGTGAGCTCGTTCATCTTCATTTGCATTCGTGGTTGTTTTGCAGCTGACAGCGCGACTGTTGGAGGCCCATCAAAACATTGCGCGTCTGTCGTTGATGGACGCCAAGATGCGCTTCATTCAGGCCTGGCAGTCGCTTCCGGAGTTTGGCATCAACTACTACATCGTCAGGTATTTCTGGTCCCATGTTCTATGCAGACCCTGGAAAAGTTTGCTAACGGAAACATTCTCGGTTGTTGAATGGAGGCAAAAGTGAAATGGAGCGTCATGAGATTTCACTGAAGAAACCAGGATTAACCACAGAATATCACAAAATAATACAAATAAAAGTGGTTTTGGTAAAGTAAAAGCGCTCAAACAAACGTGGAGCCTGGTTTAAACACATTTACTGTTGTGTTTGACATTGTTTGCTTATTTTAATATGAGGTTATGACATAAACTTTTAATTTTGATTTAGACAAAAGCTTGAATTTTAGATTTAACAGGGACAAATGCACACAGAAATGTTGAGCACGAGTTTTTCATTGCATCTACCTATTTCACACTTAAACTACTAAATATCCTTTTTGTGAAACTCAAATACGATTTTAAGGCTAAAATGTTCTTTTGTCGTAGAAAAACAAAACTAAATGATATTTATACACTTGGAATTCAAATGTGTTGCTTGATTTTTGTTGTTATAAAGACTTAAAAAAAACGTTAGTATTTACATTTTCTGACAATTAATCCGTGGTTTACTTAATTATGCCTTCGTAATGAAATTTTAAACATTCTGATGACCGAGCCTTTTTCCACAGTCCTTTTGAGGAGGAGAATTGTTAAATTTTGCAATTGTAAAGCGACAATACTGTGCAGGATTTTAATCTGTATACGGCTCATTTCCTCCTTTTCCAGTGGCTACAGTATGTTCACATTCACACCAAACATCTGATTTCCGGAGGTCTCAGATTATTGAAATGTTATGTGAACTGTTACATCTGATGTGAGTAATCTGATTTATTTCTGATTGTTCACGCACAAGGGAAAGGATGCATAAAAGCCCAACTAGTGTGGTAAAGACAAAAACACAAAAGAAAATGTCAAAGATTGAAAGAGTCTTAAATTTCAATTTTCAATCTTCAAAATACAACAGTTACTCTAGAAAATCAAGTAATTGGCTGTTTTGGATGATCAGATTTCTCTTGTGCACATCAACACACTCAGAGCTATTTATGGAGCTGTCTCATTATTGTAGTTATCTGATTTGTACTGGCCTTGTAAACATAGATAACAGTAACAATACAAATACACAGGGCTGTTGTCGACTAAATGAATAATTGTTCGACAAAAGACACTAACAAGTATCTCTGTGAACAAACGGCACTGATAAAGTACTAGAAAACGGTGTGTTTATCTGTAAACTGGCAGATTAAACTCACAATTCACTCACAAATCTCAACCTGTCTACTTTCCGCTTCAATCCACATAAATCTCAAGAAAATGATTAGCTGAATAATGCAAATGTTAAAGTGCCTCTGACAGGTTGGGCGACTCATTGATCTAAAAAAAATTTTAGGTTTATAATTTAACTTCCTGTTTGTAAATGATGACATCACACTAGGGAATTACCCAGCAAACAATTGGGCAAAAACTCATCTAATGTCACAATTTGTTTTATTTGACAAATAAAAATATAGGAGAGCAACTTTATTTTGTTGAATTAATGTTTAGAGAGTCAAAAAAGTTGTTTGTTTGTGTAAATTATGCATACATTTTGACTGGAATGAGTGTCCCTAGTGTGATGTCTCTTCCTGTCATTTTCTACAGATTTGTCCACTTTTCTCCACAAATACCTACCCGATTGGTGCCATACTATCATTTATATATTCAACAGGTATAAATACACCAAATAAAGTCAAAATTAGAAAATCGTAAAAACCTGTCATGTGCACCGATTAATCTACTAAACGACTAAATGCCCGCAGCTCTAAAAAGTTACTTTCCATTATATTTAAATACACAATGAAGTATGTCAATATAGAAATGTAAAGACAGTTTTCCAATGTAAATAGCTGTTTGATACATTTAGGCAAAAGTTTAAAAAAAAGTAAATAGAAGCATTAATCGTCATTATAGCGAAGAGAGCCAAGAGCATATCGCAAAGCTTGTGACTAATTATGTAATAAAATAATTACATAAATACAAAGTCTTCCCTTAAAATATGACTGCACTCTCCTCTTTTAAAGTACATTTTATCATGATTATTTATGTTTTTATCTATTTGCGTTCTGATTTTTAATGACTCTTTTCCTGTTACTTTGTGTCTCAATTGCACTCTACAGATAATCTTGCCTCATCTTGCCTAATTTAAATGATCAGGTACAACATTTTTGGGTCGATATTTCCTAAGAAAATACCACGTAATCGATACAGGAACATCAGGACATCAGCACTTTCTTTACACTGGAAAACAAGCAACAGATTTTCCCTTGTTCTCCGTTCTCACCCCGCAGTCACCCCTCCAAACATGTGCTCGCCATCTGCTCTCGTCGTCAGACTATAATATTATTAATGTGTGTTTTAGATTTAAAGGGAGCAGGAAAGATGAAATTCTGGGCATCTCGTACAACCGCATGATTCGAATCGACATGTCCTCCGGGCTGCCTGTCACGACCTGGAGGTTTGCCAACATGAAACAGTGGAACGTCAACTGGGAAATCCGACAGGTGAGCGGCGAACGTGGCGACTGCAGTACATTCAAAGGGCACATATTATGCAAGTCGTACTTTTCTGAGCATTTTAACCATGTTGGAACATTGTTCCCTCATCAAGAATATACCTGGAGGGGCATTTAGCTTCATTTGCACTAGTTTTTAGGAGTTCTGGTTAGAAAATCCTCTCCATACTGACAGTGACAAACGGTCCTCTCTGCAACTCGGCGATTACTGATGTTTCCTTCAATTATTGACTTTTCCTCAATAACTGATGTTTCCTCGATTACTGATGTTTCTTTGCTAACTGACGTTTCTTCAATAATACGTTTCTACTGACGTTTTGGGCTGCAACGATTACTCGAGTAAATTGAGTAATTTGATTATAAAAACGCTTCGATTCTTATTTTATTGCCTCAATAATTTGTTTAATTTACATATTTAATTAAAAACGTGTGAATCTGTGGCGTGCAGAGCACACGGAACGACTTGTGGCGCTTTCATTTCTCACGGAGCTTGTTCCGCCATAATTAAAGCACAACAGAGAGAGAGCGGCGCGTTCCAAACGCACAAGTGTGACTGGGAAGAGTTTTTTTGTGTGAAAGAGCACGATGTTCTGAGCTGTAACTCTAACTACTGTAACTAGCTCTGTGTGTTGTTCAGGATTTGCCTCCGTGACTTCGCCCCGTTTCATACTTGCGGCCCTCTCTGCTTTTTCACTCAACAAAACCTCGCTTCACAGTCATACTTGGAAGTTTAAAACACGCCGCTCTCTCAATACATCCATGGAAGCAGCACGGAGGGCCGCGATTATGTCAGAAAGTCCACGACGACACTCAGGCCAAAGTGAACGGCACACGGAGCTAATGCTGCAGAAGGATAAAATGCAAATTGCAGTGCCACCAAACTATAACATTTATTTAAAATAATATTTAATATGCTTTTAAATGGTATATGGCATGTACAAAAATATTAACGGATTGCTCAATTAATTGAAGAAAAGAATCGATAGATTACTCGATTACTAAAATAATCGATAGCTGCAGCCCTACTGACGTTTCCTCAATTACTGACGTTTCCTCAATTACTGACGTTTCCTCAATTACTGACGTTTCCTCAATTACTGAACGTTTCCTCAATTACTGACGTTTCCTCAATAAATAACATTTCTTTGATGACTGACATTTCTTAGGTAACTGATGTTTCTTCAATAACACGTTTCCTCGATTACTGAAGTTTCTTCAATAACTGACGTTTCCTCGATTGCTGACATTTCCTCGATTACTGACCTGTTTTTAAGTCCATAAATCATCTTTTCTGTCGTCTTTTCATGATCGATTCAACTGTGTGCTGAGACCATAACATAAACAGACGACTTGTTATGTTGAGTGGTGGTCGGCCATCTACTGGCTGCAAGGAGAAATTACACAGTTTGCAGTGTTGGAAATGGGCAGTGATCCCAATGTAATTTTGTTTGCTATAAACATTTTAGTTCTAAAACATGAGATGCCAAACTAAAGGTACTCAAGAGCATGTTTAAAAGCTAATAAAAATAGAAATAAAGCATAATATTTAACCTTTAAGTGCCCTGAGAAGAACGCAGATGCTCCTTCATGTGTGGACTTTGTACGTTTTCTCTGTTTCCTTTGGACTCAGACATCCTTCATTTAGGCTGTACTGTCTTCACGATCATCAATCTTGTACGGCTCCCGCTGATCTGTTGGAGTCCGCACAACTTCTGGTGCGAAGGAGCCGAAGGTTTAGATTTTCGGACAAAGACATTTTATTAATAATTAATAACAAGTATAATAGTATATATAATAGTGTAATAATCGTTACCGTTTTAGAAGCAAAATTAAGTCATTTCAATTCGATCTGTACTCTAAACCTTGTGATGTTCTTCTCACAATAATCGTAACACTTAAAATGTTATATAGTGTCATCCCTACTAACAAGGTAACATTAATTAAGCCAAAACTTTATCATAACAATAATTAGTATATTGTTGTTGAATTCTGTGATCTGTGATTGGAAGAAAATGTAAAAGCACAAGCACAGTGATGGAGTCCTGTTGTGTTTAGTTACAGAACACTGAATACTTGGTTTAAAATATATTTTGTAATGTATTCCTGTACTTTATCCAATCAGAGTACTGCATTAGAAAACGTTTTAGCCCATACATATTCTAGTTTATTTAAATTAAGTTATCATAGTTTATTGCTATTTATAAAGGAAAAATTACATGAACACAGTGTCTTTTTCTACTTTTCTCACTTTTGCTGCTCAGTTTTAAGCCTTAACAGTAAATAAATAACAATAATGATCAACAACAATAAATAAACTGCATGATCACGTACTGCGATGTATTCCTCTAACCAAATGAAAGAAAAAGGTTACTCAAATTAGAACCCTAAAACATGTATTAAGTCACTTCCCAACGTTAGCTGTGATTGGCTAAAACTACCAACTGGCTGTAAAGTAAATAAAATGCCCAATGTGTGCGTGTCGTTACAGGTGACCATAGAATTCGATCAGAACGTGACGATAGCGTTCTGCTGCGTGAGCTGCGACTGCAAAGTGGTCCACGAGTTCATCGGAGGATATATTTTCCTCTCCACGCGATCCAAGGACCAGAATGAAACTCTAGATGAAGAACTGTTCCATAAACTCACTGGAGGTCAAGAATGAGAAGACCCGGCCAAACTCCTGTCCGAGCTGATGTGACTTTGGCTCAAAATACATGTACAATAATAATAATAATAGAAATGCATTTGTTCATTATTGCTTTACAGTTTGGTGCGTTGTTCATTCACTCCTCAGCCAAACGGTGTTAAGCTTCTTCTGTGAGCAAGGCTGCCCTGGCACAGACTTTGCGAGGGCTGCCAAACGTTTTTTTTAACATAAGTAGGTCATCAGTTTACAGTTTGTACATTGTAAACCACATTATTGATCTAAAACAGCTCAGTAATAGAAACAGGGCCATTGACTTCCTGTTTAAAACTGCAGAACTGATAAGTCCCGCCTCTTCATAGTGATAATTATAAATCATTTCAAGACATTTCACTTTTTGAAAAAATGTATGTGACATTATAGAAACCTACATGTAATCAAGTCTTATTGTTTCAAATATCACTGCTAAATACAGGGAAGTGGGCGGGGACGGGGGATAGGTGAAAATGGGAGTTTTCGGAGCACTCACTCGAGCCTCAGACAAAACGGTATTGCTCAAACGTGAATAAATCACGTGCAGCTTCCTCTGACAAGTTGCTGCGTGTCCTCCCTTCTCTCATCCCCATTTCACGCTTAAGCTATCCATCCATCCATCCATCTTCTTCCACTTATTTGGGGCCGGGTCGCGGGGGGAGCAGTCTAAGCAGGGACTCCCAAACTTCCTACTCCCCAGACACTTCCTCCAACTCCTCCGGGGGGATCCCGAGGCGTTCCCAGGCCAGCCGAGAGACATAGTCCCTCCAGCATGTCCTGGGTCTTCCCCGGGGCCTCTTCCCAGTGAGACATGCCCGAAACACCTTCTTAGGGAGGCGTCCAGGAGGCATCCGGAACAGATGCCCGAGCCACCTCAGTTGGCTCCTCTCGACGTGAAGGAGCAGCAGCTCTACTCCGAGCTCCTCCTGTGTGACTGAGCTCCTCACCCTATCTCTAAGGGAGCACCCCGCCACCCAGCGGAGGAAACTAATTTTGACCGCTTGTATCCGCGACCTTGTCCTTTTGGTCATTACACAAAGCTCATGACCATAGGAGAGGGGAGGAACATAGATTGACCGGTAAATCGAGAGCTTTGTCTTTCGACTCAGCTCCTTCTTTACCACAACAGTCCGATGCAGCGACCGCATCACTGAATTCGAATTCTCCTCTCCAGTACCCTGGAATAGACCTTACCAGGGAGACTGAGGAGTGTGATCCCTCTGTAGTTGGAACACACCTTCCGATCCCCCTTCTTGAACAGAGGGGGAAACATCTCCAAAAGTCCAAAAAGTTCCCCATTCCTGCATTCATGAGCACTAATTGTTGCTTTTATTTGTATTTCATACCAGTGTCATTTTTACTCACAGGACTAATGTAAATATGTTTTCTCACTTCATGTTGACTTATTGTGAAGACTTAATTTTTCATACAAAACCAGGAAAATATTCTGTGCATTAAAGTGTTTTTATAACTCGTGTTTTTAATTATGTTTTGGTTTCTTTTTTATTGTTATCTGTTATAATTTTATCAGAATCAGAATCAGAAAGGGTTTATTGCCATTGTCAATGAACAAAATTCACAAACATAGGAACTTGTCTCGGCATTAAGGTGCAACAAAAAACACTGATCAATTATAAAACAACATATATTCAATCAAAAGGGCATGCATTAAGAAACTATTTAAAATTACTATAGTATAAAATAAAAATAGGCATTACTGTGTACACAAGATTACAGTTCAATTTAAAGTTGTAGTGCAGTGAGAGATGAATAGTTGCATTTAAAGTAGCAGGTGTTTAAGAAGTGTTCATGAGTCCAACGGCAGAGGGAAAGAAACTATTCTTGTGGCGGGAGGTTCTGGTCCGGATGGACCGTAGCCTCCTACCTGAAGGGAGTAGTTCAAATAGACCATGTCCAGGGTGAGAAAGGTCAGCTGTGATCCGACCTGCTCGTCCCAGGGCCCTGGAGACGTACAGGTCCTGCAGAGATGGAAGTCTGCAGCCGATCACCTTCTCAGCAGAACGCACAATGCACTGAAGTCTCCGTTTGGAGCCACAGCCAGGGACGGACATGATGGAGGAGGTGAGGATGGACTCAATGATGGTCGTGTAAAACTGCACCATCATCTACACTGGCAGCTTGGCTTTCCTCAGCTGCTGCAGGAAGTACATCCTCTGCTGGGCCTTCTTGATGAGGGAGCTGATGGAGGGCTCACACTTGAGGTCCTCGGTGATGGAGGTGCCAAGGAAGCGGAAGGAGTCTGTTGTGGCAGAAAATCACCAGACCTGATGTCACCATGCAAAACGACCCCCAACGCTCCCCTCCACACAAATGCTAAATCCATCAGGAGCCCTGGTAGTGCCGCTCAAAGACTGGCTCCTCTCAGGTGTGATCTAACCCCGGGGGTCCAGGATGGGCCACTTTGCATATGCCTCGCCTGCCGCTAGGGCATTGTCTTTAACAGAAACCAGACAGCCAAAGTCTGCATGCAATCAACGAAAGCCACCCTGTTCCTGTACTTAGCATCCGGCCCATCGAACCAATGATATTCGAGTATGTACTGTAAAGTGATTTGTTCAACCTGTATTGTATAAAAAGACACAGGATCCCTTTGTGTGGGCCGAAGTCCTGGAAGGGAGAGACAACTTTGTATCAGGGAGAGATGAATTCAGGATTTACACTGAATTAAACTATTCACATTGAGACAATACAACTCTGTCCGATAGTTTATTTCATTTCTTGATAACTATTACGTAAGTTTTCCACGACAAGTCCACGGTGGTGATGGGGGAGTCTGTCATTATGAGGGGGGCTGGGAGGCTGTGACTTTCCTGAAGTCCACGAGCATCTCCACTGTCTTCTGGGCGTTGAACATCCCCATCCGAGATGAGCCCGATGAGGGTGGTGTCATCCGCAAACTTGATCAGTTTTACGGAGTCGTGGCTGGAGGTGCAGCAGTTTGTGTACAGGGGAAAGAGCAGAGGAGAAAGTACAAAAGCCCTGTGGAGCTCCTGTGCTGATAGCCCGAGTGTCTGAGACATTCTTCCCCAGCCGCACGCATTGCCTCCGATCCGTCAGGAAGTCAGTGATCCACCTGCAGGTGGGGTCGGGCACGTTGAGCTGGGAAAGCTTGTCCTGGAGCAGAGCAGGGAGGATGGTGTTGAATGCAGAGCTGAAGTCCACAAACAGGATCCTAGCGTAGGTTCCCGGGGAGTCCAGATGCTGCAGGATGAAGTGGAGTGCCAGGTTGATGGTGTCGTCTACAGACCTGTTGGCTCTCTAAGCATACTGCAGGGGGTCCAGCAGGGAGGAGGTGAATGACTTGAGGTGGGGCAAGACCAGGCGTTCAAATGACTTCATGACTGCAGACGTCAGTGCCACTAGCCTGTAGTCATTAAGTCCACTGATCCGGGGCTTCTTGGGGACAGGGACAATGATGGCAGACTTGAAACAGGCTGGGACATGGTATGACCCCAGGGAGGTGTTAAAAATTCTGTGAAGACACGGGTCAGCTCTCCTGGGCAGTGTCTTAATGTGGTGGGAGAGACGCTATCTGGTCCAGCAGCTTTTCGGGGGTTGGATTTCCGAAATAGCCTGTGAACATCCTGTTCCTGAACTGAGAGAGTGGTGGGGGAGGTGGGGGGGACCAGGTTTGGGTTGGCGGAGGTGGCCACCATGGGGAAAGGGGTGGTCACATCAAACCTGAAGTAGAAGGGTGTTGAGTTGCTCAGCCAGTTTTTGATTGTCTGCAGCAGGGGGGGCTCGGGGCTTATGATTGGTGAGAAGCCGGAGCCCCCTCCACACGGGAGGCGGGGGGAGGCGGGGTTGTTGTCAGAGAACTGCTGCTTCAGACGCGTATTGTACTGTGATCTTGCTCGAGAAACCTCTTTGCTAAATCCATACTTTGCATCTTTGTAGTGCTCTCTGTCTCTAGCCCTGTGCACTGCCTCCTTCTGCTGCCTTAACTCCCTCAGTTTTGGAGTGAACCAGGGTTTGTCATTGTTGAAAGTGACTTTGGTGTGTGTATGATGCTGTCTTCACAGAAACAAATGTATGACGTCACAGTGTCCGTGTACTCATCCAAACTATCTGTGGCAGCTCTGAAAACCTCCCAGTCTGTAATGTCCACTTCTTAGATTGTGGCAGGTTTAGAGAGCTTCAGCCTCTGTCTGTACGTGGGGAATCAGGTGGACCATGGCGTGATCTGGCGTGGGCTCATTTTTCATATATAGTCTATAATCTATTCAGTTAATAGAGAAATTACTGTGTTAAATCTGCTGAAAACATACTTAATTTATACACATATCGAACATGTAGGAACGCCCCAGCTGTGCAATTTATAACATTTTATTCAAGATCAAGTGGCGCTGGCAGCCTTGTCTTTGTCGATAAAATTTTGTACAACTCGATTAAATATGTTATTTAGATGTGGATTTATATGGGGCAAAAGCAAAAATGAGAAAGCATGGATTTAATTAGATGAAGATTTTGTAGTGAATCAATGGGTTTAAAATTCCTTTTTACATAAATACACAGTTTTCTAGTTCTTTTCTGTTTTCTATCATCTTGTATGTGCAGTTTGTGTCAGATAAAGTTTAGAACTTTCGCCAGTTTCACAGTCTTTCGACTGACAATTTCAACTACAAGTTTGTGTCATTTCTGATTGTCAATACTTTCCAATCTTGCTGTAGATTTTGATCGATCATTCAGATGGTTTTGTTGATATTTATTTTTTCTAAACTTGATTTATCAAGTTTAAACTAAAAAAAAACTATTTTTCATTAAAAAAAATCTATTTTCCTGTTTTTAATTATTATTGTTTTTTTTGTACTAAATTAGATTTTAATATCTAATACGTCAGCAAAATGAAGCAAGAAATATAAACGTAGCTTCATATTTATACGTCCCAAAATATGTGCAATTTTTACACATAAAATGCCTTATTTTTATGTAAAAACATAAGATTATTTTTTTTACATATAAAAAGAATACAATTCCAATACATCAAATTCAAGATTCTGTCATACTCACCTGCTGTGTCTCCCCTTAAATGTGGATAAAAAGTCTGCTTTATCTATATTCAGGGAAAAGCAATTTTGTTTGTTTTTTGATAATACAAAATAAGACTTAATCAGTCATTTAATCAAGCGTCATGATTGATCAATATGATGAATTTATTTTATTTTATTTATAAAATCACCAAAATGGGGAAATTCCAGTGTTGCAACAAATGGTACAGAAACAGATTATACACAGTATAATAATAAAAACAGATAAAAAAAAGAAAACTCTTAATAATAATAAACACTCTTATTTACAGCTGCCATATGGACAGAAAATATTGCACAGGGATGATTGACATTATGTCACAGTATTGCACAGGAGTATAACAGTATTGCACAGGATTATGAAAGCTGAATGAAACGTTCAGGACAAACAGTGTTTGTTGTAAAGTCTAACAGCGGCAGGAAGGAAAGACCTGCGAAACCTGTCCTTCACACAGCGAGGGTGGATCAAGTCAGTCAGTCAGTCAGAGTGTCCTGCAGGGGGTGAGACTCATGGTCCAGCATAGACGAGTCCCAGAGTCCAGAGCACAGCCCAGGACAGAGCTGGACTTCTTGATGACTTTGTCCAGCTTCTTCCTCTCCCTCTCTGTGATGCTGCTGCTCCAGCAGACCACACCGTACAGGAGGGCTGATGCCACTCTCTCAATTTCCCTTCCCTGGATGTTCACTGGTGAGGGGGCAGCCGAGTGACGTCATTGGAAGTCCACCACCATCTTATTTATTCTGTGTTTTGCGCTGTGACAACCTCCCTAATATTATTCACCCGGTTATGTTATAAAGGCTTAGAAGGCTAGCTATGATACTTTCATTTATTTATTTATTTTTTCATATTTATGATTATTTGTTTTGGCAATTATTATCATGAAATATGTCATCTACTCGTCTGGCCTGCCCTGCGTTTTTCTGCGCTCGATTAGCCTTCTGGTGTTGCTACGGAAGTGATGGCTAACACGTGGAAGTAGCTGCGGCTTGTGTTTTGCTTGCGTTTCAGGGTTTAACAGTGCCTTCTCTCGTCGTGCCTTGCTTGATACACATTCATTTACGTCAACGATAAAACCCGCACTTTAGTTTTAACTTAAATCTGCCTCGTTATGGCAGAAAACGGCGACGATGACAGAATGAAAGAAGGAGACTACGTAGTGCTAAAGAGAGGAGATATCTTTAAAGCTGCGCAAATAGTGGCAAAAAAGTAAGTGTAAAACACACAGAAAACATGCTTTAAATGTCTGGTCTGAGTATGTTTTATTATGCATTTAGCTGCTGTTTGGAGGTGTTGCTTAATCTTAGCTTGTTCATCTTTGTATGTTTTATAGATAATGTTGATATATTTTTACATAGCTTTCGTTAGATATAGTGACTGTCATATGCCCCAGACTAGATGTGTCAAAACTCAAATTATATCCACTCCATTTTTCCATTGGAAGTACATTTAGAATTCGAAGTAATACACCACATGTAGATGCTGTTGCTATAATATTGTTATGCATTTGTATTGGTGTTTAGTGTGTTTTTTTGTGTGTGTTGTCTGCAAATCACTCTGAAGTTTGTTTGGTACAAATTGTGCTACATACAGTTGATTGATATGTCATTAATAACATAAAATTATATTTGCTGGTGGGCCTCATAAATAAAATTATAATAAATATTGTTGGTCTAAAATGATAAATAAAGTAATGAATAAATGAAATAATACATAAATGAAATAATAAGAAATACTGCACTTACAGGAAGGTGATCTTTGAGAAGCAATGGTTCTTTCTTGAGAAGGCAGTGGGACATTTGTACAACACCACTTTTGAGATCCATAGTGGACATCTGCAGCTAAAGAAGATTGGCGACATTGGAAGCTCAACTGGTCTGTCACTGCAGAGCATTTGTTATCATCCCATACTTCATATTAAATGTCTTTAGTCATCTATTTGTCATTCGATGTTTTCTTTTCAACATTTCCCTGACATTTTTCGCAGACTCAAAGGAGACGGCAGGCGTCGATAACAGAAATATTGTAGATGATGGAAAGTCACAAAAGCTGACGAGGGACGATATAGAGATGCTCAAGGAGAAAGGTTTAAAAGGCCAGGTAAATATCTATATTATTACATAGTGTTTTGTGATAAACACAAGTCTGCTAATGCATGATTTTGGTGTTGATCGCTTCTAGGAGATCATCCAGCAGCTCATAGACAACAGCTCCACGTTCAGAGACAAAACTGAATACGCTCAGGACAAGTACATCAAGAAGAAAAAGAAGAAGTAAGTTTGATAAGAAATGTGATGATGTTTTGCAAGTGTACTGTTGGTAATTATCACTTCAGGGTTGCTGGTTTGAACTTGAAATGACAAGGACATTTGCCTCCATTGCCCACTCAGAATAATGTGGCTGGAAAGGCATGAGCATCTTGTATAAAATCCTGGCAAATTACCTTCGACTTTTAATGCAACATTTAACTAATTTACTTTTTTTTTTTTTCATTTTGTCAAAATGTAATCAACTAAAACACTAAACAAAAACATGACACAGAGAGCATGTAATCAAAATCAAGACGTTGAATAAATAAATTTACAGCACATCTTTTGACTAATCTGCATTCTTCTACTGGTACATTAGAAGTTTCAGTTTCTTTGAGCAAAATTGCTATCCATTTTAATGTTCTAATTTTTTATATTTCAAAAGCCTGATTAAGTCACAAGTTTTAACTTGAAAAAAATTGGCGAATATTCAGATGGTCATTTTCAGAAAAAATCTAGTTCACTCAAATACAAAATAATCTATATATTTTTAAAAGATTCGTATGACCCCTAAAACCTGCATAATTTACTGTACAAATCATCTATTTATTATACAAGTAATCAACAGTAGAAGTTTCAAATTGACATCTAAATTTAAGACTTTTTTTCACCTGCATTGTCTCGCCTTTTAAAATACCTCTTTAATATATGCACTTACTTCCTTACTCTTCTCTATTCACCAGCTTTGTCCAACACTTAATACCTTTTGAGACTGTTGACAAAAGTGCTAACTTTGAATCCCTCACAAAAGCATCTAGGGTTGGGATTAGCGTCTACATTTGTCTAATTGCCATTTTCTTTTCTCCAGGTATGAAAACAGCGTGACCCTTTTGAAACCCTCCTGTCGCATCTTGGCCATGATGTACCACGGCAGAGAACCAGGCAAAATCTGGTCCGTCACGGTTTCAAATATTGTTTAATTGTATTCAAAGTAGGTGTGTTTTTAATATGCGCTTGGTGTTTCCTTGCAGCCATCTTCGATACGACACGCTGGCTCAGATGTTGACACTGGCGAACATTCACGCCGGCAGCAAAGTCGTGGTGTTTGAAACTTGTGCGGGTTTAGTTCTGGGAGCTGTTATGGAGAGGATGGGAGGTACGTGTGTCTATTAACTTGATTTCTTCAGCTTTAACCACAGATTTAGTTATTACTTTAAACTTTTTCATCTAGTATTTTTTCAGATATTCTTTGCTATTGCTCAAAATAACTTTGAAACCGGTGCGTTCTAACTTTGAGCGTGGTCGCCTCTCCACAGATCTCTCCTGTAACTCACCAAGTCTAATGCTAGTGTTGCAACAAATGGGTTAATCGTGACTAGTCGACTATAGAAAATAATCAGAGTTGTATTTTGATCATCATAATTGCACCATACGTACTCTACAACACATTTTTATCAAGAAAGATGTTGTTGATGTTATTACATAAAAAAATAATAAACAAAGTTTTTTTAAATCAATAACACTAGTTAAAAATATCTCGGTGTGCTATAGAAATAATTGTTTGACTATTAAAATAACCCCGAGGAATAGTCCAGACAAAAGAACAAGCAGAAAAGTTACATAGTTCACCTAAAACATTGTATTACAGTGTTATTAAAAGGTATAATATCAATGCTGGGATCTCAAAATGTTTCAAAAGTCTTTCCACTGACCTTTGCACCACTGTTGCATTAATCTGGTTCAGGCTTTGGCTCAGTGGTCCAGATGTACCCAGGAGGTGGTCCGGTCCGTGCAGGTGTCGACAGTTTTGGCTTCCCCGCACACTTCCTCCACACGCTGCACGATTTCCCCCTTTGCCGAGTCAACGCTCTGCTGAACGGGACGCTGGAGGCCACGGGCAAAATCCCCGGTGCTGGTGAGGAAGCTACTCTCGGAGTTATTTAAGGAGTCGTTTTTGGTTGTGCTCTCTCTAATCAAGCTCCCGATAACAATATTCAGACGATATTATGTCAACCCAAGAGAAATGTGTGAAAACATGTCTTTAAACGTGTTCGTTGAGGCTTAGTTTTCGGACAAATGTGAAATATACTTTAGCATATCCCTTTTCTCACTTCTTGCTCTATTCACACATCTCTACAAACTTAATTCGATATCACTGCTTCTCTCGTTAGAAGACCGTATTACATAATCAAGTTCGCTAACTTGTAGTGACCTCATAGCAGCATGCTCTTCTATGTGTATCTGAGGAATTAGCCTCTCAGAGCCAATAAAGGATATATGATGCATATCATTGCCATCTGTATACCTCTTTGACCTCCGAGTGATTGTATCAGCCGTGACCCCGTCTCTTTGGAGCACCTGCCTCGCTTGTCCGCTTCCTTCGACGTCATAGAGACCGATGTACGTACGCTCTGACTACCAGCTGAACCAATCTGGCCGTCTCAGTTGGTTAGAATTACTTCGTGAGATTGTATGTCACAGGTTCACGTTGTAATAGCTCTCTCCTGGATAGCCAGTGTGTAGGACAATGGTTCTCTCAGCACAGTACATATTGGATCAGCATCTGCTACGTCTTGTCCTTGGCAGGTGTGCCCCAACATTAGCTCTGTACATTACATCGCTCTCAGAGCAAGCAATAGTCGTGGATCGCGATACTTTATGACAAGACTGTGTCATGTTTAAGTTACATATCGTCGAGACTAGTCTAAATTCGTTTAGAAGGTCGAATGGTAGGAGTAACTCTGAGTAGTATCTATATCACACCTCTCGATTTTCTATACAGTGCTTTAACACCAGATTTAGTTATTACTTTAAACTTTGAGACATTTCTCTTGATATCTTTTTATCCGAAGTATCTTTTCTTTGCTAATTTCATCTAAAAAAATCCACACCTTTTGCATGAACACCAGGTGCTTTCTCCCATAGATCGGTTTCATTTTGGCGTGTTGATTCCACATACATCGAGCTAGGAATACTACTACCGTTTAACACCATAATCCTAAGTCTAACTATCTCTATGATGTGTGCCAACAGGGAAATGGGTTAAGCTCGTGACTGTCGAACTATAAGACAATGCAGAGTCTGTATTTGATTCATACCTAAATGCAACCTCCACTGATCTTATCTAATCATCTTTCTTTAATCTAAGAATAAGATAGATTGTTGCTCCTCAAGCTAAAATTGCAAAAATATATATAGATCTCAAGTTTGTAAATATCTCACTAATTCATTAGTATCAATGAATTATAGTTTGTTCTCGGCTGTCTCGCCTCATAGTAGAACTTAATTATAGTCTTTGCATTAATTAAAATAATCGTACGCGACCAGGAAATAGCATCCCAACGACAGCTGACAACGATACGAGGCGACGAAACCTAGTGTTGCATAAAGATTAAGGCAGACTAAAATGAACTAAAACAGAATTTAACGTGCTATATACATGGGTCAGTTGAGCCATGTGACAGAAGGAGTGAACGGATCTTAATAGCCACAACATACAGGCTTCTCAAAATGTTTCATATCACATGCTCTTATCTCACTGATTCACATTTACCAACCTCACTTCTAAGTGTATATATATCTGATTTATCAGGCCCATGTTTGGCACTCATTCATGTCTCCCATATGTTACGCTAGAGGCGTGCGTCCGGTTTGTCCGTGTCTTCGTGCTACGACAAGTTTGGCGACCTAGCCCCGAACCAGACCTTCTCCACACCTGCCTCATTTCCTGATCTAGATCCGTACCGTCTAACGCTCCTGACTTCAATACACGCTGCACGCTGCACCGTCCCACTGTTCAATGCACATCCACTCGTGTAGACTGTGATGTGACTGCGAAGCTACTCTCGAGTTATTTAAGGAGTCGTTTTTTGTGATATATGGTGTAAGTCTGTCCTCTTTATTTCTAAGTCCCGATACATTATATATCATTACAGAGTTCTTATTGTATCAAGTCTCCCTCTAATAGCAATACTTTGGAAATGTGAGATGAATATATATGGTTTGTATCGTTTTATCGATTGAGGCTTGTAGCTATGTCTGGTTTATATCAGTGCTGACACTTATAATTTATTTTGTAAGAAATTTGTTCTACAAAAGTGATCAGCCACACTTATCTAAATATTCCTTGCTATATCGTTAACTAACTCATATTCTTAATTTAGCTAGCATAACTTGCTTGCAGTTTACAGATGCTCTAGGCAAGATCGAGTTCTGTCTCTATATGCAATACATAATATAGGTAGTCTTTTTCCAACTTCTAATATTAAAAACACAAATCAAGTAAATATTGGTCTCACATATATAATTCTCAGTTGTCTCATATATACTGAATTTGTTGAGGAATAATGCCGAGGTCCTTCTCTGTGCTTAATCTCTCTGTTCTACAATGTGCTCTCGATACAAGCCTCTCGCAGATATTCAACCATTATTTCATTGTGATGAAAATACACTGCCTGTCCAAAAACGTTGCACGAGCTAATATTTCTTTGGACCGCCTTTAGCTCTGATTACAGTGCACATTCGCTGTTGCATAGTTTCAATAAGTTTCTGTGACATCAAAGGTTTATTTCATCCAGATGTGTCATTATTCCTCACACAGATCTTCAGTGTGTCATTATTCCTCACACAGATCTTCAGTGTGTCATTATTCCTCACACAGATCTTCAGTGTGTCATTATTCCTCACACAGATCTTCAGTGTGACATCATTCCTCACACAGATCTTGTATTGATGATGGAGAGAGTGGCCACTGCACAAAGCCTTCTCCAGCTCGTCCCAAGCACACTCACTGGGGTTCAGATCTGTAGTAGATGTGTTTCAGCTTCTCCTTAGAGGTTTTCTCTGCTCGATGCCAATGATTTGACCCTTCTCAAACACACTGACATCTGTTCTATGCCCGCAGGATTTGTCTTTCCACATTTTGGAGAGGCAGTGTACAACGATCCATGGGCGATATAATCCAACAACACTTCACTTGAGCTGTATTAGCGTAATTTTTGGGCTATACAGAATAAAAGATGTGTCAACAAAATTTTCAAAGAAAAAATATATTGCCGGTTGTCTTTTGAACCGTGGGTCTCGCAGCGCTCCACGGGTCCAATTAGACTCATTTCTCAGTGGTATGAGTTGGATTGTGATAAAACACAACATTTTGAAGCTTAACATACAGAGAACACATCTGAGCTGTCCCCTCTGTCTTTGATTACTCTGTGTGAGCTGATTTACCTGTCTGTATGTCTTCACGTCTGGTTCATCTGCTCTTGAGCTCGTGCTTAGCGAGTGAGTGTTGCGTTGTAACATGAGATATTTTCACAGAAATATGTTCCACGGTAGTGATGCAGCGTTGTCTTTTGAAGGAAGTCTCATTTCAAAGTGGCAGGTTCTAAACTGCAGACCGCCGTATATTGCATGTCCGCGCTCCACGATATTTATTGAAAATGTATTGAAAAATGTATAGTGTTGCTCTTATAGTGAGCTCAATATTCTAGTTTCATATATCGTTTGTAATTGTTTGACCTTTTTATTTAAATAAAAAATAAATTAAAACTGTTGAAAATGATCCTTTTTAAAAGAAACAGAAACGTCTAGTGTAATCTACCAAATGAGTATAAACTGATATGTTTACACTTTTTTGGGGGGTTATTTTTATGATCCGTTCACATTTTTTTTGAACCTCCCAAGACATTTGCAGGCGCTGACGCATTGTTTTAAAAAATTGTCTGTACATTTCCTGTAATATAAAGGCAACATCTGTGCATGGAACCCAAATGCCAGCGTTAAGTTCTTGTGTTTTGGATGTGCTTCTCTCTGCGCAGATGAACAGGCGGCTAACGCGGAGGAAGAGCAGCGACGGCCTGAAGCTGAACAGACCGGGCCAGAGGAGGTCAGCATGGAGACTGGAGCTGCGGACGCCGACAGCCAGGACCCGGAGGAGAAGGAGATGGAGAAACGCAGAGAAGCTAAAGTAAGAACATGTCGATGCGCACGAGCGGAACCATCTCAGTGCTTGTTGCATAACATCATTTGCCCTTTAAGTGGAACTATGTGACTTTGGGTGTATTTTAGTTATATTTAGTTATATTCTGTGGAGTTTCTTACTTTACACCAGGGCTATTCAACTTTATTTTCCAAAGGTACAGATTTTTTGGCTGGTCAAGGCTTCTGGGCCGGAGGTACACAGCACGTACTACAGTAACATTTTTGGATTGTACAAAATATTCTGAACACTTTTTCAATAAATTAAGTAGTTAATACAATACAACAACTACTGATTGATTAGATTTTTATGAGAGATAACGTTCAAATTGCTTTACCAACATTTCTTTGCAAACTTGCCCAAACCAGAACAGAACTAGGACTAGACTAGAACCAACCAGGTCTAAAGCAGAAATAAACGAGAACTAAACCAAAAACAAACCAGGTCTAAACGTGTGCTTACCCAGAAATAAACCTGTAAACAAGATTTTGTATTTTATTTTTTCAATAATTGTAAAATGGCTCGTGGGCCAGATTAAACTGCTTGAAGGGCCTGATTTGGCCCATGGGCCTTATGTTGAATAGCCCTGCTTTACTCTGCATTTGAATAATTTATTATTACAGACATATTTTCAGTTATTTATAATGTTGTATCTTGCATCATTATCATTTTTATCTTTTTGACGCTCAATCAAATAAATGTCCCTTTTTTACATTTAGTGTGGTAAAATGTGGTATAAACTAAATATTTAAATCTGTAGGAAGAAGCAAAATAAATGCAATTTTTATTTATAACTTTAAAGCTCTTAAAGGTGCACTGTGTAACTTTTTTCTAGAGGGAGATCTGCCACTTCATAAATGGGTATATTCTGTTTTTTTCTGAGGGCCATTTTGTAAAAGTATAATTTTGTGACATAAATCTGACTACTACATTTAAAAAACCTTTTGTCTACTTCAAATGCTAAGAGTCTTGTGCGTCACTTTATGATGTTTGACAGGGCGGTCCACTCTGCCCTATTGTACAACATTCTAGGTCAGGGGCATCCAAACTATGGTCCGGGTGCCAATGCGGCCCTCCGAACAGTGTTTGTTGGCCCTTCGGTCTCCTGTTGAATTGGCCCAAATGTAAAATCAAGTGCTCCTTATTAAAAGTACCCTGGCTCTGTCAAAACTCTAAGTTTGATTGATTAACTAAATTTACCACCCTCCACTTACCCTAACAACGTGTAGGCGTCGTACCCTCCACTGGAAAAGTTATCCAGTGCATCTTTAATTTGCCTCCTATACTTAGTTGTTGCACAAAATTACAAAGCTCACAACATTAAAATGGATTCATGTAATTCGTTTTAAAATCCTTGTACATGGGAACAAACCCGTATTTTGCCATGGTTGTAATGCACACTTTTAATCTAAAAGGAGCAGGAGAAGAAGCAGCGCTTGGATTTGAAGCGTAAGAAGCTGGCGGCTGCTGCTGCGGTGCTGGAGGGCAGGAACGCCGACGGGTGAGTGTCGCTCCCTGCGTTGCTGTTGTCCTATGATGTTTCGTGCCCTTACAAGGAGAAAGAAAGTGATGCCTTTGCACTTTTATGTCAAATGAAATGAACTATCTGCTTTATATAGCGATATTGTGATGGATGATTGAAGGCCTCCAAAGCCGGGCCTCTACAGTATATCGACTTCCTCTGCTTGGTCGCACACACCCTTCATAAAGAGCACCGGCGTAACGCAATTTCCCGGGGCACTCTTAATCAAAGTATTTTATGAACTCTCATACAGCTTCATAAAACAAGGGATTAATCTCAACAATGGGCATTAAATCTGTGTGCCTTTCAGCGTTAGTCGTGCGCCATCCATAAGCGTCTGACCAATAGTGCTCACCTCTCGTTTCCATAAATAAAATGCACTGTTGACGGCGTTTATGCGTTATCCCAACAGAAATGGGCCAATTAGTGCCTTTTAAAATGCACAGTATTCCGTGAGGTTTAAGTATCAGACAAATGTGAAAGGACTGTAAAATTTCCCACAAACATGCAAGACTTAATTTTGCCCCATTTTTATCCTTTAGCAGCTCTTTTTTGCAGTAATTTGAGATAGGGTTGTTACTGATATGAGAATGAGAAGAAACGACAATTTCATGATTTTTCTCTCTTATTGATCACCTATCCACAAGTGTGTGACCAGCTTTAGGAAATCAAACTTTCTGAACGATAAAGTTAATAATAAAATGACAAACTGCAAGAGAAAAAGCACTTGAAATGTTAGTTTTGCTTCTAAAACAAGTTTAGGAGTTTTTACCATTATATTGTGATTTGAATATTGGCAATTAATATTGATACATCCAGTTTTCTATATATGATCAAAATGTGCTGCAATGATTAATCAACTAATTACTAATTAATTATTAGTGGCACGTCGACTATAAAAAATCACCCTAGTCATATTTTCATAATCATAATCGTTATCTGGACTATATAGACACTAAAACACACATGGAAAGACCTTTTTTGTACAGACTGATGGATGAACAGAATAAAAGAATTTGTGAACAACAATTTCTGATTTTCATCAATAAGACACTTTATTCATAAATATTCTCCATGTAGAAGCTTTCAGTCCCCATGTTTTGATCATTATTTGGTAGTTTGACCTGTCGTCAAATGGGAAAATTAATGTCTTAGTTGTCGACTGCTAAAATTATCATTAGTTTCAACCCCACTTCAACACAACATTCATATAATCATTGACCAGTTGATGTATTTCCCTCCTCCGGTGACAGATTTGCTCGATTTTGTGTGCGTTTCCTCAGGTTGGTCATAGCGAGTCGATTCCACCCTTGTCCCGTCCTAATGGGCCTGCTGCCGCTCCTCGCCCCCTCCAGGCCGTTTGTGGTCTACTCCCAATACAAAGAGGTGAGACCTGAACATTTACTGGAACAATAACAACACCGGCATTAGATCCACGTCAAATGAGACCTATTAGTTACTGTCGATTCGTCTCTCATTTGCTGCAAATGTCTTTTATTGCTCACAGCTCCACGGGGAAATGTCCTCTGCATCATTCCTCTCACTGTCTATGATTAGTTTACCACTTCAACTACGTTGGGCAGCTTTTTCCAGTTTAGAAGAGTCTTGTTTAAACACAGAATTATTTAGGCTTTTATGATATGGAAAAAAAAAATCAATATTCAATTACAATATTTACTATTTAGTGAAAAAAGTTGTGGGTTTTTTTGGCTTTCGATCCAATACCGGTCTTTTAATGTTTGTCATTTCTGAAACCGATCTCCAGTCCAAAATCGTGTGTAAAGTCTGTCTTTTTATAGGTTTAATTTAAAGCAGAACTAAGTAACTCTCCCCTCGTAGTTCCCTTGTGACAATGCATTGTCAGAAAATAGATTATACCCAGAGACAACAGGGGATGACGACGACGGACACTTCAGATGCCCCCGAAAAGACATATTTAACCATCACCGGGACTTATGTTACTTTGTTATGCTTTTAAAAAAACAAAAAATTTGTAATAACATTTTGCACCTTTTCAGTTTGATTGCATTATACAGTTTTTTGCTGCAACTATTATTATTGCCATAGCCAATATTGTAATATCTTTTTTTTTTATCCATATATTGGCTAGCCCTACAGTTCTCACTCTACATTTACATACGAAGGAAACGCAAGCTTCCACAAACTTCCTCAATCTCTGAACTCTGACCTCCTTCGGTTTCGTCTCCAAAGTTCAGAGTTTTTGGACCGGATCGCTCGTTTCCATGTCAAGTTGTCTTTTTATAGATCACGTAATATTTCTGTACATACACGCGCTTTATGAATAAGAACCCAGATCAGTGGAGAGGCCACCCTGCTCACAAAAAGACTGAATGATTTTTATAAGCCTTTTTGAACAATGGAAATGTCTGTAATGAAAAAAAGTCTTTATAGATGTGTTCATTGCCATACTGTGCAAAAGCAATAACATCTTCCATCGTCCCCTCCAGAAAAGAATTCCCCCTTTTACTGTAATGTAACGAAAGCAGTTTAAAAGCAAGTGGTAACACTTTATAATATGGGTTATGTGCAAGCGAGCAGTATAAATGCTTCGAGTGATTCCGTGACTAAAACGGTGGCTTTGATTGTCTCCGTGTTGACACTGCATCTCTCACAATGATTTCTGTTCCCTCTGCAGCCGCTCATCGAGTGCTACACTAAACTCAAGGAACAAGGAGGAACGGTCAACCTCCAGCTCACAAACACCTGGCTCAGGCACTATCAGGTAATATATGATGTGTTGTAACTTTTATTATGTGAAATGGACGTGTTTCGAAATGTTGCGCTCCAGCCTGGTACTGATCTAAATCTTCTGTCCATTCATTTTAATGGTTGTTGTTTATATTCTATTTATATTGGCAATGAGTAATTGGAGTCTTCAACTTCCAGCCTTATTTTCTAAAGTTCCCTTATTAAAGCTGAATGAAATAACACTAAAACTTTATTGTGAAATTGTTGTGGCCCGCTACATTTTTAGTTAGATTTTAGAATTTGGTCATTACATGGTCGTTAGCATCAGGGGTCTCGCTACATTCAGCGTAACATGATAAATCAAATGGCCCGCCATCCAATTTGAATGGGGGGAAAAACCATTCCTAAAAACTCAACCTCCATCCCATTTTTAGGTATAGCGCCATCATTAAAATACTACTTCAAATAAACAAGTTTTAGTCTTAAGCTTCAAAACGCTGTGTGGTTTTATTACAATCAGACTCATAGTCACAGAGAAATTAGTTTGTGAATGTAGACGCGGCAGAATTCAAAGACGACACGGAAGGTAGGTTTATGCTGTCATTTGGCCGACACGCCCCCTCCCGCTCCTTCCTCGCTGACCTGATTTTCTGCGTCGTGGTCAGGGAAAATATTGAAACTACGCGGAAAATGAATGGGATTTATCATATTAGCAGCTCAGATTTCTACTGTTGAAACCTCATGAAACCCGCGCAGACTATAAATACTGGCAACATCTTCTCCGTCTCCTTTTCGCACTGTCTCAACTTTCTAATATTTAGTCTAGTTTATTATTTTATTTTCAATATAGCCATCTGTATGAATGAATATACACATACATACATACATACATACATACATATATACAACATCATAACATACATACACTAATCATCAATACATATATATACACATACATATATAAAATACAAACATACATATACAATACATATATATATACACATACATGATGCATGCATGCATATTGTTTTTGTCGATCTCTTTTGTTTTTGCATTATATATGATGACATCTCTATCCGTCTCACACTTGTATTTCCTGCTTTCTTCTTTGCAACACAAATCTGTTCTGACCCATTTTCTCGTCTCGCCACATCTTCAGGTGCTGCCAAACCGGACCCACCCTTTGCTGCTTGATGAGCGGGGCGGCGGCTTCCTCCTTTCAGGGACACCGTCGCCTCAGGCCTGCCCAAACCCGCCCAGCCCAAACCCGCCATATCACAAAGCAAAGATGAGCCTGCTCCAAAGAGATTGAAGACGACGGACGCTGACGCATGAGCGGGGGCGATTGTTCTAGCCACTGTTCCGCTCCTGGGACGTCCCGTTCTTCGCCGAATTGACGTGACACGGTTAAACGAGGAGGAAAGACTGGTCCAGTTTGAAGGCATCAGATGTATACAGTGGTTCCAGTACAGTGGTTCTCAAACTGTGTGGGACGAGTCATTCTGGCACAGTAACGCATTCAGAAGTGACACATTTGGCTACAGAAACAAAAACAATAAACATAAATATTCAAACTACTCAATACCACTGAACTAAAGCAGGATAATCCCAGTAAACGATTTTCTAAACAAACCATATCTTTTGAAAAATACGAGCAGGAATGATTGGTACGATGCCCATAATGCGTTGTAAGTGTTGAGTCTTTAAAGCTTAAAAACAAAAAGTCTCCAGTGGGAGAGTTGAGATCTCGTTTAGAACCGTGGTTGAAGCAGCTCTAATCCTGGTTTGGACCTTGTTTTTAGGCCTGATAATGTCCTAGTATTGTCCTTGTTAAAATCTGGATTGTTTGTGGTGTTTTAGTCCTGCATCAGACCTGGTGTAGCCCTGCTTTAGAACATGTTAAGACCTGCTTTAGACAAGGGCTGCAACTAACAATTATCTGGATTATCGATTTTAATCTAGCAGTTATTCTTTTCGATTAATCAGTTTCGTTGTAGTGAATGGCCAGTCAATGACATCTATAACAAAATTTGACCGAAATAAAGCTTCTGTGATGTTGCAAGAACATTTTTCTGTGATGTTGCAAGAACATATCTTTTCTTATTTTTTTCATTAAAAAAACATTTTTTGTGTCATTTTGTTTGTTTTTCCTTCCTTGTTTGTGTCTTTATAACTTCTTTCCTCGGCACAGGGCATGTTTTAGAGTTGCGGTACAGTTCAGAAAACGATTATTTGATGACTAGTTGACAATTTATTTCGATTAGTTAGATGCAATTGATAAACTTGTTTCAGCTGCCTTTAGGTCTGCTTTGTCTGCTTTAGGCTCTGCTTTAGGTCTGCTTTAGGTAGACTGCTTTAGACCGGCTTTTAGACCGGCTTTAATCCTGTTTTGCTCTAATCCTTCCTGTTTGCTCTAGTCCTGCTCTAAGTCCTGCTCTAGTCCTGCTAGTCTCTGTCCTGCTCTAGTCCTAGTCCTGCTCTAGTCCTGCTCTAGTCCTGCTCTAGTTCCTGTCTAGTCCTGGGCTACTAGTCCTGCTCTAGTCCTCTAGATCCCCTCTAGACCGCTCTAGTCCTGCTTAGTCCTGCTTTAGTCCTGCTTTAGTCCTCTTTAGTCCTGCTTTAGTCCTGCTTTAGGTCTGCTTCAGTCCTGCTTTGCTTTAGTCCTGCTTTAAACCTGCTTTAGTCCTGGTTGTAACGGTTTAAGAATTACAATACTTTTATAATAGGTTAACACAGTGAATGAGCTTTGATAGTTGTTCATACTAAATCCATTTTTAAAAAAAGCTCTCTGAAATCAGCATTTGCCCTGGCATTTTGTTATTTGCCTCCTAAGAAACATTTTTACTTAATTTATTTTTTCCTGTGCCATTTGTCACACAGACTTATCAGTTGTACCTGAGAATCATTTGTACTTGCACAGAATTAAAACGTAAGTACTTGAACTCTTGGTTCCACTAATAGTTTCTTTATTGACCGGAAAAGGACAATATATACATTTAAGAATATTTCAATAGATTTCCTTCGACATTTTCATATGTTAATTTTCTCTATACAGTCAGTTACATTCCCATGCAGATTATATCAATTAAGAACACTAATACAGTAAAAGCAAAATCATAACGGCTTCAGGAATGTTATTTTTGTGGGCTTTTTTTTTTCCCATTCAAAGCACGACAAATGGACAAAACATACTGTCGGATCTGAACTTCACGTCTCTGCTGCAGCCGTTTACACAGAGTTTTCATGCAACTTTCCAGCGATTTTCTGCAACTCCAGGTCCATTGCTGCCAGGTTTTCCAGCTGCTTTTCCTGAAAAAAAAAAAAAAAGAAGATTATATATTATTTTTAAGATTATATATATATTTTTAAATGCTTCTCGTTTTGTGCTCTCTAACTACACTATACTCAATACTTTGCCTGGAATGTTCCACGGTGTGACATTAAACTGGGCAAACTTGCATGTGTTTTGTTGCTTAAAAAAAGACCTCAATGCAGCTCTCCTCCTTGATCTGTAAATTGTCTCCATGGCGATGAGTTTAATGCCATACCGTGGAGCAGCAAAGCAAAGTAAAGCAAAGGGCGTCTCAGTTTCAAACGTCCACCCAAAAAGTTACAGAGTGCATCTTTTAACTGTGCGCGGCAAGTTTGTAAATTGGCTCATCATTCATTCACTGTTGACAAAAATCTGATCTGATTTTTGGAATTTTCCGATTAGTGAGATGCAGTACAAATGTAAAAGTACTGTACTTACGCAAAGTACAGACACCTAAACATACTACTTAAGTCGTTTTTACAGTGGATACTTTTTACTTTTAGCTTGCTACATTTGAGAGCAGAATCTGTACTTTCTAAATTTTTAACCGCATTAAAAAGTATTTTTCTTTACCGCCTGAAACTGAGTCATTTTAGTGCATGCATAGTTTGACTTTGAGTAAACAAATAAATACAAATAAAAACAACTAGAAAAAAACAATTGGAAAATGATTTAGTTGGGGGGAAAAAGGCGGAATTTGTTTATCCAGACTGCTATTTTTTATGTTAAATCGAGATGTTTTTTCTCACAAAAATCGTGACACTAAAATGTGATATTGTGACATCCGAAGTGAGAAAACAGAGTGGACACTGGTGCAGATGTGCAGTACAACGGAAAACTTTGATCATCATGAGCAAATACGGTAGCTTTTGTTTCTCTTTCAAAGAATAAACTCTGTCAAATAGTCAAACTTTGGCTAAAACTACATTCAAGCAAAACTGAGACAGGATTTGAAAGAGTTAAATGAAAAAGACGGCAATACATTTTCGTTTCCTTATGGTTTTATCTAACAGAAAAGCCTTTAAATGAATCGAGCAGCCACTACACAACTCACGAAACTTATACTTTTACATGACACTGGTGGAGTATACGGCGATTTCCTGAACTCTAAGAATTAAAAGTCACATTTAAGTGCAAGTATATTAGTTAAAGTTGTAGATGTTTGTAGGATCTTCTCATTTTGACTTTATTTTGGTGCGTTTATACCTGTTGTAAATATAAATTATTGTTTTGCATCAATCAAGTGGCTATTTGTGGTAGTGATGGGTGATGCAAAGTAATTCCATGGCAAATATCGCAATATCGTTCCAATACCAAAGAGTTTTGTACTGAAATGGCTATCATTATTTACTTTTGCTTAGACTAACATGAAGAGTAAATGTATGTGCAGAAATCCTAAAATATGAACAATGTATGAATGTATAAAAAACAAAACTTTTTGGGGGACAAATTTTAAGTATTAGTATATTTTTGCACGAGTATCGATACTTTTCGATACCTCTGTCAGTATTGATCTATCGATATATATTTGGTATTGATCTGCCCATCGCGAATTTGTGGAGAAACGTTGGAAAAAATCGGTCGAAAATCACACTCATTCCATCCAAAGTTTATGCAGAATTTACACACAAAAAAACCACCAAAAAACATTAATTCAACGAAATAAAGCTGCTCTCGCTCTTTTTATTTGTCAAATGAATAAATTAAATTGTGACATTAGATGAGTTTTGGCCCGGTGGTTGCTGGGTAATGTCCTAGGGTGATGATAAACCTAAGTAAAAAGTGCTAGTCTGGGATAAAATGTGTATAATTTTTTGCCAAAAATGTTAAATATTAATTTATCTTAAGTGCATTTTAGTTCAACGAGTTGTCCAACCTGTCGTGGGCACTTTATAAACTCTTTTCTTTATGCATTTGAACCCGGCGTGAGGGAGGCCGGCAGTTTCTGATTCACATTTTACAGTGCGAAGGCAGAGCCCGATGTCTTCACTGCACTTTCCATTATTTTGCAAACGACATTGTTCAGCGGCGCGATAAAGACGTGATCTGTGGCTTTGTGGGTCAGTGTTATTACATCAGGGAGTCGCAGCGCTGAGCGGGAGCTTGGAAAAGGCCACAGCCATCACAATTTCAATGGTCAATGTGGTCAGAATTGGCAAAACTCAATTACATGCACCAACTAGATATATTGTTGTATTGTATATTAAAACCTGCTGATTCTGTTTGGGATGAAACGCGTGTGATTCTGGCAAAAGTTCAGCATTTTTCAGTCTTTTCCCAGATGACGTGATAAAAAATATCTACAGAATTTTGATTTTAAAGCTTAAAGTGCCTCTGACAGGTCTAAAATGCAGTTAAGGTAAATATGTACCCACAAAACACTGGACAAAAACTAATCTAATGTCACATTTTTTTATGTGTAAATAAAAATATTTATTTGGTTGAATTAATGTTTAGAATGTCAAAAAAGTTGTTACTTTGTGTAAATGATGCATAAACTTTGACTGGAATAAATGTCCCTAGTGTTATGGCACTTCCTTACAGATTTTTCAAAGTTTTCTCCAGAAATACCTATTCGATTGGTGTAAAACTATAATTTATATGTACAACAGGTACAAATAAACCAAATAATATCAAAATTAGAAAATCGTAAAACATGTCATACGTCACTTTAAATTGTGATATAACACAATTTCAGTGTTGCACAAACGGGAAGAAAAATCACAATTATGCTGTATTTCTTTGCACACTTGTTCAGCTCCACCTTTGTTAACGGCACAGTTTATATTTCACTAGGACTTGGGTGATTAAGTAAACATGGCTGCAAATGTTGCCCTCGCCTCGTGTGCTTTTATCGTTCTCTGAGGCGTGTTTCTTATTGCCTCATCTTGATTAAAAGGGTCGACCAGCTGGTTTATCTAACAGTTTAACAACTTAACCATCTGCACGCAATTACAAGATTACAGAGTTGAGAAAATGCTGAATAACATCTAAATTTGGAAGATGAAATGAAGTTGTACCTTGCCAGAAGCGGGATGGAAGTATCCTCTGTTAATCCACGGCTCACGTTTCTCCATCAGGTTTCTGAAACAACAATCAACAGTACGTTTAAAAGACACTGTTCAGAGTTTTTCAAGGAGATTACTAACACAGAAAGTTCGCTTAAATTGTCTTGAAAGTTCTCTGATTGGAATAGTTTATGTCACTTGACCCCTTGTTCACTAAAAATCCATTCCCGACGGTTGCAAATTCAAGAAAATCACCATTAAATGTTTGACAATTTATGCACGTATTTAGTTCTCTTGAAAGATACAGTTTTAAAATGTTCAATTATTATTATTATTGCTTTTCTTAATTTTACTTGCCCTGGTTTCTAGTTTTTCTAATCTTATGGCTTTTCGTGTATTAAGGTTTTTCATCATGTAGAGTTTTCACGTATAAAACGAGGCATTTTATGTGTAAAAGTCGCCAAAATGCTCATATTTCAGACGTATAAATCTGAAACATGGATAGAGCCAGGTTCAACTTTCTTTGTTAATTTTCTTGACATATTAGATACAAAAAACATTACAGTGTGGATTATGGATATCTTATTCGAGTGAACTAGATCACACTCAAAAATTGTGTATTTCCACATTTCTTGGAGTTAAAAGTTATATAAATCATAAATCTTTCTACAATCACAATCTGGATCTGGATGTGTGTTTGTGCTACTTTAAGGGTCGATCTTTAAAGAGAGAAAAAAAATGATACATCTACAGCTACAAGTTGATTCAATTAAATAATAAAACATGTTTTGGTGCAGATTCATTTGTCGAGAGAGCAAACTGACTTAAGCCTGTAGCGTCTTTCCTTTAAACTCTTCTATCTTGAGTCCTTTTGTTGAAGAATCCCTTGAAAAACCTGCACTCTTATCATTATGGCGTATGTGAGTGAGCCTCTCCACAGATCTAACCTGTAACTTGGCCATACATTCAAGACAAAATATCAATATCTCCTTGGAAACATTGCAGGTGGCCAGAAAAGTTACATAATACACCTTTAACAATTTTTTTTGTGTAAAATGTTGCCCCTATTTTCTATTGTATTTATTGTATTTATTTATGATTTATGAGTGTATTTTCTCCGCAGTTTTTTCTGTGAATTTCATTTTTAAATTATTATTATTATTTTTTTATTTGTTTATATTATTTAGATATTTTATTCATTGTATATTTTTGATTGTTTTGTAAACCAAAGTTTTAGTACAAATTCTGCAATAAAAATATGTTTCGATTGATAATTTGTCTGTCGTTCATGAGTTTTCACCACAATGGCCCCAAAATGCTGTACAAAATGCAATGAAACATACAAGACATAAGACAACAAGCTAAAGTAATAATATAAAAACGTTCTGCTCGGCTCGGTTGGAGTTGTACACGTCGCCCATCGCCTCGTCTTCCTTAGACCAACCCCCCGTCGCGTTTGTGCGGCCTCTTTTTGTGATGGTACCTGTGCGTTCGGCCTCCAGATCCTCTTGTCCGTCTCCGCCGCCTCCTCGTCCGCCTCTTCGTCCCGCTTGTCCAGGCCCCAGGATTCTTGGCTGCGTTCCCCGTCCTCGTCGTCGCCGCGCTTGTGCCTCCTCTGGTGGTGTCGGCCGGCTCTCCAGTCTCGCTTGTCGATGTCAAAATCCCAGTATTCCTGGCTCCGATAGTTGTCCGGTTCGGTGAACTCCTCGTCACGTTTGTGTCTCCTCTGGTGGAACCTGCGGCGGGACACGTTTTTTATAAACGTTTTATCATTTTCAAGGAAACTGTTCATTGAACCTTAGTCATTTGTCTGTGTCTGGTTCAGTTTCTCCTGGTGGTTTTTGTCACTGTCTGTCACTTATATCTTATCTTATCATCAGTAACAGTAGAAATTACAATAGTAATATCATTAGTAGTAGTAGTAGTAGAAGTAGCATGAATAGTAATGAATAGTAATAGTATTATCAATGGTAGCAGTCATAATAATAGTAGAAATAGTAACAGTTTCAGTTTTAGTAGCAGTAGTAATAGTAATAGTAGAAATAGTAAAAGTAGTATAAGCAGTAGCAGGCGTAGAAATAGTAATCGTACTAATAGTAGTAGTAGTTGTAGTAATCGTAGTTATAGAAATAGGAACATTTGTGGTAGTAATGGTGCTAATGGTAATAGAAGAAATAGTAAAGTAGTATCAGTTGTGGTTTTAGTAGTAGTAGTAGAAACAGTAATAGTATTAGTATATATATTTATAGTTGCAATAGTGGTAGTAGTAATATAAATAATAGTAGGAGCAATAGTAGTTGTCGTAAGTTGTAGAAATAGTATCAGATGCAGTTGTAGTGGTATCAATGGTAATAGAAGAAATTGTAAAGTAGTATCAGTAGTAGTAGAAACAGTAGTAGTAGAAATAGTAGTAGTAGTAGTAGTAGTAGAAATAGTAATAAGTAGTAGTAGAAACAGTAAGTAGTAATAGAGACAGTAGTAGTGTAGAAGTAGTAGTAGTAGTAGTAGAAACAGCAGTTGTAGAAATAGTAGTAGAAGTAGTAGTAGTAGTAGTAGTAGTAGTAGGTAGTAGAAACAGTAGTAGTTAGAAATAGTAGTAGTAGTAGTAGTAGTAGTAGTAGTAGTAGTAGTAGTAGTAGTAGTGGTAGTAGTAGTAGTAGTAGAAACAGTAGTAGTAGTAGTAGTAGTAGAAACAGTACTAGTAGAAATAGTAGTAGTAGTGGTAGTAGTAGTAGTAGTAGAAACAGTAGTAGAAACAGTAGTAGTAGAAATAGTAGCAGCAGTAGTAGTAGTAGTGGTAGTAGTAGTAGTAGTAGTAGTGGTAGTAGGAACAGTAGTAGAAACAGTAGTAGAAACAGTAGTAGTAGAAAATAGTAGCAGTAGTAGTAGTAGTAGTAGTGGTAGTAGTAGTAGTAGTAGTAGTGTAGTAGTGGGTAGTAGTAGTAGTAGTGGTAGTAGGAACAGTAGTAGTAGAAATAGTAGCAGTAGTAGTAGTAGTAGTAGTAGTAGAAGTAGTAGTGGTAGTAGGAACAGTAGTAGTAGAAATAGTAGCAGTATAGTAGTAGGTAGTAGAAGAAGTAGTAGTGGTAGTAGGAACATAGTAGTAGAAATAGCAATGCGTGCCGCAGAAAATGCCTCTTACCTTCCAGCTCTCCAGTCTCTCTTCTCCCGCGGGTCAAAATCCCAATATTCCTGGCTGCGTTCATCGTCCGGCTCTTCCCTGGCCTCGTCGGACACCTCCTCGTCCCTCCTCTGCCTCCTCTGGTGAACTCTTTGTCCGGGTTTCCAGCTCCTTTTGTCGCGCTCGTCCTCTTTCAGTTTTACCCCACGACTCCTGGCTGCGCTCTCCGGATTGTTGTAGATTGGTTTGTCTTTATGTTAGTGTCCTCTTTGGTTTTGGTGGTCCTCGTCGGATTTCCGTTTGATGTTTGGGAGAAGGGGTGTGATCGCGTTTGGGGCGGAGCGCAGTCTCCTCTTGTGGTGGTACCGGTGCGTGGGCCTCCAGGCGCGCTTGTCCACGTCCCAAGCTTGGTTGTTCCTGGCTGCGCGAGATCATCGTCTCCCTCTGACAGTCCCAGAGGTTCCTCGTCGCGTTTGTGTTTCCGTTGTTGGTATCTAAGCGACAGAGTTGCTCAAGGTTAAAGGGCAACTCGTTCGTTTCTTTTTGTCTGTTTCATTAGATTTTGTCACGATATTGGGATTTTGAAGGTAAATGTGACTTTTTTCGTCTCACTTTGCCTAGAATGTTCCGCCGTATAGCATTAAACCTACTGATCTCCACAAAACGCAAGCATGTCATGCCACCAGGCCAAGTTAGATCTGTGGAGAGGCGTTCCGAATTGCTTACAGTAAGATCGCATGTTTCTCAAGCTGTTTTTGAGCAATAAAAACACCTGTAATTGGAACGAAATAATGCAGGGCCTAGAAGGATACATTTAATGCTATACTGTTTTGGGACGTGCAGGCAAAGCAATAACATCTCTATGGAGACAAGCATGTGTGGTGCACCTCGAGCCTATGAATGCCCAGTTGAGTAAAGACATAGTGGGAAAAGTTTGACCAATTTCTTTATACATTAAACAAAAGCCAGTCATGCACTTTTTTATTGCTGTAGGCCTTTCAAGATTCAAGATTATTTGTAGAGGGACAGTGAATTTATATAATATACCCCGAAGTAATGTAACATTAAAGTGCCCCCTACAGGTTGGACAACTCATTGAACTTAAATGCAGTTAAGTTTTATATAGTTAAAATGTTGTTTCTAAATTTTTTTTTTTAAATGTCATCCCAGAATAGCTAATTTTTTGGGTTCATAATTTCACTTCCTGTTTGTAATTGATGACATCTCTATTATACTAGGAAATTGGAACCCAACAAACACTGGGCAAAAACTCATCTAATTTCTTTTTATTTATTTTTTTTTTGACAAATGAAAATATATGAGAGCGACTTTATTTAGTTGAATTAATGTTTAGAGAGTTAAAAAAAAGTTGTTACTCAGCTTGTCAAAATGATGCATAAACTTTGACTGGAATGAGTGTCCTTTGTGTGATGTCACTTCCTGTCATTTTCTACAGATGTTTCACCTTTCTCAACAAATACCTATGCGATTGTAAAACTTGCATAATGGTTTCACGTGGTGCTATCTTTAATTTACATGTAGAACAGGTATAAAGTCAAAAATATGTGAACACCATTGGTGTAAAAACCTGTCATACGTCACTTTAAGATCAAACTGTAAACGTCAAATCTCTGTGCGATAACTTCCTCAAAATTACACAATTAAAGTGAAGAGTTAGACTGGTTTGCAAGAACAGATATATAAGTGCCATTTGGGGAAAGAGAAGTTCGTCAAAAAGCTTGCACTCTTTATCCATATCAATGGGGTTTCCACATGGTCTATTTTAGTGCAAAAAGGAACGGTATTGACATTCCAACCTTTTTTCAGCAAATTCCCCCCCCAAATATACTTTTGTGTTATTTAAGACATCATCAAAAGGAAAAGCAACAACTAGTCAGCAAAAAGCCAGAAGGAACTAAACAGAGCATGATTCTTAGCTCTTGTTTTTGCCTGAGGTAAATGAACAATAATGACTGACTGCCCCAAAGGCTCGGCACATGGCTCGGGTGTGCAATTTTAGCTACATCAATACTGCGTTTGGCCAATTGTGTTTGCAAGCTCGCTCTTTAAATGTTTTTGAAAAGGACGTGCGTGTCTTTACAGTTTTTCGGCCTCCCCCAGCTCGCTCTCTTCTCTTGTTTACCGTGTCCTCTTTCGTCGTCGTACTCTGCTCTCCCCGTTTGTCCAGTCCCCGTTTAGCTCTCCTGACTGCGGTCGAGGTAGTCTTCCTCCGCCTCGTCGTCCCTATGCTTGTGTTTCCTCTGGTGAAACCGATAGTGCGGCCCGGCCGGGTCCAGCTCCTCTTCTCCCGCTCGCCCCCTTCGTCGCCCAGACCCCTTGTGGACGATTCTTGTCTGGCTGCGCTCGTCCTCCGGAGTCTCTCGCTTCTCCCCCGTGGCTTTCAGGAGATTTTCGATGTCTTTTCACGTCGGCCCCGTTGGGGGTTGGTCCCGGGAACTTCGGCCTGACCTTGAGCCGCCGCGAGGTCTCCGCTCTTCTTGTCCGCGGTGGGAGCATGTTTGATGCCTAAAGAAAATCAGTACAAAAGCAAATGATACAAGTCTAATAATGTTTTTTGTTTGCTGTTCTTTAAGATATCGCTTCATAGTCTTAATTTTGTGGTGGATTTGTTTTTGTTTTCATCATTTTTCAATAAAGATTTGCTTTTTGGGTCTGGGTCAACTTGTCTTATAGATTTACTTTTTAAAACGTTGTTACACAGCCGAGCACTTTTACTAGGTAGGAAGAATATTCCTCTCAAAATTGTGATTAATCTCCTTATGGTTGTTTACTTTATTTCTATTTTTGTCCTTTCCCTATTGTTTTTCTTGTTTTTTCTGTTTTTATTACAGAAACTATAAAACACAGATTTGATGCAAACAGCAACTACAGATATTACAAGTTATTGTGAAATAAAGACATTTTTTCTAACAAAAGTTTGTATTGGTATATATGATCTTATTTTCTGTCTTTTGTATTTGTGTTTCTGTACATATTTTTTCTTGTATGAAGTTCCAGCAGATCTATTTATAATTGGTTTTATGTTTCATTTTTAAAATTAAATTTAGCATTAAATTATGTTTAGGATGAAAACCTGTCCCATGTCCCACTCCCACTTTTTTATTGACGCCACATTAATTGTATAAATTGTTGTTGGCTGTTCTGGCTTTCTGGGTTGTAAATATTGGCCCCCATTACTATTCCAATCTCTCTCTCTTCTGTCATATGGTCGATAAAAACAAAAACTGGTGGTCCTACGACAGTGTATATCTGTATAGCTGTTCTGTGAGCTTAAATTTCACAACAATTCAACAACTTGTCCCTCGTGTATTTTTACAATTTGTGGTACTCACATAATTGATTTCTTGTACAGTACAGCTTTCTGCAGAGCTAAAACCTTAATATTTTGCACATTAAGTCTAATAATGTTGTACACACCGGCGTATATGATGTCTTTGCACTCTTGGTCGAGCTGCGAGTCCGGTTTGGAAAGCGCCTTGGACAAAACCTCCACCAAGCAGCGGGTGACCTGCAAATGAATTTCGGCGCAACATAAAACTCAAACTGGGGTGCGGCGGGTCAAATCCATTCAATCAATTTGCCTATTATTTTTTTATCATCACAAAGCGGCTGCGTTAAACGTTACTGGTTTGCTGGTTGACGGTTGTCGTGGTCTCTGGTGCCGGAGAGTGGGTTGCCCTTCTTTGCCCACGGGAAGCGCTTGACTCTCTGCGGCAAAAAAGCAAAAAGTCCGTTAGCGGCGGGTGCGCATTTGCGTCAAACCTCTGTCCATGGTCCTGAAGTAGTTCGACGCGCAATCTATGGCTTTGTACTCACCGGAGAGTAGACTGGCGACTGTTGTGAGCACGAAAAGGAGTCTCATCTTGATTTGGGATGGTGTTTATCCAGAGAAAAGCGACAGACAAGCCCGCAACCAACTCCCGTGATTGGGGAGTGTGCTGCGCTTTCGGTGCGCTTTGCTGCTCTGAAGAGACTTGGAGCTCTCCTTCCCCTCTAATAAAGCGCGGAGTGGGCTGGAAAAGCGCGTAGGAGGAAGGCTCAAGGCTCATTTAATGTCATGACTCATTAGACCCGGTATTGAGGGAATGCGACGGCACACCAAACCTCTGTCGATAGTTGATTGGAAACGATACGGACATTAATAGGATCACGCGTTTAGTGTCAATAAGAGTTCCACTGACAAGGGGCGTGAAAAACAGGAGAAAAGATTTGCCAGGAGGAAGTGTCTGATTAGGAGCGTGCGTGTGGTTGTGTGGTGGTGGTGGTGGTGAGGTCGTGGCTGAATGTCACGAGGAGCCCACGGACACAGGTGCTCCAGGGGGTGGATACAAAACATCACGAATCGTGCGCACTTTTTGTAAACACTGCGCTAAAAAAAATACTGCTGCAGCTCTCAACAATTCAGGAAAGTTCTTACAGGGAGACATTACAGGCATTTTCTCTGTTTTTTGGTCCGTTCTCAACATGCACAACAACATCGTCAGATAATCTGGACTTAAATATGTTTTAAATGAATCCACTTTCAACTTTAGATGTATGTGGGACATTGTAACGTCAAAAGACGTTTTCTCAAAATGCATTTTCCTCCCAAAGAGACATAAAGAACAGTCCTTAAAGTAGCACCTACAGACACACACTCACACTCACACACTACACACACACACACACACACACACACACACACACACACACACACACACATCAAACTGTACAATCTGATACAGAAGGAGTTGATTATATCTAATTCCAAACACAATTTATTAGAGTTTTAACATGAAGAACATTTTCATTCTATAGCAATTTTCCTCTATAGTTTATTCAAATACAAAAACAGATACAGTACACAATTTAGCATGTCAACTAAATGAAGAAAGGAGTTTAAACTTGGTTCAAATATATGCAATTGTAGCCATTTTTACACATAAAATGCCTTTTTTAATTTTTTTAAATGTATGTAAACTACCGAAGAATTTTCAAACTAATATCTCTAAAGTTAAGATTTGTTTCCTGTTCACCTGCAGTGTCTTGACTTAAATCATCTTATCTTTTCCTTAACTCAGTTGAACACTTCAGCTGGAACCCTGCAGTTTAGCTAACACTATTTTGTTTGATGAAAAATTCAACCAGTCTTCTTAGATGAAATGGTGTCCTACTTTTTCTCTTGTAGCTGAACTCATTTTATGTACTGTAGTGTTCAATTCAATTACTCGAATTATAGATTACATAGATTTCTTACCATAAAGTCATGCCGAAAAAAGATGTTAGTAGTAGTAGTAGTTCATTGTACGTTATAAAACAATCCAGAATATATATACTTGCCTTGGCAAGGTTAGAAAGAGACTTATTTCACTGCATATCCATTTTTGACCCATGACTATCCATGACGGTCTAAAATTTGAATAACAACTTTTGACCATCTAATATTTCAGTTTATACTTAGCTTAAAAAACGTGGACCAAATAGTTTTTGTAATTGCATTTTAATTTTTTTTCATTTCCAAATTCCTTGTTGACAAATTTTTTTTATACTGTTATTTTATGGTTGATGTTTTTGGAGGGCTTTGGTTTGTGTGTTTAAAAATTACCATCTTGGCAGGCTTCTCGTGAGCTGATTTGTTTTGGTGTCATTGTATTTCGCCTTTAGGTTTAAGTAGATAGTTATTTTAAGCATCTACTTGCTTGCAATTTGGGACTTTATTGGCGCATTTTTTCCACAGCTGTCTCAACGCTGCATCTGTTTTCTTTCCTGTTTACTTTGGTCAACAAAACGCACAACACTTTGCGCATCACCATTTCCGTGGATTGTGATGTCTTAAACAATTTAGATTTCAGCGTTAAACAGTTAAATCATTAAAGTTTTGTACAAAAGACTGATTTAAAATGCTGCTAAAACTTGGATACATAGGGCTGAAATGTAGATTGTGCTTCTCGTATTTTTCATTGTGCATGGGACTTTATATTGTTTTTGCTTTAAGTGAAATTTTGTGTTAGCCCTACATTTTCTTTGATTTTTTGTTCGTCTCTCCAGACGGGACAGGTTAAAACTCAGCATATTTTCTAGATTCTGTGCTTTCAGTGGTCTCCTAACTCCGGTGTGTAGTACTTTAACATCATCTTTGCTCCTAAAAATATTCATCATTGCCGCCTCAGAGTGAGGGAGCGGGGGAGCGCGTTTATGCCACAACGAGGTGGCACTCTTCTTGTTTGCCTGAGTCTCATAAAGTTTCGGTGAACCAAACCCAGGCACCCACATTGTAGGCAAGGGCGGCAAGGCAAGTTTATTTGTGGAGCACAAGTGGTGTAGTACACAGAGCTTTTTTTGAATTCAAAGTGCTTTTCACATAACAGGAAAGTTCAAGACATAAAAGAGAAGAGTGCAAAGAAAAGCATTTCAGTCATATGCACAGTTTTTTTCCAAACAAAACAGTTTTTAGCCTAGATCTGTTTGAACTTTGCAGTCAGAGTTAGTGGTCCTGGCTGTCTCACGTCAGGTTCTTAAGACTATTCCAGATTTTAGCTTATTGCATAAAATCTTTGAAATGGTACGCAGATTCCCCATGTTTAGTCCTGACTCTGGGCAACACGCTTGTTAGCAGGAGGCTTTTCCGGTCCCTGTGGTCCTCGGACTCGGGCAGAGTCCGAGATGGTTCAAAGGTTTGTTAGGCTGTGCATTAACATGTCCAAGATGTACTTTGGTGCTAGGCCATGGAGAGACTTTTGTTTTTGTTGAATACAAGCAGAGCTGTGCTATTTGAAGTCTATTCTGTCTGAGCCATGAAGAGAGGGAGCCAAGGGGTGCAGAGCAATGCATTTGACCACAGGACTAATGTGATTCTCGTACTTCCTGGTCTTCTAGTTTCAGGACTCCTGGGCGAGCAGCAGCTCGTTCTGGATGTACACTGCAGCTGTTTTACAGCTCGTTTGGAGAGGCCAGTGAGCAGGCCGTTACAGTAGTCTAATCTACTAGAGACAAACGCATGGATAAGTCTTTCCAAGTCTGCTTTAGACAACACTATACTTTTGCTTTTGGCTATGTTTTTTTTTAGATGGTAAAAAGCTGCTGATGTTATTGATTTGACGTGGCTGTTAAAATTCAAGTCTGAGTCCATTATTACCCCAGATTTCTAACTTTGATGTGTAGGTTGTTCTCTCTTGTTAGCGCTGGACTGACTCTGGAGGTGACTGTTAACACTCTTCCCGTCTCTTTTGCTTTTTCTGTGGGCCAAAGACGACGGTGATTTTCTTAGTCTTGCTTCTGAGTCTTTCAGTTCTTGGAGAAAGTTGTTTTTTTGCATCCCCACACTGGCGCGCGGATTTTTCTGTTGGATGCAGTGACAGAGTGAATCCACTGGTCCACGTATGGTATTCTTTGCCGCTCGTAGCGGGTTGAAAACATATATTGATCTGAGTGTCGTCTGCATAATTGTGATAGGTCTGGACACATTCTTCACTCGCCGTTTCTGCGTATCAATTGCTTAACGGCAGCTCATGTAGAGGTTGAAAAGAAGGGGTCCCAGGATTGACCCTTGTACGTTGCAGTGGATTGGATACTGTATTGTGTCCTGAAGCTAAAAGGATGAAACATTTTTTTTTTACATGCGAAAAAACAAACTGCAGCCAATAACTGACAATTTGTCTTTAATTTGTTGCTTTCAAAGTTCTGCAGTTTGTCAATGAATATAGATAAGCCGGTGGTGAGGCAAGGTCATGGAAAGCTAAATTCATAAAACTTTAGAGTTCTGGCTAAAACTGTACATACAAACAAAACACAAACTCATCTCTGAGCCCAGATTTCCTTCTGCTTTATCTCTGAAAGAAAGCCTTCTGATGTTTTTTTTTTATTATTTCAGGGTTTCTTTTTTGCACGTTAATTGTGACATTCTGCATGAAGGTTTTGAGTTCAAGCTCTAGATTTGAGCAAAAAAATTTAAATAAAATAAAAGAACTTTCAACTGCTTCTCTTGACCCCAAATCAGCACAATTCTGTATCAAAACCACAATATTTGACTGTAACAGTTCTGTACCAGTGTGTCTGTACTTTTACTTAAGTAACAAAATTGAGTACTTTCAACCATAACTGGATTTTTACAGTGTGTTTTCCAAGTTACATTATTTTATAGAATTTTTTTTACATTCCTAGGGGTTGCAATTAGCTTCATTCACACTTGTTTGATGAATCCTGTGTAGAATGTTTTTCTCTCCTCAGAGCGTCAAAAACACTTATTTCGGAATTTCCCAGATCTGTGATGTCATACGTTGATATTCTGTGTTGTTTTTTGAGTCCATAAATCATTGCTAGACTTGTTCTGAGCATCTCTGCTCTGCAGGATCATTAAAAAACTTTGTTGATACATTTGCGTGTTGGAAGTAAGCTTACATTTGTTTATCTCCCATGTGTAATTCCTTCTGCAGCCAGTAGATGGAGCCCAAAGTCAATTTCATGGCATCAAGAACGTCCTATTCAATCATTTCGTTTTTGTAAATAACTCATGAGATGCAAAAGCAAAGGTATTCAGGAGCATGTTTAAAGGACAACGACAATACAAGTAATCCGTAATATTTGTCCTTTAAATTTCAAAATGAGAAATACTAATCCCGAAGTAACCAAAAGCATGTGTAAAAGTCACCTAAAGCCACAAATAATACATAATATGTCCACTTTAAAACTTCTAGGAATGTTGTTTGATACAGAAACGTCTACTTATAGATAAACATACAATTGTTTCTAAAAGATATTAGTCTGTGCTAAAGTCCAGCCGTGCGCAGCAGCCTCTTTTGGGACGCCTTCCAAGCCTTAAACCCCTGCAGTGCTCATAAAATAGAAAACTTCCAGCTACATAAAACAGCTCCTCTTTCTCCTTGAATCGATCGCTCTGAGAAGTATAGTGATGTTGCTGACCAGTAATTGTTTCACACGCCGTCGAGCAGCCCGCCTCGGTTACAAAGATAGATGTGGCAGAGAGTGGGCTCCAGTGCAGGCTGCAGAGTGGAAGCAAAGAGCAGATTTATGGAGCATGTTCCAGTTCATTCTGCTTGCAGCTGTGTCGCAGTTTCTGGCCCTGTGGTTCACGAGACATGATTGGATTTGAATGTGCCGTATAGAAGGGCAGTGCTGCTTGTGCAAACATTAATGAAAGAATGTGGGTCTATAGTGTGAAACTTCAGCCTACAGGGCGACTGAAGTAGTTTAATGTGATGTGAGCTTTAGCTTTTAAAATCAGGCAAGTTTATTTGTAGTTTATAAAAGTTATAAGTCTTTCAAAGTGTGTTACACAACAGGAACCAATGCATTAAAATCAGAATACAAACATACATGATCAATATAAAATAATTTCAGTATACACAGCTAAACCAAATTGTTTTAACCTAGATTTGAAACATAGTCAGAGTAGAGGCCTGTCTCACATCTTCAGGAAGACTGTTCCAGATTTTATCTTTAAAACTCACCTGAATCTGGGCACCAGCAGGAGGCTGGCCCATCTTTAGTCCTTGCTCTGGTACCAGCAGGAGGCCGGTTCATGTTTAGCCCTGACTCTGGGCACCAGCAGGAGGCCGGTCCTGGTTTAGTCCTTTCTCTGGTACCAGCAGGAGGCCGGTCCATGTTTAGCCCATGACCTGGCACCAGCAGGAGGCCGTCCATGTTTAGTCCTGACTCTGGCACCAGCAGGAGGCCCGTCCATGTTTACTACTGACTCTGGCACCAGCAGGAGGCCCGTCCATGTTTACTACTGACTTCTGGCACCAGCAGGAGGCCCGTCATCATGTTTCGTCCTGACTCTGGCACCAGCAGGAGGCCCGTCCATGTTTCGTCCTGACTCTGGCACCAGCAGGCACCAGGCCAGTCCATGTTTAGTCCTGACTCTGGCACCAGCAGGAGGCCCGTCCATGTTTACTACTGACTCTGGCACCAGCAGGAGGCCCGTCCATGTTTAGTCCTAAGAAGGTCTTTGAGGGCCTCATAATCCGAGATAGTTCACATGTTGTCATATGTTAAACGGCGGAGGCATCTGTTTCTTCATCAACAACGCCTCGTGTTGAGAGCTGAGCTTGGAGACCACAGTCACATCAGAGTCTGTGGTCTCCAAGCTCAGCTCTCCTGCTCTGGGATAGATATCTCTTCTTTAACTGTAAACCATTCTACCCTCCATGTGAGATTGCCTCATTAATTCTGGCCGCTGTTTACATTCCACGGACCATGTGAGCATGCGTTTTGACCAGATTCTGGAGCGGACCTTTCCGGACTCCTTGTGTATTATCCTGGGGATTTTAACAAAGGGAATCTCAGCCACGAACTAACAAAGTACAGACAGTTAAGTTTTCCCAGTTTCTTTTGGCCAATTGACTTTGTTAGGCAGGACAGCTGAGCGTGAATTGGGGATGAGAGAGAAGAGAGGGTATGCAGTAAATTGTAAGAGCTGGATTCGAACTCACAACAAGCCTAGCATATGTGCTGCCGCCTTAACCACTTGACCATTGGGCAGCACTGTTTCAACAGACTTTTTCTGATCGTATAATATGATGTTCTTGTTTGGGCTGCACAATATATTGCAAAAATATTCATCACAAAATTCTCCATGTGATGTAAATGTTCTATTTTTTAAAAAAATAAAATGTACAAAAGTTTTAAGTTTTCCTAAATTTTAATTAGTCTTTGGTTTAGTCTTGATTACGGTAAGTATTTATTATGGCACATGCTGGATTAGTAATTTAAGGCTGTAATTTAGTTTTTCACTAGTAGTTATAATAAGTAGTTTAAATATATTTTGAATTTATTTGTATAGTACAGTACAGTATATCAAAATATCATAATGATATAATTATCACAATACAAAACAAAATTATTGAATATCTCTGTATATTATTTCATGTCATGCAGATTGATATAGAAACGTGCTGCAGACATGACACACTTTCATTTAGGCCTCTAATATTAACCGTTCTAACATATGAATTACAAACATGAATGTGTCCGTATTCAAAGTTTTTAATCTAGTCTCACATTTTGTGACAGTTCAAATGTGTAAAATCTCCAATATTAATCAATGAAGAACAGTCTTAACTCCTTTTGTATTGATCTCAGATGCCTCTAACTCGCTTTCCTGTAATGGTGTTGAGACAAAGGCTTCTCCTGTGGGAAATAGCAAAGGATAAGCTCAAGGCTTCATGTATTATTGAACATTTGGCCTTTCTGAATCTTCAGTCTGCAAAACTCTTTCACAATTGGATAAACAGTAAAAGTGCAGTCGATTATAGGCCGTTTGGGCTCAGTCCCTCCGATTACTCATATCTGATTGTGCCGTTTGCATGTCATTTAAAAATGACTGATCAGTAATTACGGACACATACATAAAATAAAACTATATTGCTATCTGATCTTTGAGTCTTGAGTCACAAATAACAAATACCTCAGATTTTGTTTTATTTTTTGGAAAAGTAAAACCTCTGTGCAAGCCACAGTTTGTCCTTGACAAACACCAAGCACGAGGGTGTCCATCAGTGCACACGTGGCACCAGGACACCCTAGGTCAATGATCAACTTTGTTGTTGTGTCATCTGACTTTCGGCCGTGTGTCTTGGACACTCGGGTGAAAGAGCGGGGCAGAGCTGTCAACCAATCACCACCTGGTGGTGAGTATTTTCCGCTGGCGGAGGACGAAGCCAGAGAGACTTGGCAGGCCCAATGGCATTTAGAGTGGTGGACTGTTAGGATGGTGGACATCTGGCCTCTGTCCCGGGCAGGGTTTTCAATTCACACCTCCGGGAGAGCTTCTCTCAGGTCCCGGGGGTGGCTGGGGACAAGGGCTACGTTCATACTGCAAGTCAATTCAGATTTTTTTACCCATATATGACCTGTATCCAATTTTTAAAGTAAAATAAATCCGCACTTTTAGAAAGCGACTTCAGTCTAAACGCTCAGATCCTCAGATCCAATCTGAACGTCATCAATAGGCAACATTTCCAGGATAATTCGGAGTCAAAGTGGAGAGAAATGGCAGACGAAGGAGCCGAAAACTGTCGGTGGAAGAACTATTGTGTATTGAAATAATCAATACACAGGGTGACAAATCAATTCAGGCAAAAACAGAGGGTTTGTATCGTAATCGGGCAGTATTTTGAGGAGATTGTGAAGGAGTTGCCGTGCGAGGGATTAAGTGCTCCAGGCTGCAAAGAGAAACTAAGGACATCAATAAAAGGGGCGGACGTGGCGTTCGGGTAACGTGCCTTTTTTACTTCCATAAACACAGTGCGCTACATGTATGTTCTTTTGTGCGCATGCGGGCACATCGAGCTGCATTCCATTCACACCAGACACAAACTGCAGTCGCATTTTTTTTTGTAATGTGAACGACCACATAAAAAAATCTAATTTAAACAAAAAATCCGAATTGGGCCTCATTTCTCAGCCTCCATTGCAAATGTGGCTGTTTGGAGCTGTGATCACAAGATCTCGGATGCCTGTTGCGGCGGCAAACCCCAAATCCGGTGGTGGACAGGCTTCTTTGGCTTGTGGGACTCCTGAAGCAGTTGACAGGTATCGTGCACCGCAGCTTGTGCTGTCGCAGAGGCAAAGACCCGGGGCTGTGAGGAGTTCAGGGAGGCCATGGAGGAGGACTATCGGTCGGCCCCAAGAAGTTCTGGCAAACTATCCAACACAGTTTATGGTGCGGGTGGAGACCTGGTGACCTCGACTGGGATGTCGTTGGACGGTGGAAGGAATCCTTTAAGGATCTCCTAATTCCCACTGTCATGTCTTCCGAAGAGGAAGCAGAGACTGAGGACTCAGAGGCTGATTGTATATCACTGAGGTTATTAGCAAACTCTTCATTGGCAGGGATGTATGGATTGAACATAGGTCTGTATGGATGAGATCCGCCTTGAGTACCTAAAGTCTCTGGATGTTGTAGGACTGTCTTGGCTGACACGTCCCTGCAACATCACATGACGGTCGGGGACAGTCGGGGTGGTGGTCCCACTGTTTAAGAAGTGGGACCAGAGGGTGTGTTCCAACTACAGAGGGATCACACTCCTCAGCCTCTCCAGTAAGGTCTATTCCAGATGTACTGGAGAGGAGAATCTGTCTGATAGTCGAACCTCGCATTCAGGAGAAGCAGTGTAGTTTTCGTTCAGCTCTATACTCTCCATTAGATGCTCGAGTGTTCATGAGACTTTCTGCTTTATGGATCTGAAGGCTACAACCATGTCCCTCGTGGTGTCCTTTGTGGGGCCCAGGGCTCTTTGCTCAGCAACAAGCATTAGAAATGAGGTACCTTCGCAGGGCGGCTGAGCCCAACCTTAGAGATAGGGTGAGGAGCTCTCCAAACTTTTTGCCTCCGTGGGCAACTTTTACTAGCACAAATCAGCATGAACTACTCATGTTCCCAAACCCTTTATAGCTCCTTTTGGTACGAACAAACTGTAATCTGTCATTTCTACTATATTCTGTAATCTGTCATTTCTGAACATTTATCTCAATATATAATACAAACTAATACATTATTACAGGGTATTTACATAGCGTTGTTCCACTTTCAAGACACTCAAAGGACATGGTTCAACTTTCACATTATTTGTTGTGTTTGACCCTCAGAAAATTTCTTGCATTCTGATGAATCTTAGATATACTATTTTAGCAGGTCACGGCCCATTCACTTGGCTGCATGATATGATTTTATTTCTATTTTTATTTTACACAGAGAGAAAGCACTAAAGTGCCGTGAAGGTAATAACAGTTAAGCACCAGTGACCAATATTATAGACTACACCACTGTATTTCATCACTTACCCACAGCTAGCTGGAGTCACACATCACACACTTGCAAGACAGAGGCCCACTTTTCATAAAAACTGTATGTTTGTGGTGCTCATGCTGCTGCGCATGGATGGCTGCAGGTCACAGCGCCGTAACCAAGCTCAGCTGAGACAGACAATATTTTGGAAATCCCTTCGTGACCTACTCAAAGTGGGGACGCGAGCTACAGGTAGCTCTAGTTTGGAGACCCCTGCTTTAAAACAAAGGTAGTGGCTTTATTAAATCAAAATGTAATTTATATCAATGATACATTTTATCATTCAGTCACAATATTCAACCTTTATTTAGGTAAAAATATAAAAATCTTAATGTTCAATAGAAATAATTGCTTGACTGTAAACAAAAATAATTGTTATTTGCAGCAGACATGTTCCTAAGTCTCCTTTCATCACAACCAGAAGGTTAAGGGTTCAATCACCAGATTCTATGCAGTCTACATATATACAAAGTCACAAACTGAATGTTCTATACACATCACTGTTAGGACTCACACGCTGCTCTCTTTGGTGTAAAACATCAACAGGAAATGTCTGTCCCATCTTTGTTTGCTGAGTCTGATTGGACTCAGCAGCACTATGTTAAACTGTGAATATTGCATTACATGAACATAAACCTTTACAACAAACTGCGTGCTGTCACCTCACATCCACTAATCACTACTTTGTTAATCCTCATTAACAAAATCTAAAGAAAATTTATGTTTCTGTGTTCTTCCAATGAGCCATCAACCCAAGCCTCTCCAGTTAATAGCACGTATTCGAGGTAAGGTCTCATTAGAAAGAGATAAGTTGTACAGCAGAGACAAATAAGCAGTTTACACCAAGACTAATGACACAAAAACACAGCTTTCTCAGGCATCTCACGGCGACTAATGCTACAGTGTTTTTCATAGCTTTTGTTCTTCCATATCCCGAATTGCACACATACAAATACAACGTAGTCTATACTTAAAGTGGAAACGCTACCTTACAGGGAAAAGCTATTAGCCTGTCAAGAGGAGACTAATGTCCCATCTCTGGCTGTGACTTTGCGGGCTGCATCCTCGCTTCCTTCCCTCTCCTCGCCTCCTCAATTCCTCGATTCTTCAGCTGTCAATCAACCGCGACGTATTCAGCAGTGTCCAAAAGCTAAGAGGAGACGAGGGAAGGAAACTACGGAGGAATGACGAGCGGGGGTTTAGGAGGCAGGCATAAGATGTTCAAAGGATCAAGGATGTTAAACACGACATAATCTTTGTTAAATGTGATGAAAATAAATACACTGGTCCTATAATAATAATAATAATAATAATAATACAAGGTTGTCTTTAGCTCGAGTTAAGTAAATATCCTGCAGACTGTTCAGAGTGATGGACTGCGTTTTGCTGGTAGTTTGAACCATTTTCCTGGCAGAGTTCTTTTTGACTCTGTGTGCTCCGTCAAAACATTCTCTACAAAAGCGTATAAAGACAAAAGAGAATAATATGAATGAAGGAGCATTAACATGAAGCTCTTTTTGGTAAAACATTGGTTAAAACTACCTTATTCATACTTTAATCTCATTTAGACCTTGTTTTAATCTCATTTTAAACCATGTTTAACCCTAATTTCTGCCGGAGATACCGGTAGTCTGGTTTTAGATTTGGTGGCACTTGAAAAGCACATTTGAGGTAGTAGTTGTGTGAAAAGTTTGAGAACCACTGACTACAGCTTTGTTGCAGTGTTTGCGGTGGGTATAAGGGTCTTACATAAGAGGTGATGGAGCGTGCCACAGTGGTCCTCTCTCCTCTGATCTGATGTTCAGACAGAGCGAGCCCAAATGACTGCAAATGACAAGGCTTATAAATCCAACCACGGCCCAGGGCTCGACTGCAGAAGAGACCAAGAGACCGCCATCTTCTACCAAGAGACCTATTTACACATCATTCGTTTATTCAGTTAATGTAATATACTTTTACATTCCACAAATCACTCTTTTGAAGACAGTGAGAGGCAAATTTCAAGTACGGAGAAGGTGTGGTTTAAAGGAAGTGTGAAGTTGTTCAAAAAAGATAATCCCTTTTTGAACTCTGCCTTCTGCACAGCAACAGTTCATTTGCATAAACAGATAATTAAAAAGTCATCGGAAGCTTGCCTTTTACTCTTTATGTTTAGTAACGTTTTCGAAAATGTATTTGCCAAATGTATTTTACTGCAATCAAAATGTTATTCCATTCCTCCCTGTAAAAATCCACTCAACATTATTTCCATAGATAATATCTTCAAAAAGAAAAATACTGTGTGACAATTTTCCAAAACGCAGATATACATTTTTGCAATTGAACTCTACTCCTAATTAAAACTATGTCAAAAATCAAGCCAATCAAAGACCAGTCAGGCAAGGAGGACTCTAGCATCAATAGCTGTTAATGGCCCAAGACTTGTTGGCGACCAGAGTGACACGACCTAAATCCGGACACAAAGACAGAGCGGTTTCAGGCTTTAACTCTCTCATCAGGGCTGGACTAATCCAGCTCAGGGCAGCATAAATTGTAGCTTCTCAAGTCAGTACCTTCAGATTGAAAATGACTTCTGGATGGCTGTCAAAACGTCTCTATTTAAAGAAGAACGAAGTAATTTTACCGATAGCGCTCCGCTTCTTGTGTGTATTCTTGTGAAAATACAAAGAACAGACCCAAAATTGTATTTCTTTCTTTTTTATTTAAATAAGGCAGGATAATTACATACAAAACATTCAACGCTGCCAAATAATTAAAAAGAGAGCCAGGGTTTCTCAGGAGAGTTGTCTTCGGGTAGATGTCGGCAAACGTGCAAGGCTGGTTTTCCACACAGAGACAGCCGAGGGGCGACGACGGACATTTAAAAACATTGTCCAATGCTTTCTACCCTGGACCACTTCTGGACGAATGAGGGATTACACAGAAACCCCCCCACAAAAACATATGTTTTGTCTGTAATACTATTACAATTTCTACTATACTGTATTCACTCATTGGACCAAAATGATTTAACTTGGAATTTAAAACAAATTGTAAATGTTTTTGTCATGTATTATTTACTATTTTAGACACAAAAATAACTTTAAAACTTTATTTTTATTTGTTTGTTTATGCATTTCATATACAGTAATATAATCTACATTAGGAAAATCCAGAATCTTAATTTGAGAATAAGTTTTTATTGGTACGACATTTCCCAAAAACGTCCTAAAAACATCCCTAAAAGACTAACAGCCATTGAAAAGCTTGACATGTGCTTTATATATAAGGCTGACAATCAAATAATGTAGACCAAAATTAACTAAAAAAGGAAAACTTCTAAAAAAATAAAGAGAATCAGAATCAGGAAAGGGTTTATTGCCACTGAACAGAATTCACAAACATAGGAACTTGTTTCGGCATAATACACGTGAAAAAAATGACAAATCATTTATATATACTGAAAAGAGACCATAAATAAATTGAATTTACAAAAACTATCTCAATTTTTGTTTTGTTTTTGTACCGTCTTCAACCCCATTTTTAAGAACAATATATCTGATTTGCTCAAAAAGGGATGAAATAATCTACTTTCATTGCATGGCAGTACTCTGTTTTTGCAAATGAAATCTTCAAATCAGAAAAACTTCTTGAATAAAGACAATGATATCATTTGAATAGATATTCCTTAATTGCAGTGGGCAGTGTAGGTGGAACAGGGCAGGCAGTTGTCTCCTCTGGGTGTCCATCATGAGTATGGATCACAGCTGAGGCGCACGATCGAAACGTGTAATTATTTCGTGTGGGTTTTATGGACCGTGAGAGGAATTCATCGTTATTGATGCCGGGCTGCAGCCGATATGCAGATTCGTGGAGGTAAATAATGCAAAAGATGATTACGAACGACTGCTTACTCCATGGGCTTTATTAAACTTGTGTTCTGGAACATTAGTACAACTGGCACTACGGCTTCTTTCTTTTATCGGTGTAAAAACTCGACCTTTTGGCTGTCTATGAATATTTTTTTAAATATCTCGTTTTTTACGATTTTGCAATCGTCAACACTTGATGAATTGCTAAATGTTAAAGTAAGACAACAAAATTGTCTTACTGATAAGAATGTTGGCTATCGGCGCTGAGATTTGCTGGATCGGCTCCCGGTTCCAACCAGTCAAAATCCAGGTTGGGCCGATAAGTAAATACAATATTGCTGGTCCCTGATGGCCCTGGATGTCTAATTATGTTGCAACATTTTCTTACATAGCTGTTCTGTTGTTACTTCTGGGATAAATACCAGCTGCATAACACATTTGGATCATTTTTATTTCGAAAAATTCAAATATTAGGAGTTTAAAAGTGAGGCTAAGCAGTTTTGTGCTAACTAATGTCCAAAAAACACATGTAAAATGTTTTTATAACTGATTTATAAAGTTTCAGGAACAGATTGTAAATAAAATGATTGGTCTTTTACTCATTAATTGTCATGTATCTGATGAGAAAACTTTCAAACATGTAATAAAGAAAACAATTCTGAATCTCTATGGAAAAAATGTATAGAAAATGTACTTCCAGCAGTGGGCGGTCACTGTGGATCTCCAGTGGTGACGGACCTGAAATAGCTGACTTGATGCATTTCTTACCCAATAACAACTGGAAAAAATGATGAACGTGAGCTAAAGCTGGCCTCAGTGTGGGTTTGTGCTTAGTCCAGTGCTTTCATTCGTCAAAATAAGTGAAGAGATTGGGATTTTGGCCACACAAATAGCTGGTATTTCTGTTCCATTCAGCTGTATGGAATGTTATGAATATTATCAATTCAATCGCAGCTACTAACATTCTGACTGAAAGTTACGTATATTAGGATGTACATATTATTGATTACAGAAAACAGATGACAAATAACTGGACTTTCTCTTGATTAAAATGAGGCAGTGGGTCTCGTCAGTGTTACAGGGTTAATCTAGTGCAAACTGTTCTTTTCTGTTTATGAATGTGATGCGTGGGTGGATGGGTGGGTGAGTGGTGGTGGTCGGATGGGGTGGATTGGCTGCAACTGTTCTGTCAGTCTGTCCCAGGGCAGCTGTGGTTTCAGAAGTAGCTTACAACCACTGATTATTAATTGATTGATTGATTGATTGATTGATTGCTTTCAAAGGCTTCATCAACCGTGTAAAGCTCAGTACGTGTGTTTTTATCATTAGCCCCAGTAGACTATGCATGATTTCATTTTATTTTTTCAATGTAGTTTTTTTAATTGGATTTAAAACTGTAGAAAAACACGTGTCCTTACTGTCAGCGAGCTTGCATCTCCACAAGTCTGACACGATCTTGTTTCTATGGAAATGTTGTTCTTTTGGCCGATAAAACGCATCTATCTTGACAGAGAATGAGGTTTATGGATTTAAAGTCTATATAAAGGTTCTCCTGTTTTTCCTATTATGACTTGGTTTGGTGGGATAAAACCTGTGGTAATTATTTATCATACTTTTACTTCCATTAAGTTGCAGTTTGTTAAGACATTTTGAAAAGTAAATCATTCAAATTAGAGGAAGTAGTGCTTTTATTTATTTTTATTTTGAATTTTTTTCAGCAGATGAGCAAAACAACAGACAGGGTAAATTTTTTATAAATTAATATCGACTGAAAGATGAAAGAAGTGAGGAAAAAGGGGGAGAGAGGGTAAGGAGGGGGGGAGGGATGCCAGAGAGTATAGTTACATAATTTTATAGTTCTGTGGTTTTCACGACTTTAGGATGAGAGGAGAGTTGAACGGTTTGTTGATAGAGGTTGATTTCCTTATGAAAAATTAAGAGTAGTGGTTTCCTTTTTAAAAAATTAGAATAATGAATATGAAATGCTATAGGTTTATAATGTAATGTTGGTAAAGAGTGTTGTAAAAACCAACGAGCATGTCTCGAAAATGAAAATTAAAGTTGGGGGTAGATTTTTGAATGAACCTGACAAGGAAGTAGAGCTGAGTTCTAAAACCCGAATCCCTCTGTGATGTCATCAATGTGCGACATGACACCGAAATCAAAGAAAATGTACACTTAACTGACTTACTTTTGTGACAGTTTAAATGATCATTCAACAAATAAAAGTGTTAGTATGGTCATTATTGTTTGTCAAATCATAACTATTGTGTAATTGATATGGATTTTGTTTATTGTTTACAGTCTGGTTGCTAGGTAGCATTTATGGGATTACCATGTCATATTTTCTGCTCATGTCCAACCAGGAAGTAACATTATAAACTTTACAAAAATGGTCACACTGGGGACAAATAGGCAAAATGTTTAGCAAATCTGAAATATAATTGTCTTCACTACGTTTTGGTGAATTGTGTAGGCTGACCATAGACTTTAACTTTCAATTTCCATGGACTCATGCCTTCCACTTCATCCATCATGCATGACTTTCCACCTAGTTACAAACTGTTGCTTTAACTTATCTGTCCCGCAGCAGATTTGAACCGACACTGACACTAAGCATTCTGCACAACTCAGATTCAATCACACTCCAGCACCTCGGGGACAAAATTGGTCTATTGTGTTACGTTTTGCCAACTTTTACCGCTTCAGGCAATATCTGTGATGCTTGAAAAGAGACACTTGAAGTTCACATTTTCATCCAAAACATATCATAAGTGTTTGTTGACATGACGGCATTCAGAATTTTAGTAGTGAGTGGCATTTTCTCCTGTAAGAGCTCAAAACACTAAAGGTCTACAACTCTGCTAGATATTTAGTTTGCACCTGACATCGAAATAAAGAAAATCAAGTAAACAGTTGTAGAAAATCAGATAAACAACAGGAACTCCGAAGCTACGCTCACATTTATCACTGATACAGACTTTTGGATCTTACACTGTTGAACTGATCCCCCCCCGAGTCCGTGTCGAGGAAAATAAATGTGGCGGAGCAATTTAAGTGTCCTAAAACTCTTGCAAACGAGCGAGCCAAACTCTGCAGAACCGACTTTCAGTTTCCATTTCACCGTTTTAAAAATGTCTTTGAGCGAAACGATAAAAATAATGAGGCCAAAATCAGTCGTGCTGCCCACAATTCTGAGGAAATAAAGGAATACATTGCTTTTTATTGCTCAAAAAGACCCTGAAAAACACAAGCATTCTCCCTTCTTGCCTCATCGCAGAGCTGACCAGTAACTTGGCCTTGTGACGCAATGGAACGTTCTAGGTAAACCATTAAAAAAACAACTCCTCGAGCACCCTCCACTAGAAAGGTTAAGCTGTGCACCTTTAAGAAATTGGTCAATTGTTAAAAGAACGGATAAATACGCCACACAAAAACAACGCCTCAAGAGACACTAATTGACAATTTTAAAGGAAAAAGCTGTTGGTCTGAAGTCATTTGAAACGACATTTAAAGAGAGATATAGATTTACAATTGTATCCGTGGTGTTAATTGTTAAGCGCTGCAGAGACCCAGCGTTTGGGACAGTTTTCTTCCCCCTTTCCCTTCTCGCTAACGTCAATACGGCCTCATTGTCACCAGTGTCAAGATCAATACCCGCTTTCGGCTCGGCTCCTCAAGCCCCACGCTGGCATCGCCGTGAAACAAATTGTTCCTGGCAAATTGTCGTCGGCTCCGAAAAGGTCCCGGGGATCGGCTGAGGACGAGTATTAACTGTCAAGGCGTGATGTGATTTCGGTTCGCTCTGGGCGCTAAACGCACGCGCGGTTGAAGGATGGGAAGAACGTTGATGTTTCATCGGGTCATCGTATGGTATATTTGACAAGAACTGGTTCCTATCATGCTATTTGTATATATATCTGCCATATTTGGTGCTTCCAGTAACAAAAACACCCTACATTTTAACAGTTCATATCTCGATTTCATATTTCTCCTCCAGCACGCCCGCCTCTTTTGCTTTTAGAAGTATTCGAACTGTTTTCCAGTGTCCCATCGAGTCAAGCTGCCTAGGCGCGCTCCACATGCTCTAAACCAGAAACACGTCATGTTGAGCTACCCCACTGTCACGTCCAGGTGTGTAATGCTATTTATCACATTCTCTTACAACAGAAGCATACATTGACCCTCAAAATAGGCCTCTTGTTATTATTAACTTAACACTTTTAGCAGGAGCAGCAGAGATTTGAGCATCAAGTAGGTTACCCCCGTTATGTAACGCTGCAGTGCTAAAGATTCATAATTTTATAGGGAAATTTGCCTCTCAAATTTGGTTACCACATAATATCCATCTGTATTAGGCCATGTACACACGTAAGCGGGTTTTTTTATAAACGCATATCCGCCGCCCTTCGTTTTATAAAAAGTACTGCAAACACATAATCGTTTTAAATATGTCCATCCACACAAACCCGTATCATTGCTATGCCAGACCAATAGTGACAGTGTTAGCCGAAAGGTTAGACCCAATCTACCCAACGAGAGCAAGCCTTTTCTCATTGTCCCTTCCGCAAAACATGAAGCATGATTTCACGAGTGGCATACCTTCGATGTGGAGGAAGAGTTATTTGGTGCAATATAACCGACTGGGAGGCACTCCTTCTGTGCTTCCCAACAAGAAGCTGTAGTTTGGTTTGCCAAATCGAGCAAGAAAAAAGCACTTAGCAGTAAGTAACACACTTCTCAAAGGATCCACGTTGTCCACTGTCGGCACCTTAAAACGCCACACTCAAACACAAAACCGGACATTATGATGTTAAGATACCAAATATAGTGCATACTTGTATAACATTGTATTATATTATCAAATTAAGACAAAAACTTGTATCTCTTTTCGACAGGCTACAGCTCCGTTGACTAAGCTACTTGAGAATCAGACTCAGAAACAGAAAAAGGTTTATTGCCATTGTCAGTGAATAAAAACAAGATTCACAAACTAGGACATTTCTTCGGTGATAGGGTGTAACATGAAACAACAAATATAATAGCAAAAATATATAAATAATAACAACAACAACAACAACAACAACAACAACAATAATAATAATATATATTAATAAGAATAAGCATAATAAGAAAGCAAGATTTTAAAAAATGGGTTCGCTAAATAAGATAAAAATAATATTATACTAAATGCTTTGATTGAATGTATACACACCATTTACAGTTTGATAGATAATCATAACATGCCCCATCTGCGCCAAGGTATTTTTTATGATGTGTTTTATCATCATTCCCCAATCCGACACATTTTACTGCCAATAAAGTACTAAACCATGGTAATAAGTTTCATGCCATATACGATGGAACATTTCAGACAAATCTCCATGGAGACAAGAAGGTGGCAGACCGAATATAACTCCTTATCTGCCATGGGTTTCAAAACGATTAGAAATTAGGCTGTTGCCATAGCGGTTAACAATTTAAAACTAAATACTATGTCTTTTGAACGAGAAAAAGTCTTCAAAAATGTTAGATCAAAAATTAAATCCCATAATATAAAAACAACCTTTTACAGCATGAGAACATAAACTTGACTATTACTATTAAAAAAGGTAGAGCTGAGCAACGTTAAAATCATGTTTTTGTCCCTTTTTTGGTGATTTTTTGTGTGTGTGTGTTTTTTATTTTGTTATTGTTATTGTTTGTTTGTCTCACTAAAAAGCCCCCCCCCAAAAAAAAACCCTAATAATAATAATTTCCGAATCCAGTGGCGGTTGAGTTCAATACCCTAAAACAATTACTTGAAAAGCGTCTGTTTCCCTGAGGCTGGTGAAATAAGCTGGTTGCTGGCCGAGGCTTTATGTTCTGTGACACTCCGCTCCACTCCCCGCCTGCAAACACATCTGTTCACGCGTGCTCTCTCTGTTCTCCTGTAAATGACTGTGAGCTTGTGCAAATGTGCATTGTTTTGTAAGTCTGATGCAGCACAAAGTCATGTGTAAATGAGTTTAACGACTTGGCTAATTAAAATTTGGGATTTTTTTTTTAGATTGATTTAGATAGTTAGTAAAGTACTTTGACATGTTCTCATTTTTATCTGGGAAGATAAAAATCATTACAAAAAGTTTATACGCTGAAAAAACTGACAATATTAAGTGTGATAATGCGTGAATAAGTGCTCGATGCGATTCATTTGTTATCTTATTTTTAGATTGTAAAAAGACCTTAAATAAAGAAAATATAAACAAAGCAACTAAATAAATCTAATAAATCTAATCTGACAAAAGAATTTAAGAGAATATAAATGATTTAAAGGTGCACAACGTACATTCAGTGTGGGAGATGTTAATGCTTCGCCAGTAAAAACCTCTCTACCATGCACTTATTCAATTACAGATGTTTAATGCCATACGATGGAACATTTCAGACAAATCTCTTACAGAAGGTGTCTCCATGCGTCAAACTGTTGCGTTTAACATTAAAACCCATGAATATAAACAACTTTTTACAGTATGTGAACATTAACTTACTAGACCTTTATGAAAAACGTAGAGCTGGGTAACGATAAAAGGTTGGCTAATTCGTTTTTTAACAACATAATGTAAAGTGAAGACCCCAATTTCCAGTAAAAGTGTGAAAAGCCATAAAATAGGAATTATTTTTGTAATAAAACCTAATAGAAAACTAGAAGCAGGCAGATAAAGCAACCAAACCTCGACTAATGACCCCATCTATTTCTGTAACTCATTAGTGCTGAGTCTAGCAAGAAATTATTATTATTATTATTTTCCAACAAATTCCTCCTCATAGTTTACAACATGACAAATCGAGCCAAATGCAGCAAATTCCACGCCGTGGCCTGATCCATGAAAGTGTCGCAGGGGGTAAATGAAGCGTTCCACAGCAGACAATAGCATTACATTTTGTATTTGAAAACCATCCAGAAGAAAACAAATGGCCCCATGAGATGTGTTGAGTGAAGAGAGTGAGAAAAGATGAACGAAATTCAAAACTAATTTGTAGCAAAATAGAAAGTGCAGCCATGCTGTGATGGATTACTGGTGTAACTATAGTAAATTCATCAATAGTGCAGTGATTTTCAGAGCCATGTGTCTTGAATGTAGAAGAACTCAAATAAAACTTTGAGAGGATAAAAGAGAAAACAAAACAATTAGAATGTGGTTAAAAGCTCTTAAAAGTTGATTTTGTATGATAGCTAGAATCAGAAAAAGGTTTATTGCCATTGCCAATGTACAGAATTCACAAACATAGGAACTTGCTTTGGAGATTCAGTGCATCATAAAACAATGAAGATAACACATATGAAATCAAAAGAAACAATTTAAATCTACTTATAGGATGAAAATAAAAATAGGCTTACTATGTGACACAGTTTTTGCAGTAAAATTTACAGTTGTAGTGCAGAAAGTGAACAGTGCAGTGAGTGATTTTACATTAATTAAAGCGTTTAAGAAGTGTTCATGAGTCTAACGGCAGAGGGAAAGAAAACTGTTCTTACGGCGGGAGGTTCTGGTCCGGATGGACCGTAGCCTCCTGTCTGAGGGAGTGTTCAAATAGACCAGGGTGAGAAGGGTCAGCTGTGATCCGACCGGCTCGTCCCAGAGCCCTGGAGACGGCAGGTCCAGCAGAGATGGAAATCTGCATCACCTTCTCAGCAGAACGCACAATGCGCCTGAAGTCCTGGCTGTGGCTCCAGCGTACCACACGGTGATGGAGGAGGTGAGGATGGACTCAATGATGGCGTGTAAAACTGCACCATCATCTGCACTGGCAACTTGGCTTCTCAGTACAGCAGAGAAGTACATCCTGCTGAGCTGATGGTGGCTACCACTTGAGGTCCTGGATGATGGTTGTGCAGAGGAAGCGGAAGGAGTTCACGGTGGTGAAGAGGGTGGGGGTCTGTGACTTTCCTGAAGTCCACGATCATCTCCACTGTCTTCTGGGCATTGAACTCCAAGTTGTTACCGCTGCACCAGGACACCGGCCGGTCCACCTCCCTCCTGTAAACAGACTCATCCCGTCCGAGATGAGCCCGATGAGGGTGGTGGCGTCCGCAAACTTGATCAATTTTACAAAGTCTTGCCTGGAGGTGCAGCAGTTTGTGTACAGGGAAAGACAGTGGAGAAAGTACCCAGCCCTTTGGAGCTCCTGTGCTGATAGTCCGAGTGTCTGAGACATTCTTCCCCAGCCGCCGCACTGCCTCGATCCGTCAGGAAGTCAGTGATCCACCTGCAGGTGGAGTCGGGCACGTTGAGCTGGGAGAGCTTTTCCTGGAGCAGAGCAGGGAGGATAGGTTGTATGCAGAGCTGAAGTCCACAAACAGGATCCTGGCGTAGGTTCCCGGGGAGTCCAGATGCTGTAGGATGAAGTGGAGTGCCAGGTTGATGCGAACTGAAGGGGGTCCCAGGGAGGAGGTGAAGGACTTGAGGTGGGCAAGACCAGGCGGTTCAATAACTTTATGACTACAGACGTCAGTGCCACTGGCCTGTAGTCATTAAGTCCAGTGATCCGGGGCTTCTTGGGCAGGACAATGATGGATGACTTGAAGCAGGCTGGGACGTGGCATGACCCCAGGGAGGTGTCTGAAAGGATATGTCTCCTTTAATGAACATACACGATATACAATGCTCCACGCGATCGTAGGTGTTTGAACTAGAGCCTCTGCTGCCCTCTGTGGCTCCTGGTTTCCCAGCGTGCTTTGCTTCTGAGATTTGTTGAGATCAGACATTCTCAAGATGGGATGGCCTAATTTCTGGTTTATACGTGGTTTAGTCCTAGTTTAGTCCTGGTTTAGTCTGTGTTAGCCTGATGGTTACTCTTAGACCTGGTTTATGCCTAGTTTAGTCCTGGTTTAGTCTGGTTTAGACTGATGGTTAAACTTAAACCGGGTTTAGTCCTAGTTTAGTCCTAGTTTAGTCCTAGTTTAGTCCTAGTTTAGTCCTGGTTTAGACCTGGTTTAGCCTTACGGTTTTGCTTAGACCGGTTTTAGTCTTGGTTTAGTCCTGGTTTAGACCTGGTGTAGTCTGATGGTTCCTGGCTTAGACCTGGTTTGGACCTGGTTTGGACCTGGTTTAGTCCTGCGTTTAGACTGATGGTTAAACTTAGACCGGGTTTAGTCCTAGTTTAGTCCTAGTTTAGTCCTAGTTTAGTCCTGGTCCTGGTTTAGACCTGGTTTAGCCTTACGGTTTTGCTTAGACCGGTTTTATCTTAGTTTAGTCCTGTTTAGTCTGGTTTTAGTCTGGTGTAGTCTGATGGTTACGCTTAGACCTGTTTAGACCTGGTTTAGACCTGGATAGTTGGACGCTTAAAATGGTTTAGTCCTGGTTTAGTCCTGGTTTAGTCTGGTTTAGCCTGATGGTTACACTTAGACCTGGTTTAGTCCTAGTTTAGTCCTGGATTAGTCTACTTTAGTCCTGATGGTTACGCTTAGACCTGGTTTAGATCCTAGTTTAGTCCTGGTTTAGTCCTGGTTTAGTCCTGATGCTTAGACCTGGTTTAGACCTGGTTTGGACCTAGTTTAGTCCTGGCTTAGACCTGGTTTAGACCTGGTTTGGTTACCTGGCTTAGACCTGGTTTAGTCCTAATACTGTCAAAGATGAAAAGCGAAGATGTTTGCTCTTTAAAAAGCATACTGGTACACATTAAATATTAAGTCGTTTCTTTTCCATAATATCAAATACAGGTAGTTGGTCACGCACATTCAGTCAAATCTACTTAATTTTTATGCCGCAATTTGTACACAGCATTCAGATATTGACCCATAACACAATTCCATATAACTAACCACTCTGCCACTGCGCACACCCCTTCACAGTAAAACATAAATTATAATCACAAAACAGCCTTAAGCAACCTTCTCTGATTGCCTTTTCACATTTTCCGGGATGCAGAGGCCACACTTGTCTCTGTGCGTTTGTCAGCGTCACGACAACACTTGTGAACTGTAAGTAACTGCTCCATTTTCTTAAACCGTTTCTTTTTATCCAACAATCTTTGCAATTTTCTTCTTGCCAAATTGATGTCATGATTTTCGGCAGTCAGTAAGTACGTTCATTTTTATGTTTTGTACACACACACACACACACACCTGCAATTAGGTGAAAAAAAAAAGGGTTTATTGAGGCCATTAAAGCTGCAGTCGACCAAAGTCATGTCCGACCAGAGGATCAAAAAGCACACTGCAAAAGCTTCTTTGATCTGACCAAATCTGACCTAAAGTGCACTTAAAAGACTGCTAGAAGTTCATGCAAAAACAGTTATTTATGCAGAAAAGTATTTGCAAATGGTGAGAAAAGTCTGATTAAAACGAATGATTCCCCGACTCACACCATACGTTCTCCTTTCTGACCTTGTCCTAGAGAAATCCTTGTAATCAAAACTAAAAACATAATTTGTCAACAAATACATTTTGGTTAAGACCTCATTGATCGGTTAATCCACCAAACGTCTAAAAGCTGACAGTGTATAAATGTGTACGCTGCATTGGCCCTTTACTTTACATCTACATTAGAACTAAACAATACATTTTACAGCTAAGCAGACGTGCATACGACACATCCTCAATTTTGTTACTTAACTAAATGTACAGATAAAGGAGCTAAAAATACTCAAGTAAAAGTATAACATTATAAAATCTAGTAGTACTCCTTTAAAAATAAATTGGTGTAATCCGTCATTCTTCCAGGAGAGTTCCATTGTAGAAATCTGAACACTGTTTTACAAAAACAAGACGTTTCGACTCTCATCCAAGAGTCTGTTGATCTAGTCTGAGAACTCAAATATTTATCCTACTCTGAGTAAGCCCTGCCCACTGGGTGGATCCTTATGATAATAGCCTATTTACAGTTTCACTTGAAAGAGAGTTGAAACGTGCTCTTGTCTGTTTTTGTTGATCAAGCACTACGCTCTCTCTAAGAACAGAACGGAATAGTCGAATCTCAACTTCTCTGAACAAGAAGCCCCAGATACAACAGTAACAGATAAAACTGGTCCAGGGCATGTATTCAACATGTTTTTCTGCTTCAATCTACTGCATATAATCTATTTTTCCATTCAAAACAAACAGTAAAGTCTCGATAAGCAGCACAAGAACCGCACATGAGCAGGTTACTTTGCCGTTACTCATCACTTATGCATTCCAAACATGCAAAAACATGCATTCCACTTTGATTAAAAGGGTTAGCAATGATTTACACTGATGTAAATGAATGATTTGGGTGAACTTTGTCCTGAACATAAATTCTAAGAGATAACAAAGCCTTAAAGCAGCCCAGTGGAGGACGCAAGCACTTGAATCCTCCTGCGTTTGTGGATTTTAAATGGAAAACGGAGGAGTTGACAACCATTTCATGTGAGTATTAAATTCCACTTGACTGATGCTTTTCACACAACAATATTGGCACCGTTAATTAAATTAGCGGTGATTTAAGTGTCTTTGTGTTGCTTTGGACATTTCCTGATCACTACTTCATGGAATATTCAAATTTTTCCCATTACATTTTGAGTTATAGGGTCAGTATTAGAATATTTCTTACTGTATTTGTCATTTTTCACTCTTGATACCGGTTTCGATGCACAGTCCTTATAAAAGCACTCTTTTTAGGACAATATAATGTAATTTACAACACAAAACAACAGTCAGTTCTTTGATCTTCACATGTGATCTTACGTTAGTTTTGATAAAGATCCAGACCAGACTAAAACAGTTAAGGAAATGTGATGATTTTATTTATTTATATGTATTGCTCTAATGTGCTAATGTTCATCTTGTGTGAGAAAGATGAAGAAAAAGCCCTGTTATCAATAGGGTTCAGCTTATAATTTAAATTCAAACAACATTGACAATTCTTAATAGCAGCGTTTTTATTCTACCAATGGGAAGAGCTTCGTGTATATTTTTTGTTGTACTGATTCACTCCAAAGCATGAAGTTCAGTTCTTAATCTGCTCATCTTTTGTGCCAGCGTAAGTGGAAGCCAGTGCACATTAATGCCCTTGAGTTCTACGCCTGGTTTATATGGTCTGGATGTCGTCACAGATGGATGAACGCAGCGTTGACGAGGCTATAGGGAAACATGGGCACACGCGACGAAGAGACGAAGAGGAGGAGGAAGACAGGAATAAGCCAACCTACTGTGTCACTGATGTTCCACCCTGGTACCTGTGCTTGTTTCTAGCTCTTCAGGTAAGTTGTCACTGTGTACAGCTTTTCCATTCCTTCCAACGTGAGCCACTGAGCCGAATGTGAACGATTCAAACTTTGGTGTTGTGCCCTCGGACACAACTTCATCCATCTCGTCTGTGTGAATGTGTTTGATTGTGCTGGTTGAAGCGAACAAAAGCTCTTGGGTTTCAGTCATGCGACATATTTGTTGTCACCACCATCTTGAAAATGTCACACATGCTGTTGCCTCTCCTCTGTTAGATAGTCATGAAAAACAGAGCATGAAACTGAAAATGAAAAGGGTTGATACTTCAAGAAGACAGAAGTTTTGGTCATTGATCCTTATCTACAGTGGCGAGTCACAGACACTTAAAAGCAGCAATAATTAGTCACAACAAACTTTTGTGGACATTTCCATCTGCTCTTCCTCGTCCACAAGCCCTCTGCACCGGACAAGCACTCAAAGCTTTCAAGAGAATGGACTTTGTGTCTGATCTTAAGATGTAACACCTGGACAGTTGGAAATTAGGCTCGTTAAAACTATCTGCAAGTAGGCTAATGTTCATTAGCATAGCTGTGCAATAATATCAGGAATCAGGATATATTTATTGCCATTGTCAGTGATAAAAATTCACAACATAGGAACGTGAGACAGATGAGACAGAAGAGACATGCAAAAAAGCATCAGCCACCCAGGCAGCCAAATGACGGCTCCTGCTGGGCTGAAACAAACAGCTCAGCCTCAGTCTGGAGTGATTTCTCTAAGTCCACTGGTCCCTCCTGACCACAGTCATACATTTCTGGATAAAAGGGGTCTTTAGGGATGTTACGGAAGAGGAAACCTTTGTTTTGAGACTTTTTGTTGTCACAGCCCATAGTGAGCATGAAGCTTATGTCCTCAAGATGGCAGCAGCTGCAAATGGCAAAAGAATTACAGTTATTATTTAAGTTTGATTTATATATTATTATCACATCGCTCCAATTCTTATATACTACCACTACTATTACTCCTACTGTAGAGTATATTTTAGCAGTTTGCCGCAAAATATTTATTTTTATTTTTTTATATCGACATTTTCAACTTGTTTAAATGTATTCAGTTTGGGCCAGTGTTTTAAAAAATTGTTTGACCCGTGTCATAAAACTATCTACCAGAGGATTGAGAAACGCTGAGTTTAACTGAAAGCCGCAGTACGGAACACATCTGCTTGTCTCCGAGATGAATTACGGACCCCCTCAAAAAGAGAGCCTTCTCTTTTCGAGGGGGTCCATAATTCATCTCAAGAAGCAATCTGAAATAACTAAATCAAATAGAATAAAAATGTATAATTGCTTCACTTGTAATTTTCCAGAGTAGGCATTAAACTGATCATCTCCATGGAGATAAACAGGTCCTGCACCAGGCCAATTTGGTTTTAGTCAAGCAGAAAGTATATTTTCTATTTTAACCATGATAAATTAAACACGTACAGTTTGTTTATGTGGTTAAACTGGGTAAACCCTTAAAACGTACAGCCAATGTCATTTTAGTCATGGTTTTAGTCATTATATATAACTTTTTATTTTGTTTTTATTCATTTTATTCAGCCAAAATATGACACTGACAAAAATGTATGACCAAAACAGTGTAAGAATGCATGTATTTCAGGATATTTTTAAGCAATATAACACCTGTAAATCAATTGATGCAAGACAAAAATACGTTAAATACGGAAACAACATCTACATGGAGAAACACAGGTGGCAGATCTCACACTAGAAGTTACATAGTGCACCTTTACTTTTTCAAATAAATCTCTCTTCACTGGGAGATAATGAGCATGAAAACAAAAATTAAACAAGTGAGATAACGTGTAGACATGGTTAATAACAAAAATCAAAGCTGTTTCCTGTTTATGTCCTGTTTATTTCCTGTTGGTGTCTGCTCAGCATTACCTGACGGCGTTCGGAGCCATCATCTCGATCCCGCTCATCCTGTCTGAGGGTCTGTGTCTGCAAAACGACAGCCTGACGCAGGGACGCCTCATCAACACCATCTTCTTTGTGTCGGGGCTGTGCACTCTGCTGCAGGTCACGCTGGGGGTCAGGTCTGTCACTGACTCACTGCACGCGCTGTTTTTAGACGCTGCAGGAGTCGTCCTTTGCACTGGTTATTCAAACTCGCACCACGACAACACTCACGCGTTCATCTATCCACATAAAAAAAATGAAATGATGACCTTATTGATATATGTTATGTATCCTTTCTCCATTTGATTATTTTATGTTGATTCAAAGCGAATAATGTAGATTTTAAAGTGAGCTATATACATTAATTTGACATAAAATATTTGTATGGAAAAAAGGTCAAATCATCTATTTCCATTATTTAATTTCTTTATTATATACTGTTTATATTATATAACTTATATTCTGTTCAAGTCAAGCCAAATCTTAATACAAATTAGTTTTACTCTTGCCTTCTAAAACATATATTCATTATTACATTCAGAACAATATTGTATGGTATTATATAAAAAATGTCTAAAAATTACAATCTTGACTCTGATTATTTAAGGTGCACCCTCCTCCAATATCACACAAAATCAGGCAAGACTTTAGACTTTTAACAGCGCCTACAGTACAGTAGGATGGTTCTTGTAATTTACAAAATACATTGAATTAAATGAAACATAATCATTGTTAATCATTATTTGAATAGTTTTTGTCAAGGCGACAGACAACAATGAAAAAAATTATAACAAATAGGTTCAGTTCAAATAGGGACAAATTTGAACTGAACAAATGTCTTGATTCAGGTCACAATATAATCTTAAAACCAAATACAAATAATAATTGTGATCATTTGAGAAGCATAATTGAATGTAAAGGTTTTATTTTTCATCATTCAGAAAATTGGATTTCACAAAACTGGTGGCCACTCATCTAAGTTGCTTCTTCAGTTCCTCTTTGGATGAGTGGCAAAATTTATTCATATTTAAAATGTTTGTTAAAAAAATTCAACTGGACAACTGAGGCTCTGCACAGACAAACTTTAAAAATGGTAACTGTTTAGAGGGGGGGGGGGAATAAGTATTTCATTATGGTTTGGTTATAATGTCAATAATTGTGAACAATCGCAACATTTAAATTTGATCTTGCTATCCAAAAACAACCTCTTTTTTGTGTTGTTTATCACAGACTGCCCATCCTGCAGGGGGGCACCTTCTCCTTAGTGACCCCCGCCATGGCCCTGCTGTCGCTGCCCGAGTTTGAATGCCCGGCTTGGACCCAGAACGCCAGCCTCTTGAACACTTCCTCTCCTGTTTTCATTGAGGTTTGGCAGAGTCGCATGCAGACCGTAAGTTTCCTGTCGCTCATAACGACAGATAAGGATGTTATTCTCAGCATTTTATCTTTATGAGAAGAAGACAGCTTTTTTTTAATCCATCAAGGTAAACAAAAACTTGACTCAACAAATAAAAAGTAGTAAGAATGAATCTTCTAGCACAGAGTGAGTGAAGCTCATATCATATTGTTTAGTTAATAAATAAAAAATAAAATGTGTCATATATATATATATAAAAGATATCGTAAACAGTCGTGATGGTCATTTCATTAAAGGTGCACTATGTAACATTTCTGATGGATATTTTGTTACTTTGCCTGGAATGTGAAATGAAAAGTCGACTGAACAGCGTTTTTAAAATCAACTTCCGACTTCCATTTTAAAGTCATTAATCTATCTATACCTTGGATAATGTATTATTACAGTGAGCAGGCTCGCCTCTCTGCAGATCTGACCTGTAACTTGGCCTAAGGGCGCACCAGCGTGTCTCCTAACCCTAACCCTTTCCCCCTTGTCCTGCAGATGTTTTGAAGTCAATGTGCTGTTAAATTTGGCTATATTCTTACTCATTTAATTAATTAATGTACTGTTCTTTAAGAAACACATAAATATGACATAAACATGACAGTGCCCTCCGCAGGCTATCTCACGTCATTGGATAACAGTTTAGTTTTGCCTCCATTTTCTTTCTTTGCTTCTCTTCTCTCTCGCTCTTACCCTACTCCCCCCTCTCTCCCTGTTCGCCCTCCCCCCGTCTCTCCCTTCTTCTGCTTTCTCATCCTTTCTCATCCTTTCTTGCTCTCACTCTCTCCCTTTCCTTCAACGTCTTGGCTCTCTCTATCTCTCTTTCCCTTTTTCTCTTTCTCTCTCTCTTTTTCTCTGTTTCTCCTTCTTGCTTCCCTCTCTCCTCTTTCTCGTCTCTTCCAACTCTCCCCCCTCCCCCCTCTCTCCCTCCCTCAGCTGCAGGGCTCCATCATGGTGGCCTCGGTGCTGCAGATCGTGGTGGGTTTCTCTGGTCTGATTGGTTTCCTCATGAGGTTCATCGGACCTTTGACCATCGCGCCCACCGTGTCTCTGATCGGCCTCTCGCTCTACGACTCTGCTGGAGACAGAGCAGGAAGCCACTGGGGGATCGCGGCACTGTATGTAGCATTCACTAAAGGTGCACCTTTACTAACCCTAACCCTAACCATTATTTACCATGAGCTCACTGGTAGCTCTCATCACATCACACTGCTAACTGTGTTAGCATCAATCTAATTCTATCTGGGGGTTTCATTAGGTCAGTCTAAAATGAATAAATAATATAAGATGAGGCAATGAACAGTGAATTGTCGTGGATGTTTCTTTGCAAAACAGGAGAAAACATCCTCAGAGGACAATTGTGTGTTTATAAAGGGATTTGTTTGTGTCTCAATGCTAATGCAAATTCTACAGTTGAGGCATAAACATAAAAAAACAATTAAAGTAAAAAGAATCTTCACATAAAAGCAACCAGTCTTTACTTTAAAATGCAATTGGTTGTTTAGTTTATATTTCATATTTTTTTAATCACCAACATTCTTTCATTAAAAAAATGCTCCTCAACATTTCACCCGAGGCAGGATTATGAAGAACACAAGTGATAAAATGTGTTTATTTTTATTTTTGTTTGCTTATATTTTGCCCATGGGGCTGTAGTTTCGCTCAAATTAACTTGGACACTCCAACTCCTTTTACAACGGTTACTTTCCGCAGCAAACTGACTCAAAAACATCTTATTTAAGGAGAGAAAGGTAAAAGTTCAACCGTGTGTGATCATAAAGTCAGTGATAAATGCAGCATCAGTGTTCTTGTCGTTTATCTGATTTTCTACAACTGTTTACTTCATTTTCTTTGTTTGTGTGCTTGATATAAACTTAATATTTTGCTCAGTTTTACACTTATCTATTTATACTTGTAGTCTTATGACTGAGAATCTCATTATTACTCACTGACTCTCATGCGTTACTGTTAAATCTCAGAATGATGTCGCCCTGATAACCTCTATTTGCATGTATTTCCTCCACCACAAAAGTAACGTTCATTAAAATGCTACGTGAACGAGTCCAAGGGGTTTCAGTGACTTACAATGAAAGTTAACCGAGTCCAAATTCCAAAGAAACATTGCGTAAAATAAAAAAATAAGACGTTTTATAATGAAAATGTTTCACAGTGCTGCTTTAGTGTAATGCAACAATAGGATTTTACTGTATGTCAACATTACAAAAAAGACCTTTCAAGTAGCACTTTTAAAACAAAGTCAAGTTAACTACGTTCTAAATTAAGACAGACCCCGCTCTAGTTCTGCGCGGCGACAGACTCCATTAATGAAAAGACAAATTGTGAAATGTATTCTGACAGCAGCTTGTGGCTAAATGGGTCTTTGGTCCAACTGTTGTCGTTTTGAGTCGTGAAGTGAACTGACAGTGTTTGCACAAGTCGTCCCAGTTCAGACGTGGACTGAGGGTTTTAATACTTTAATACACACTTGTGTTTTAGAAGACATGTGTGCAGTAATTAAAACTAGTAAATTGTCTTACAGCATTAATGTGCAACGTTACTATTTAACTAAGAAATGGTCAATAAAGCTTAAATTTAAACAACCAACATGTACTACAGTATAATATGTCTTGTTTATTCATTGATCTATGGCTCAAAAACTATAGTAAGTAGTGACAGAATATCTTGAGTAAACTTGTTGTCATTATGTAGTAAATATAGATGTGGTACTGTGTTAATGTACTGCAGATGACCTCATGACCTCAATCAATCAATCAATCCAAAAATAAAAAAAATAAGGCGTGCTGTCAATCCAAAATATCGATGTTTCAAAATATCAAGTCACAGTGTCTTTTTCGTGCCAACTACAGGCCGCTGAACAGTACTGCGGGAAGCTTGGTTCTTCTTCTCCCGCCCTTTTAATTTTGTGTAGCCGTGTTCAGAGGCCCTTTCATGTTCAGCTCTCTAACATGAGCTTTTAGAAGCAGAGCGGACTGCAGCTTCTTTTAGAGGTCTGCATATGCGCTCTGAGGACAAATTCAATCCACGCTGAATAAACCAGTGTGGGAAATCGAGGATGTTTGTAGGTTTTTCCCTTACTGCGCATGTGCAGAGGCGAAGTGAAGCAACAGCAGCACCAAGTTTCAACAAACGGACTTGAAAACTACTCCACAAGTCTGTGTTTGTAGCTCAGGATCTGTTCACGTTTATATTGATGAGACGTTGGTTAGAAATAGATGCAGTATTTTAATAACATAGAGCACATTTTTTTGTAATTAAATGAGTGGTGAAGTGAGAACATTTACTCCGTTCAGCAGTTTAAACGGGTATGGAATTCAGTGGGATAGGTATCTGCCCTTCACGCAGGAGACTGGGATTAGAAACGCACCCTTGCATGTAAGTGTTTTTTCACTTTTAACGTGCAAATGTTACCCATTAAATATTGATGAACACCCAAAACCTGCCCATCCATGAAAGTCACTGCATGCTACTGAATTACAGCATGACCCAAAATGCATAGTTTATGTCAATTGCCATGCTGATTCTCTGAGTTCCTTAGATTTTTTCTCTTAATATATATATGGAAAAGGTACAAACTGTCTTGCCCATGGACGCAGCAGCGATGAAGACCTCTGAACTAATTTAACTGACTGAACTGATTCCTCTGTGCTAATATTCCACCTTTCAATTATGGATCGTATGTTTACACAGAACGACAGTGCTGATCGTCGTCTTCTCTCAGTATCTGTGTCGGGTTCCTCTTCCCATCCCAACCATCAGCAGAACCAGGAAACTTCACTCCTCCAAGTTCTACATTTTCCAGACCATGCCAGTACATATCACACTGCAACAATATATACATAGTATTGACATACTTTTAAATGTCCGAATATTAAACTTGATTTGTGTTCAAGATAATATATTTATGATTGATTTCAATACAGCTTTTAACCATCCTCAAGGTAAACTGTTTTTGCGTATTAAATGTTCCGACTCCACTGATGGATGCTTTAAACGAGGACAGGAAAAAAATAGAAATAGTAAAATCTGTAAGTTATAATAAGTATTCAGCTTCCTGCTTTTTGTAACTTTTTGAGGAAATTTTCCCAGTCAAAAGGCATAATATTTAGGTTTTGATTTGAAATGCAAAAGTACATACATTTTTGGTGACTTATAAAACCTTTCGGTGACTGAAGGTATTTTGGTATATTTTTGTCGAATAATAAAACCTAAACATAAACAAATGAAAGGAACAGACCAGTGCAGACCAGATCCACGTTCTACTTTTCCAAATCAAAACCATACTCAATGTCCAAAACACCCTTCTGAACAACAAACAATGCAAATCAATTTATCATAGTAAAATATACTTTCTACCTGACTAAAACTATTATGGGTTTAGACAACTAACCTTTTCATATATACATTTTTTTCTCCATAAAAAAATAAATAAAATAAAAATAAAATAAAATAATAATCCATCCATCTTCTTCCGCTTTATCAGGGGCTGGGTCGCGGGGGCAGCAGTCTAAGCAGGGACTCCCAGACTTCCTTATCCCCAGACACTTCCTCCAACTCCTCCGGGAGGATCCTGAGGCGCTCCCAGGCCAGCCGAGAGACATAGTCCCTCCAGCGTGTCCTGGGACGTCCCTAGGGAGGCGCCCAGGAGGCATCCGGAACAGATACCCAGGTTTGATGGAGCCATCAGGACAACATCATCTGCAAACAGCAGAAATGAGATCCTGTGTTCCCCAAACCGGACCCCCTCCGACCCCTGACTGCACATAGAAATTCTGTCCATAAAAACAATGAACAGAACCGGTGACAAAGGGCAGCCCTGGCGGAGTCCAACACGCACTGGGAACAGGTCTGACTTACTGCCGGCAATGCGAACACAGCTCCTGCATACAGGACCGGACAGCCTGAGCAAAGGCCCGGACCTCGTACTCCCGCAGAACCCCCCAAAGGGCACCCCCGTGGGACGCGGTCGAAAGCCTTCTCCAGATCCACAAAGCACAATGTGCCTGGTTGGCAAACTCCCATGAATCCTGAGCACCCGATGGAGAGTATAAGCTGGTCCAGTGTTCCACGACCAGGACGAAAACACTCTGCTCCTCCTGATCGAGGTTCGACTATCGGTCGGATCTCCTCTCCAGTACCTGGAATAGCCTTACCAGGGAGGCTGAGGAGTGTGATCCCTCTATAGTTGGAGCACACCCTCCGGTCCCCCTTCTTGAACAGAGGGACCACCACCCCGGTCTGCCAGTCCAGAGGCACCGACCCCGACAGTAAAATAATAATAATAATAATAATAATAATAAAGGCACAGTGACATAAAAAGTCCAACACATAAGTCCCATTTAGTCCAAAGTTCCTGAAAGTTGTCTATTTTCAAATGAAGTACAACATTTTCAACAAAAACCAGGAGAAAACTACAATAATTAACTACAGCATGACTTGAAACTATAAACAATTTTAGTCAAAAAACTCAAACTAAAAAGAATATTTCTTGCCAAAATGAACACTGACTCAAGCAACATTACAACTAGCACTGCATTTGCACTTGTTCTCACAGCACAATAAAATCAGGGCTAACATAACCCAGAACTCAACCTGGACTAAACCAGGACTAGGACCAAACCAAGTATACATCAGGACTTAACCAGGATCAAACTAGAACCAAACCAGGATGAGTGTGATACTGTATTCATGAGTTTCAGCTTTCGTTACGTCTTCCCGTTCAAAACATGTCATATTTAGTTTTAATTGGTTTCTCGCACCGTATTGGCTGAGTTCGGTGTTTCTAATGACAGATGTTGACAGATTCTTCTGGGCATTTCCATCTCGTGGTTGGTGTGTTACCTGCTCACCATCTACGACGTCCTGCCCTCGGACCCAGACAAATACGGATACTTGGCCCGCACTGACGTCAAGGGCGACGTTTTAGGGGGAGCGGCCTGGTTCAACTTACCGTATCCAGGTCAGTACCATCAGAGTAGATATTTACAAAGCAGACGACGCCTTCAATCAGGGGGTAAAAACATTTCAAATGAGATTAGAACCATTTGCACCCTATAGACCTGAGCCCAGTTGTTCTTTTCTACAATATCAATTAAATGTATTGTTTATTTTTGTTTTACTTCATTACATTTTGAACCCAGAGAAATAGTTTTTACAAATAATAGCATACATGCCTCTTTATGTTGCACTATAACCCACAAAGCAAGTCAGTTTTCAATTGTGTTCAATAAAACTTTTCTTGTTCTGATTCTAACCATCTGTTGTTATCTATTGTTGATATTCTAATTTTGACATTATTCTGTGTATTTATACCTGTTGTACATACAAATCATAGTTTTACACCAATCGAGTTGGTATTTATAGAGAAAACTTTGAAAAATCTGTAGAAAATGACAGGAAGTGACATCACTCTTGGGATACTCTTTCCAGTCAAAGTTTATGCATAATTTACACAAAGAAACAACTTTTTTGACTCTCTAAACATTAATTCAACAAAATAAAGTTGCTCTCATATATTTTTCTTTGTCAAATTAAACAAAATGTGACATTAGATGAGTTTTTGCCCCGTGCTTGCTGGGTAATTTCCTAGTGTGATGTCATTGATCACAAACAGGAAGTGAAATTATAAACCTAAAAATATTAGCTATTCTGTGATACAATCTTTATAATTTTTGCAAAATTCTAAATATATTTATCTTAACTGCATTTTAGTTCAATGAGTCGTCCGACCTGTCAGAGGCACTTTAATTCAAAAATGAATTTATTTGACCAGAATATTTTCTCCTGCTTGAAGATTATCCTAATTAGTTTGATTATTTATCCATAAAGTTCAGTTTGAAATATCTGAGAGTAGTTTTCATTTTAAAATCCCATGTCTTACTTTTCTGCTCCTCTGGCTGATTATCTGTGTGAAACTAAGAAATCATCTCTCGCCAATCAGAAATAGTTCTAATCAAATCAATCAGAACAATAGATATTGCAGATACAGGCATTTATGGAATTCTGTTTCTGGTTGATGAATCTGCAAACTCCAAATGGATCTCACACCGATTAAAAGCAGAGCTCGGGCGTGATCAATCAATCAACCTTCATTTATAGAGCCCTTTACAACACTCAAAGTGACCAAAGTGCTTCACTTTAAAAATCAAGGTAATGCGAAACATAAAACTAACAAACTGTACAAAATAAAGTGTCACTACATTACAGAGTGTTAAAAGCCTAAAAGTCTGAATACATAAGTTTTAAGCCTAGATTTAAGAAAAAGGTTTTAGTTTTCCCAGCCAACTTTTAAAGGTGTCCAAAGTCATGCTTAAAACCACTTCAGTTTGTTCCTTTCTCTGACAGTTTTTGTATCGGATTGTGGTTTTAAGGTCCGATAATTGTCCGGATGATCAGATCTGGTTCTGCTATGAGCTGGAGCAAGTTCATTGGTCATTTTATTTTGGATCACAGTCAGATAATATCGTAAATAAATTAATGCAAAATTTCGACTTCTTCTATACAACTCCTCATCCTTTCCAAGTGGCCCACGTGTACGGCTGATTGACCCTCACTTCCCTCAGGTCAGTGGGGCTTGCCGACCGTCAGCCTGGCCGGGGTCTTTGGGATTCTGGCTGGGATCGTGTGCTCGATGGCGGAGTCTGTGGGCGACTACCATTCGTGTGCCCGACTGTCCGGTGCTCCCCCGCCCCCAAAACATGCCATCAACCGGGGCATCGGCGTCGAGGGGCTGGGGTCCCTGCTGGCCGGAGCCTTCGGGACCGGGAACGGGACCACGTCATTTAGTGAGAACATCGCGGCTTTGGGAATCACTAAGGTAAAGAATATGGTTTGGAGACTGGACGATTTCCTGTACAGTACAAGCGTTATTTTATCCATAATTTTCTACATGAATTAAAATACAGGGCTGCAATAATTAAACCAATAAATCGCAACTAATCAATTATTGAAATAATTGTAAACTCATTTAGTAATCGAATAATCTTAAACTGGTTTACACACAGGTTCCAAAACATGAGCTGAGAAAATAAGTTTAATGACGCAAATTAAGTTGCAATTGTACAAAAATTATGAGAAAAATGTCAACATTTAGTGTATTTGATTAAAACACTCTTTTGTCCATAAATGTGCTCCACCAGGATCCTCAAACGGCTTCACTTCAGCTTCATCTGGCATATAGTATTTTCATCACGAGACTTTTGCATTTTAAACTAATAATCGATGAATCGAAAGAATAACGCTAGACTAATCGATGAGCAAAATGCCTTTGAGTCTGAATTGCTGAACTGAAAGATGTCTTTGTTTGTTTATTTGGATTAACAATGGCTATTCTGTTTTTCATCAAATTAGTACTTTGACCTAAATTTACAGCATTTAAACAAAAAATGCAGGATCAAGCAGACCAGGCATTGACTTTGTCTAATGAAAGCACAAAATATGCAATATTTAAAGTTTTATATCATAAATTACAATCTGATGTTCTGAAAATGGATTAGGATTAGCCTAATGTGTGGTGTGTTTTGTTCTGTTCCCTCAAATATTGATATACCTTCTTCAAAAAATTATATCAATATCTGATCTATAGTCAATTTTGTTCAGCTTCTTAACTTTACAACCAATAACAGATAGTATAGTTTGGATCAGTTAGTGACATCACAAGAATAACTCGTTTCTTCAACATAAGAAAGAGGTTCTGAAAAAGATCATGATCGTTCTAAAACTATTCTAGCTTTGTATTAGTATGACATTTTTTTGAGAATCTAATTAGAATACCAGTTTTAGTATTGATTAATATCTTGGTAGCCAGGCTCATCAGTGTCTTACTTGTACGTGATTGCAAACAGGTGGGCAGCCGAACGGTGATCCTCGTGAGTGGATTTGTCATGGTTTTAATGGGAATTCTGGGAAAGATCGGCGCCATCTTCACGACCATCCCCGCGCCTGTGATCGGAGGCATGTTCTTAATCATGTTCGGAGTCATAACGGCCGCTGGCATTTCTAATCTGCAGGTAATCGACCGCATAAACCACAATAAAACATTCAGCTGTAGATTTAACATTTAACAGCACAACCCTTTTTACATTTTCAGACGACCGACATGAACTCCTCCAGAAATATATTCATTTTCGGATTTTCAATGTTCTCCGCACTTACTATTCCGAACTGGATACTGAAGAACCCAAACTCCATAGATACAGGTAGGAATTTATTTTATTCAACATATTGTATTAAGATTTACAACCACGGTTTAAGGATTTATCAAAAATTGCCAACCACAAATTTTGGTGATATTTAATGTCATAACTTCATTTCTCATCACACCTTTATAGGGCCTTTTTGTGTGTAAAACCTGCAAACGTATTCTGAAATGCATAGGATTGTGTTTTAGACTTCTCTCAAATGTTATAGTCTCCTAAGAATGTTAAAAATGTGCGGACGTTACTCAACTCAATTCTGAAAAACAATATAGCCCAAATCTACTCACAATATTGATCAGAATATTGATATTTTCCCTAAGCCTTTTCAGATTTGATAAAATTCTGTCGCAGTTGGTCAGGGCCAGGAGTCTCATTTATCTTTACGGTGAATTCTTACTAAAAATGCACGTACGGACCAAACACAAACGTCTTCAAACTTGCTAACTTCTCGTCTCACGTTCTGCCTCTTTTCTGAAACCCTTACAGTGCAAATTAGACATTATTTTGCCCCGTTTTTGGCTCATTTCCGTGTCATTTTTTCTTTTTCTAGGTTGCAAACATAAACATAAACTTAGCAACTTTTTTGTACGTACGCACGCTTTATACATGAGACCCCTGATTATCTATGGGAAGTGGCTTTTTATTGACTTTACACAGACTTATAATGGGCAGAGACAGTTATCAGTCTAAGCACTGGAAGCTCAAAATCGCAATAAATGTATCTATTTTTACCACATGCGGAAAGTTTCAGACACTTACACGAGTCCATAATTTTAACTTACATGCTAATCACAAATGATAATCAACTATATAGCATTTTTTTAGTCTACCGTTCTTTTGTACGATGTAATTTGTTGTTATATCCAATATAATATCCAAGCACCACAGCCGAAAGAGTGCAAAGTTCTGATATTCGAGCATTATTATATTTATACATTATTCCTTTGGCGTTTGCATTTACTTACGTTCGCAACCAAGTCACATAGCATTTTATATTTCAGTATTCTCTCAATTTTCAATTATTGTCCAGGCTCAATTACAACTCATGTTAATAGTACTTTTTTACAGAGGATGCATAATACTTTTACTTCACTAGATTTGAGAGCAGGTTTCTTGACTTGTTACTCCACTGTATTCTTTTTAAACTCGAGTGCTTTACATTACATTCGTTTTGAGGAGTTATTTGAAGCGCTTTCATGGTAACGTCCCGTGACAAGGTTTTGAGTTCAAGTACCGGTTATGAGCAAACAAAAATAAATGACATAAACTCACTACAAACATCAAGAAATGGATTTGAATTGACCTTTGTTGACGCACAATTCACTGCATTTAAACCCGTAAAACAGCTCTCAAAATCTGAAATACTTTTACTTAGAACTTTAAAACTTTTAAATAGATATTTCAATATGATACTTTTACTTTTACTTGACTCATTGTATCTGTACTTTTAATCAAGTAACTAAATTGAGTACTTCTTCCACCACTGATGAAATAAAAAAAAAACAATATAAGCCTGCTCTTGACAGTAAAGTAAATTGTATTGTAATAATTGTACATTTCTGTTGTGTTGTAGGTGTTAAAGAAATTGACCAAGTGTTGCAGATATTGCTGACCACGCACATGTTTATCGGAGGTTTCCTTGGATTCTTTTTGGACAACACAATTCCCGGTAAGACGACGTTTACAACCTTTATAATTCAAACTAATCTGATAATCTTGCTCAATTGCCTCAAATTGTGCATGCAAGCAACAAACAAAGCTCTTTGAAAGCACATTTTGGCTCAGTTTTTGCTTTGTTTGCCAGTTTCTGACAATGTGTGTAATGCATAATTTTCCCAGGAACGAAGAGAGAGCGCGGCCTGTTGTATTTGGATGAAGAGGACACAGAAGACACGAGCAAATTGTCCCAAGAAGTTTATGATCTTCCGTTCGGGATAAGTGACTTCTTTTCGAGGCATTCTTGGGGGCGCTACATCCCCTTTTGCCCCAGGAATGGCGACAGAGCCAAAGACGAGGCTAGTATCCAAAATTATTCCTCACAAAGCAAGTTAAGCGTGGACTCGTGTGTTGACAGTGCTCTATGACACCCCAGGTTGACCTAAAGGGAAAAGCCTAGTTTTGTTTTCATCGCAAACGCTTGGATTTTGTGTCTGCTGCACTGTTTTTGGTTGCGGTCACACTTGCTATTGAAGCCAATTCTCATATTACATTTATGTTTTTTATTTAGACAAGCTTTTGGTTGTCTCTATTCTTTATTGTACATGTTCTTGTTTTTTTATTGCTCTCTGTAAAGCACTTTGATTTTTATCAGTGGAATAAATGTACTTACTTACTTACTTGTCGGTGTAATCCCTAATTCGTCCAGGAGTGTTCCATTGTAGAAAAAGATTCAGTTGTAGTCATATGGACTCTGAGAATGACTCTTGGATGATAGTCAAAACGTTTTGTTTTTCTAAAACAATCTGTGAAACAAGTCTTTTATATCTTACTGTGTAAGCCCTGCCCACCGGGCGGGACCTCCTGATAAAGGGAGTTATTGGTTTCACTTGAAACCACTAACAGCCCTGAGATGGATGAACACGTCCGGAATGCTCTCTCAGCCTGTGGATACCCGACTTGGGCTCTTACCAAAGTGAAGAGAACCAAAAAGCAGGACAAAAAGGAAACAGAACCAAGAAGAAAGGGTGTCTCTATCCCCTATGTCTCTGGACTGTCGGAAAACTGCAAAGAATTTTTAGACAACACGAAGTCCCTGTTTATTTCAAACCAGGCAACACGTTAAGACAAAAACTGGTTCACCCTAAGGACAAGATGCTGACACAAAAGCAGAGCAATGTAGTGTATTCTATGCAGTTGAAGAAAGTTGTAAAGACGGTACATAGGGAGACTAAACGGCCACTTCACAAGAGGCTTTATCAACACAGAAGACACGCGAGTTCAGGAACCCAGAGCACCGTGCATCTTATCTCAAAGCCACAAACCACTCTATTGAAGACAGTGAGGTGGAGATTCTGAGCAGGAGAAAAGATGGTTTGAAAGAGGAGTTAAGGAGGCCATCTTTGTTAAGAAAGAGAATCCTTCCTCAAATCATAATGGAGGTTTAAGATTGAACCTTCCGGTTGTAATGAGATGTTGAAATCCTGGAGACGCCGAGGCATTCTGATGCTAATCAGGTACTCAGCGAGGAGGGAGCGAAAGTCAGTGTACAATAGGATGTTAATGGCCCATCTCAGGGCTGTTAGTGGTTTCAAGGGAATAAGTCCCTTTATCAGGAGGTCCCGCCCTGTGGGCAGGGCTTACACAGAGTAAGATATGAAACCTGAGTTCCCAGACTTGATTCACAGATTGAGAATGACTCTTGGATGAGAGTCGAAACATTTTGTTTTTTCTAAAACAGAGTCCAGATGACTACAACTGAATCTTTTTCTCCGTACTTACTGTTTATGTCATTTATCCGTTCTCCTCACTAGTAAAAGAGGATGGTCAGTGGATGTTCAGTTAGCGTTTAACCTCAGATGATAGTTTGACAGACTATTATCCAGAATAAAAAACTCTTGACCTCAAATCTTTGACCTCACCTAAATGTGGTCGATGGGTTGGATACCCACTTGATTATTGATAATTTGCGTTTCGTGCGGGCTAATGCTAATGGCTATCGGGAAAATACATGAGGCTGGCTCCGGAGTCCTTCACATTTTACTGGAGTAGCCGCCGCGTTGCTAAGTGATTGATAGCAAGAGCACAGAACTTTAGTCTACTTTTGTATATGTTTATATGTGGAGGATCTGCCACCAGCTTGTATCCATGGCGACGTAACTGCTCTGCCCAGAATGTTTCACTTTGTGGCATTAAACACCACCAGGGCTAGTTCCGAGTAGGTCCGATCTGTACAGAGGTTTTTTCAGAGTTATTTTTGAGAAATATATCGACAATTATAATGAAATAAATGCTGGGTATTTAATGCTCTACTGTGAACATTCTAGATAAAACAAAAACATCTCCATTTAGACAAGACCAGAAAAGTTATATTGTGCAACTTACTTTGATATTATCCCACGCTGCCCATTCAAAGTAATCCTCTTCTGATTTGTCGCATTGTCTTTCTTTCTTCACACTTTTAGGTGCCTTTCCTCTCACACGCTGCGTTCTTTATTCACTCTCATCTTACAAAAGAAATTAAATTTAGCCCCTGGATAGATGTGTTATCTTTAAAAGGCTTTATCTTCTCCCAGATCTTCGCAGCAGCCACCTCAGAGCTATTATTATGCTATGTGTCCTTTTTTTGGGGAGGGGGGGATTAAGCAAACAAAGATAACAGTGTGTTTATTTCCTCCACGCCTGGATCTGCAGTTTCATTTCCTGCTGCAGGGGAGTCTGTCTGGTGATGGGCAGGTGGATCTGATCTGGACCCATTTTGTCCGCGGGCACTTTTATGTGGATCATCAGTGGCCCGCCGCTCAACGGCGTGTTATTTGAGGACAACGTACAGTGCATTAGTTTAAACAGCATCTTCAGAGCGGTTTCTCCATTAGGAAGGGCAACAAGTTGACAAGACGTGGTCATAATATGCAGGAAAAATCTGTTGTTGTTTTAGTGTCAAGTGGTTATAGAGTGCGCCGACAATGTTTTAGTTTATTTTGTACTATTGAGAATTCAAGCAGGTATTCAGTAGGTTGAGCGTTTGCCAGTTCAAACCCCGCCCAAGCACATATGTTCATCGTGTTTCTGGTTCTAGACCCCTCACAAACATTGCCTCCTGTTCAAATATATCTGATCGGTTGTGACAGGAAGTGTATTTGGCATGAATAGGGGAACTGTTGTGCCGAAGTCAATACCAGCTGATGAAGGTGCACTATGTAACTTTTCTGGTCCAGAGTCTGCTCCCTGCTTGTCCCCGCCTCTGTTATTGCTGTGCCTGTGCTTTAATTCATTTTTCATTTTGATTGGTCTGTGTTTTTATTTATTTTTTTATAAATAATTACAATAATAAATCGGAATAATAAACGTAATTTGGGTATAGACTGTGTAACCAAATGTATAATGAATTGCTTTGATATTTTTGTTTATTAAACAACACAAAATCATTCTGGTTTATGGATCTTTCAGTTATTTAGTTAAGTCACAAAATCGAGAACTTCCCTTCAGAAAATGAGTGCAGGTTGGTGATGTTTTGCTGGACAAGATTCAGCTGGTGCCCCTAGAAAAATAAATATGAACATAAACTGCCTAAAATGGCCACAATGTAATGGCTAGTCCCAGAAAATATTTCAAATTGACACCACCGTGTGAGGAGGAAACAAGACTTATATACTAAAATGTGATTATACTGTCTTATTATGATAAAGAAAAAAAAGTAAAACCCCCCTCACCAAAAACCTTTTGCTTCTTTTTCATGAGGGAGCTGCAGGGGGAGCTCTATCACCACAGTTACTTAGTTCTGCTTTAACAAACTTGTCCAAGGGTTTTTAACCGACGCTCACCAAACTGAGGCAGGACAAATGTGGGGTCAAAAGTTGTTAAAATAATTACCAAGCAGCCATTTTGAAAACACAAAAAACCTTGTAAATTTGGCAAACATTGTCAGATTTGGAAGGACCCAGTGAAGTGTCTGTGTATTTTATGAGCTGGGCATAGGTGAATTACACTATATTTTAAAGTGGCTCTCCAAGGTCGCAAACGCTGCGAGGGCCCTTTGTCACTGCTTGCAGTTTACATTTTTATTATTATTATTTCTTTAACTTTAGCTCATATGTTATCGAACGCCTTGAGACACAGTGTTGATGCAGTCACACTGTGGAGAAATAGGAAAGTCCTGTCCAGTCGCTTTATCTATTTACATACAGTAAATAGGATGGAGAAAGGCTATCGTATAAACACATTAGGGCTGTATTTCAAAGTGCGCTGAAGGCATTTATGCAAACTCAGAGGAGGTGTAATGTTATGGGCCACTGAAGCGCATCTCTCACATTTACTGGCTCCTACTTATGACCATATAAACAACGAGCACTATTCTTTATATATGCCAAGAATGTAATGTGATGAGGTGTAATTTTACTTAAAAATGCATGTCACTATGTCACTTTTCTGGTAGAGAGTCTGCTGTAAGCGACCTGCAGATGACCTCCAAGCTTTGCCATGGTGACAGGAATGCCGGACATTAGGATTTTTGTTGGTGATAGCTCACCGTCCCTTTTCTTGGAGTCTACATACCTTTGGAGGTTTTAGGATGCCTTTGCCACGAGCAGATGTTTTGTGCTCTTAATATGGATTAACTTTCTCAGCTGTCTCTCACAGGATGAATCAAACATTATGCATACATGTGCATAATGTTGTTCTGCGTGTTTATTGACTCATCTTGTGAACATTTTAACCTGAACCCTGGAGGCATCAGCTACATCACCGTGGATATACAGAATCACCTTCACCTGAATCCCACAGCTCCTGCTTCTGCTTGTATAGACGCACATGTTTCACAGTTAAACAGATAAATATCTTAGCCTCAACTCTAGATCACAATCTAGGCTACTTCTTTCACCTAGGACTCATTTGCATATTCAATAATCAAATGCCATATGTTTAAATGTTTGGTCAATAAATCTTCATAAGCCACAGTTGCTAAAGTGTTCATTTATTTCCAGAAAAGAGGTCAATGTCATGGTAACGTTCTCACAAACCTACAGATTAATTTACAATTAATTATTGATCAAAATAATTAATTTCAGATATTTGATAAGAGAATTGGTAATTGCCTAAAATTAGAGGCTGGTGCCCCACATAACTATTAAAATACCCAGAGTATGGGCATGGCCATAGGATACAGGGGGTTACAGGTCCTTAGAGCCTGTTTGTGCTCAGTCTGTAGAAGAAGAATCATTTCACGATTATCATCAGCTTTAGCTCGAAGCATCTAATGCTTATGTCACTTGTGTGAGTGGAAACACTGCTGAGAGTTGTCTGAAATATTCAAAGCGCTGCAGTGTCTCCATTCAGTCATCATGATGTCTCTCCTTCATTACACTTTTACCAAGCGCTCGCAGCCTCCGCTCCTCTGTCGTTGTCCCATCTCTCTCCTTCCTCCTCTTTCCCCTCACTCCTCCCCCTATTTCTTTATCTTCATCTCCTCTCGCTATACCACCATCCTCCCATCTCTCTTTCTCAATCCTATTTACAACACCTCACTCCATTTTTCCTCTCCTCTCTCTTTCTCTCCTCTCTCCCTCTTCCCCACCTTTATCTCTCTTCCTCTTTGCCCCTGTCTCTACACTCTCCCTCTCGACCCCCCCACTCTTTACCCTCCATATTTCTACTCTCTCAATGTTACACCTTCTCCTCTCTGCCTTCTATCTCCTCTCCCCTCTCCCTCTTTCCCCCAGCTCCCATCCCTTCTCTTCCGCTTTCCCCATCTATGTCTCTCTACTCCCTTCCCTTTATCCCACCCAGCTCTTTCTCTCCTCTCTCTGCCTTTTATGTCTTCCCTGCTCTCTCCCTACCATCACGTCATTTCCCCCTCTCTCTCCCATCCATCTCCTGTCTCTCTTTCTCTCCTTTTTGGCCCCTCTCTTTTCTCGCTCTCTCTCCACCACTCTTATCTTTCCCTCTCTTCTATTTCCTCTGTCTCTCTCTGTCTCTTTCTACCCCCCTCTCTCTCTCTACCACCCATGTCCTCTCTTTTTTTCGATCTGTCCTCTAGCGCTACCCCTCACGTTCTCCTTCCCTCTCATCGCTTCCTCTTTTCTCTCTCTGTCTCCCTCCACCTCGTCTCACTACAAAAAACCCTCTGCTCCTCTTTCCCGTTTCTCTCTCTACCCCTTCTCTTCCTTCCTCTTCTCTTCCTCTTTCCCCTATAGCTATCCCTTTCTCTTCCTCCTCTCTCACTGTTCTCCCAACACTCACTCTTCTTTGCTCTTTTATTATTTATCAACCTTTATTTAACCAGGGAAAAACCCACGGAGATTGATATCTCTTTTAGGGGTTTTTCCTCTCTTCCTCTCGCTCCCTTGCTCCCATCTGTTCTCGTCTCTCGCTCTCTTCCCTTCTTCTGTCTCTCTCTTTCTCTCCGTCTCTGCAACTCTTTTCCCCCGACCCCTTCTCTCCTCTTCCCTCTCCCTCTCTCTCCTTCTTTGCCTCTCCTCTTTATTCCTCTCTCTCTCTTACACTATAGTTTTGTAATTTCTGCTGAATGATTATTTAGCAGTTAGTTTCAGTCCATTTTTTTTTACATCTGATCCAATTTGTGAACAACTATGAAACAGTTGTGTTGATGAGTCATTCACTTTATAACTTTATTGTTATTTTAGAAGGCACAGTAGAATTTGAGAAGCATTGCAATTCGAAAACTCTTAACTTGAAAAATAATTTTGAAGTTTAATGGCTGTCGTGTAACTGTTGTAATGAAACCGTTGAAATAGATCCACTGTTGAATTTATCAAAAAAATATCTGTACTAAAAACAAGAGCCTTCCAATAAAACCCACGTGCTGTTAAAAAATAATAATGAAATGAATCCCTGCTCATGCTGCGCTACTATAATTTCACCACTAGAGGCCGCTCCAGGTTTGATTTTCTACAGCTCATTTGCGGTTAATAAACAACTGTACGGCATAAGCTGCTTATATAAATGATCCCTGCTAATCTCCCGTTTGAACTTTAGTGTATTCATAAATTCAAATTTGGATGTTGATATAATTTGAAGTAAGATTGTTTGAAAATTGTAAAAGTGTTCTAATTTGGGCTGTTTGAAAAAAATAATAATAATAATTTATTTGTACAGCAAACTAAATATTCCACATAGGCCAAGATAACCTATAAAGTGTTTTGAGTTCAGTCAGTTTAAAAGGACAGACTAACCTTCTGTGGGACAAAATTAACACAACCGACTCCTGATTTAGGACAACAGTAGACGGTACGTCTTCTCTGCCTGCACAAGTTATAACCTTCAATAACAAATGGCAAAATGTGTGCTGTCGATTGGTTGCATAACAGAATGCTTTTGGGCCATGTGGGACTCCGTTTCTTTATACAAACTCTAGTTAATTTCACTTTGCAACACTACAGAAACAGAATGAACACTGTATGACAAGACATTTGTCACCAATGAAGCTTTTCTTGACAAAAACATGAAGGAACTGAATGCGATGCAAGTTTGTTCACACAGGCCGACATTTACTCATTGCTCAAAATAGGCTATATGACATGGCTGCACAACTGGAGGCCAAAAAAGCACCCTACAAGTAATATTTGTTGTGTATATGAAATGTTTTGCACTGTTTCTGCCCATACTTATATTGTGTATTAATATTCGGTCAAAGTTTATATATATTTTTTATTTATAAATCATATTTAATGCATGCTTCTATTTTGTCAGTTTATTTAATATTTTACAATTATTATTTAATTTAACATTTTAAGTTGCTTCAAATTTACAACAAGCTTGAACAGCGCATTGTTAATTTTGATCTAGCACTTTACAATATATATTTTTAGTAACTTCAAAACTTGTTTATTCCAGTGTCAAAAAGGGTTAGTAGCCGAGTTTATAACTTGCTTATGTGCTTGTTTTTAATGTTTTACTTTGCACATGTTTAACAATGCATCTTTTTAAACTACAAATGGCATATACAAATGTTAGTTCTTGTGAATGTTGTTAAATTACTATGGCAATAAATCCTTTTTCTGATCTTGTTGATAATAAATGCAGTAGCTTTCACATCGATATTGTGCTTTCTAATAGTTGAATGACACAGAGCTTTCGTGGAAGAGCAAACACGGGGCCATTCGCCATTTTGTTAAGCGATATTCCCGTTCCATATGCAACCAATAGATCCATGTGTGCAACTTGCTTTTCTTCACTGGCCAAGGTTGCAGCAATGATGACGTAACAATAAAAAAAATGAAACCAACCCACCACAAACTCCACCCATTTCCACCCAGCACTGCCGCATCAGCAAAACAAGCCCAACAAGCTTCGATGCGGGAACAAAAAAGCGCTGATGCCTGCTGCTGGTACGTGAATTCACCTTTGTTTTTTATTTTATTTTAGTCTACACGTGGTTTGCTTCGCTTGTGACCCGTATTTCCAGTAATATCCTTGTTGCACCAATGATCCGTCTGTCCCTGTTGATAACAGCAGTGTTGCGTTTTGTACATCTCGTAAAATCCGACATTCTCCTTAACGCGGCGTGTTTCTCCTTGAATTGCATTATTTTTCTAGCGGATTTTACCGATTTTAACGAAATCAACTGCATGTATTTGACGTTGTAAGGCAAACGAGTAACTTGTCTGGATTTTTTGTTCGTTTGGCTGTTCGCAGACTAGGGCGCATGGGCCAGGGTTTTTTTTGCGTGGGCGGTTTGTCGGAGTGAACGTGAATGCGGCACAGCTGACAGACCGATCCGGAGCAAAGCGGTATGAACCAGCTTCGTCAAGTCGTACAAACTTACACGAAAAACTGACTGTGAAAATAAAAGAAAGCTGCTGTATTCATGCATCTAACGACATATTATTTTCTGATATGTCAAAAAGTTATTGAAGGGGTTTTTGTAAATGTTGATATTCCAAGTTATGCATTTGTTAATTAAGGAGGTAACAGAGTCAGCAAACTAATATAGTATATTTATTTACACATTTTTGCATCATTATAAAATAAGTAAACAGGGTTCATGTATATCATAGTGTGTATATAATTGCCGACTTGGAACTTCTGGGTTGCAGATACCTCGACTAGACATGCAATTTTAGCCTTATTCAATTTTCATGAGGTTTGTTGCATTAGATCACAAATCTTACGTAGTTTTTGATTCATTGGGTTAGATGATCTTACCTGTATATTTTCTGATATACTTACTAAATGGACATTTCTGTTTGTTGTTTTTATTACTTATGAGTTACATTGGGCTGCAACGATTACTTGGAATAATTGTGACTTCTAAACCGTGACTCGAAAACACAAGCCAAAATACCTTTTATAACAAAGGCAGAAGCGTTAATACGTCAAAATATCCAACAAATGTATTTGTATCTTTCAGTCACGACATTTCAATCTTTTATCTATATTTGAATCGACTAATCAACAAGTTGAAGAAGCAAAAAAAAAAAAAAAAAAAAAGGGCCCAGTCGACTAAAATAATAGTTAAATAAACAAAATATCAACCTACAGAGTGTTTTACATTGATACGGTTTCCCGGAAGTGCATCTTACGTTTAGCTCGTTAGTGCTCTTTACAACGAGAGCAAACGTTAGACAGGGCGTTAGGCAAAACATCAACAGCTACGATTTTACCTTTTTTTTGTCGGGATTTTGTTGCCTAGAGCATTTTAATATATTCGCCAGTATTTTTCACTCTATAAACGATGGAAGAAACCTTGGAAACCAGCGAAGTAACGGAGCGCATTTCTTGCTTTCATCCTGTCAGACGCCTCTCCGCTGGATAGTCGCTCATGTTGTTTTTTGTAATTTTTTTGCTAAATTGCTGACCACAGAGCTGCCAAAAGAAGACTACGGTGCAATTACCTAACAGGTTTGGTGAAAAAGTTATAATTGGCGTGTTAAGCGTGCTTTAGTGTTTACGTTAAGGCACGTCAACTCGGCTTTTTGTCGAGGTTTTGGTCTGAACCAGGATCTTAACCAGGACTAATCTGGGACTAAACCACTACACTGCCAGGACCTTAAGTTTTACTAAACCAGGGCCAAATCAGGACCAAATTGAGTCTTAAACAAGACTAAAACAAGGACTAAAACAGGTCTTAAACAAGACTAAAATAGGGCAAAAACAAGACTAAATTACCTGTGACAAACGTTTTGAGCAACAGAAAAACGTCTGTGCCCCTTACACACGTTTGCCTCTGTCCCGCCTCACGCGCTTCTGTCCTGGTTCCCTTCACGCTTGTTTCCTCCCTGCAAAGGTAGATTGATAAGGTTTATTTTGGTAACTTCCTGTGTCACATGTGTCACGTGACAAGAATGTGTGGATTTGATTCCTTTCCACTTTGATCTCATGGGCTTTGAAGACGATGAAACGTAAACGCAGTGTTACGAGTCATCTCCGCGCCGAAAGCAGTCTGTGTGTGACGGTCGTGCACCCGCAGTGGTAAAAGTGATCCACAATGACGAGAAGTGACGAGTGCATCTCTTCCTTGAAATGCCATATTTACCGCGATGAAGCGCCAATTCTGCGCTGTCCCAGGGGCTGTGGGAGGGCATGGATATTATTATATATTCTTTTATCTCCCAAGGCAGGCGTGCCAGAAAAAGTTTGAGAAGCTCTGGTTTAGAGTGACAATCCAAAAGGTCTAGTTACTTTTTAAATAACCACAACAGCTTTTGAGCACAAGAGCTAATGTTAAACTCAGTTGCACTTGTTGTCAACACTGAGGGGTGGAGCTTTCTTCACAAATGTTTTCTGCATTTCAGATTGTGCTCGCTGCCAAAGCTTCAGTGCCTATTTGAGCCATGGAGACGACTCAGGTGAATTTAGTGGTGAGAGGAGACACGTCGGCAGGTATGACTAATTTATATTATATATTTTCTGCACTGTGAAGCAGTTGACTATAGAATATATTGAATAACGTATATTATCGCAATTGTTGTGTTGTGTAGCTTTAATTCTAGATGAAACACTCAATATTTTATTAAAAATGATCTCAAAGAGACAGAAATGTAGAGTGGAATCTCCAGAACAATGATATAAAGTGATATTTCTGCTCTTTTTTGGTACATTTTATTGTCCATTCATGTTTTTTGCAATACTTGTACCTCAACCAAGACATTTATGGACATATTTCAGCACATTCCTGATGCATTGTTAAAATCTCAAATATTGAGATATTCATTTAGTCAATCTTTACTTTGCAACTTCTTCAGTAACCTTGTTTTTTATAATAATAATAATAATAATAATACTAATAATATTTATTTTTTTCTATTTATTTGATTTATTTATATTACTTTTTTATTTTGTTTAAATACATTTTAAATTCAATTATTATTATTTTTTGTCTTTTGTCTAAAGACCTGAAACTGTCTATTTTTTGTACAGCATTTTATTTACTTTTGGAGTTTGAATTGTCTAAGGTAAAATAATCAAAAGGTAAAAAATTCACCAAATAAGGAGCAGGAATCCCTGGTTGAAACTGAACTGTGATTGGCTGTGATTTATTACAAGATACTACATCAGCCAAGATGTAGAAATACTTGAACATTCTTCCTTTTTCTACTGTGTCTTTCTTTTTGTATTGTGCGTTTGTTTATCTTAATTAAAGCACTGAATTTAAATAACATGCTTTTGTTTTGTTTTTCAGGCGAAATAATTGCAGTTGTTGGAAGTTGTGAAGCTTTGGGCAACTGGAGCCACCAAAAGGCCGTCACGCTGAACCCTTTAGAAGACGATGTGTAAGCACTGTTTTTTTTTCTTCCTTCAACATAATTGTTTTTTTAACGTCTAAAAACACAAAATAAACTTTAATATTTGCTTTTTGTCCAAATACAGTGGTACCTGGACTGCAACCGTTCATGTGCCAAAAGGAGCCGTTCTTAATTATAGATATTTTAAGGGCTTCTTCTTGGAGTCTAAGGTAAGCAAAACGAGCTTCCTTCACAACAAACTAAACAATTGTAGTTTTTGGCTGTTAAATGTCAATGTGCCCTACCTCTTTGCCATTCACATAACAATGCCTTTACTTTTACTGGAGCTTTAACCGAGAAAACAAGTTAAAACACAAAAGCTACTGTGACAATAGTATTCTCAACACCCTGTAATTCCATCTAGATAATTACTACATTGACACATTGTTCAATAAATAATAGCTGGAACAATATTTTTTATTGTGTACATTTTCCTTGCGTTTGTGAAAATATTTAGTTAGTTTTTTGCAGGGTGATAAGATTTGAGCTGTAGAGGGTAGAATAAGATTTTACGATTCGTTTTTTAGATTACGAATATGAGATTTTTGCTAAATTTGATCCAGATGAAGCTAAAGAGATGTCGTTTCAGGACTTCCTGTTTAAGGATATGTTCAGCCAAAACAAGTTTTTCAACAAAAATACAAATTTTTCACGTTCCCAGAGTAGTTTTGACGCAATTACTGCTCTGTCTGAATTGTAAAACCTCTTTTCTGAGTGTATGGCATGTTTTGGAGACCTGGTAACGTTGTCTCAGCCCCACATCACACGCACTATTGACATTTATCACAACTTGTTACTATGTCTGCTATTGTCTATCTTTAATTCTTGCATAGGTAAGTACAAAAGGGCGATGTGTTAGTTTAGGAATCAGGATTTTCTTGTTTGGTCAGTTTGCTTTTTAGATCATACGTTTTAGATATTAACTTTTGACTTTTAAAAACAAATGTGCAGACCCGGCCAAGACACAAATGTACGTACTTTGTGTAATTTCAAGAACGTTGTCTGTCAAAACAAGTCTCAGCAGTCACTTTTCAGTCTAACAGTCTTTAACAAATCCCCTTTTCAGATTTCTCCCCTTGGCGGCTGATCGCGGGGGGATCGGTGACTATGCCAGCTCTTAATATCTTTCTCACTCACTCCCTAAAAGCGCAAAAAAAGAGCAGGGTTTTGGACCGGCCCGACCTCGGAAGCGTAGTCTAATGTTTCTGATCTGAAAACCCTAACACTAAACATTGGACTTGCAGAGTGCAGGCGGGCCCTGTCACGTCATAGTCAATATGTGGGAGACGCACCACCACCCACGCACCGTCAGCCCCACAGGTATACAGCAACTACCACTGCAAAACTACAGCAACTACTACTGCAAAACTACAGCAACTACTACTGCAAAACTGCAGAAACTAGAGCTGCAAAACTATAGCAAAACACTACAGAAAAACTACAGCTACAAAACTACAACAAAAAACCCCCAATACTTCATTTTTTACAACAAAACCTAATGCTGAGTTTGCACGTTGTGGTTGGGTTTCAAAAGGTTAACCAGACTCGATGTCCCGTTTTACCCTTTAACACAGCCACGTCAGCAAAACGCCTCTTTATTCAACTTCATTGTAGTGTATATTTCTCATTACTCGACTCAGTGCCTCGACTTGTTTGTTCATGTTCTCTCATTTGATGAAATGCAAACGCGCAGCTTGTATTTCTCTATGAGCGGCTCACTGTTTGCCTCTTGTTGTTTTTCAAGACGTATCTAAACCACAAACCCACAAAAATGTGGAACCCAATCATAAGTTTCTGTGACTCAATGTTTAAATCCACACTTGCATTATTTAAAAGTCTGTTTGAGATTACAGATATAATCACGACATTGTTGAACTTAAACCAAGTCTATACCTGCATTTTGACAGTTAAACACTAAATTTTACTTCAGAATTTTCATTCCACACCTCCTATTAAAAAAAAGTATTTATCTTTATTTACTTTATTTACTACTGAGGCGTTGAGGCTTTGATGAGTTGTAGACGTAGCTTCCAGTATACTTTAGTTAATTGTTCCCCTAAAAGTAAAACCATACTCTGCTTTCGACCAAAAAACATAGATGAGATGCGTGCGCTCTGTTATGGAAGAGAAAATATTGAATGTTTGTATGGCTGCGTTTGGAAAATGTGTCTTGCTCAACCCCTTTTTGGCCCGGCCCTGTCCCACTCAAACTCATAAACATTAGCTTAACCCACTGATTTATAGATTTATGTTGACATAGTTCATTTGACAGCATCGTTTTTCCCTAAAAACAGGAAGCAACATTCATTCACTTGCACTTTAGTTTGAGAAACAGTTTTATTTTCATTAACAGCAATCCTCAAAACATTTGATGACATTTGGGCTGCACAATATAAACCATTCACTTTAGAATTTTACTCACAATTTACCACAATAGAAGATGCACAACTATCTTTCTATATTGTGCATCTCTCAAACTGTTATACCCTGGAACAGCCCTTTTCCTCATCGTTTAAAGGTGGACTGTGTAACTTTTCCGGTGGAGATGTTATTGATTTGCCTGGAATGTCCCACAGTATGGCATTTAACTCGGATTGCACCACCAGGCACTAGTTTTTGTTTTGTTTTTTAGCATTACAAATGCCATAATTGAGTAAATGCCAAATAGATAAGTTTAATGCCGTATCGTGGGACATTATTGAAGTTACACAGCGCACCTCCTAAATGCTCCTTTTTTTTTAATCTCCTTTTCTTTGTTTCAGCCGCCCACCTGAACATTGATGACGGACAGTTTGGGATCCACAGTAAGTTCCACCTCTTGTTATTTCACGTTTTGTGCTCAGCGGTTTTAAATCTGCTGAATGTGGTTCGTTCATTACGCCTGGGTCTACTCCCTTTTCCGCTTTTGTCACTGCTGCGGTTTGTCTGCTCGGCGTTCACATCAAACAAAAGAGTGTGGGTCGCATCTGAAGCGCTTTCTGTCTGTTTCAAAGTACTATTATTGTGAGAAGGAACTAGGGCTGTATGAAAACTGTGCTGTACATATACAGTGAGGAAAGTAAGTTTTTGAACACCCTGCTATTTTGCAAGTTCTCTACTTAGAAATTAAGGAGGGGTTTGAAATGCTCATCGTAAGTGTATTTCCCCTGTGAGAGACAGAATCTAAAAACAAAATCTCGAAATCACTTTGTATGATTTTTAAATAATTTATTTGTATGTTATTGCTGCAAATAAGTATTTGAACACCTGCCAATCAGCGAGAATTTGGGCTCTCAAAGACCTGTTAGTCTACCTTTTAAAAAGTCCACCTCTACGTCACGCATTAATCTAAATTAGTAGCACCTGTTTGAGCTCGTTAGCTGCATAAAGACACCTTTCCACCCCACAATCAGTGGGCAAGGCCAAAGAGCTGTCAAAAGACACCAGAAACAAAATTTTAGACTTCCACAAGGCTTGAAAGGGCTACGGACAATTGGCAAGCAGCTTGGTGAAAAAAGATCAACTGTTGGAGCAATTGTTAGAAAATGGTAGAGGCTAAAGATGACTGTCAATCTCCCTTGGACTTGGGCTCCATGCAAGAGCTCACCTCGTGAGGACTCAATGATGATAAGAAATGTGTTGAATCAGCCCAGAACTACACGGGAGGAGCTGGTCAAAGACTTGAAGAGAGCTGGGACCACAATTTCAAAGGTTACTGTCGGTAATACACCACGCCATCATTGTTTAAAATCATGCATTGCACAGAAGGTTCCCATGCTCAAGTCAGCACATGTCCAGGCCCATCTGAAGTTTGCCAATGACCATCTGGATGATCCAGAGGAGTCATTGGAGAACGTCATGTGGTCAGATGAGACCAAAATAGAACTTTTTGGTATAAACTCCATTCTCCATATTTGGAGGAAGAAGGAGGATGACTACCATCCCAAGAACACCATCCCTACTGTGAAGCATGGGGGTGGAAACATCATGCTTTGGGGTGCTTTTCTGCACAGGGGACAGGACACCTGCACTGTGTTAAGGAGAGCATTAATACGGCCTTGTATTGCGAGATTTTGGACCACAACCTCCTTCCCTCAGTCAGAGCATTGAAGATGGGTCGTGGCTGGGTCTTCCAACATGATAATGACCTGAAGCACACAGCCAGGAGAACCAAGGAGTGGCACCGTAAGAAGCATATCAAGGTTCTGGAGGGGCCTAGCCAGACTGTGGAGCAGTGGGCCAACTTCCCTGCTGCCGTGTGTGCAAATCTGGTCAAGAACTACAGGAAACTTTTTACCTCTGTTGTAAACAAAGGCTTCTGTACCAAATATTAACATTGATTTTCTCAGGTGTTTCAAATACTTATTTGCAGCAATAACAAATAAATTATTTTAAAATAATCAAATGTGATGTGCGGATTTTCTTTTTTTTAGATTGTCTCTCACTGGAAAGTCACCTACGATGAAAATTTCAGATCCCTCCATAATTTCTAAATGGGAGAACATGGTGTTCAAATACTTACTTTCCTCACTGTAGATTTAGCAATTTATATTCTATCCCAAGATCATGATTAACACGTCCGGTAGCATTTGACTCTGAAATGGACTGAAGTTGTAACCTACTACCGGGAATTGGAGTCCAGCGCATTTACATACTGATTTTAGAAGTCCACACAACCGGACTCAAACAAAGCTCAACAAGAGACGAAACATGCTGGACTGAGAAGCTAGATCTGGAGTAGCCCTGACCTAAATTTGTTATGAAGCATCTGCTCTTAAATGAGACAAATGTGTTCACACAAAGCCTCTGTAAAAAAACAAAACACACACACAACAAATTAAAACTGAACTAAATTACAAGTCTTTCTGCCGAGGGAAGCAATGACATGGCAATTTCAGAAATGTCCCAGAGGAATGTCCACAAATGTTTTATCACTTAAGGCACAGAAAACCGCACATCCCAATGATTCAGATCTTCAAATCGAGAACTGTATTTTTGGAGCCTAAAGACGTTGCTGAAACCGACCAGTCAATATACAAGTAGCTACAGTGTCTTTAAATACGTCCCGTTTGTGTCTGTAGATGGAATGCACTGTGTCGACTCGGGATGGCTGACGTGCCAGACGGAAATACGCCTTCGTCTGCACTATTCCAAGTGTCCTCCCGTTTCCATCACCAAGAAGAAATTCAAGAAGTCCCGTTTCAGGTAAGAGACGCCGAACTCGACACCTATGCAGTGAAAGTCAAAGCAAGTTGGCTTACTTATCACTGCTGTATCTGTGTCTTACTGTATCTAAGTTCAATTTAAATCCATTTCATTATTGAACTGAAACGAGGTGAAGCTAATCTTAATGTTTATGTCTTTGTGCAATGCAGTTTAAAGTTTGCTTCTGCACTTTTTAGATTAGATTAGATTCAAGTTTATTGTCATTACACATGTACAAGTACAGAGCAACGAAATGCAGTTTAGCATCCAACCAGAAGTGCAATAATAAGTACAATATACCGATGATAATAAATAGGTGATAGCTAAGTAAGGAGCTGTAGTATATAAGTACAAATATACCACAGGGGTTGTATTTTTAAAGAGCAACAAGCGACCAAGTCTTTGAAAAAGAAGCCCAATCAATTAAAAATTGACACATTTTCCGGACTTTGGACAAAATGGGATGTTTTTTTTTTTTTTTTTTCAGTGTTCAGGCGCTGTTCAGTGTTCTCAAGGCCATGATTTTATTTTTTCATTTATTTGTTGGATGTCTGCTGCTAATTTTGTGTCTCTACCTCTTGTGTTTCATTTAAAAAAAATAACCACAACAAAATAAAACATTTAAATTAAAAAAGAACCACAGCCCCACAAAAATAAGTTCATTAAAAATAAGCAACTAGTTAAACGGTGTGTGTCGACGCTGAACAAACAAGATGGACATATGCAATATTTAACATCAATAGCTTTAAAACATTAACAGTTTGTATTTCAGTCATCACTGTGTCTATTATCAGGAAACAGACCTGAAAGATTATTTCTTTTTTTCCTTGTCGGCGCTAAAAGAAATGAGAGATATCTTTCAGAATGACAAAGTTTCATACATTCATACAAAGCATTTAATACTTAAAAAAAAGGGCGGAAAAGAAAAAATCTTGTTTAAAAAAAAAATTTGAAAAATAAAAAAGCTGTAATTGAGGATGATTCAAAACAAAGGCATACAGATTTATCGGTTGACCAATAAATCAGGCCAGAACTTTAGCAAAGGCAGATATTTTGTTTTGGCCAAAACTGCATAAACTAAAGAAATTAAGCTTTATTTTTACACTTAAGTGCAAAGAGGGAATTCCACAAAATATCATTGCACTGCTCCCTTCTGGGTTAGTAGTAAAACAGACTTGTGGAAACAGAATTTCTGATGTTATTATATTTCCTAATGATACTTTTTTTTATCCAAATCAGTGCAAAGTTAAGACAAGTCATGTCAAATCATATATTTTGGGGACAATTATGAAAATCGGCCCAACATTTCGGCAGAGCTCATAATCGGCAATCGCTTTTTCTGGATTCTAAAATATTGGCCATGATAAACCCATATTACAAGTGACATATTTCTTGCCAGGATTAAGCTGACTCTGGAGGGCGTCGAGGAGGAGGAAGATGAGATGGAGGATGAGCACAGCACTCCCTCAAGGCACAAAATTGCCACCACCCTGGGCATCAGCATGATCAGCGCCGGCGGCTACAAGTCGCGCCACTCGCAGCCCGAGTGCGGCTACGCCCTGGAGCCGTCGCGCTGGACCGAGTACAGCATTCACACCATGGACCCCGACAACCTGGAGCTGACCTTCGAGTTCTTCGAGGAGGACATGGGCGAGCATGTGGTGCAGGGTGACGTGCACCCGGGAAATGTGGGCACCGCGTGTCTCCTCTCCTCCTCGTTTCTGGAAAGTGGGAAGGACATCGGAGTCGTGACGCTCCCCATCATGGGACGAAACTCGAGACAGACGATTGGGAAAGTTAAAGGTGAGAGTTCGTATTATTTCAAACTGTTTCCTCTGTCTCAATTCTAGCTCTTACAAACCCTTTGGCACATGGCTTGTATTTACATGTAGGACTGCGGATAACAATTATTTTGGGCCTTTCCTCATGATGCTTTGGGCGACGGAAGCGAACATGCCGACAGCAAATTACCGTTCACTGTTCAAAAATTTTACTTTGAGGAGTTTAGAAACTGTAATAGAATTTGTTTGATTTTATTTTTAGACTAAAATGAATTGAAAACTGTTGGTAATTTTATAGGCCGAACTCTATGAATGGCCTCTACTCAATTTGGATTGCGGGCAGAGGGGTCGTGCCTTATCCAGTTATTATAATACGTCCATGCTGAAAGCTTCTAGATCAGGGGTCGGCAAAGAGCCCTTTCGGACCAAAAAACAAAAACAAAATCTGTCTGTAGCCGCAAAAAATTAAAAGCCTTATATAAGCCTTATATGAAGGAAACACAGGCTATAAGTGTATATTAGCTATATTAGCTGACTATCAAAATGACTAGGCTACAAATACATAATGAGCATTCCTGATTAAATGTGTATTTTCCCTGCAGCGCAACCTGGAGTGATGACGCACCACTTGACAACGAAAAAAACAAAAATGCAGTTCCAACCAATTTGATTATTTTTTCAGAGTTTATATAAGTGCATAACAGCGTTCCTGTTCGATATCCATCACGTTACAGACTCATCACAGGCTGGAGCTGAATTAATGGCCTTGATTTGCCGATTGATGATGTTGCCTGCCATTTTCATGGCCCTTTCCTTCACTGTCTTTACGGAGAATCCTTCATGTACTGACGATTGGTGAACGGTTTTCCACGCTTTATTATCTCCCGGGTTGCAACAATTTAGCAGCAGTAGTGGAGTTTGGAGATGCAATCCACTTCTTAAATTTATCTTTGCGCACCTCTAATTTCTCCAGAAGTGCTTAAATCGCACAATCCTTGAATCCTCGCGCCCATGTGCGCCGCGATGAAACACGTGTCGCAGGTCTATGACGCAAATCTTCGTTGACAGTAATGTTGAAATTTAACATTTATTATAAAATGTTTTACAGCTTTGGAAAACGTTAAGAATCTTTGTGTCATGTTTGTCCTCCTACAGAGACCATATTAAAGCAACAAATATATCCCCCCATCTATTTTCATACAATTTTGAAATTGAAAGGATGGCGATAAAGAGCCGCAGGTTGCCGATCCATGTTCTAGATAGAGAATATCTACAATTGAAGTGTATTGGTAATAAAAATCGGTAATGTTTTATTCGTTTGACGTTTTGATTTAATGTCACAACTTATTTTGTATGTGCTTTAGAGTTCTTGCATTTTGGCCAATGTTTACCAAAATCCGACTACCATCATTCTTTATTGTAGTTATATATAGTCCTTATAATCGCTTTATTACGCTTTAAATCAGTAGCTTTCACAAACGCAAACACCACAAGCATTTCGCACTAGCCTCCGCTAACCGTACAACTATGGCGACTTCACCACATGGAGCTTGAGTGGACACCAGTCTTAAGACAATCACAAGCACCACACACATCTCTATAGACACATTGACCTTGTTTACACCTCAAACAGTTCAATCAAAAAGTTAATTGTTATTTTGTTTGCTTTGTTCTCAGTGGATTTCTTGGTCATCCGGCCGATCCGCGGATTGCAGTGCGACATGAGCTCTTCGTTTTCAAAATACTGGAAGAAGAGACGCACCCTTGACGTGGGACACAGGGGCGCTGGGAGCACTCACGCAGACAAGTGAGAGAAGGCTGTACTTGTAGCCATTAGTCTCATCCGCGGTTAATACTTCAAGGTAAAAGTGGATGAGCGAGTATTAGCTTGCAAGACGATCGCAAAGAATGGTCACATTTAGCAAAGGCACAAACACCGCATTCAAACCGGTACTAAACCAAGCCTCAAACCTAGAATAAACCAAGTGTGAACAAAGTGTGAACAACATCCATCAAACAATGTCAACAAACTATTTTGAAATACATGTGATTCCTGTGTTAGTTTAGCAGTAAAGATTACAGTTCTCTCTAACGGTAAAGCTCCTTGATGGGTTTAAAATGTGCATAAACATCATAAAAATCAAAACTGCAATTAGATGTTTGCCCAAAAATGTCATGTCTTTGCGGAAATACATGCAATTGCATATTTTTTAGCTTTTAAATGGTTTATTTCTCTTACAAGAGCTGACATTTTTGATGACTAAGGCCATGTACGGCGGGTATTTTTATAAACGCATATCCGCCGCCCTTCGTTTAATAAAAAGTACTGCGTCCACACAAACCCGTATAATTGCGCTCTTGAGCGCGGTCATAAACATGCTAGACCAATATTTGACGGTGTTTACCTAAAAGTTAGACCCAGTCTATCCAATGAGCTGCCTTTTTTCGTCATCACTTCCGCAAAACATGAAGCGTGGCGCAAGATTTCGAGAGTTATTTGCATGGATCTATCAGGTTATTTAGTGCAATATGATTGTAAAGCACTCGCTCTGTGCTCCGCGCTTGTACAATCAAAAGTAGCACTCTTCTCAAAGGATCCACGTTGTCCACTGGCGTAAACAAGGACGCATGTGTGAGGTATATTCATTGTCGCAGATAGTGACGTTTGGGACCTTAAAACGCTGTTTACCCATGTCCACACTCAAACACAAAACCGGAGTTTTCCGAAATCTTCACTTTGGTTGAAGTTTTCCAAAAGCACCGTTTTCATAATCCTCCGGTTATGTGTCGACGACAGGTCAAATTGTAGAAAAATATATGCGTTTTATCAGATACCCGGCTACGTGTGGACATGTAAAATGGACACAAATGCAAACTACCCTGTTGTGAATTGACATATATCTATTTATTTAAAGAATCATTTATAAAGATTTAAATATTTACCATAATCTGTTGTGTCACTGTCTAAAATAATAGCGCAGAATTTAACAGAAATGCGTTGCTTACTCACAATAAAAAATCATAACAACAGTATAGATTACGCCGTATAAAACGTTGTACCTAAAACTAATCTGCCTTTGTCCTGTTGTTTTCAAGGCATCACAGAATCAGGGAGAACACAATCGCTTCATTCAAAAGTGCTGCCAAGAACGTAAGTTAAACATAATTGACGCGCCGCTGCCATTAGTCTGAACTTTAAATCTTAACATGGCGTTTTCGCAGGGCGCCGCGTATGTGGAGTTTGATGTTCATCTTTCTAAAGACGCCATCCCCATCGTTTACCACGACCTCACCTGCTGCATCGCAACAAAGAAGAAGGTGCGTTTTGGTAGACTGGTTTGGTCAATGTCTTTTGTAAGATTCATTCATTTGTACACATCCCTGACAAATAAAGAGTAAAAACTAAACTGAAATGTTTTTTTTTTTTTTTGCACAGCTGAACTAGTTAAGAAATTCAAATTTTTCGTATTATTTTATTCAAATCTGATGGTGAAAATTGTGCATTGAATGGTGGATAATTGTGCATGCCTTTGCAGAAAAACGACACTACTCTGGAGCTCATCGAGGTGCCAGTAAAAGACTTAACTTTTGATCAACTTCAGCTCTTAAAAGTGAGTTATTTTTCATCGAACCACAGCAATAAAATAAGTCATAGTCATTCATAATAAGTAAATACATAATTTCAATTGAGACTAAAATGAAAAAATTAAATCAATGTGAATACATTTAAGAGAAGAAATTTGAAAAAGAAAACTACAAATTAAATGCACTTCTACATAAAACAGTTTTACGGTTTTAGCATGAATTTGAGGGATGACTTAGTTTGTTTATTTCCACAGCTGGCTCACGTCGGAACGGACCACCGAGGTACGCACCACCTGTTTGCTGTTTGTTTAGCTGAAAAGGATGTTAGCGTTTTTGTTGCCAGTTCAATTTAACGGGTCATTTAAGCTGACGATGCAGCATTGTCTTTGTTCAGAGCTGGAAGACGAGGACGAAATTGATGAACACCAGCCGTTCCCGTCACTTTCACAGGTACATACTGTTCGAACATTGTTAGACATTTTATTTAATTCGATCGAGGGCTACCATTTGTTAGAAACACACAGTCTATTTTTAAAAAAAATGCACGTGCAATATTTATCTTGTGACTTAATCACCTTTTCATTGACAGAATTAATATACATAACCGCACCACTCCTTTGTTACTTCTGTATAATTTCTGTAATGAAAACATGATGGTTTCTGGGTTCATCCTCGCTGACAGAAGAGGAAGTCAAACTTTGTACTGTCTAATGTTGATAGGCTCACACTTAGGGCTGGGTACCAAACAAAATCTGCTTGGCACGAACAAAACCTCCAGCGCTGAGCCGTATTGGAAAAAATAACTATATAATAAGTTGGAAAACCTGGCAGGTCTGGGAAAGCTGATTAGAAACTGTTAAATTCTGCTTCCTGTTTAGAGGAAGAAGGTGTTTTTGTGCGTTTTGTGCAGCAGTTGTTGTGCAAATAATAGTAAATCAAATGCACGGCCCTGGTGGTGTTTTCACTGGGAAAAAAAATTGTGTTTGAAAAGCTTCATCGGAAACGCGCCAACAAAGTGTGAATCGTAATTACTTTTATTCATCCTCGAGGGGAAATTCCTCTGTAAACAATTTCTAGAAACCTGTGAAATACTTGGTTTTCTTGTTAGTTTAGCAGTAGTTTAGCAGTTCTCTAGTGTTAAGGCTCCTGGATGGGTTTAAAATGTGCATAAACGGCAATCAAAATTGTAATTAGATATTTGCCTGAAATTGCCCAGCCTTAGTGGAAATAAATACATGTGATTTTTGAAAAGCCTCATCTGAAACAGAGTAAATTATGCAAATGCAGCATTTCTTTCCTCAAAACCCCCTTGATGTTTTAATTCTGCTTCACACGGCCTTTACATCATATTTCATTTGATTCTTAATACCACTTTCGGCCATTTTAAAACCAGAAGTTGAAATATAATTTGTGTATTTTTGCGGAGTAAATTGTACCACAGAAAGTAACCCTTATTTCCAACCCTTGCATTTTGACGTTCTGTGCATGGATTCTCAAAAATATCAGTTGTAACAAAAGATGACATGTACTTTATTTTAGGGGTGCACCGATATATCGGCCCAGTGTCGGTATTGGCCGATGTTCACGTCATTGTATAATATTGGTTTCTGTCTAAAACCACCATTTAACATTCCGCGATGGTTACGCTCCGGTAATGATCGAGTTAACTCTAGATGTTTATTCTACGTCAAAAGACCCAGAAATGACAAAGTTACAGGCTTTTAAAAGCTCTAAAAATGTTTTGGACAAAACGTATCATTAAATACAAGTGCAACGAATTCACTCGCGACCAGCGATAAATGCAATGTCTTTTTCAGACTTTATTTGAATAGTTTTCCTCCAGTCTAGACCTGTTTATTCTAAATAACTTTAGTGTGAGAAGTTTAAAGAAGGAGAAATACAACAGAGTGTGTGATCAGACGCAGAATCTGAGGAGGAGAGACTGAAGAGGAGCTGCTAATTTATTCTAATTAAGAATACAAATCGGTCCAAAATGTTCATATCGTTGCACCACTAATTTATTTTGTAATCAACATACAATGCAGTGGTATCACAATGCAACGGGGAGATTGCATGGAATAGTGTGTGAAGCCTGTAGCTCCTCACCGGTGTGTTTATGTACTCAAACAATAGAGCTGACGCAGCCCCAGGTGAGAGGGAAAAGATGTCAAACAACTGTCCAAAGTAAGAGCGCTCTCTGCACCAAACCAAGGCCAAGGACGGACCTCGCACTTGTTTTTAAAAGCATTTGACTTCTTATCGATGTGACTACCTTTTTTGACTCATTTTTTAATTGAGTTTGTTGAACTAGTATAAAACCTGATGATGGTGAGAAACTATTTATATTTTGTGTTTTACAATGGGGATGTCAAGTTTACTCGGTTGATCGATAATCAGGATTCAGGGCACAATGATTTTAATCGTAAGAACTCAAAAATAATAATCGTGAGAATCGTAGCAGCAATGAGTAATTTCAGTTGAATCTATTCTCCAAAAAAGTCAAACTACTTGTAAAGTACTTTTTATCTCTTCTTTTTATGTGACAAACTTGAGGAATGTTAATGTATTTGTGAGAGAATAATATTTCTTCTCACAATAAAACTTGATATCGTGACATCCCCTGTCGAAAATTACATTTTGTTGCATGAAATCGTGTTTTTGTGATATTGAAATTGTTTTCCTCCGTATCAAAATCGAGCTCGGAAAATTTAGTATTGTTGCACCAGGAGTCACCAACGTGGTGCCCGCGTGCCCCCGGGGGACCCTTTGGGCCTCTCTTGGTCGCCCACACGGACCTGTTCGAAATGTAAAACAGTTCAAACAAAGCTTTTTAGTTTTGCCATAAATGCTGCTAGGCCTATTTATTTGAGAGCTGGGAATGTAGAGACGGCAACAGCTGAGACAACCAGCTCCATGTCACTTTTTATATGTTCAAAATACTCTCAGTAATCAGGTAGTTACGAGCCACTAAAGACCAACGTGTGTGCGCAGACAGCTCTGGATCTGCAGCGCAACGGGCGGGAAAGAGACATGTTTAGATCAGCAATGTTTTCACTTAAAAACAAACAATATCGTACAGTACCTTTTGAGAATGTCAGGAGTCAACTGTGTCAGAGCAGAGGAGGAGCTGTCAGCGCAGGACAAGACCACTATCAGACCAGGACCACCCCAGAATTAAACCAGGTCTAACTCATGCAGGGCTAACGTTTAAATCAGGACTCACACAGGACTAAACAGAGCCACAGGAGGAGAAACTTGTAAAGGTTAAATATTCAGACTATATGTTTCTTATATTCTCTTTGCACCTTTGCTTGTATTTTGACAGTTACATTCATTTTCTCATTGACTAAGTTAGTGCTAAATTGAAGTTAAACTTAAATAAAAACTTAACTTAAACTTAAGTTACTAGATTTCCTAATACTCTTTTAAACTGTCAAAATTACAGGATAAATACACAAAAATGCCCCACGCATACACTTGTATCCAATAGTTACACAGTTGAATAGTTATGTAATTTTATAAATATAATTATAGGCTCGTTTAGGCTAATTGAACAGGTAGCCCTCGACCAAGTCCGTGCTCATAACGTAGCCCTCGGCCCCAAAAAGGTTGGTGACCCTTGTGTACACGGTACTAAATGAAACAAATATGTAAAACGACAACGAGAAAATAGTTTTTGTGTTTAAGAAGTGCGTTAAAATAACATTGGTGTTGAAAAAAGTTCAGGTCAAAGTATCAAAAATCGGGTATCGTTTTTCAGCACTGATATAAATGAAATTGAAAGGTGCCCAGCCCTAATAGTTTCCTTCACAAAATGTCTGCATGCTGCACCACAAATATGAACTACAGCCCCTTTATTACACAACTATGAATATATTTTGTACGTTTTTATAGATATTTCAAGCCATACCTGAAAATGTGGGATTCAACATCGAACTCAAATGGATCTGCCAAATGAAGGTTTGGTTTTCCCAACTAAATACAAATTTAAATTAACTTTTCCAAAACGTTATATTTTGCGTTTTTTTCTTTTCGTTTTTTTTTTTCAGAACGGGTCGTGGGACGGCAACCTCTCATCCTACTTCAACATGAACACTTTCCTGGACATAATTCTGTCCTGTGTGCTGCAAAAAGGTGGAAACAGACGCATCGTGTTCTCGTCGTTTGACCCAGATATTTGCACCATGTGAGTGACTTCTTCAAACGCGACAGTTGCTTCAAACTTTATCTGCATCAGGTCAAGATCCAGCTGTTTTTCAATATAAACGGCTGTAATCGTAAAATTCCAAGATAGACACATTTTTAGTAAAGCATTACAATAAAAGGGTTAGAAAGAAAGGAGAAAAAGCAGGTGCCAATCCGCCTGATCCTCCTCTAAGACGGCGAAAATATACTCCAATCAAGATAAATACTACTCAATTCAAGTACTTATTCTCTGTAGAAATGTTAGTTAGTGTTTTTTATCTTTATCTGGATTGAAATTTATTTGAAAGATCTGTATACAGTAGAAATCATTGTTTGACTACTGAAATAGTTGTCAGTTACAACTTAAACCATTCAAATGTTGTCTTTGAGTCCACCAATGTCGATCTAGTAAACATTGCACAGTTTTATATCAACAGGTTTCAACACAAGTTCTGGCATGTTTTGTGACCTGGAATGACTTATTGTTTTTTTCCCCTGCAGGGTGCGTAACAAACAAAACAAGTACCCGATCCTGTTCCTTAGTCAGGGCATCTGTGAGCGATACCCGGAGCTCATGGACGCCCGCTGCCAGACCACGCAGATCGCCATCAGCTTTGCACAGAGCGAGAACATCCTGGTGAGAATACAAACTACAACCCACTTTAATTCCATATAAGGTGCTAAAATAGGCCTGTAAATGTCATAATGGCGCTTTCCATAGTCACTAAAGACAGATTTGTCAAGTTATGCCTCTTTGGACAAACAAATGCCAACATGGTTTCATGTGCAGAGGATGTGTTGTTTTACTGTCATGAGCTCGATCCTGTTCAAACCGGTTCATGTGAGAAAGAGCGAGTCAAAAGTAAAGACGGACAAAACCCTGACACTGTTTATGTGGGCGCATTTCCAACGGGTGAAGTGCAGTATGTGCCAGTGTGTCGTCCAAAACAACCTCCTCAATTTGCCCCCAGGTCAGAGCCTCCTTATGATAGCTTGTCCTGTTTATCTATTTGTTTACACTGTCTGAGCTCCCTCATCAGATGAGCGCCTGATTAGCATCAAAATGGCCTGAGCTGATCCCACCCCATGGCTTCAAAATACTACTATATACTACCGATAAACTGAACGTTTCGTTTCCGTCTTCAGGGGATCAGCGCACACACAGAGGAGCTGCTAAAGCACTTGAACTACATCGAGGAGGCCCAGTCTAAAGGCCTGGTGGTGTTCAGCTGGGGAGAAGACAACAACAACCACGAGAACAGGAGGAAGCTGAGGGAGAAGGGCATCGATGGCGTCATATACGACAGGTGAGTCACAAGGGTTTACACAACCCTTTTGTGAGATACAGAAAGTACTTACATTAGAACAAAATACATTTCTGAGAAGATCACTGTAAGCGTTGGAGAGGTTCTGTTCTTGTTGGGGAGCAGTTTCAGCATTTCTCTGTGCATTTCTGAAACACCTTTCCGGCAGCACTTGGAACAGTGTGTTTCTGTGTATCCGTTAAAGTAATGATATTTATTTATTTTCAGACATACGGTGGTCCATAATTAAAAGACAACATAGTACAAAAAACAAAGCACAGCAGTCAAATTAGTCGAATTTGATGGACTAATTTGTTTCTGTGTATCAGTTTATGTAATGATCGTTCACAAACGGGTTAATGAGTTGGAGCTGCTGACAAGGGAGCAGTGATCATTCATGTTCTGTGCCAGGATTCTGTTGCATAAAACATCCTTTAGACTCAGAACAGACAACTCTCCGGTCCGGTCCGGTCCCGTCCGGTCCGCACGTCAAAAGGGTCATGAAATGGACTGTGTGTGAAAATGAAAAAAAAATCCTCATTATTTACTAGTGGTTAATTTGCAGGAATCGGTCTCATTGCCTCAATATCATGTCAATAAAACCTACGGGCCAATCTGTCTAAAAATAACTCAACATTACAGGAAATTATACGTTAAAATCATAAACAAAAAACATAGTCATTATAAAATTTAGTTTGAAAGGATTTCATCGGCACTCTTCTCTTTTAGTCCTGTGCGCAGCTAAACAGAACTATTTTGAGCCTCATTTTGAACATTAGCGCTGTGTCAATCTTCAGATAGACCGTTCCAGATTTTATTCTCACAAAACAAAAGCGTGAATAAGTAAGTAAAGGAGAGGGAACTTCAATACAATGTCTTCCTCATGGATCAACTAAAATAGAACTTAATTTGTGGTATCAATTAGTAGTTTGTGTGACACCCAAATGCTCATGATTATGCTTTAACACATGACAAACGCACATGTTTTCATTACAATCTACGGCATCATACATTTGCTTTCATCTGCTCAGACGCTGGTGTCCTCGGCTCGGTGCGAGACGTCGCACTCAGCCGTTTCACTTCCCTTTCTCTGGACCGCGACCTCTGCCCTCGTTTTTTTACATTCCCGTCGGGGTCCAGACTCGAGACGTCCACATGTGCCGTTATCACAACTTTAATCTTTTCCTTGCAGAATTTGCGATTGCTTGGTGACATATTTTGACTCGAGTGCTCCAAGTTCCCGTAACGTCTCTCTGCCTGTCCACCGGTGCATCTTTATTGGATACTCCGTGTTTTGAATGAACAACACCCACTTACGTTATTAGTGCCTGAATGTCGATGTCTAAAGTGACTCTGCAGCTGGAACAAACAGGTTCCTGTGTAATGATGCAAGACGGTTGACTTGTCAGATAACAGTACTTTTCTTCTTTTATAAACTGGGACAGAATGACTGGAAGTGTCCATTGAAATAAAGTATTTTTAAAGCTGATAAGTCAACTGTCCTGTTGATCATTTAGGCTGCTTATTTCTTTGTATTTTATCTCTTTTGGGTAATGCTATGATACAAAACATCATATGGAAACGATGCCTTGATTGCATGAGACTTTTGTTTACCCGCTGCATATTGACAGTTCCACCTTGTGTACACAATATTAAAACGTCAACTACCAAGGAAAACGTTTGATATTGAATTATAGAAAAAGATTCAGTTGTAGTCATCTGTTCTGTTTTAGAAAAAACAAAATGTTTCGACTCTCATCAAAGAGTCATTCTCAATCTGTGAAACAAGTCTGAGAACTCAGGTTTATGGTTTTAGGTTTATATCCTACTCCAGTGGTCCCCAAACTACGGCCCGGGGGCCGGATACGGCCCGCCTCCACATTTGACCCGGCCCCCTGAACAATACAAGAGACGCATTATTCATGCTCATATGAGTCATAGATTCTGCTCTGACAACTGAAGCTGAACTTTTACCCAAGACTGTGCACGGCACAACACAAACTTTCTTTCTGTGAAGAACCCAGAGAAGGTTATTTGATTTTTATTGATTTCATAAATAGTGTTATTATATATTTCCTGAATTATTTTTTTCTGTGAAGAACCCAGAGAGGGTTATTTGATCTCGGAAAGGGTTATTCATATTTGGTTATATGTGGCTTTCTGGAAAACAATACATGTTGTTACATTTAGGCACCCCTGCGATCGTCACACTTTTTTCTGGTTCAAACTGACCCTGGCCCCCCATCAGAGAAGGGAAAAGTTATGTGGCCCTTACAGGAAAAAGTTTGGGGACTCCTGTCCTACTCTGTGAAAGGCCTGCCCACAGGGCGGGACCTCCTGATAATGGGCCATTGAAACTAACTGAGAGTAAGATATAAACCGGAGTTCTCAGACTTGTTTCACAGATTGAGAATGACTTGGATGAGATTCGAAACGTTTAGATGACTACAACTGAATCTTTTTCTACAATGGAACACTCCTGGACAAATGAGGGATTACACCGACATGTTTGATATTGAAATAACTAATCAATTGTAGTTACATTTTTAATACTAGTTCTGAGTTTAAGTATGTTTTCGACTATTCATACTGCACAAATAATAATCTAGTGACTTGATATTTATTGATATGTTTTTTTTTTACAACACTAATTAGGGCTGGATGACAAAAATATATATTTTTTTTCAAAAATGTTTGAACAATCCCAATTTTAATTTAAGTTTCAGTTTTATTTTGTCTTATAAAAAAATCAATTTGGGCTGCAACAATCTGAATAATCGTGACTTGAATAAGGAATCAAAAAACATTGACTATTAAAATAATCATAATTTGATCATCTTAATTGTTATCTGGACTCTCCAACCTCTAAAATTGTGGCAAAAATATGTTTAATTACGAAGACATTGCAGTATTAAATCAAAATTGCAAAGAGGAATAAGCCATTTCTGATTTTCATCAATAATCCACTTTATTCATAAATATCTAGAAGCATTCATTCACTCGCCACATTTATTTGGTTTAAAATGTATTCCAAAAATATCAGTATATGATAGAAATAATAATAATAATCGACGGGTGTATTCTACTAATAATCATCATCATTAGTTGCCTCTTTTTCAATATTAATTTCCTGAACATAAACAAGACGTCAAAACGCCAACACAGACAAACCATCCTTGACGATTAGAAATGATTAGAAATGATTGAATCGCTATCATGATTTAGATTTTATTCGCACTTAATTCAGAAACACACACGAACTGAAAACCAAAAGCACGTATGAAACATTAGCTTTCCACAGTGTCAGAATATCGCTCACCTCTTGTCGACTGCGCTCTTGTTCCGACTCGTCTGTTGCGTGGAAAGCAGGCCGTCGCCCTCACTAACGCCAAGCGGCTTGTTTACAATTTTTGCGGCTCGTCCGACGTGTTTTAACCCGTCGTCTGCGCAATGAGGTTTATCTACGTTTAGTGCACTGCTGCTGCTCTGCTTCACCACCGCTTCTTCTCTCACAGTTTTGATTTGAATATTTGAATTAACGCTGCTGTTTCTTCTTTGGCCTGAACATTTTTGACCCTGCACATTTTGCATCTTGACATGTCTTCTGGTGGTGGTAAATGATTATTACAAGGGCTGAGAATCTAAAGGGCCAATGTGATATTTTGAGTGAAGTTAGTTATTTTCCCTGCATCACATATCGAATGGTAACATCTTTTACCAGAATATCCCAAACAAATGTGCCTAAAAACATAATTACCTTCAAGCAGATCATCTTTAGTTTATGTTGCAAACTTCCTTTTGTAGATGACATTTTGAGAGATTTTTACCTTTCAAACGATACAATATTTAAGGTTTTTTACTCAAGAGTCACGTTATTATAAAATAATATTACTCGAGTAGAAGTAAAAAGTAGTGGCCAAAATAATATTTGTGTAGTGAGTCACACGTCGGAATTAAAATGCATTAAAATGTGTATTTATGATGTACGAGTAATGTAACAAAACATAATATAATGCAGATTCTGGAAGTTCCAAAGAATGGACACAGATTGCAAGACAAGTTGTATCTGAAGGTAAAGTGGAAATATAAATATTATTCAACCAGCAGTAAAGTATGGTGTCTGAAAACTACTCCTTCAATGAGTACAACCCACCTCTTGTGTGAAGCTGCCTATAAATAAATGAAATCAATAAAATACCATTTAAATACAATAAATAAAGAATAAATAAATATAAAAACGTATATTCTAAATAAATTGTAAAAAATAATTTGGCAACTTGACTGAACAAAACACCAACAATGATTAGAATCATTGTCAATGTATTGATTAAAAAAGTTTTATTGCCATTTTCAGTGAACAAAAATTCCCAATCTTAAGAATTTGCTTCAGCGATATTGTGCAACATAAAACAATGAATAATTCTAACATGTAAACTATGATAAAAGGCGTGCAAGCAGACATTCAACTAATAAATACTTTCCCCTTGTTCACTGACTGAAATCATGCCATGTTCATTCACTCATTAGTTCACGTTCAACACTGCAGATGTAGATTCTCAGCTCTTCTTTAATGTTCGTGGAATCTCATCCGTTATGTCTCTTTTTCTTATTTTTATAGAGTCGGCGAGGACCAAGTAGAGCAGCCAGACATCTTCCAGGTGGAGGCGCAGCACTCTTTGGGCGAGGTGATCACAGAGGAAACCCTGAAAAGCTCCACCTGCTCGTGCTACTCCATCCCCTGCTCCTCCGTCGACCTCTGTCCCAGCTCCAAGGCCCGGAACGGCAGCGCGGAGTCCGACTCTGGCCTCAGCTCCTCCTGAAACTAGGTCCTTCACAGGAGCACCGACGCTTTCTGAGGAGGAAGACGGTCTTTTGAGGAGATTACGGACAAAAACTGGTTTATTTGTAATGCAGTCTTCACTTCATCTCGTCACTGAGGATCATGTGATTCTTAAACTCTTCACACGACTCGGAAAATATTAGGTTTCCAAGCTGGGACAGAAATGAGCCTCATTTTAAACCAAGACTAATTCAATATCCAAACGGGTCTAAACAAGGTTTACAGGAAATCGGGTTAAATCAGGTTTCCAAAATAAGTAAAATCAGGTCTTTACTAAGCTGCGTCTAAATCAGAACTAAAGATAATTTAAAGTAGGACTTAATAAGGTGTAAAGCCAAACTTGACCGGGACAAAAACCAAGACTAAACCAGGTCTAAATCAGTTTGAAAGGACATGTATTATGCAATATTTGTATCTTTGGCCTTTCATCATGGTGAATCCCTTTTCTTCAGCGGTTCATATTTTACAACATAAAATAATGTATCGAAAGCATCTGCGAGTCATTCGTTCATCAGGATATTTTGTTAGCACTCCATCTACTGGCAGCAGAGGGAATAAACAAAAGCTAGCTTGCGCCAAATATGCAAATGTGAGTTTTTAATGAACAATGTCGATGATTTATGGACTTAAAAACTGCACAGACGAACTCAGGATCTCTACCTTTGACGTTACAAATCTGGAGAATTTGCAACCAAGTGTTTTCTGATGCTCGTAGAGGAAAGGATGTGCTAAACGGGTTTCATCGATCAAGAGTGAACGAAGCTAAATGCAACTCCAGTTATTGCTGAGGGAATAATGAGGTTGAGGTTATAAGTGTTTGCATAATATGTGTCCTTTTAAACATGTGTCCGTTTTACCAAATCTGGCAATTAAAGATAATAATAAATAACGAATAATAATATTAAAAGAGGAATACCTGCATAGCAACTGCCACCGCTTTCATCACACGTTTTTTGAGCCAAACATCACATGTCTTAGCTCGCACAGTGTCTTCTTTATTTCTCTTAAATGCTGACGTTCTACACAGCCCTGGGAAACTCGTCAGTGATTGTGGAACACCAACAGGCCGGTGCTTTTTGGTTTATATTTCTTCTACATTTAGTGCTAGTCAAAGAGCTAAAACGCTTCCTTATGTAGACTGTAACTGGATTGTAAGTAGTTTAGCTTTAGACCAAACTGAATGCGCTGGGTCATTTTTTTAAGTTGTCAATGCTATTTACCTTTTTTTCTTTTTCTTTTATGTATACTTTACTTCAATTGAACAACCTGAATTAAATGAGGATTTTCTTTATTTTTTTGGGGGGGAATATTATTTATTATCCACTAGCCACCGCCTTAAAGAGGGAAATGTCTGTGCTCCAGTGATATTCTGTAATGTAATAATTGCTTGAATTGGTTGCGTTCATTCTTGTCAAAATCTGACGCCATAAAACAAGAAATCTACAGAAAATTCGCAAATGTCTCGTTTTGTTTCACAATTTTTTTGTGCTAGAAACTTGAAATTTTCCACGCACAACATTCAAACCTGTGTGAACATTTTACAACTTTCAACAACAAATGTCACCTTTTAATTTCACCTTTTCAAAACTTTTTTACTTCCAGCATTTGTATTGATTAAAATTCAGGTCAAAATGAGAGTTAAGTTGCAAGAACAGATAAATGCCACTTAAAAAAAATAATGTTGAAGGCTTACAATTTACTCTTTGTCGAATAATTTTTAGTGCAATAAAGATATTTTTCCAACTCTACTTAAGCCGTCAACTGTATTGTATTCCTGACAAAGCGAAGCTATCTGTTTCAGCAAATGAACTCTTTATTTTTAGACAGAGTGGGCCAATTTTGTGTGGTGTTTTGCTGTTTTAAGTGTCAAGACATTACGTGAACGCAACCCATTCAGAATGCAGCAGCCGGTAGCTTGTTTTACTTTGACTTTGCACGTGTAAGAGGAATCACTCTTAGAAATGCAAACCATTGTGTATACTGACTGCAATGCAATGTATCATGTCCTGTCATAATCGCACAAATCCAGCTATGAAAATGTAACGAACGAAAGGTGCATGGTGTAAATAACCTTGAAAGCTGGACAAATGTAAGTAACGTGTACTGCCATTACAGTTTAAAATTCAAAATGAAAATGTTTGAATCCGTTTTTGTCGTTTTATTGCTCAAGTCTGAACACAACAAGTCGACACACGAAGTTCATGCGCTTTTGCCACTTTCGCAATTCATTTGACGATAACGAGCTCAGTGGAAGTGTTTTTTTCTCTTTCTCACTTTTTTTTTTTTTTACATTATAGGGATACCAACCACAATGAAACACAGGAAGTTGAAGACATACAACTACAGTAGGTGGTTGTAAATGCACCTTTTCAGTTGGCTGCCAACCGCCATTAAAACTAACAAGAAGAAGCTCAATGTTTGGCTGGATTTTTTGGTATGCTAGTTCTTGGACGTGTGTTTCATTTGTTTCTTAGTTTTAAGTTATTCACGACACAGTTACAAGATTATGTATTTGGGCGGTGGTAGGGGGGGGTCACTGAGACTGTTTGCATCTCGGGCCCAAAATTTGGTGCTTACGCCCCTGCGTGCCAAGCAAAAAGGCAATGAAATGTGTTCAAACCATATTCCTTAAACTATCAAAATTTACAGCTGAAGAAATCTTAACTTTTTATTTTTTATGTAACAATTTTAATAAAAACCTACCACTTCACAACTGACTAGAATAATCAATACTCAAATCAGGCCTGATAAATCTGTTAAATACTACTTGATAAGCATTTATTATATGATCCTGTTTGATACTGCTGTAAATAAATAACCTAGGACACGGTTTATATTATGTTAAATCTTTACTACATTATAACAGTTGCTTTTAACTTGTTTTGTCGGTCGATTAAGATAATTATCTAACTTTCCAGTATAACACACACACATCACACTAACCAATGTGTGCGTCCAACTGTTTAAATACAGTTGTATTAGTTAGCTGTGATTTTACACCCTCTGGTGTCGAAAACAGAAAATACATTAAATAAAGTACTACATTTCATTTGACATTTAACTCAACAAAAAACAGGCGACAAATTTATAATGAAACGTCTAAATGTATTGTTCGTAAAGTAAACAAATATGTTTTCTTGTGTCATTAGGAATTGTAGTTTATTTTATATTTGATTATTTTGCACTTTGTGCGTTTATTCACGTTTTTCTCAACATTTTTAAGCATTCAAAAATACATATTCCGTTTTTAATTGTTAACCGCCATGGCAACGTTCATCATCGTCTCTCCATTCTGGAAATTCGTGGATACGTGAAAGAACTTCATTTCCCAGCCTGCACTGCGGTAAGCCTCCGAAAACACGCCCACGATAAATAAACCGCTGTAATCCTCGCTGTACCTGAAACCTCTCTGGATATTTTTTGTTGCCGTGAGTTAATTTAATACAGAAGAAAATGGACAACTCCGGGAAAGAAAAGGAGGCGATCCAGCTCATGGCCGACGCGGATAAAAAAGTGAAATCAACGGGCTCTTTTCTGGGTGGAATGTTTGGAGGGTAAGAAAGCCAGAAAGCACTGCACCAAAGATAAACAGCGTCATGACAGTTGGCACGCAGCCTGTTTTCATTGTGAAAAAAGACCACATTTACACGTACAGGCATTAAAAAGACAACACATTGTCTTCTTCTGCCATCTCTACGTTTGCTAGTTTTGTTTGCCTTTAGCTTCTTTGTAAAAAGTGGGTAAATCACAGTGATTTGCCCACTGTTTGAATCACTGCATCACGTCAGGAGCTAATGCTAATGCTACCAAAGCTAAACCTGTTCAGATTATAAAGTCAAAAAACGTGTCTATACACAAATCTGTTTCCTGCTCTTTTATAACATTGCATTCATGTGTATGTAGGACTAATTAAATAACTGATTTATACTTCAAATCAAGCGTGTCCAAACTATGGCCGGAGGGTCAAATGCAGCCCTCTGGACAGTTTTTGTTGGTCTGCAAGATTCTAGTAAAGCTGGCCCAGTTTATCATTTGCAATGCTTTTTATAGAGTTTAAACACATTCACAATCAATCAAAACCTAAATCACAAGCGTTTTGGTGTGAGGTAGACTACAACAGAAATGTGTCTCTGTTTATGCAGTAAAGCTATGGTTAAATTATGACATCAAATAAGGAAAGTAATCAAGTCAAAGATGTAATTATTGTAAATGTAAGGCGCCTGTGACTTGAATTTCGACCCTTGACCCCATGTAATATTATGTATTTGTCTGGCTTCTTGTCTTCGGGTGCAGTTTTCTCACAATAAACTGGTCTCACATTATTACACCAGCTCGGTCCGATACATAAAAAAGGGAAATATTTTTTTTAATGATCTGTGAAAGGAGCGGGGTTTATCAGATGAAGCTTCTTCCTGTTCCTTTTATTTATGCCAACAACGATGTATTCTGTTTGTGTTCATACAGAGGTCCGCAAAAAGTTGAAGAGGCGTGCGAGATGTACTGCAGAGCTGCCAACATGTTCAAGATGGCCAAGAACTGGAGCGGTGCGTAACGAACGTCATGTAATCCTGTTCTGTTTAATAATACATTATTTATTGACTGTTATGGCCTGGTTGGATTAATATAGTTTCCTGTAATTTTCCTTTATAATTTCAGTGTTTTTAGTTTCAGGAATCAGGATCAGGATATATTTATTGCCATTGTCAATGAACAAATTCACAACATAGGAACGTGACTTGATGACAGATGCGACATGAGAGACATGCATAAAGAGCACCGGCCACCTGGGTGGCTCGCTTTGGAAAGTCAAAGCTAATAACCACAGTGTACTATATTTCACTTTATATTTCTACTTTTATATATTCAGATATATTCCGCGTTCTTTATATAGCACATTTTATAAACGTACAACAATTTAAAGTTAATAAAAGACTCTCCCTTCTAGGGCTTTGAATAATACACATTTGTTCACCTTTCCGCAGCGGCCGGAGGAGCGTTCTGCAAAGCCGCTCGTATCCACATGCAGCTTCAGAACAAACACGACAGCGCCGTCAGCTTCATCGACGCAGGAAACGCTTACAAGAAGTCCGACCCAAATGGTGAGAACGTTTGCACCTCTACGGCTGCGCACACGTCCAAACGACCCAAACGCACCGATAAAGATTTACTGCTGCTAACGCTTTTTGTGTATTGAACTATTGTGGTATCTTCTCCCTTTTTATCTTCACGCTGCTAAGAGGCAATCAAGTGTTTAAACGCCGCCATCGATATTTACACAGACATGGTAAGGTTCACGCAGGCCCCAAACTGGTATTCTTGACATTCCCCACTTTAAATTCCCCCTGCTTGTTGCTGCTTGTTATTATTTCACTCTGTGGTTCTTAAGTAGGGATGCCACGATATCAAATTTTATTGTGAGAGTGGTCTAACGTGTTACTGTTCCTCAAGTTTGTGTCCGGCTTTACTAAATTGAACTTTCTGAAAGACAAAATAACGTTAAATGTGACATAAACAGCCAGATATAAAAATATGTATATTTTCTGGACTATAGATAGAACTATAGATTGAATTTTGCTTGTCACGATGATTTATTTCTTTATTTCTTTATTTATTTTTGGTTCTTATGATTATTTTGTGAATAATCATGATTATCGATTAACCCAATAATCTTGACATCCCTGTCAACTGAACTCTCCTGGTGTCTAAATCCTGGTTTAGAGAATTTTGAGGTATGATTTTGAGCTTGTTTGGACCATGTTCAGTCCAAGTTTAGACTTGGTTTAGTCTTTGTTGGTTTAATCTAGGCTTGATCCTGTTATATTCCTGGTTTAATCCTGTTTTGGTCCTGGTTTAATCCTGTTTTGGTTTAATCCTGTTTTAGTCCTGGATTAATTCTGTTTTATTCCTGGTTTAATCCTGATTTGGTCTTGGTTTAGACCTTGGTTAGTTTAGATGTAAGAACATTTCATTCCAATATTTATCATTAACGCTGCAAAAATGTATTGACAATAAGAAATGATTGTAGTCGTATTTTGATTTATTGTTCTATGAACTGTACAGTCTCTGAAACACATTATATTATAACACATACAGTGGCATTAGTCATCAAAATGCCTGAAAAGATTATTTTTTTCCCAACAATAATACATTTTATTTGTAAATATTCTCTTTAGAAACTTCAGTCGCCATATTTCAACCTTTATTTGATTGATAATGTATTTAAAACGTCTCAAATACTCATTTGACTCATCAACCGCTAAAATAATCGTTAATTGCAGCTTTATTTTCAATAGTGGTAGTTGGTGTGTGTGGTAAAAAGTTTAGAATCATTGTAATATTTTCTATACAAAAGTTATATTCACAAATGCATTAACACTGTAGTAATTGCTTTTTAATAAATATTTTAAATTCTCGCCTCTCAAAGGGAAGATTCACCATCGCAGCCAAACATCACATCAGCATCGCAGAGATCTACGAGTCTGAAATGGTGGACATCGAAAAGGTGGGGAACGTTCAAACCGATGCCGCTATTGTGTCGTTTTTGAACGTGGAAACCTGTTTTTCACGACTGAACAAAAGCTTTCGAGTGTTTGTACGTGTATCGTGCATTTGAAACCATAAACCGTGCTGTTGCTTTGACTACAGGCCATTGCACATTATGAACAGGCCGCAGACTACTACAAAGGAGAAGAATCCAACAGGTAATGGTCGTTTAATGCCCAAGAAATCACAATCTGGTTGATATTTGAACTATTAATGAAGTGTCTGTTTTGTTCATGTTACCAATTCATGAAAAGTGACGTAATGATTGTGCTGCTGTTCTCAGTTCTGCTAACAAATGTCTGCTGAAAGTAGGAGCTTACTGCGCTCAGTTGGAGCAGTACCAGAAGGCCATTGAAATCTACGAGCAGGTGCGTTTTTACGGACACTCCTAATATAACGGCTCTTTAGCGTGTATTTTCCCGCGATACAAAACACAATCTTGACCTGTTTCTCCACAGGTCGGGACCAATGTGATGGACAATCCGCTTCTGAAATACAGCGCCAAGGAGTATTTCTTTAAAGCGTCTCTGTGCCATTTTATTGTGGACGAGCTCAATGCTAAGGCGAGTTGTCACGGCAACCGGTCAAGGCGCAAGAGGAGGGAAAATGACATGAATTCAGAATATTTGTCTTTAAATCTGGGGTACACAACTTTTTTCCCCGTAAATAAGTGAAAGATTTTTTTTCTCCCATCAAATTTGTTGTCTTTAAAAATGCGGAGCTCCACTTCCTGCTCCATTCATTCCTTATGGGGAATTAGCCCACAACACAGCAGCGTGTTCAGAACGTTACGTATCATGTCAATACTTCACCTGGAGACATTTATGTGTTTCTAAAAGTACCGGTACGTGCTTTTGTCGCTAAGCTAATGCTAACATACAATAAATGTAATTGATAATGTTAAAATAACCCCACAAACTGAACTAATCTGTTTACCAATGCGTTCAACTTTGCATTCTATTTTCTTTGATCAAGTTTGTCTGTTTTTGTATTTAAGGGAATGTATGTTAGCCCTTAGCTTTGAGACACAAACACTTTTATAAACGCGTAGGTTTCCCCCGGTGACGCATTTACCTCATACGTAAAAGTCTTAACCTGCTGCATTGATTATCCATCTATAATTCGCTCTCTGATGTCACAGCTTTTTATTTTGATTTTATTTGAGCAAGACTCGGCTAATTCACACAGAGAATGAACGGAACGAGAAGTGAAGAGCTGCACTTTTACGGCGACTGGAACGAGCCTATCCTGAAATGGGCCTACCGCGACACGGGCCTATCACGAAAGGAGCCTATTACGAAAGGAGGCTACTGTCAAGTATTTTATCAATTGCAAACCTTGAAGACGATTGACTGTTGACATTTGCTTCACCTCTTGCCTGAAGGAGTTGTTAAAAAATAAAAATAGATGGTAAACTTTTGTCACTAATTTAACAGACATTTCACAATTTTCTGATAATTAAACCTCAACTTATTGGTTTAAAGACATGTTTTAACACATTTCTGTTGGATTGACATAATTTCGTTTGAATATCGTTATCGAGACACTTGCCCAGTCCTACCTTCCTCTTTTCACGGTTTGAAAATCAGGTTAAGCTGTTTCACTTACTAGATTTGACTAGTTTTAATGTATTTACTTATTGTTCCTAGTTTTGTCTGACTTTTTTTCTAATAAATGGCTTCATATTTCAAGCTAACTTTGCTGTCCTAAATCAGAAAGGTCATGTTATCTTGGTTCAATAAGCAATAAAGATTTAAAATTCACGAGGAAAGTTGCATCTAAATTAGTCAAAAGACTCAAGATTAATATTTTGATGTCAAGTCATTTAACCTCTTCTAAAAGTGTTAATTTTCTGATACAAGGAGGACTTTTCTAGACTTCTTTTACATTTTCCTCTCCCTACAGATCGCAATCGAGAAGTACGAGGAGATGTTCCCTGCTTTTTCCGACTCGAGAGAATGCAAGCTGCTGAAGGTAAGACAAACGCCAAACACCGCCGTAAGTCTCACACGGGTTTGCCGTTTTATCGAGTAACCTTTGTCTTGTGATGAAACAGAAACTTCTTGATGCCCACGAGGAGCAGAACAGCGAGGCATTCACTGAGGCAGTAAGTTCAACCACCTTTTAAACCAGTTAATCCCGTTTTTTTGCAGTTCGTTCAGTACTTTTGAAACCTACTAAAGCTTCAGTACTTCACAAAGCCTGTTGTACTGCCATAAAACAAGTTGTGTGATTCACAAAATGTTGTTTAAATGACAAGAAATGCATAATAGATATGTAAAAAATACCCTTTTATTGGCAGTGCTGAAATGTTCCTCTACAAACTCTTTCAATACGTATTGGTCTATCAAAAGCTTAAGAGATTGTTTTGGAACTAATCTGAGTAATAAACTAGGCAGCAAAAGTCTGGGCAGTGTTTTTCAAATTTAAGACGTTTTAGAAGTAATTTGCAATGGGAAGGTACTGCTCTGAGCTAGGATTGATACTGCTTTAAGAGGAGGATTTTTCACCTTCTGACTGTGGCTTTAGAATGAGATTCCTTCCTTAGTAAACTGTTTAAGGTGTTAATAAGCACTTGTTATTTGTTTGTGCACTTAAGACACAAAGGTGGTCCATAATGAAATGAAGACAAGACAAAGAACTAATTTGTTAAAAGGCTTATAGTACTTTTATAAATGTTAGTAAGTCATCAGTTTTACCAAAGTATTTTGTGATAAATGTCAGTAAATGCCTTTATAAGTGCTTATGAATAAATGAGTGCTTATTAACTTCTCGTAAATAGTTTTCTTTTTCTTTTTTATTAAATATTTTTGGGCCCGTAGGCTTTATTCGACAGGAAAGTTGGTCATTTTTCCGAAGGAGACTTATTTAAAAACATTACTCTGACCCGTATTTATTGATATTTCCGGTAAAGCGGGAATCCATTCATTTCAACCGGGAACCAGAGAAAAGTCTTAGAACATTAAAAAACATTATGTAAAGTAGTTTGTATAAAACTTCTTTAGCCGCAACCACAAATAGAGCCACAGAAAACATTCTGAACAAAGCCAACAGCTCCACTTCAGAGCGTTAAAACCTTTTCAACCAGGCTGCGTTTTTAAAATATATATTTTTATTAGACCTTTTTATTGACACATTTTCATCAGAATCACAAATTACATTTTGTATTCTTCCTGTATGTGTGTTTATTCAAAACAACATTTTACCTCTTGTGACTTACCACTGGATATAAAAATCTATGACTTGAAAAAACTATGAAAAAACTATGACTCTATTATGAGACTTTGGACAGTTTCATCTTTAATACAGTGAAAAATAGAAAGAGGATTTAAAAAAAGGCGCTCTTCATGTGTCAAAAAGTGTAAAAAGCTTTTATTTAATTGGGCTGAATAAGAGTTTAAAACATTTGAAAAGTTGCAATCATGTTTTATCATTTCAGATGGAGGATTTCAGATTTACTGTTTTTAAATATCTGAATATATATACACCAACAATTTTAAGTGTCAGATTAATCCTATGGCTTCGTGTCAGTTTTTCTTACATTACAGTATTCAGTGAAAAACAATACATTTTCACCACTGGATAAAACGGAAAACTTTATTGCGAGACTTTTGACATTGTAATGTAACGAAAACTGACACAAAGCTCAACTGCAGAGATCTGAACCGTAAACCGGGTCAAAACATCTGCATTTTCACAGTTTAAAGGCAAATTCTACTGTCAGAATTGCCACCCGTTCACGTTTAAACCCCTGCTCCTCGTTTTGTTTTCAGGTGAAAGAGTTCGACTCCATCTCTCGTTTGGACCAGTGGCACACAACGCTCCTGCTGCGCATCAAGAAGACCATCCAAGGCGAAGAAGGCGACCTCAAATGAGCCCGCGCACCTTTCACTCTGCATGTTTTACACACCAATATATTAACACACCAAGAAATACACACAACCCTATCTGTAGTATTCAAGTAATGCTGCTTTCAAGTGCTGCTCGGTCATTTGTGTGCGGTAGAAGTGGAAATCGACAACCGGATGGATATTATAGGAAATATTTAAGTAAAAGTAAGCGAAAATAAACATAAACCACATATTTGTATTATTTCAAAATGGGAATAGTCTTTAAAGTGTAATTTATTTGATTTTTTTGTGATATTTCTTCTGTAAATTCTCTTCTCAAGCAAACTTAGACTTTTACTAAGATGGAGGTTAGAAAATGCTGTGGAAACTGTCAATATTTTGTCTTAGAGATAAATTAATTTAAACAAGCAAGGAAATGACGTTACGCATTACAATGCATTAAATCACAGAGCAAAAACACAATAATTCAGTTTAAATTAAACAAAACCATTGATTGAAATAATTGTGTCTACATTTTTCAATAGTATCTACAGCAACACCGCCAAAAATGGAGGGGATGAATGCACGGATGCTCCCACACGCACTTGAAAGCAGCACGATGTTAGAACTGACCACAGCTCACCTGCTCTGCCGTCGTCTGTGTTTTTATCATTTATAATTTATCTATTTGTTTATTTGTTTCCTGGGCACATTTGAATCTAGAGAGAATGTAATCCGCTTGCTCTCGCCTCTGCCAAAGAGGTTTTCCGCTGCAAACCTTTCCTGCTGCAAGTTTCCACATGGATTTGACGACGTAACGCCCCCTCTAGTGACCCAAACAAGCATCGCACGTTTTCTACGGCCCTAAGAAAGACGTTTTTGTCGTATAAAATAATTTAAATTGACTATATATCTATTTATTTTTTAGAATGTACAGCTATAAGTTCTGCACCGATGAGGGGTAAAGGGAGATATTATGCACCAAGTGAAGACTGTTAAACACTTGTACCTTATCACTAGTCACTGGGGTGAATTCACACACATTTTTCTTACTTTGGAATATTTTTTTTTATAGCTCATCGTATCGTTTAAATGCTTCAATGTGATTGCGGTGAGTTTTAGTTGGTGTTTTAACATTCAATAGTCGTAATAAAATCCTTTATTTGTAACGCGAGGGCAGTAATCCGGGACTTAAATGCAAAAAAATTAGAGCAAGAGTTTAAACAACTTGAATCCATAATTTTTTTTTTCACCTAGTAAATTTGTCAACTTTTTGTTAAAAAAATATAAATATAAATAAATATATATGTATGTATGTATACATATACATATGTGTGTGTGTGTGTGAGTGTAACATATAAATATTGTGTGTGTATATGTATATATATATGTATATATTTATATATGTATATATATATAATATATATATTATATATTATATATATTATATATATATATATATATATATATTATATATGTATATATATATATATATATATATATATATATATATATATATAATATATATAAATATGTATATATATATATATATATATATAATGTTATATATTGTATGTATATATATGTATATATATATATATACACTTTTTTTTTTTTATTACAAAGAACCAACATTACCTGCTTGACATCAGTTGAAAAAAAAAGTATAATAAACTCCTAAATGACTAAAAGTTGAAGTCTTAACCTCTGCTTCAGATTAATAAAAAATAAGTATTAAAAGTAATCCTGATTTGAATTATGACCAAACTAATTGATAAATATGAGCTGCGTTGATAATCCTTAAAAAAAAATAATTGGGACAAGTCTGAAAAAACATCGGTACGAGCCAAGAAATGTTGGATTAAAAAAGGGACAAAATACGTTTTGTATAACTGATAATCGCCGAAATGTCCTAGAAAAGTGATGCACATTTTCTTCTAGATGACAGTACAATTGTCTAAACACGGAATAATAATCGTGAGACAATTTAACACTACTGTCCCATGCCTGCTCCCAAGAAATAAAATCTAAATTAAAATGGAGAATTCAAGTCATTTTAGCTCATTTCTTTTGCAATTTTGTTTCCGTAGTTGGTCATTCGTGTCGTGAATCATCCCTTGAGGTTTACTGCCGCAGCGCACCTTCCTAACGGCCACTTCCTAACAGCATGTACCTGTAAAGTGTACTATAGTGTTGCTGTAAATTCACCATCGTGAGCCAGACCAAAGTTTTTACTAAAGGGAATAGTTGACCACTGTATCGAGATGGAATGATTCTATTATGTATTGTGTATGCTTGTGCGAATGGACAATAAAGATAGTAAATTCAAACTTCAGTCTGTTTTCTGCTGGTTTTCAAAGGATTTAAAAAAAAAAAAAAAATGTAGATAGTGACAGTAATAATCAGATAATCCAATTATTTGATCAGATTTTGGTGAGTGTTCAAAAATGCCCAAGATAAATTATCATCAAAAAAATTTTGATTTTTTTTTTCCTCCTTTTTCCAACATTATCGATATCGGCTCAGGAAATCCATATCGAACCACTTTTAATTTAATCTTCTAGGTGAGGCGCTTCACCCAAATGATTGTGCCATTGCATTGGTCGTCATAGAGGTGCAGACTCCTCGTGCTAGGTTCTCCTGACTAAGAACCCGGTTCAAAATTTGAAGATGGGTCTGCTCCTGACTAGATTGACCAATGCACTTTCAAGGCCGATGCCGATTGTTCAGAATCCAGCGAAAACAATCGGCGATAAGATCTGCCGGTAGTTTTGAGCATAAGCCCTGACGAAGACTCGTTTAGTATCGAAACGAGTAGTCTGTCTGTGTTAATAAAAGACTCCAGAAGTTTTCCATCGTAGAAAAGGATTCAAGTGTAGTCATCTGGACACTTTTTTGAACACCCAAGAACAAGAATTTTTATATATATTCTTTCGGCAGCTGGTAGCCCCAACTGGAGGTATAAGGCCAATATCTGATACGCTACCGTATATAAAGTGCAAATATTGGTCCGATGTATCAGCCAACCAATATATCTGTCCAGCTCTACTCTTGACAGGAGAAATCCTTAACTAAAGACACACACTACCGTAACATGATGGGAGGATGGATGGTTAGTTTATTGATCTTGAAGGAAATTCAAGTTCAACCGCAGAAACATGTTCACTCAGTCACTTTTGTGTCTCAGTCAAAGATCTCGGTGCAGCTCAGGGGGAGGATTCATCAGATACGGTCAGAAGATTGTGTGTCAGGGCAGTTTATGGGGAGTAAGAGCCCTCAAGACACAAAATACATACTGAATAAGTACAGATTGTTTGTATATTTGCTTTCGTTTAGGTTTATTTCATACTTCACAACAATGAAGCTTGCCAGTTCTAAATAGACTAAAAATAGATCTTGATTACACAAAGTAGCCAAAAATGTAAGATTTCACGCAGCGATGTAAAATAAATAACCAAAATCCATATCTTCTTCATTTACAAACATACAATACAGTATTATTATAATTCTAGAAGACCTCACGTTTCATGTTGGTTTTTGTTGTCATCTTTAGCCTCACTTTTTGCATCTTCTATTTCAGTAGTCGTCCTCGTAGCAACCTCGGTCTCTCAACATTCGTAGCAACCTCGGTCTCTCAACATTCGCAGCAACCTCGGTCTCTCAACATTCGCAGCAACCTCGGTCTCTCAACATTCGCAGCAACCTCGGTCTCTCAACATTCGCAGCAACCTCGGTCTCTCAACATTCGTAACGACCTCGGTCTCATTCATGTATTTTGAGCCCGATCCTGAAGCTAAAATTGTCTGTGATACTGCCACCTCAATACAATACTATCAGAATTCTAGAAAGACCTCGTGTTTAATTTTGCCCTTTGTTGTCATCTTTAGCCTCACTTTTTACTTCTTCCATTTCAATAGTCGTCTCCGTAACAACCTCTGTCTCAACATTCGTAACGACCTCGGTCTCAACATTCGTAACAACCTCGGTCTCAACATTCGTAACAACCTCGGTCTCAACATTCGTTACAACCTCGGTCTCAACATTCGTAACAACCTCGGTCTCAACATTCGTAACCTCAGTTTCGTCATTTAGCGCGACAATATTTTCAGCGTTGGATTTCGAGTCGGATCCCGAAGCTAAAATTGTCTGTGATGCTGCCACCTCTAGGACAGATTGCGTGCTAATAGTTGGGCTTTCTGAAACTATCGCTAGCGTACCATCCGAAACGGTAACAGCAGGGATAGTCGTAGTAGATATAGACTGAGCTACGCTAGCCGCTTTCGAGAACGGTGTAGTTATAGATGAATTGTCCAAGGATAGCACGCTAGCTCCGGTGCTATCAGTAGTGAGGACTGGCTGGAGTTTTGCTCCTGCTGGTATTTCTGTGTGGATAACAGTGATTCCCCCTTGCGCAGCGTGGCTAACCAAAGCGATAGCTCCGTGGCTTGCCCAATTCGACGGGACGGTAACGGTTGATGTCTCTGTAGTTTCGGATTTTCGGGGGGGTTTAGCCTCCTCTGACTCCTTGGTACCCATTTTGTTCTTTTTATCCACGGTTTTTGGGGACTTTTTCTTGAGTTCCGTTGGCGGTTTTTTGTCTTCAATGTTTCCTTCCAGTACCACTAAATATGACGTCCAGGGGGCATCCGAAGAATGGGTCTGAAATAAGAGGGAAAACCTTTTAGATCAGTATTATTACCTTTTATTATTCAGAATCAGAAAAGGTTTATTGCCATTGTCAATGAACAGAATTCACAAACATAGGAACTTGTTTTGGCATTAAGGTGCAACATAAAACACTGATCAATAATAAAAACAACATATATGAATTCAAAGGGCCTTAGGAAAGGCAAAAGTGCAAACAAATTAAAATTACTATGGTATAAAATAAAAATAGGCATTACTATGTACACAAGGATTTACAGTTAAATTTACAGTTGTAGTGCAGAAAGTGACAGTGCAGTGAGTGATTGGATTGTAGTTAAAGTGGCAGGTGTTTAAGAAGTGTTCATGAGTCCAACGGCAGAGGGAAAGAAACTATTCTTGTGGCGGGAGGTTCTGGTCCGGATGGACCGTAGCCTCCTGCCTGAAGGGAGTGGTTCAAATAGACCATGTCCAGGGTGAGAAGGGTCAGCTGTGATCCGTTCTGCTCGTCCCAGAGCTCTGGAGACGTACAGGTCCTGCAGAGATGGAACGAAGTCTGCAGCCGATCACCTTCTCAGCAGAACGCACAATGCGCTGTAGTCTCTGTTTGTCCCTGGCTGTGGCTCCAGCGTACCACACGATGATGGAGGAGGTGAGGATGGACTCAATGACGGCCGTGTAGAACTGCACTGGTGGCTTACTATGTCATTTTTCCCTCAACAAAGATCTGGGTGTCTTGCTCAAGTACACACCGATAAAATCCAAAGTTTTCATGTTTTACTGTGAAATCTAAGCTTTTAGAAAATTTACATGGTGATTTTTAAACTTTAAACGGCAAATAAACTAACATGCATTTCAGAGCTTATTTGAAAAAGTCTAAAGTACTTTGTCAACAGATTTATACATAATAAAACCCCATAGTTTGGTGAAGGTATAATAGTATCTACATAACTGCAGTCTTCGTGATTTTCTAATTAAGACCACTGAAGTGTATTCAATTGTGATGAATCTTTTAAGCGTAGCCAGTGGTGTTCTTTGTTTACCGTGGTGTGTCGGCGCAGCGTGGACTTGTCGGTGAAGGTGCGGTTACACATGCTGCACATGAAGGGCTTCTCTCCCGTGTGGATCCTCAGGTGCCTCTTCAGAGCGTTGAGCTGCGTGAACTGCTTCTCACAGAAGGAGCAGCCGTACGGACGGTCGCCTACAGCATTCACACGATCACAAGTTAAATATGCAAATCAAAAACATTAACTTCGTCATTTATTGCATAACACAACCTGTAAGATAATCTTTTTTTTTTTTAAAGGCCACTGTATTTTTACCAGCATAGTATAGCATGTTTAGATTAAAAGTTACAAAGTTAGGTGTCAAGTAGCAAGCCTAAGTATGAAAATGGAATGATTTGTTTAGTATTATAACAGTGTTGCTAATATTTTTTTTATCCCAGCGTATAACAGGACTCGGTTCCTCTTCCACGTACCTGTGTGTATTTTTATATGCTGGCTGAGGGAGTTCCTCTGTGAGAAGCCCCGCCCACAGTGCTCGCACTTAAACGGCTTGGCTCCGGTGTGAATGTTCAAATGGTGTCGCAAATATTCACGAGACGAAAAGCTTTTACCGCACGCTTCGCACATAAAAGGTTTCTCTCCTGCAAAGAAGAGAAAAAGCATCAAAAACCATAATCACAGATTATGTTGTTGCCATTTGACTAAAATATGTGGTATAATGTAGATGTTACCAGTGTGTGAGCGGATGTGACTGGTCAGCATATGTTTCTGTGTAAATCGAGCGCTGCACAAAGTGCAAGCAAATGGCCTCTCTCCTGTATGCGTCCTGCGCAAAATCATATTCATTAGTTAAAACAGCCATCTCCATTCCAAAAATATACTACAAGTTTAGATCGTTTTATTTGTAGTCATAGATTCTTGATGAAGATTTTAAAAAAATTCCAGCCAATGGGCAGGATGGTGATTTGATTAATTACACAGTCCAAATGAGTCATGTTTCTTTTACTTGAAATTAGAGGGAAAAATCATCTTATTGCACAAATACAGGGAACATAAAGCATTTGATTGGTTAGTGGCTGGTCAAAATCTGCAAATCTGGTCAAACTGTACTCATATAAAAATAAAATGTCTTAACCCTTTTAATTGACTCAATATGCGCATATTTAGCCTTAAATCATTTGTGTTTCTAAAAGAAATTTTAACGTTCGTATCAGTATTGTTGCACGTTGGCTACTAATTTGAACTCGTGTAGGTCTGTCTCGGAATATATTTTATTGACTTTCTATAATGTATACATTTAATGTATGCTAATTTATGGTTTGATTGAGCCATGATTTCGTGCCGATTTTGTGGGTTTCAGTCTCGTATTAGACCTCCTACAGTGCATTTTAAGGCTGCAATGATTAATCAATTAAGTCAAGTCGACATAATTTGATAATCGTTATCTGGAAGTACAGACTCTAAAATACACATGAAAAGACCTTTTATAACAAAGACGGTACCATTATTAAATCAAAATGGGGAATTTTTTTTTTTAAATCTCTTATCATCAGTAAGACACTTTATTCATAAATACTCTCCATCTAGAAGCCTTCAGTCATTATATTTCAACCTGTATTTGGTGTTTGACTGGTCGACTACCGGTAATAAAATAATAGTTGTGTGAAAAGACAAAAGTTAGAATAATTACACCTGCACAAACACGTCATTAAAGGCCCGTGGTTCTTGCATTTGTTTCTCAGTTAAACGTTTGTTATTCTTTTACCTGAAGTGCATAGTGAGGGCAGTTTTCTGGGTGAACCTGGCGTCACACACGGAGCATTGGTACGGCTTGGTTCCGCTGTGGATCCGCTCGTGTAACAGCATAGTCGCTTTACAACTCAGGCACTTTCCACAGACACTGCAGATGTATTTTTGCCTGTCGTTATCGTGCACCTCGAGAAGGGAAATACAGAGTCAAAGAGCGTGATTTTGTAATGTCATGATGTATTGACAATTTTGAATCAGTTGTATTATAGATTAGATATTCAAGGCAAAGCAGTAACATCTCCATGGCGAAAGGTTACGGTACATAGTGCACCGTGCTTTTTCACTTCAGTGTCAGAAAGTGGTAGCGTTTCTTCACTCATACAGTTGTTAACACATTTACCGAGCTTGAGGACCCGCTTACTGTCAAAAAGTGATCGTGTTAAGTATTGTAGGGCTGTAGTCAACTAAAAACATGCTCTATTTATTGCAAACGCTCTCAAAACTAATCAAGCATCTCCATGTATCTGGCCCAAACTGCACTCAAAAGACGAGATCTGCAATGGAGTTCATGCAAAAACAAAACGCACTACAGAGAAGTACTAGTAAACAGTGTATTTTTATGTTTATGAGCTATATATACAGTTAGATTAAACTCATGATTCACTCCAAAGTCTTCGGCTGACTCACACCTCATCTTTCCCTTTTTGCTCTAGTCTCACATAAATCATTTTAATCTAAAGAAAATGATCAGATGACTCATACAAATGTTGTTTAACTAAGAAGACATCCTCGACCGATTCATAGGCTAAACGAGTACAGCTCTACAATATGGCGTGTTTTTCTCTACCCAAAGCGTAAAAGTAAAGTTTAATTTTGTCTTTATTCAAACAATATCATCATTTGAATTTCCCAGGCTAAACCGTTTAAATATAACGCTAATGCATCACTATTAGCAGGGCATTATTTGTATGATAGTTACCAGAGCTGAAACATTTGTGAAAAATCTATAATTGCGATTTTTCTGACAAAAATTCCAAATACAATTAGATTTTACTTTGTGTTTTGATTCTGTTCAAGGTCAGATTGTAAATGCGTCTAGGAGAATTGGCAAAAAGAACAAATTGTGAACTGAACATTTCTGAAAGTATTTGTACAGATTTAAACTACAGGGTTAGCGGTTTCTATGCAGAATAAGACAAGGAAATTATAGTACGGCATGGTAAAACGCTGCCTTATGTGAGTTGCTAATTGCAGTATCGATATTGTAATAACCTGAATTATTTTGTGACCGCACTACAATTTTATTGCGTGTTTACAGAAAGGAAACTTGTTTACGCAAAACATGTGACATTTTGACTGTTTTGATGATTAAAATGGTTGAGCAGGTCGCGATTTGACAAAGAAAAACTTGTATCGGGTTCTTTAAAAAAAAAAAAAGTAGGAATATCTTGAGCAATATATCGATTATCGCGTGTATCGCAAAATTTTGACATTATCGTATTGTGTATTGCATCGAATCAAATCAAATCGTGAGGGCCCCTGTGATTCCCAGCCCTACTCATTACACAACATTATAATTTCTCAAATAGTTTCTGCAGCTTACAAACTCTTTACCGGACCCTGAACCCTGAACCCTTAACCCTAAAAAAAAAATTAAAAAATATATTATTATTATTTTATTTTTTTTAAACGTGAGAAAGAGGAACGCAATTCCTGAAACTGGGAAGTGAATTATGTATTTTCTTTTAAAAAATGCTGGTGAACCAGAACTGCCTTAAAGCAAGTTCTCTTCCTGAAATTTGCCATAACCAGATTGCGCTTCCCGAATGCCGCGCCTTCTCACGGTTTCCTCACTTGTCGCTGATGTCGGACCAGGTCTTTCTTCCTCTTGAAGTTCTTGGAGCAGGTGCCGCAGCAGAAGAGCCGCTCGGTGCTGTGGACGTGCAGCTCGTGGGTCTTCAGGTTGCTGCGGTTGGCGAATGTTTGCTGACAGATCTCGCAGTGATGGACGATTTCAGACGTCACGCCGTGGTAAGTGCTAGGGGGACGAAGCAATTGAAAAAATCACCAGTATTCTAAAGTAAAACTGAGACATTATGAAGCACATTAGTTATTTCTTTTTTTCCTCCTCCTAAACCTGCAGGAGATAATCATTTTAATGAACACAAATCTCCAAAAACTGTGCTATTTTAATGCAGTCTCTACTGCAATACTACTGCCTTCTAAAATTCTACTAATATTTACTATTTCATCTCTGTTGTGGCCTAGAAAGTCTAAATAAGTGTATAACATTAATATAATAGAAAATGATTTTGGGTTTAAGGAAATAAATATTTTCTTTACGTTCTGCATACGTGAAAGTATAAGTATTAGAACTGAAAAAGCTGGATTGATGTCGGGATTACAACACAAGGTAACCGTCACGATTATTATTATTATTAGGTCTGCACGATTTGGGAAAAAATATCAAATTGTGATTTTTCTGACACAAATTGCGATAACATTTACGCAAACTGACAAAAACACTGAAATAGGCCTTTGAACTGACAAACATGTATTTCAGTGAATGTTTATACAGATATGGAAAAAAAATATGGCACTAACAAAATTGCACCCTTTGCAATTTGCTAATTGCGTCTGTTCAAATTGTGATTCAATTGCAATTAATCTTGCAGCCCTAATTATCATATCGACTTCTCATTCAGTAAATTATGGTATTTTATGTAACTGGAGCTGCAACAAACGGTTATTTTAGTAGTCAAAATATATTTTCAAATACATTATCAATCAAATAAACATTGAAATATTGTGATCGCAGGTTTCTAGATATTAATAAAGATTAAATTATGATTTTCATGAATAATACAATTTCATTTTTGGGAATTTTGGATTTAATAATGGCACTGTCTTTTTGTGAATGTTTTGGAGCCTCTCAAAATATGGCACTGATTATTTTTTATAGTCCCAATTAGCCGTTTCAGATCCATAACAAATATATAAATACCTCCCTACCTACATCACGGCAACGCAGGTTTGATCAGGAAGGCCAAATATACTAGCAAAAGACACTGTTAAGGAGAGCAAATGTGCAAAAAGAAACCCATCCCACTCAGGCGCCTGCTCACCTCCTGTGTTTTAAAAAGCTCTTCTCGTAGTGGAACGTTCGCTGACACTCGGTGCACTCAAACTGAGCTTTAGACGTCCATTTGAACACCTCCTCCTCCTCCTCTTCCTCCAGGCTGTCGTCTCCCAAAGGCTCTTGCCCCTCGAATCCAAGGAGAAACCCATCCTCATCGTCTTCATTTGGAACGTCATCCTTTGGCGTCCACTCTTCATCCGACGGTACCGTGTTTTTAGACTTTTTGGGTTCGGGGCTTTCAACTTCCGCCTCTTCTCCGTTAACGTCGTTGTCGTCTGTGCTTTCCTTTTTCTTTTCTGTTTCAGCCGCGTTTTTCGCATCTTCGCGCGGCAATCGTAGCGTAAGCGTTTTACCGGTCGTCTTTTCACTAGTAGGTGTGTAATCGCCATCGTCCAACTCTGGTTTTTTATTCCTTTTCTTCCTTTTTGACCGCCTTGGACTGTTTTCCTTCTCCTTTTCCGCCGCTGCAATAGTAGTCGTAGTAGAAGTAGTCATTGACGTGGTGGATATTTTCTTACATTTTCTTGTTTCTTCGCACAACATGAACAGCTCTTGACAGTCCAAGAACTTCGCCATCGCCCGAACGTCGTCCATTTTCTTCCTGCTAACTTCGACTTTCCCGGTGTAAACAAACTCCAAGTACGTCTCGAAGTCCGACGTGTGCATGTTGGTGAGTAGAACTTTGTCCTGGACCCAGTGCTCGGACAGGACGATGCTTTTGAAGTAGCCGCTGGACGCTGCCAACATTAACTGATGCGCCCGGAATTCCTCTGCATTTCCCTGGAAGTCGACTTTGATGGTGATGTCGCTGAGCTGCCCATGGAGCCGCAGGTCATTCAGAGAGGCGAGCATGTTGGTCAGGTGGGACTTGGACTTGAGTAGGATCCCGTTGCCCACCATCGTTTTTTGCACTGCAGAGGAAGTAAGATTATTTTTTAGATAAGTCGACCTGTCAAACGGTTATTTATTTCTATTGTACATTCATAGATTTTTAACCAAATAAAAGGCTGAAATATGGTGACACTTATAGATACAGAATATGTACAAATAAAGTGTAATATCAAGGTATATCAGACTTTTTGTAACATTTTCATGTAATAATGCCCCAGTCTTTGGTCTTTTGTTGTGTGTTTTAGAGTCTGTATAGTCCAGATAACCAGTACAATTGTCGAAACACGACAATGATTGTTTCGCTATTGTTCCAAAATAATTCGTCGCAGCGCTGGTCGCGTATCACTATTTTCTATTGGTGTAGTCTTGAATTCACAAAACTACTTTTGATAATGGGCCAATTTCTGGTCGACAGGAATAATTTGCCCGTTAAAGCAAAAAACGTATTCTGTTCAGAACTAAATTCAGGTACTATACAGACACAACATAGAACAATAATAATACTGTAAATTATATTTATTTCTGGCTTTGCTCTTCAATGATGTTTGTTATAAACTTGGATTTATATTTAAATGTTTTAGCTCAGTGCTGATGAAACAAGCCCGAACTATTTAATACTGCTGTCACAGGTGATATTTACTTTTGGGTTATTAGACTTGGACAAACTTTATTGATCTACAAGGGACATTACTTGGACACAAGCTCGAACACTGCAATAACAAAGAACCAGATCATAAATAGTTGTACAATTCACAATTATTAAACGTCAACGACAGCAACATATAGTAACTATTTACTGATGCATGTTGGCGTTTATAAAATATATACATTAAACAGTATTGTCATTAGTTCTTTAGGTTGAGAGCATTGCTGCAGCTAACAGTAGCACAACAACAACGATCCGCACCAATAATGTCTTCAGAGTTAATTCAAACACTGTAATAAAAGCTAAAACGTGACAAAAATGCGCAATACTCAGCTAAAACACTTTGATAGTTTGCTATTTTGCGGAATGCACGCCGAACACAAAGGCAAAGTGAAATTTTCTTACCGTAAGGTCGGTAAAATGGCAGCCTCGACAATCTGCAGAAGCGCGAAGGAGTATTTCCTGTAGAAGTGCGCAACACACTTCCGGTGTGAGGTCGGAAACAGACCCCAGATCAGATTGTGGCGATTTTTCGACCGCGTTTTTACGTTTTGCCTGGTTTATTTACTGTTCCCAGGTCGTTCATAGTCTTGGACGCGTGTTTGGAATAAGAAAGTATTGATTTGGGGGATTAAAAATGTCCTACAGTCCTTGTAAATTCAACAATATTTATGTTTTTTGTACCTTCACGACTATTTTATTCAGGGTGTAATATTTTAGTTAAATTGTTATATTTAAGGCTTTTTGTCAATTGTATACAGTCTAATAAGCAGAAAGTCAGCCCTACTTACCTTCAAAGTCAACCAAAAATAAAACCGCAATGAAACCATAGCAAAAAATAACCTGATCTGCCGTAAAGTATAAAAGACATGACTGAACGCAACACGAGTCTATCTTCTACAGTACAGTGGCGTTTGTCATCCACTTGGGGGAGCCATTGGTTTAAAATGAAGGCGTTGAATCTAATTTACGGGACCGCTGGCCCTGCGGGTCAAACCTGAGCTACTGTAGGCTAATATTTCATGTCAACATTGTCCTTTTTATCAGTTATGTTCATTTTAATCGAGATTATAGCCTATTTTCATAATGCACACAGTCTTTACAGCTTTTCTTGCTCTTCTCGGGATTGTTAGCCTAATGTTAACGACCGTCTTTTTCACGTTCCATCACGAGCTCAGTTAGCCTGCTGATGTTATGGAGATTTTAAGATGCTAATTACTAAATTTAGCGTTCATTAAAAATAATTCTAACACTGTAGATTGTTAAATATATTTACAAATAGTGACTCGGTCGTTTATCAGGTTGTTCCACGGCTTTTTTTGTTATTTACTTTTATTTTTTGACATTGTGTCGGCTAATGTATCTCTATGCACCGGCAACAAATATGGCGGATTTCCATGGCAACGGCCGTTTTGGTTTTTTTTGAACGTTCCATCCCGACCTCTATGCAAGATAGTGAATGATGAAACTAACTACACTTGCAGAAATACAGAAACGGCGCGCTTTGTCCGTTACCGTCTGTAGCGTCGATCCACATGAAATCCGTCCACCTTTCATTTGGTCTTTAATGAATTCTGCGCCTTTTCCGGTGACTCATACTGTTCCCTACAATGAAGCAGACTCTCTCACATCATAGTGCGGTGTGTTCTTTGTCTTTGATATCATGCACTGTACTCTATTATTACAGGCAAAATCAGCCCCATTCATAATGCAAATGTATATGCAAATAGCCTATTAACATCAAAAGTCTGGTTGCACTTCACCTACTACATCTGCTATTTTTGCATACTTAATTAAAGATGCTCTATGTATACTTGCATACTTAACTAAAGGGCATTATGCAGCTTTTTTCCCCACAGAGATGTCATTGCTTTGCTTGGTGAAGTGGCGATTTGTCCAGAAAACAACAATATTAAACTGACTTAAACCTACCAAATTAAAAAGCCACTGAGGCATTGTCCAGGGTTTAGGCTCTACGCAGTAAAAGAATCAAATCAGACAAAGAAATGCATTATACAGTGTGTTTATTGTACGCTTAGGCGCAGCAAACATACAGGTTTTTCCCATCCTGCAGCCTCTCTAACTAAATAAGCAGAAATAATGCAAACAATATGCAAAATGAAGACAAATAACCAAAAAGAACTAATACAAAAAATAAATAATAAACTTGACAAAAACGAATTAGCAAAATTAATTCTTTTTTCTTTTTTGCAAACTTTTTTCACAGAGGGGCGCATTTTGAAACTTGTACGGAGCAGAGGGCCACACACAACCCGACAATGAACTGAATCATTTGAAATTTTGCATTTGACATAGTTTCGATGGGCTTCCACACCTTTAATAAGACTTGGAACATCAATATTAGGTTAGCATAATGTCAAAATTTAGCAGGAAGCCGGAGGGCCAACAAAACTTGGTCTGAGGGCCGCATTTGGCACCCGGGCCGTAGTTTGGGCATGCCTGGCTTAATATATGACCAATGTTCAGGGAATCAAATGCCAAAAAGAAGTAAAAGTATCTAAATGTGATCCACAGCAGTGCTTGTGGTACAGGTCCCACTTTTCAGTCCTGGGCATGTTCTGGTTTATTTTAACAGTGCTATTAGACCACATTTAGACCTGGTTTAGCCCCGATGTGTTTACATTTTGCATCTTCCTCACAGGATGCTACCGCGTCTGAATGAAGACGTAAGAGCTTGGATACGAAGCCTCGTTGACGTCATCACCACCCGACACGTTGTGAATCAACTGCGCAAAATATCTGCTGCCTTGCCTACGACGACACGAGGTCAGGCACTCTCGCAGATATGCTGTTTTAATTTAGTTTGAGTGCAGATATTAGCCGCCTCCTCTGACGACTTTGGGGAGCGTTCAAACTCGTAGGCATCCAGATGAGGCGCGGACGGACGAGCTGGGACGTAAGCGTTTAACTCACGTCAACGCTGCAGATGTTCTACAAGGTTTAGCCAGCTGCTCCTGGAAACAAATTAAATTCCCGGGGATATATCGTCGACTTGTCATTGGAGAAGGAGGCGGTATAAATGCTTTACTGAAAGGTGCTTCTCCACATAACAAAACACAGACACTTTAACCCCTTGGCGCATGAAATATTTTCCGAATATTAAAAAAAAGTATTTAAATGGTGGTTTTTACTTCAATTAGAACCCAAAACAAAGATCCATTGACGTTTTTTCAATAGCACTTAAAATAATGGTACTTTTGGTTTTGTCGCATATATAAGCCACTTCAGGCCACACTGGAGCAAAAATGACAGTTACAAAAAAACTAATTTTCCCGAGTTTAATTCACAAGTTATTTTATTGATGTCTAAGAAACCAATGCAAATTAAGCATTGTTAATCGTCAAGACCCAACTATGACTAATAAGGACCTCAGGGCTCGCCTAAAATATGCCTGAAAACGCAGGTAGAACAGCGCAAATCCAGCACTAACAGGGCTAAAACACATTCATGACCGAATACATTATTAAAAAGACATGTTTATAGAAAAGCAGTAGTTTCTTGTTTATTTAGAGCTTGGTTAAATAATCCCCTTTGTTGTGGTTTGACTATTGAAAACCTTCAGTTTTGGTCATTTCAGCCTTGGCATTTCTGTCATTACAACAAATCTAGCCGGTAGCACCATGTTGACCACAGCCGTGCAGCTATTGTATTTGGCTGTTTTACAACAACAATTTTAGTCAAAAGTTAGTCCAGGTTTAGGCAACATTTAGACCTGGTTTAGTCCAGATTTTGTTGCAATCTTGTCCTGGTGGTTCCCGGAAAGCCATTTTTGCATGAGAATTGTGTAGTGTGTTGTGTGACTGTGAATGTTTATAGTGTACAATTTATTGACTTTTATTACTAAATCACAAAATATCGAATAAAAAAGTGAAGTACATGTTGTAAATGGAACACCCCTGACATAGGAAACTGTTTTCAATTTTATTTTATTTCCCTTCTTGAGCAATTTTTCCCGTGTTGAAAGGAGAAGAATGAGCTTTCAAAACTAGATAAAGAAATAATTCACATAAAAGTACATTGAATAATTGTGCAATTCATAATTGTGCATTGTACAATAATATGACTGGTAATCGATATTTTCTGATACCAATATTGACATTTTAAAAGCCATAGCATAGTCAAAATAGATATATCCCGGATAAATACATTTTATTAAGTTATTTGTGCATGGCTCTGTAAACAAACATACACCCATATTGTTTTGTCTAATTCCTCTTCTATTTCCAATTTACCCATCAGTCTATTCAAAAAGACAAATCTGATGCACTCTGAGTTTGCACTGAGGACAAGGACTCAGAATGACACAATATATACAGAGACAAAAAAAATATTGATGCCAAATATCAGCTACATTTTCAATAATCGGGCAAGACTAATATCTAAAACTCTTCTAATATCACAAATGTTTGATATTGTAACTGATTGTGGCAGGGCTCTCGAAGTCGAATTCCGAATTCAACTTTAACTTTACCTATCCAAGTCTCTCTCTCTCTTTCTCTCACTCAGCACCCCTGTTACCTGCACTGTACCCAGTGACCGACTGACTCCCAGGCCAAAAGCGGCTCCCTTTATTACTCACTTGCCCCTCCCACTGAGCAAAATTCACAGATAATGAAAACCCCAAATAAATGTATAACAAACATGTGTGGCATCTTCCTACAATCCTACAAAGCAAGAGCTCGTTAATTACATATTAATGTTCAAAATAACACAAAAGAAAGGCATAAAACTCTGGTTGCATCATGCATGTCACATGGTCAGCACCACGGCGCGAACAGCGCCTATTTAACCTACCAGGAAGTACTGGCTCGGTTTCGGTCCAACGCGCCGCATCGGAGGAGCGATCGGAGGCTGCAAATCAATATGGGTAAGAGCTGGCGTGTATGATTAAGAATTATTATGTAACGCGCACAAAGTGTTGCACCCTTGGCAAATTAGTGTCGGAGGAGTGCGGGGAAGTTCTGTGTAATGATATTGTGTGGTGCGTCTGAATTGAAACAGCAGGCTCGGGAAAGCGGGTAATGTAATTTTCGCTTGTCTTTGCGGTGGAGTTGCAGTGAGGGGATGGTTGCAAACTGTGGCACAAACCGCTACCATACAGCTAAGCCATAATGAAAGGATCGCACCTTATTCTTGTGCATGGCCTCGGAGACTTCAGGAACAGCCAGTCGACCTTGTCGATTTGAGGCCTTCATCCAGTCTCCCTCGACCCATCTGGTAGCCATAAGGCGTTAAGCGCGTTTCCTGCCCGAGCCCCACTCACATTTTTGCCGGATTTCAGCGTTAGATCCGGCTCGCTGGATCTGCTTCAGAACTTTAGAGAGGAGTGTGGCGGCACATGATCATCCCAAGTCTCGCTGAAGATGACGACATCGTCGTGAGATATAGCCGCGTCGAAATGCTCACAACCTGCCGTGAGAAACTCAATCCATCAGACGTTGAAACGTGAAACTCCATGTTAGCCCGAACGGCATCACAGTTTAAACTGAAAACAAAGCCCAGCCTGGTGTTTAGAATGCTGTGTAGGGCCGTGAGGACTCCTCGAGGGGCACTTGCCAGTATCCTTTGCAAAAGTCCGAATATGGTGGTGATGTACTTGGCTGAACCAATCTTCTCCAGCAGGTCATCAACCCTTGGCATTGGGTATGCTTCAAACTCTGACACAGAGTTCAGTTTCCGAAAGTCTATGCTTTCAATCCTGAGTGATATCCGTCTTTCTTGAAACAAATCACTACAGGACTGCTCCATTCAGAGTTGGAGGGTTCAATTACTCCCAGTCTCAGAATTTCTTTGATCTCCTCTTGGAGCTTCCCAGCAAGCTGCTGTGGAACCCGAAACCCACTGTCGAATTGGCGACCGTTCTTCAGGCGGATGACATGTTCCACGACTGTAGGTTACTTCCAGGACTGGCACGGAACAGCAAGGACAACTATTCCTTGAAGATCTGGAGTAGATTTGTGGCTTGCTCAGGAGGGAGATGAACCAGCATAGGGGCAGCAGTGTTGGTCAGTCCCTCCAGTCTCATGTCCGGCTTCTTCCCGTCCTCATCTTCATCCACTCTTTCCTGACCAACAGGACTTTTGTTGGAGCCTGGACTGGGCGTTCTCTCCAGACCTTCAGGAGGTTGACATGGTACGTCTGTTTGGACTTCTTTTTTCTCCAGATGCAGGACTTCGTAGGTGACTGGCCCCATCTTGCATGTGTTACAGTGTACGGGCCCTGCCATTTTGCCAAAAGCTTATGGGTGGAGGATGGCAGAAGAAGCAGCACCTTCTGTAGGGGTTGGAACTCACGACTGCGGGCTTTGGCGGTCGTACCAGGCCTTCTGGGCTTTTTGAGCACCTTGCAAGTTCTTCTCTGCCTCCTCTAAGTGCTTGGACACAGCGTCTCCCTCATTTCAAGTACAAAGTTTGACAATGCTCCGGTCACTTTGTAGTGCTGGTGGGCCCTCCCATTGTTTGCGGAGAAGGTTCAATGGCCCCTGAACATCCAATACAACAGCTCAAATGGAGAAAATCCAGTTGACGCCTGTGGGACCTCTCGATAGGCAAACAAAACAAACTGTAGCCAGCAGTCCCAATCTTTGCTGGTATCATCCACAAAATCTTGAGCATCCGTTTCAGCGTTTGATTAAACCTCTCAATTAGTCTAGTCATCAGTTTGTGGGTGGTACGGGGTGGTTTTTTGATGGATGTAATTCCAAGTTGCTGCTGGAAGAGGTGCATCAGACGAGACGTGAAGTTGGTGTCTTGGTCTGTGAGAATCTCATCGGGTAATCCAACCCTGTGAGAAACAGTTGAACAAAGCGTCCGAAGGATAGCAGTGACAGTGGACATTTTGTGTGTGCACGGGGATAGCCACCCCTATATCCTACTGTGGAGGTTACTGTGACTGTTGCAGACCAAACCTATCTTGTGACTGTGGGTCCATACTGCTAACTGGCACTGAGCTACGTTTTGCATTTTTACATTTTTTACAGCGATGTACTGTACTGTCAGTCTCACTAGCGCCCTCTGGTCTTGGAGGATAGCACGCTCCGCTAACTTTAGCTTTACATCAAAACTCCTTACCAGGTCCTCGTTAACCGGGCAGCAGGTCCTCCTTTCGAGCGTTGAGATACTGCACTGGGCCAACTTGGCAGCGGTAAATCCGTCGGCTGGCTCATGTTCCTATAACCCAGGTCCTCCCATCAAAAAGGAAACACCTGCAGAAGCTGCTCCATGATGATCGCTTCACCCATTTCCTCCTTGGAGCGTTCATCCGGTCTTATCCAGCGGCGATAAAGTCCTCTGAGGCGGTGATTGGTCTCCGTGGGGCTTTCAGTATACCATGTGGCAGAGGTCCTGGTGGAGTTGAAACTGCTGCCGGTAAGTTTCAGGTGAAATGTCGAAATTTGGCCAGCAGGGCTGCCTTCCGGTCCACGTAACAGTGGGCTCTCTCTTCATCCAGAGCAGAGTAGGCCTCCAGTCCCTTTCCTGTCAGTAAGGGTACAAGTCGACGCGCCCACTCGTCTTCTGGCCACCTCCAGGTTCTAGCTATCCGCTCAAAACGTAGCAGATAATTTTTCCATGTCCTCGCCACTCTGATATTGTGGCATTTTTTGCTCACTGTAATGTCTCCATTCAGGTCTTGGTCTGACCTCAGGTTCAGGCGCCTGGCGCTGCGACTCAGCAACATCATCGATGGGACTTCCATGGAACACCGACCTCTGTCCACCAGGTGTTTTTGCAGTCCCATCCTTGGGCTGCTGGCTGTCATCGATTGTCGGGGTAAAGCGACCTGTGATGTGTAGGCAGGTTTGGCGCTGGGCGAGGTCCTTCTAGGAGTTGGCTGAGAAGTGGATGCAGATTTAGCCCCACAGTCCACAGCAGCAGGAAAGAGAGGCTCTCAGTCCCCGGAGTTCAGCCAGCAAACCTTCTTCCCGGCGCTGCTGTGTAGTACCTTAGATCACAAGTAAGTAGAAAGTTACATTATTCGATCTTTAAGACTGGTTGCGCATCGTCATTGTGCCTTTACCAGATGATGGGCACTATACTGGTTATCCATAAAAACCCTCCCACTCTCTTCTTCAGAATTCCTTCATCTTCGATCTGTCCCATCTTCTCAAAGTGACTAACATTTGGTAGGATCTCTCTGCCCCTCTGATGCCATATCCCTATGCCACTCACCCGTCCATATATGTGTGGTCCATTTTTGACTGAAGTATCAACTTTAGGATTTAGTCCTCTGTGAGTCACACAACCCAGGTGTGCACTTTGCTGTGGCTGAGACCTTTCTTTCAAGATATGTTCTTGGTGCTCTTGATTGCGCCTACACTCTGGCACCAAATGGGTGTAGTTGTGGGCCACGTGGGGCATGCCTCTTCAAAACATAAGTCAGAGGCCAAAGCCCACTTGCTCCGCTTTTTTTCTATTCTCTCCCAGATATAGGAACCTCACATTACCCACTGAGCAAAAATATCGGACCAGTGAACAAATTACCGATATATAGCCCCTACTGAAAATAAATGGGTAACTATTTTCTCACCCAAGAAAACATGTCGTGAACGGCAATCACTTTCCTACGAAGGCAAGAGCTTGGTATAATGTGAGCATATCAAGTTAGGTTAGTCCACCACTATTAATCACAACACAAGCAAAAAAACGAGCATAAAACTCTGCAATCATGAAGGAACCGATCACAAATTCCATTTGACCCAGCCTCCCAGCACCACGAGCGTGACTGGGTTTCTCACACAGCGCGGCGTAGGACTTAAAACTTACCAGGATCACCAAGTATCTTGCGCTCCACAAGGTTGGGTCCGGAACCATCAAATCGCTATTTCTTAAAGGGAAGGGAGTCCCTGGCAGATTGAGTTTTCTGTATCTTTATTGTATGTGATTATAAGAATTATTTCTAACGAACTAGCTGCTATATGTAGCCCCTTTTACATACGACGAAAAAAGACCACTTGAGGTACGCGCGCGCCAGAGCTTGAGCGACGAGAGACAGGATGAGATCAACAGTTCACTAATAATAGAGCCCTGCTTTGTGCTCGTCGTGCTGTTAATTTGCATTTGTGGTTATAATTTTAATTGATATTCCAACTAAGCGTGGTGGAAGCGCATCGAGCAATTTCCCTACTTCTATCTGTAGTTCATCCCCAAATGTTGTTTGTCCGCCTAACGTCAGATCATCGTGCAGATACGCCCGCTTACCACTGTTGTCAAGCGTAGGGTGTGGCCTCCCATGAACGCGCGTACATCACAAGCATTGTATAGTACATAGAGCAGAGTTACACTACAAATACAACTAGTGTACAGGAGCATAGAAGCCTACCTGTCTATAAGCGTGATAGTTCACACATCCCCAATTTCACAATACATGCATAAAAAACTTTATCTGTGATCAGTCGAAACCTATCTTTCGTTGCTTTAAATTCCCCTGCACAAAATATGTAGAGTAAATCTCTTTCCCACTTTTCTACGAGACACAAGCTAAATATATATTGCCCCCCGGAAGAAGTCAGGTGATTGTATCTGCGCCGTTTGGTTAACATCCAGTACAAAATTCCTCATCGTGTGCCAGCAGAGCTTATTATTCGGTCACGAAACTTTCTAAAAGTCAAGAGTCCGCCAAATGTTAAGCACAATGTGAGTGCGAAACACATCACATCCACATTCAACCAAATAGTGCAGAGGCTCGCTAAGAAAGAAACTGGTATGTCCCCACACCCTCTCTTCCTGAATTGCTCATGTAATACTGATACAGTGTGTAAGACTATTGGTATCAGACACAGACCAGGACTGAGCTCAACTGACGGGGATGAAGAGATCAGACTGTGAACCTTCGTGGTCAGCCTAGTAATGGAGCCGACCACTGGGAGAACCAGTTTTCCGTTTCTGTGAGTATTGTTAATTTATATTAGCCATCAACAATTGCCTCTACATTTGCTCTTTATTACGTGATTTACCAGGTATGTGCTCCCTCTCCATCAGAGCGAGAGAAACGAGTTATATTAATGAGCAAGGTCCCACCTAGATTAAAGTTAACTTGTCATTTACTATTGCTTAGGCCAGTATTTGTCAAAAACCCTTTACTGATAGCTAAGAGTTGAATGAGTGAATTTACTTTAGCTTATTAACAATTTGAGAATAGGAAACTGTTTGATTGTGATCTGTATAGGATTCGTCATATATGATGTAAATGAATTGTGTTATTAGTCCTACAAATAGAAGGGCATTTAGAAAGAACCTAGAGTAGGACGAGCGGCCCCAAGACCTGACCTAAATACAAGAACTTTCTTTTGACCCTCAGCTGATGTATAGCATATATAGAACCAGAGAGGCTTCTGGAGCAACTCAAATAATGAATGAGGATTATTAATTGATAAGAAAAGTCAACCAAATGTTCCTGGCTTGCATGGACCTAAAATATTTATGAGTGGAACATTAAAAAATCACAAAATTCAAACAAGTTATTGCTCATTTCTTCATTGCCTGTGTATGAGGCCTATGACAACATCTCCCACAAGATGGTTGCTTTTGAATGCCACAGTTCTCCGTCATTGGATCAAACACTTATGCTCTCAGTTTATACTATATCTAGTTACCATTAGGCATACACATCCCTGGACCTAGCGCTCACACGCGCCTCAAAGTTCCATAATTCCCTCGGTGCACGACATCCAAGTGTCATAAGGTCGGATAATAAGGCAAAGGCCCAAAATTCCCTGCTGCACGCTCTGAGCCCCGCGCCCCAGAGTGAGAGAATAACGCTTTTTTAGTTCAATCTTTCGCCCCACAAATAATGTAGTACACTCTATAGATACCTGATACGAGGAAGATTCCCTTTTTTTGTAAATAGCGGTAAATCTGGTGCATAATTAATTTTTCTATGAATTAAATAAAAAACGAATAACACAACTATCTCTGAGAATATAATTGTCGCATCTGCCTCAAAGTGGTTATATATTTAAAATTCCTTGTGTTTGGTGTAGCGTATTAATGTTTTTATTAGATTTCCCTACTGTGTGGACATTTCAAGTGTTATTGCAATTGTGACGATACGGTACTCTGAACTTGGAAACAACATTTATGTGGATGCACTATGCTTTATATTAACTAAACATGTAATTGTATTATACTACCAAGAACATACACTTTTTTGAGCTAAGTACCACGTCACGTTGAGTCGATATAACTTTAAGTTATAAGTTTTTTTATGTGTGTATTTATTTCATTTTAATGCTCAATATTATAATATGTGTAAAATAGATAATTTGTTGGGGAACAATTTGTGTATGTATGTATGATATGTAAATTTGTATTATGTGGAGACTAGATGGTTATACTTGTTATATATATATGTATATATGTGTGTCCCTCACTAATTAGAAATGTGTGTGATGATATGTATGTGACCATACTTGATTCTATTATTAAATATGTAGTTTATCGATACCATTTATTTATAGTGTTGATGTTAACAGGATGGTAACTAGTACCCTATATATACTAGAATGTATTGAGAATAGTGTCTAGTACTGATCTGCACGTGTATCTGTAACTTGGTATGTCGTAGTTTAGACGCGCGTTGTGTAGGAAGTGTAATCATATAATGTGTATATGTGATATATATAGATACAAATAAACAAGACATAGACCTCTAGTACAGATTAGCATATTAATCACTCCAGGAAAATTATAGCCTAAAAAATCAATGTACCGTAATCTAATGAAGCTGAGAAAGGAAGGTATTTTTAACATTTCTCTCGACATGCTAATATAGTCTCATATATATACTATTGTAATCAGAAGCTATTACTGTATCAACAAATTATATGTAATAGGAATATGATCCACGTATTTGTTATTATTATATATTTATCAAAATTGGTTGTGGTGCATTTGGGTGCACTGAGCGTGGTTTGGTCCGTGGTTGTGGCGAGTTGATGGCGAGACATGTGAAAACCCAATGAATTAATCAATAGGGATTGAAGTAGAGAATGAAGATTATAATAAATTAAGAGATGGATAATCGTTGTGAAAGTGGGATATGTAATGTTAAGATTAATAAGATTAAGTGGACATGATAATAATAATATAATAATAGTAATGAATGAGGAAAAGAAAGTCATGATAAAGGGGTCAGGTTCAAAATATAGGCCCATGGCTGGTGAGTGCTGAATGACAGTGTGTCTCCAAGATTAAAATGGTAGTAAATAATAAAAACATTCAATTAAAACAAATCCCAATACCATTTGACAAAATCACACAGAACAGAAAGGGGGTGTGAGTTTTGCACGCATAGTCCGTGCGAGACCTGATAAACAGCTTTCAAAGACCCATTACGTTCCCAGCGAGACGCCGCAACTCTGCGCTTTTCAATCTCTGTATTTCCACAAATCGAATGTAATAATCAATTTGAAATTGAGAGAGTAATCTAAGAATCAAAATATATCGAAACTCAAAACTATGTCTTGTAAATTAAATCAGAGACATTAAGAAAAATCTACAACCCGGCATAGTGATCAGCTTGATCAAAGAATTAAAGACAAAATAACCGAAATCCACTCTTAATTTAATTGCTCGCGTCGCCCGTTAAACCACACGAAAAGCTATCACCTCTCTGAAACCGTTCGTCGACTGACCGCGAGAACCTCTCCAACTCACTGCTCCACAATTGTTTTCGGCCGTTCCTGCCAGTGAAGGTAATTGTTTTTTATTGATATGTGACCCTATTGCTGCTTTGAAAAATATGAAATACTTTTATTGCCAATGCTGACGTTTTAATCATTTTCAATATCCAAGTTGAGAGTCCATTTTAAATACTCGCTTCGTCAAATAACCAGGTGCTTCTCTTATGATGCTTGTAATCTCACAACAATTAACAACGGGAGTGATACTAAATAATAGAGACTTATGGATTCTATACATTGGCCTTCATGTGTGTACAGAGTATTAAATATATATAAAAGAGATACATAAAATTGCTCTCATTGTGCGTTAATCACAACTGAAAGACTTGTCTGCCCATTATCCTCATAATTCACATACCAGCATGAAGAATGATTCCTGCAGTTTAGCGAGTTTATCCTCCAATCGTTTGGTCTCTCAATCAATAAGACTCGCTCAATGTCGCATGCAGCCTGACCGCACCACCTCTCGTGTGTGCATATAGGTCCTATAATAATACAGTAATTTATTATATGGGTAGACTAGATGTCCAATTAATTGAACAACATAGAATACGTTAAGGTCATCTCAGTTGTGTAACTACCCCCAGTGGGTCATAGTTGCCCCCTGAGCGTTTCAAGAGATGAACTAAAAGGTAACTCTGTTGTTAGATATGAGGACTTAGTGTGCAGCATGAGTGTGGGTATGATAGGAGAAAGGACTCGAGTTGTGTACGATGCTAGTAGTGATGCAGAGGATGGAGTATGGGAGTGTGTAAGCAGGAAGTTCAATGGTCCCGCTTTGCGTATTGCGCACCAACTGCGCTTTTAACACAATCAGATGTTAGAGTGGTTTAAACAGTAACGAATAGCGACCTACATGTACTAAGTGAAGATCTGCTTATGTTATAGTTGCAATTATGTACCTGGACTAAGCATCTTTACTGTCTCTTCTATAATTAAATATTCACAATAAAATCAACAAACTGATAGCCATATATGTTAGTACAGTATACGACTTGTGGGGTTGGAAACAACTTGAGTTTAGAGTCTTTCCAGGCTGGAAATATTATTTACTTATTCGTTCCTATATGGCTTCTTGTAATGGGTTATAGCCAGATTAGATTATCTTGTCACCAACATTAACTATAATAATCTAGGGTCAACAACGTTGTACACCAGCACTCTAGGATATTGTAACCTCGTACCTAGATAGAACTCTCATCAAAAGCCGAGGGAAGCATGTCTCGAAGATCTGTTTATTAAGCTACCTTTAAGGATAGTATAATTTACACAGTATAGAGTACTGAGGTTCGTTAATCCGTTAGAGAACCTTTTTCTCTTGTGTGATGATTAAACTGAGTTCAATAAGCCATGAACTACGGAGGCCAAATATACAATAATGTTTTTCTCTTTTATTACTATCACTTATAATTCATTATTTTAATTTTATTACTTTCTAATAATAAATATATAAGTACAAAATATGTTTCTTGCGTCTTGTAGTGAGACAAATCAAGAGTTCAAATTGAAGAGAATGACTCTTCCAAATGTGTGAGTTAAAATAGTTCAATATATATTTAATATGACCATTAGACGACGATATGTCATCATCACCTCCTCTCGTCTCTCGCCCCTTGCACGCTACAACTCACCTGTTCATATATACAGCCCTTGGGCCAGAAAAACCTTTGAAAAGACAAAAAACATTTTCCCCAGCGTATGTGTTGTCTTTTTCTAAAATCTGCCGTACAAGTGCATGATATGGTTACCACTGTGTTCGCGGCTACGTAATATATTAATGCGTTGGCCGAGTCGCTCACTTTTATGGCTCCGTTCAGTAGCGCAATTGTTTGCGTCTGGTATGTCTCTCTCCTGCCTTCCTCTCCCGGCATTTCAGCTCGTTGGTCTTACAATTGATTCTCAATGTCAAATTTAAAGTCGTAATCATGTAAATTATAAAAGTATTCTTATTAAGAAATAATATATTTTTAATCACCTGTGTAACCCCTGTATAGTTTCTGGGCTTCAATCTTATCATGTCTGATCAAATCACACCATAATAGCGTTCTTTTTTTAATAATAAATTGCTCGGCTGATTATAGTTTACTGGACCAAAATAAAACCAATAATAGTATTTCTTGAATGTGTTCATTCTGGGATTTTCCAAGCTTTTTTGAACACTTCATCACTCAGTGTGAATGTCATATCGCGTTTATGTCCTTTAATGTGAGCTCTATTATACTGTGATTCCATGCTTTGTCGATAACTTTATTTGGTATATATATGGTTGTTTATACAAAATGTCTTAAGCAAATAATAATTGTTTTGACATATTACTATATTGCTTTGTGATATCTCCATGCACCACAGAAAGAAAAGACCGGCACGAGCACACACATAATCTCAATCTAATACAAATGTATCTGTGCGCAATGTGAAACTCTCAAACTGAGTGAGAAGACATTCACTAGTTACACATCCGCCCTTCCCTGTAAGATCGTCTGAAGTCATTCTCGTGCACGCTTAAGTGATGAATGATTCTAAGTGAGCACGGTGACACTTGCTTCCACTATAAGACAATATGAGCAAATACATTTAGACACTATAGAGGCCAATCGCTTTACTTAAATGTGAGGAGCTTGCTAAAGTCGGAATCTCTGCATAAATGCCCCAAGCTAAAACACACTCTCACACTAGTGGTAAGGGTCATGACTGCAAGGAGAGCCTCTTCCTCACAGACTGCGAGTCATATCTCATGATATTTCCATGCGCTCTCTCCTGTGGTCCTCTGATGTTCTGTGATTACGAGATGGGGAAGCGCCCGAGCTTCAGCTGTAATCTGACAGTCTCCCCTGTATGAAGGCAGTTGTGTCCTGTCTAGGCAACAATCTGCCATATTTGGTATCACCAACCACCATAATCCAGTATTATAATGGGCGTAGATACCAAGTACAGAGCGCCAACGAGCTCAAGATGTCTTCCCAATATAGAGCACCATGCGGACCCTAACTTGAAATGCGAGGCTCAGTACCGATCGATTGGCCACGTGGGAGAGACACTCCACAACTCGCTGCGAGAGACGTCTGACCGCGGCGTGTTGCTAGTAAATTGCCCACTCTACTTCTGGTAACACACAGATTTAGCAACAATTGGGAGACCAGCGAGAAAAAAAACAAAACGTCGACCAGAACAGAACTCCCTGGAAGGCCAATAATCTCGCGGGAAAAAAAGAGAAGATCTTTTGTTTATTAAGTCCCTTAATGGATGAGGATATATTGTAAAAAGCTATACATTTTAGTTCTGATTCATTATTCCAGTCTGACGGGTGTAACGATTTTGTTGCTCATTACAAGAGCTCAACCACTGAACACTAAAATGTGTCCATGACAATATGAGTTGTAGGTCGTCTTTTAGTTCATGTTACATTTCGGTTCACTGTTTGTAAAAAAACGCAGTCAGAACAAGCGCCTCGTGTCTACTGTGCCAAATATCGACAGATCTTCATTCAGCAAAACTTTGTACGTTCATTGAATTTATCATTGTAGCGTAACAAAGAAAAACTGATCTCTATATTACAAAAGACTATCCATTTTAACTATCTCTAAAGATTAGCTACCAGCAGGATACAATTTGTTCTCCACTAGTGAAATATGGTAAAACTAACTAATAAATGTCATCTCCAAAGTGGAATAGGAATTGAAAAAACTGGATTTGTAGTTTCCCTTTACCACCAACCAAAAGTGCGATCGGGTGCGGAAAAGATCTTCTACCGAACGGTGATGTTTTGCTTCTTGGACAGGGACTCGTGTGCGATGTGAAGTGGAAAAAAGATGCTCGCCACGATTCACAGATGATAATGTGTAAGATGACCAATTGACTCATTCTGTACTCTCTCTCTCTCCCTCACGCTCTCCCTCTCTCTTTCTCTCTGTCTCTCTCATTTTTCGTTTCTTTATCTCTCTGTTTCTCTCTCTCTTTCTGTCCTTCTCTGTGTCTTTCTCTCTTTCTGTGTTTTCTTTATCTCTCTACTCTCTCTCTGTGTGGTGTTGGTTGTGTGTGTGTTGTCTCTCTAGTGTTATCATAGTGCGTACTGTTCTTTCTCTGTTTTGTCGTTATCTCTTCCTCGATTTTCTCCGTCTCGCTCTTCACGGTTCTACTGTCTCTTTGCTCGGTTTCTATTCATCATGACGCTCTCTGTGTGGGTCTCTGTCTCTCTCTTTCTCTCTGTTTGCTCTGTCCCTCTCTCTCTTGTTTCTTTGTCTCTCTCGCTGTTTCTCTCTCTGTGTTTCTTTCTCTCTCTTTTTCTCTGTCTCTCTCCTTCCCTTTTCAATGCTTTCTACCCCCCTTTCTTTCAACGCCTTAACAACCTCATTTGACCACCTTCTTTTCTATTCCCTATGTCGGGTCCCATCCCATCTCTCTCACCTCATATACTGTCTCTTGTGTGCTCCTTCACGGTCCCATCGATCACTATTTTCGTATTTGTCTTCCTCTCTTCTTTCCATTCTCCCTGCCATCTTCTCTCTTCTTCTCTCCTTGTGCGTCCTCTACTTCTGCGTTGACTCTCAACCTTCTTTAACCTCCTCTCATCTCACCGTCCCTGTTCGGCTCCTGCTTAGCTCTGTGCGCCGCGCCTGAACTTCATCCCCGCAACTCTCCCTCAGTCATCCCACTCAAGGTCACTGTACAGCAACTGAAATTACAACATATCACGGAGATAAGAACAGGAGATCAATTCAAACTACTTTATCTGGTTAAAGACAAACAACACGTTTTAAGTATTTGCTGAACCACTCTTAAGTGAGTGGTAGTTCACCAAAAAAAATTATAATATAATCCTATACATTTGTTACATCTCCTCCATCTTTAGGATCCTTAATTTCTCTCTTGTTTTCTCACTCCAAAATTTACATCAATCGACATCGCTCATTGATACGAATCTGTTCAGATTCCATACCTACACATGGTTTGCAGACTGTGATTCTTTGAACATTTCTTTATTCCAAATGTGTTTTTCCATGCAATTCTTTTTAATAAACATGTCATGTGTTTGTACTACTAACAGCAAATATTTGGAATGTTGCCTGCATCAGCTCCGAATGCGAAGCGAGTCCCAGTTTTACACTTCTTTCTTCCCACTTCTCTGGACTATTGCTGTGCTTTCAGATCGTCACTTGTATCCAACAAGGAAACACAAAAGCAACAGAAGGAAGTACGACGAGGGAAATTAGAACACGCAGAGGATCCGTTTGTTACTTCAAAATAAGTGGCTCCTATTGTGAAACATGCCGTATTTTCTAGCCTCAGACAAAATGGAGTCTGAAAGATAACATGTTCAAGGCGTTCGAGACATACAGATTTAAACATTCCATTCATCACATATACAGGTATTAATTATTTCAATGTGTAAAATACCAGAAATAAAAATATAAAATAGTAAGTCGGAGAATACGATTCAACCAGTCACCCAATACCATCCCTAAACTACATGAAATTCACAGTTTGAGGTGATTAAAGTCACTGTGCTCTCGATTAAAGGCTTATACATTCTATTTAGATATTATATCGAGTTCTATTTGTGTTTTTCATGAAGGGCTTCCTTTTTCTCTAATGTGTAGCGCTAAGAATGATGAGTAATGTTTTGTCTTTATATTTAGGGGCAAACTATTTTGCCTGCTATTCGGTATGAAGATTATGATATTTTTATTCGCACCTTGGTAATTGTAACTGAAGCGGTCATTGGCATTGGCGTTATTATTAGGAAAATCAGAAAATATATTACCCAAAAAGTAAATTCCCCTTTTTACGTAGTTATTCACACCAGTTAGATGATCTATATAGAAAAAATATAAGCAATTTCTGGTAAAAACCATGGATATAGAATGTCCTTTATTGCTATAAACAAGTAGGCCTAACTCTTACTTATTCAAGAAACATGTTTACATAAGTGTAATTCCCTTTCTAGTTAGTTCCAATTCTCTCAAATAGTGTTAATGTGTCGTGATGCAGATTAGATATTCGTGTTTATCATAATCTTTTGTTCCTATTCAGACCATATCTTGTGGAAACAGATATTTCGTCTATAACTCACTTGATTCTACTTAATCAGACCCCAGAGTCAAATATCTGTGCTTAGTATAAGTAAAGGGATGGGTAGTGGAAATTTAAGTAAAGTCTATTGTCCTTCTACTCTAAGTCTGTCACGTTTGACAATCCTACCTCTGCATGCATTTACGTGAGCGAATGATCATTATTAATTTATTGATCAGTTCTAGGGCAGCTTGTGGATTATAAGATACTGCGAGATTCATAAAAAAATAGACGACCTCCCAGAGACTATAAGTAAACAAATACTATCTGATCTTGTGTAAACTGCTCAATACAGTTTTCTCTGACAAAATCCCATTCAAGATTGAATGGATAGTGATAGCAAGGGCCCAGACTCACTTCAGAGGGCTCTCGGAATGTTGTGTTATATATGGAACATATATGGGGCATCACGTTACTCTAACTCACATATGCCTCACCCAAGCTAAGCTTTTTGAAAAATGTTGGGCTCTCCCCTTATTATTGGAGTAAATTGTAGGTTCGAAGAGATTTAGAACGAGCGTGCCTAGGTAGTCCTAAGTGACAACAAGGAGTTGATAACTAGGGTGTTGGACACTCCCAGACACTTCCACAATACAAGAGGCCAATATCCGTCACCCCTGCTCCATCCCCCTACTCGTACATATTCCTCCGCGCCATATATCTCTGCATCTATAAATCACCCCGGCTTTGCTCCACATCTAATGATTTGCTCCTCCTCGCCACGTCTGCCCCCTAAGTTTATCTCTCAGTCCCTCCTCCAGCAAGATTCTAAGAGTTCATAGAGTACTCATACGGGTAATTATGATCTAGTTAAACCCTCTTCTCTAGCACTTCAGACCATGCACTGACATGTTTGCTACACCAAAGACATATCTTGTCTAGACAAAAATCCGCAAGGACGCGCCTTCCCCCAACCTCTCGAACCCCCCGCGCCCCGTGGCCTTTCAACCCTGGTCTGATATCCATCTCAATCATAGTTCGTTTGTCCGCCGGCCTTTCCAACGCCTTCACCACAGAAAGAGCGCTATACCTCAAAACCCAATACAGGGGCGGCCTCCTGCTCGCCACCACCCTCGTCACCACCATCCCAGGATTTCCACCTCTTTTAGCTCTGCTTGGTAAGCAGTCTGCGCCCTATGTTCTAGGATGCCGCTGGAGTTCTCAGCCAGTTGCCCGTGAAAGGAAACAGGCCCTGGCCGACTGGAAGGAAGTAACTATACTAGACATAAAGGATAGAAAGAAATCAAAATCCACGACACCGGAACATAGATGAGAATGACTATTTCCCCAGGTCCGTCCCTTTTTTTAGTATAATGTGTGAGTTTCCTTGTGGAGATACAAATAAAACCACAGAGGGTGCCTCTTCCCCCCCGATTCTCAGATGCACCCCGCTTATGTGCCTATTTCTGGCCTCGCCGACTGTTTATAGTCTTATAAGACTCTCACTATTGAGGACAAACAAAGGAATTTTGTGAAGCTGGAGGCCATCGAGAACCCAATACTGGGAAGTGAAAATGCTCATTCAAATCTCAACTTTCCTAGGGCGGCTTGCTTTAAATACACAAGACATTATCTACGCCGCATGAAATCTCCACTGAAACTAGTAAGTAGAGAAACCTGCATTTTAAGGACTAGGATTTCCTGCAATCATTTAAAAAACACATAATCAAATTTCTCTTGTTAGATATCGTGTGTATATTATTTGTTGTATTTCGATTCTATTCAGTCAATGCTGTTTTATATAAATGGCTTAAATTACTTTATTTCTTATTTTTTCTCTATGAAATTCGAACACTATATGGTGTTCTCATCTCTCACTATTTAAAAATTTCTAAATTGTGCCAGATTAGTGTACCCTCCAAGCAAAAACTTACGATTGTAAGAAATTTATTGTTCTAAATTGTGTAAGTAATTCTGTCCAGTCTACCCACACTACATAGCTGTATTGGTCATTGTGTATTCATCTTGGTAGTTTATTCTACTTTTTCACGTAGGAAACCTTTAATATAAAAAAGAAGAAATCGCCTTGTTTAAGTAGTTTCGATATGCTGCTGGCTTTTGTTAAGAGTAGTGATATATAGTTCTTCACATCTGCGAAGATCAATCCATATATAATTTGG